>JAMLFY010000001.1:54516664-55231835 GCA_030441495.1 Dalbergia oliveri | reverse complement strand
ACCATTAATTTGTTCACACCGAGGTGCAGTAGAAAACTATTGATGAGAATAAGCAGTAATTTATTCATATGCAAGTGCAGCTGTGCAACAATTTTTCTGACAAAAAGACATTGTGAAATTTATAACCATTAACTAGGTGCAGTAGAGCTGAATTTGAAATCATGTTTGTTGCCAACTAATCACTCAAATTTTAGAAATGGAGAACTGTTAGTATCATGCAGGTCCAATAATAGAGCAGGGTTTGAACCAATTCACAATGTTTACACACAATATGGTCAGGTTAATCTAAGGTTAATTTATGAAGGGTGTACTTGTTGGTCCATCCAAAGGTAACTGCCATTTATACAATACAAGGGTAGTAAAATCAATAGGAATAAAGAGAAGAAGACATCTTCTCATCTGAAAACTATTACTGGTTTCTAGGTAATGTAACCCAAGGTGTTCAACATTTTAAACTAACCCATACACTCGGATCTTCAAACATGGGAAAACTTCAAAACCAACAAACTCTACATTGACATTCAAGTTGGCAATAAAATTTTCATCGTTCCAATCCATTGGCATTCATGTCAGGCTGAACTTTTGATCCAAGTTGTAATCCTTATAAAGAGGTATGCTTCTGCATAATAATTGGAGTATTGACAACTTAATTATATTTTACCAAACAATGACGTGTCTATTGTTGACTTGATAGGATATTCTAAATACTGTACAGAAACGATTGGAACCTTATCACGACATTCAAAACCACAATTGGTCAATAACAAATATTTACATTGTAACTTTGAGCATAAGTGAAGTATCAAAAACATTTTCTCCAAACTAAACAAACAAATAACAACAAAGCCTTCACTCACCAAACTAAATCAGTAACAACAGACATGGCAAAGTCTATTTCTCAAAGCAAACAACATGCAACCAAAATAAAGGATCCAAAAGAATCACATTAAAATGGAGATGTCAATAAATCCTACCATGCCTTAAAAGCATTTGTTAGTTCCAGAAAGCCATAGCATAAAAGGCATAAGGTTCAAGGAATATCAGAAGTCCTTCACTATTTGTAGTTCTTCCAAAAAGTAGGATCAAGTTCTAGTAGTTAAAATATTTGTTATTTCAAGAATAGAGACTTATTGAGACAACAACCAAAGCATTTGTTACTCTTCACTGCCAAAATGAAAATTACAACTGAATCACCAAATGCAAGATGACTTTTTCTCTTGATAGCATGATAAGCTGACTTTAAATTAGCCAAAACAAAACAAATCCCTGAGTTTGAAATCTCACTATCAGTGGGCTAAACAGGATATAATCAAAAGGTGAGTCTTGTTCATGATCCCTAGCAAATAAGATCCAAAACATACCATCTCAGAATTTGATTCATTGGTTTTTCTTTTCTTTTACAATTTCTAGAAGATAAATTAATCTTATATATCAAATTTGACGCAAAGAGCCATACTTGATACAAAAGGAAGATGGTCTACTTAGAAGAGGTGCTGAGGATGTTTTCATTTCAATACATGATGGTCGTGCTGTCCTTTGACTAGCCCACATGGTTAATACTATTATTCACACCCACTGACTGTAGGAAAGAATAACAGAAACCTTCACTTTACCACCATTCCACACATATCTGAATGAAAATAATTGCATTGTGCGATGCCCGAAAACTATAATACACCTCTTCATACACCATTGACAACACTAACGACTACTCACACAACATAGAGCTTCACAATATCTCTGATTGGTCATATTAATAGCATCAAAATCGAATCAACAATACCTAAAAGGCACCACCGTGAGATGACAAGTTCGAGTCACGACTTCGAATGGGGTTCGGCCGGAGACGATGATACCCCAAGCTTGGACCGGTGCTGGTGGGATGCGGAGGAGAGGAACAGTGGATTGGGGTTGATGTTGATTTTGGGCATTGTATCAAAGATAGGGTTTTCTATATTCACCTTTGGGGATTTGGGGGAAAAGGATGACAAATGTAGAACTGTACTGTTGGTGTTAGTGTATTGTATAATGAGTATTCTGCAAACGTATAAAGTTGGACAAGTATGGGGTCATTAGTGGAAACATAAAAGTCTAGAGGGGTGAGACCGTGATTAAGGAAAACTGTGACTAGTGTGGGCCCGTTTCTTGAAATTGGGCAATCACCAGTTGCCACGTTAGCTCGGGTAAAATGCCCTTAAAATTGGGTCAGGCATCGTAGCAATCACCTTAATTATTTTGATCATTTATTTTTAAATAATTTTAAATTTCATTTTAGTTTATTTTTTTACGTGAATTATAAATTTTATTGTGATTAGATTATAAAAGGAAAAAATATATGACAAAATCTTTTTTTATGGACACAAAATGTCTTTAAGATAATAATTACCTTTACTCCTTATGATCTTATATGTTTATCTTTATTCATATGTGTTTGAATAGAGTATTTCTAAGATAAAAGAAATTTGAAATGCTAGAAAATTAAAATGCTTTAACTAAATTCCTTTTAATTTTTAAATTTTTTGTTTGGATAGATAATTACATTTTCTTCATTTATAAAATACTTTGTTTGGGTGATATAATTACATTACAACTTGATTTTAACATATTTTATTTGAAAAACACAATGTAATTTTTTTTAAAATAAGATTTTTTAATAATCAAAAAATTCAATTGATCTAAAATCAATTATAATAAGTTCATATTTCATAAATTATATTAAATTTCATTCACAAAATATTTGAAATTTGAATTATAAAATTTAATTGTTATATAAATAAAATTAAAAGATATGTAAATATAACATCATGTAATATAAACTAAATATTAAAAAAAATTAAAATGCAACAAAATGAATTAAAAATAATATTAAATAAAATTCTCATAAATATAAAAAACTTAATGGAATATAATAAAAGTGAAACTTACTAAAATGAGAAAATTGTATACTTATGCATGTAGAGATTTTCAAAATCCCACTTTCTATAAGTAGAAATTAAAATCCTTTATTTTCAGTAGATAAAATCTCTTGATTCTACAATTTCTTCTAAATTAATATCCAAATAAGGTAATTTATCATAATGAATTTTAAAATCTTTCAAAAATTACATTCCACTCACTATAAATGGTCCATCCAAACACATAATCTTGAAGTCAATTCTAAAATAATTCTCTCATTAAAGAGATATATTCATTAATTTTGTTAATATTTTCCTTTTCTTTTGACTTGTGCTTTGTTAATATTTTCCTTTTGTTTTCCAAGGTATCTAACATCACGGTGTGATTAGGTTACCAGAGGTGGGAGCTCCTAAGAGGATAAGGTTCAGACTTCACTAAGGTGGGGCTTGTTAACTCTAATGAAGTAAATTTTATTTATATTTTTTTAGCTACATATTTATCCACTTAATTTTAATTTCTTAGTTATTATTTATTATTTATTTAATTTGTCATATAAATATATAATAAATTAATAAACCATTTTTATTTTAATTTGTTATGCTAACATGTCACATACACTATTTTGCTAGCTATCTTTAGATTCCATTTGGATAAACAACTTATTTAACAACTTATAAAAAAATAAATTTTAAAAAGTAACTTGATAATAAGTTATTTTATATTCAAATCAATAATAATAAAAATGTTTACTTTAGTATTTTAGAAAGTGTTTCTTAAGAAGTTAGATATTTTAACTTCTCAAAAATTACTAAGAATAACTTTTAGAAAAGTGATAAGTTGTTTAACCAACAGGATAAAAAGTAAATACAATTTTAACTTTCAGAAAATTAAAAAAAATCATAAGTTGTACTATTAAAATAGACATTAATCTTTTTATCAAATCAAAAGTAAAAGGGAAAGAGCTCACTTTTTCTTTAGAAGCTAAATATTATCGAAACATTGTATGCATAGTTTTCAAGATTTAAGTAGATAATTAAAACTTGTTCGAAGCCATATTGTGTAAGCTGGGGTCATGGTCGAACTAGATTTATATAAAATATATAAAAATTTAAATAAAATATAATAAAATGACATATAATTAACAATTTGCACTCTTTAAGTGATTCAAATACAAAAACGTAAATGAATAACATAAATTCATAAATCCTGTTCACATTTTACAATTGCGAATCACAATTGACAACTTGAAAACATAATTACACAAGTAAGGGCTAAAGTTTACATCATAAACTCACAAGTTATGACAATATAAACAAAATTACTGTATTTTTTTTATAAGTTAGATTAGAATTTTTTTAAAAATTTTTAGAAAAGACATCTTTTAGAAAAAAAGCAAAAGAAAAAAAAAAACCTAGATTTGGTTCAATTAGAGTCATCAATTTTGATACAAATCCGAGTTGGAATCGAGGTTGCACAGTTTCGAATTAGACCAATTCAAATATGGCTTCGGGCAGGACTTAATGATATATCATAATTATGGTTTTCAAAATCCAACCCAAATGACTCTGAAAGTAACATGTGGAAAAATTTTATATGAAATGAGTCTTAAATATTAGTATTATATTATTGATAGATCCTTCCATAAGTGCAAAAGTACACTAAATATATCTATTGGTCGAAGAAACAATGCTTTGAATGTTCTACACCTATGTTCGAAGGTCGTCTAACATGGCCCTGGACCATAATGGTCAATGAATAGGCAGTAATGAATGCTTCTAAAGAATTATATAAATACCCCAAAATGAAAAGACTCAAAATGATAAAATTATATATTGATCCCTTCTTTAGTTTCTCACTTAGTGTCATGATTACCTGTTAGTGGTTTAAATAAATCGCAAATGAATAGTAACAATTTCTAATACCAATGCGGTGAGGTTTTATTTATAAATTGTTGCTAGATATTTATATAAGATTAAAAGTATTTATAATGATGATAAGAAAAATTTTGTAAGATATAAGCTAAAGTGCTCTATAATATTTAGAATGTTAACAAAAAATAAATATTGTGCCCTGATTCTAATAATACTTAGTAATTATCATATTAGATGTTATCTATATTACAAATAAGCATAGTACCAAGTAAATACGTAACGATATTAATTTTTAAGGTTTGATAAAATATATTTCTTATTCAATGTAAAATATGATTTTTCATAAAATGGTAAATATTATATTTTTTATTAAATCAATAATTATGATATTTCTACAATATGGCGCATATAAATATTTGCAGTAGCTTCAAAGAAGGAATTGGTTCTATAGATATAATTTCCATAAATTTCGATGGATCTTGGGTGCATGTGAAGAGATTACGAAGCTTTGTAACCATTATCTTATTACCATATAAAATTAAGTTGCAAATAAACTAAATAAATATGAAATGTTTGAAAACTCTAAACGCGTATAGTTCTGACAAGCTTACTATCAATCATTAATTGTAACATCCCTTTTTTTATAAAATAATTTTATTGATGATAATATTAATTTTTATATCTAACTTAAATATTTTATTTGTCTTACTTAATAATTTTGCATCAATATCTATTATAAATATTAGACCAAAAAGTTAAAATATAGATATTAACTATTTAAAATAAGAGCACAAGTTGATAAAAATAAGCTCAAAATATATTGTACATAGCCAAGAATAAAATTTATTAAGATAGGTAATAAATGTTATGTTAAGTGTTAATAAAATAGAAATTGTTATTTAATAATTTGAAATATTGTATTTATGTAAATATTTACTAATTAACAGTTAATGTATATTAAATTGTATTATTTATTTTCGTATTTTATAAGTATTTATTATTTCAATAATATATATAAAATACTATTTTATAAGTTTTAATATTTTAAAATTTTAATCATAATTATTTAAATTTAAGTTATTCATCATTACTTTTATATATTACGTATGTCTATTATTTATTTATATATCTTATGAGCTAATAATTAATAATTTATATTATATATTAGTTGTTGTTTATTTAAAATATTTTTGTTATTAAATATTTATTATTTTATTTTTATTATATATAAGTAAACAGATGTTGTATAATATATGTATTTATTTTCTTATAAAATGATTTGGGTGAAAATTATTTTAAATTTTATAATTTTATTTTATTATTATTTATTTAAAAATTATTTAATTTTAATAAAAAATAATCTTTTTTGTTTTCAAGTTTTCATTACCATCTAATCTTAACTTTTTGCTCATGAGTGTGCACTATAAAAATCTATACTTGTAAAAGTTTAGATGACTAAACAATGAGGCTTCAACAAATATCACACTTTGAATTGTTCTTTTTTAGAAAGATGGTTATATACTGGACCTAAATGATTTAATTTAGAAAGAAATGTTAGCATACATTGTTTAGAAATAATTATTTATTTGGTTAATAAAAATTTTAGAAAAAAACCCCAACTATCTACTTCTATTATGTAGTAAAAATTTAGACTCATTTGCAGGAAACTTTAACATGTGCTATTTGGTAAAGTAATTTAAGACCCACAATAACTCTATTTATTAATAATTTTTGAAAAAATTATCTCCATATTTCTTGATCACTGACATGACATGAATATTCTACATTAAATAGCAAAACTTGTTTAAGAGGATTGGAAAATAGGCTTTGTTCAAAAAATAGAGCTAGGAATTTTAGAAGACTTTACATAAAACAAATTTCACTTTAATTTTTTTGTTAAATATTCATTTAAAATTATTTTTTTTGTAATAATGAACAATAATGTTATAATTTCAAATGTGCCTCACTCTTCTATATTGGCTGGTGTTATCCAAGAGAGGTTGTAGTGAATGGTACAATAAGAAAATCTTGAATTACCCATTGTAAACTTGTCAATTGTCCAATCAAATATACCATGATTTTTTATGTAGATATAATATATGAAATATTATGAAAATTTACTTCTCACGGTTAACAAATCTTTGGAGGTTGAAGTTGAAAGTTCTAATCTCATATGTCTTACTCAACTTATTAAAAGTCTCCCATAGTCTCTTGATTATTTTTTTTATGCCAATTCCTACCATTATCCTGTGTAGCTCTTTTTTGGGAATCAATACAACAAATAAAAATGACACTAGTGCTAAAATAACTAGAATTCCTCTTGAATTGAATGCTACACGCTAGTAATTTGGCATGGTGCAGTCATAATTCAAAAAGGCTGGTAATTTTGTGCAAAAGCTAGTAATAATCAGATCTCTTCAAATTTTTTTCCCCATCTCATAAGTCTTATTTAACTTAATTAAAGTATCCTGTATCTTGTAGTCCATTTTTGGACCAATATTAACAAATAAAAATCAAACTCGTGTAAAAATGATTAGAATTCCCATTGAATTGGATTGTCCATCACTGGTAAATTGACATAATATACTAGTAATTCATTAAGAAGGCGCTGGTAATTTTTGTGAAAAAGCTAGTAATCATCCAAGTCTCTTCAAAAACATGTTTTTCCAATCCCATAAGTCATACTCAATTAAAGTCTTCCATAGCCAGTACCTATTTCTGAGATCAAATCAACAAATAAAAATGACAAGTAAAAATATTAGAATTTCCTTTGAATTGCTGATAGATGATAATTGCATAATTCAGCTGGTAATTGTCTTTGAAAGTGCTGGTAATTATTGGAAAATGCTAGTAATATTTTAATCTCAGATTAGTGAACTCATTTATCAAATTAACTATTATTCTTTTCTAAATTCAAGTGTCACCATTACCTTTCTATATTTTCACTTCCTTCCTTCCCAATCATAGTCCACAACTCCTCCCTCCCAATTCTTAAAGGCTAATGTTCGGAAATCCAATACTCAGAATTCATCCTTCATTCCAACGCTAAATAGGACCTAATAAATAATATAGAAAATAAATGTGGTATTTCATCAAAAAGAGGAAAAGATAAATGTTAATAATTCTCTTACCAAACACAACAATTTAGATAAATACGAATTGCCTAACAAAAAATACATATATACAAATTGATCAATTATGATTAGAAAAAAATTTATTTTGAATGCACCATCTACATGTCGTTCTATTAAAATGGGCAGGAATGCCTGTGCGGCTAATCTATGCAGAATAGGCACTTGATTTAATAATATGAGATGCCTTGCATAACTTTTTGAAGTATTTTCAATACAATTGGTTCTTTTTTCCAAATTTTACTCATAACAATTTCCATGGAAAAAGCTCTATTGCTATTTTCCCAGATAATCCACATTTTGAAGTAATGAAATTGATGCACCTACTACAACAATTAAACATGTAAAACAGTTTATACAAACAATTGCAGCATCAACAAAGTATTTAACTCAATTACTTACTATTTTAAAAGTCTTATAAATATAAACATGTAATTAATCGATGATGCGTTCATCAAAATTATTCTCTTGTGATTTACATGGAATGTGAATAAAATAAGTATGATAATTGCATTCTTAATTATTAAGAAAATAATACCTTTTATATTTCCTTATAAAATAAATTTATAAATAGTACAATTAAAATATCCCATTATTATTAATTAATAAATATGTAATTCGGGATATATGCCATTAATATCTTAAAAAATGGGTAACAATCTTGGTACTGATATATAGCGGTACCAATGGAAGAATGAAAATTGTGTAGTTGCGAGTGGGTGTTGATATCATATTTGTATTCACGATAACAGGCAAAACGCATTCGTAGCTGACTCTTTTCTTTTCAAGTAAAACTCTCGACGACTTTACACTCACAAACGTTTTTTTGTTCCCTCACAAAACACTCTTCCTCACTTTCATTCATTCATTCTCTCTCTCTCTCAGCCATCGTATCTAACGCCATTGATTCCATTTCACAAATCTGTCACCGTTCGTTTAACGCCAAAGTCTTGATCAGCTGCATATCCGTTTTCCCAGCCCAATCGCTGCATGGTTTTTGTAATCAGGTCCGTTCCTTTCGATTTTCCTCTACCTCCTCTGTTTCTTCTTATATAGATTCTGAAATTCTCATCTTTATTTATTTATTCAATGGGTTTTGTGTGTCTTTCAAGACACATGCAAAAGGTGTTGTTGGGACGTTGTTAATGTAGAACTCGTTCCGTGTTTCGTGTATGATCATATATCATTCATCAATGCAATTGGAATTCCGGTTTTGTTTCCGTTTGTTCGTTGTGGGCAATCTTTTTTTTTTTCCCCAGCCCCTTTGTGTGTTTGTTTTTGGATAAACCCATGTTGTTACGTTGACTCCAGTCAACTCACCTGTCTCCGCTTCACTTCAAGAAAACTGGAGACTAGAAACCATTAAAGATTCTTTGTATCTGTTAGTTGATTCCTTGCTGAATTTTATTATAGAATGGATTGATTTTATTGTATCTAAATTCATTGGGGAAAAAAAATGGTTGTGTTCACTATTATTGATCACGATTCAGCTTCTGATTGTAATTAATTGGTCTGCTATAAGAAAATATTGCTGATTTGCTACGTATTGTTCTGACTTCAACTAACGAGATGGGAATAATTACTGACTAACGCAGGGAAAATTAGTGATAATCCATGTTACAACATATGGATATTTGTAATTATTTGAAGTTATTTGTCTGTCCATTTCGCAGCAAGAATGGAAGTTGTTGTTGCTAGACAAGAACAGTCTGATCAACAGACTGGGGATAAGCTGGAGTTATCAAGATGCTCAAAAACTTTTGGAACTCGAAAGAGAAGGGCTCAGGAAATGGTTAGTTATTGCAATGAGAACCCAGAACCAGAAGGGAAAAAGAAACCATGGGATGTTTGAAGAGTACTTCAGTAGAATGGAGGTTCCAGTTTCGAAACAAGAACAGTCAAATCAGCATATTGGCAATGATCCACGCAAGAGAGCTTGTGGAATTTTGAAAAGGAGAAAGGTTCAAGAAAATGATGTGCATGGTGTTACAAAACCAAAGTCAGAAGGGAAAGAAGACATTCTGGTCAGTTCAAAGAGGACTACTAAACTTTTTTCCAGGAAGGGAGATGAGCCAAAGAAACTTACTGCCTCAAACAAGAAAAGGGAATTTGAAGATGATTTCTTGATTAACAATTTGGAAGAAGATGAAGAAATGCAATTTCTTTTAAAGGCAAAGTTTACCAGAAGTGCTAGAAGAATGGATACCACAACGGTGATTATCTTTTTCAATGCATATTTCCAACATTCAAAAGCCCTAGCTTCTGTGACCTCAATGATGTTGAACTAATTGTGTTAACAGGGTGTTGGACCAAATCCCGGATTTGTCATCAGTGCATGAAAAGGGAAAGAACAGCTTTTGTGCCTTGTACTAAATGTCAGAAATTGTACTGTCTGCGATGCATCAACCAATGGTATGGCACTTTATGTCTAGTTATTCAATTCAGAGGTTTATGTAGGATCATGTGTTTGTTAAAGTAGTTTATGAAATACCCCTACAAAATCAAGTTGTTTCTTATTTTTCCAAACAGGTACCCTGATATGTCAGTAGAAGAAGTTGCTGAAAGTTGCCCATTTTGTCGTAATAATTGCAATTGCAATGTTTGTTTGTGTTCAAGAGGAATGATTAAGGTTCAACTCACTCTGGTGTCCTGTTATTCCCTTTGATTGATCTCTGTAATGAAACAAAAATCCCTTACTTTGGAACTTAACTTTTTAAGTATACTGATTAACCCTTTTCTTTTTCTCTTTTTGAAAATACACTGTCAGACATCTGACAGGGACATCACTGATTATGAAAAGGTTCAGTATCTGCAATATATGATTAACTTTCTCCTTCCATATCTGAAACAAATTTGTCATGAACAAAGTCAGGAGGAAGAGATCGAAGCTAAAATACAAGGTATTAATCTTACCTCTAGGTTTTTTGTTATTACATTGAATAAATCTCCAACTGTAAACCTTTTTGGTCAGGAAAATCATGTTGTGAGATTGAGATACCACTGAGTCTTTGTGGTGACAATGAACGTGTCTATTGGTAAGTTTCCTTTTGCTTAAGATACTAGCATGATTCTTTCCATGTTCTAAAAGATCTTTATGTTATTATTGGATCTTGGAACAGTGATCATTGCGCTACTTCAATTGTTGACCTTCATCGAAGCTGCCCCAATTGTTCTTATGAACTATGCCTTAGTTGCTGCCGAGAACTACGCAATGGAAACATTGCACCACGGGATGAGCTGAAGTTCCGGTATGTGAATAGGGGTTGTGATTATATGCATGGTGGTGATCCTCTTCCAGTATCCTGTGAGTTAGAGACATCAGAGAGTCATATTCCGCTATCTTCTAGGTGGAGTGCCAAGAGTGATGGAAGGATCAGTTGTGCACCAAAGGACGTGGGAGGTTGTGGTAGTTCTATATTGGAGCTGAGGTGTATCCTACCACATGGGTGGTTATCTGACTTGGAAGCTAAAGCTCTTGACATGCTAAAAATGAGGGAAGTAGAACAAACAACTCTTCAGCAAAATGAAGCAGCATCAAGCTGCAACTTCATGAGAAGGGCAGCATTTAGAGAAGGAACGAATGATAATTACCTATACTGTCCAGAGTCAAGAGACATTTCAAAAGAAGGGCTGTCGTTTTTCCAAAAGCATTGGACTAAAGGTGAACCCATTATAGTTCGCCATGTTCTTGAACAGGGGACTGGTCTGAGCTGGGAGCCAATGGTCATGTGGCGAGTGTTATGTGAAAGTTTGGTTTCAGACATCAGCTCAAAAATGTCAGAAGTGAAGGCCATGGATTGCCTGGCTGGGTGTGAGGTTTGGTTCTGTTGTCCCCTTTGGTCCCAATTTGAAGATTTTGTTAAATTAGAGCATGCATGTCTAAATTTGTAGTTCCTTCGCTTTCCTAGATTGACTGTGAATTTGTTATTATTATTATTATTATTATTTTTTGGGAATACCTACATTGACTATGATATTCTTATGTACAGCAGTATATATGCACTGTTATTCATCATATCTTCATTCTTATACTTTAGATTCCACATATCATGGAGCTTCAACTGCCATCTTAGCAGTATATCAGAATCTTGACCAACAATCGCCCTCCTAAACCTTTGCAGGTAGAAATTAATACTCATAAGTTTTTTAAAGGTTATACTGAGGGAAGAACGTACAGAAATCTCTGGCCGGAGATGCTCAAGCTAAAAGATTGGCCCCCCTCTGACAAGTTTGAAGATCTTCTTCCCCGCCATTGTGATGAGTTCATTCGTTGCTTGCCATTTCAAGAGTATAGTGATCCTCGGGTTGGAATTGTCAATCTTGCTGTAAAATTGCCAGCCCATGTCCTAAAACCTGACATGGGTCCAAAAACATATATTGCTTATGGGATTAAGGAAGAACTTGGTAGAGGAGACTCTGTAACAAAGCTTCACTGTGATATGTCAGATGCGGTATGCTTAAATAAGCTGAAATTTGATTGCTGAAGTAGTATTCGTCAAATTCTCTCTATATATTTACCCATATTCTGGTTGGTAAATTGGATTCAAAAACCTGGTTTTATATATGTCATGCATGTGCTCCTTCAATAATTTTTCTGACTGCTTGTTTCTACAAGATGAGCATTCTGCATTCCTTTAATTGTATAAATTATAACTTCGCTGACCATATTACTTTACCTAGTCTAAAATGACATCTTTATATGGTTGGAAGTTCTACTTTATTCATATGCATGACTATATTGTAATATGGTTAAATATGACAATGTACAATTTGAACTTGGAAGTTGGATAGGTAAACTTCCGATGAGAGGAATTCTGGAATTTGCAAGTATAACTTTCATTTCTTATAAAGAATAAATAAATGGTCATTTGATGTGCATTTGGGGTGTATATGTGCTGCATTGTTTAGAAAGTTTGTCGTCTGTCAACTATCAAGCGGAAGCATATTGACTTTTTTTAATCTCATTTCTTGTTTAATAATTGTCACAGGTGAATATTTTGACCCATACAGCTGAGGTGATGTTGAGTGATGAACAGCACTCTGTCATTTCAAAGTTGAAAGAAGCACACAAGGCACAAGATGTGAAAGAACTCTGCTCTCGGGTGATGGTTGCTGAATATCCAAATGGTCGACCTTGCAAAGAAAACAGAGAACAGATAGAAGATAATGAAGTCTTAAAACTCCAAGATATGGAGAAGTGCCCTGTTGAAACGAATGGAAAGATCTTACCAAATGAGGGGTCTAAGGGGTCACTTCTCCTGTTATCTCTACAGAATATGAAACAAAGGAAACGGGTGGTGCTCTATGGGATATCTTTCGTAGAGAGGATATTGAAAAGTTAGAAACATATCTAACCAAACACTCAAAAGAATTTAGACACACTTATTGTTCTCCAGTTGAACAGGTATTGTAATGATAATGATTTACATTTTTGCGTATCCTTATTTACTGTGTCCAATGCTCAAATCAAATTCTTTGGTGGTTAGGTTGTCCATCCGATTCATGACCAATGTTTTTATTTGACCTCGGAGCACAAAAAGAAATTGAAGGAGGAGTTTGGTTAGTACATTGACTTGCATATTGCTTTCTCAATGCTTGTAATTAGTTATTTATGTGAATCTTGATCTCTAGGTGTAGAACCATGGACGTTTGAGCAGAAGCTTGGGGAGGCAGTATTTATTCCTGCTGGATGCCCACACCAAGTGAGGAATCTCAAGGTAAAACATCTCCTGACACGTATGTGATTGCCTTACTCTCAAGCTTATCTGTTGTTCTAATCACCATATTTCAAACGAACCTTGCAGTCATGCACAAAAGTTGCTGTAGACTTTGTCTCCCCAGAAAATGTCCACGAGTGTCTGCGTTTGACTAATGAATTCCGGCAGCTTCCAAAGAACCACAAGGCTAGAGAAGATAAACTTGAGGTGATTTGTTTCTTAAATATAATGGTTCCTTCTGCCTGTTTTGGTCCCCCTCTCCCCTCTTAATAATGTCAACTTCAGAATAAGTTATAGAAGAAAATGTAATATTTTCCATTTATATATATGGTGATGGTGGTTTTTCTTTGATGGAACAGATAAAGAAGATGATAGTCTATGCCATTGATCAAGCTGTCAAAGACTTGAAAGCTTTAGTTATGCGTTCTTGACTTGGTTGTAGAAAGCTACTTCTTTTTGCCATGGTCGGGCTGATATTGCAGATTACTCTCCATGTAGATCGTAAAGAGTATGCAGAGAGAAAATTTTGTAAAGTCCGAATGTTCCATTAGATGGTTGATGGCACTCACAATAGAGTCATTCTTGTTATTGCTGTTATATTTTAGGAAACAACCCTTCAAAGTCTTGCTTTCAAACAAAGCAATAAACATAGAAAAAAATAAAATTAATTAATTGCCGAATATCGTCTCCTTTTTTTCGGTTTATATTATATCATTGCTTTTGTTTTGGAAGAAGGATTCAAGATACAACTTATGAAAGAGAGAGAGCAAGTTTGTTTCTAACGAAACGCCAAAGAGGACTTTATTAGAAGGAAGTAAAGGTAATTTAGGAGAAAATTGTCTCAAGTCTAAACATGTGTTCTAGTATTTGATTTGGGAAGAAGTTCTCAGTTTGAAAATTAGGATTTGAATTTAGATTTTGAGGATTTGAAAATTGTGAATTTTGCAAATTTGAATTTTGACGAAAATTAGAATTTTGCAAGCAATTAACAAAAAGAAATTAAATTGTATTGGGTTGGATTCTTTTTGTTTTTTTGTTTTTTGGTGAAAGAATGGAGAAGTGGAATTTGTGTTGAGAGAATTTGGAAACTATTGAAAAGGATAGAGATGTATTGTGAATTGTGAAGAAAGAAGTGGGAAAAGGTATTAAATGTTGATGCAATGGTCAAATGTTAACAAAAATGAAAAAAAATAGCTAATAAATGCTATAGGTCAAGCTCCCAAAATTGGCCCGTCTCTATATCGAGATTGGCTCCAATTTTTCAGCCCTAGTTCATTTGCTCCAATGGGCAATGTAAAGTAGAATTAACATATAGATGTTCCAAGGCAAAGTAGGATGATATATTTATATATGTTGAAGGTACTCTTATGAGACATTATTTATGTTAAGATAGAAATATATATTCAAATCTAGTGTTGATCAATTTCTTAATCTAACTAAAAATTCTTTTGTTTTATACTAGTAGTAATGTTGACCCTCATTGCAACTCACTCTTGCCTTTTGAAATACTTAAAACATATTGTACCAAAAGAAGAAAAAAAAAAGCTACTTAAATTAAATATTTGTTACAAATTTTATAATGAAAAATTTTGTTCTTCTCTGGAAATTTAATTAAATTTAAACATAAATGAAATGCACCATTACCGTAAAAGTATTTCAATGACATAAAATTAACATTAATCAGCATCTTAATTAATTATTTCATGCTTAATTCAAATAAAAAAAATTAAAAAGTACTGCCACACAAGTGCTTTTTTTGTTTGGTCGTAACCATACAAACAAGCTTGTCCAGGCTTTGGACTTTAATTTTTGGTCTAAAGCTGCTTTGGACTTTTTCTGTGTACGTGGCTTTCATGAGAGTATAGACATACTACTAGTTATTCTGGTGGGCTTCAAGAAGGCCAAGCCCAATGTGATTAGCATGATGGGCCGGCCCAATGGGGGAAATGTAAAATAGAGGCTGCGATGTGTAGCTGTAGATTTTTGAGCGCCATATTTTTCATTGTTTTGTTATCCTCTTCGTTCTTCCTTTCTTCCTTACAGTTCCAAATGGTGCTGCACTCTCATCTTCAGCTTCATCATCTTCACTTGCCTTGTTCTTCTTCTTCTTCGTTCTCCTTCACTTCTCACTCTCCAACATTCCCCGTTGCTGCTTCCATCACCAGCAGAAGAAGAAGAAGTCGTTTTTCTTCCGCCACTCTCAGATTCTTCAATTATGGCCCCCGCACCATCAGGAGCCAAACAGAGCAGCATACGCAGGTAGTAACCACCACCACAACCTCCAGGGCTTACCCTTTCCACGAAATCGAGCCCAAGTGGCAGCGTTACTGGGAACAGAATCGCACTTTAGAACCCCTGATGACGACATCGACGCCTCCAAACCTAAATATTACGTTCTCGACATGTTCCCTTACCCCAGGTTCTGAATTAGTTTTCATTTTGGTGACTTGCTTTCTTTGCGTTTGAAGTTAATTTGATTCTGTTCTTATTAATGATCAAGTTAAGTGAATTATGTATGGTTTTGCTATTGCAGTGGAGCAGGGCTACATGTAGGGCATCCTCTGGGGTATACTGCAACAGACATACTTGCGAGGTATAAACGGATGCAGGGTTATAATGTTTTGCATCCGATGGGTTGGGATGCTTTTGGACTCCCTGCTGAACAATATGCTATTGAGGTCTTAATTTCTCACTCTCTCCCTCCTTTACTTCATTTTAGTTACCTGTGTATGTTCTTCTCAAGTTTCTTCATGATTTCCATTTATTCAATTTTTTGTCGATATGCTGCCCTGTGTTGCAGACGGGAACTCACCCAAAGCTCACTACCGTTAGGAATATCAATCGCTTTCGTTCTCAGGTAAGCTTATTGGGGTCACTCACCTCTCACACTAACGAACACGGCTGATGCTTTTGTCAAAATGTTACATGATTGGATATATTTTAGATTTAGTATTTTGCTACTGGTTTTGAGCCAGCCAGTGAAGGTGGATCTCTTTTTCAACTCTTCATGCTCTGAGCCATTTTACAATCTTTACGCTTCATATTATTAACTATGATAAGTTGTGACCGTGAATAGTTTAAGAAGTTATATTTAAAGGAATATGAATTTTGGAATTTGTGATTTTGGTTTAGTTCATAAGCTTCAAAATGACCAGTACACCTGTGTTTGGTATTGCTGTAGGGATTTATGTATTACAATTTAATTGCTCAAGTAAATCAGCTTTCGCTAGATAACACATGACATATGTGATTGTTAATTAAAATAACTGGAAAGTGATTTGAATGGCCTCCAGTTTGACTTAAGAAGAACAGCTTCCCATACATCAGATGCAATTTTTACTAGAAAAGAGAAATGCCTTGCTGGGTTGCATTTTTAACAGTTTTTTGGGGCCGAAAAATCAGTATTTCCATTCTCATAGTCCTCTTCAGCTCTAGCTTTATAATTGCTATTAAAATTGCTTGTTTTATGTGCTGAAAAATATTGCTTGTTTTCCATTCATGTTATGTCTTCTTACGTGTTTGCAGTTAAAATCATTAGGCTTCTCTTATGACTGGGATCGTGAAATCTCTACTATAGAACCTGAATATTACAAATGGACTCAATGGATCTTTCTGCAGCTTTATAAGAGAGGATTGGCATATCAGGTTGAGTATAAGAAAAATACTTAAAAAGTTTTTCTGATTTTGTTAAGCTCATGAGTATTAAAGATCTTATGGTGTTCTTATAAAAAATTCAGGCTGAAGTTCCTGTTAATTGGTGTCCTGCACTTGGCACTGTGTTGGCCAACGAGGAGGTGGTTGATGGTGTCAGTGAACGGGGTGGTCATCCTGTAGTGAGAAAGGTATGCCTGTTCTTATTATTTGTTTCTTCACCATTTTCCATTTTTGGGTGGTTTTTCTCTTATCTTTTTTGTATGTTTTCATAATCTTTACAGTGTCATTGTTTATTACCAAGCAGCCAATGAGGCAATGGATGCTCAAGATCACTGCATATGCTGATCGTCTTCTTGAGGATTTAGATGATCTTGACTGGCCTGAAAGTGTTAAAGAAATGCAGAGAAATTGGATAGGGAGGTCAGAAGGGGCTGAGATGGAATTCTGTGTTCTTGATAGTGATGGAAACAAAAGAGACATAAAGATTATTGTGTATACTACAAGGCCTGATACGATCTTTGGAGCAACGTATTTATCTATCCAATTTTCTAATGCATTTCATAAATTTAATGAGTCAGATGAATTACTCTTGAAAGTAAGTCTTTTAAAAAGTTCCTATTTGCTTGGCTTGTTTTCAGCTACTTAGTTGTGGCTCCAGAGCACCCATTGTTGTCATCATTGGTTTCCACTGCCCAGAGCAAACAAGTGAGTTATTATGCTGTTTCTTTGCCTAATGCTCTTGCATTGCTTTTGCTCATGGTGATAAGGAGACCATAAATCTTTGGGCACAGGTGGAGGATTATGTGGACATCGCCTCAAGGAAGAGTGACCTTGAGAGAACTGAGCTTCAGAAGGAGAAGACTGGGGTCTTCACTGGTTGTTATGCGAAAAATCCTGCGAATGGGGAAGCCATTCCAATATGGGTGGCAGATTATGTTTTGGGAAGGTGTGTATACTCAAGTATCACTGAGGATGCAGAAATGCAGAATGCATTTATTAATTATCAATAAGTCAATATGCTATGGCCATTAGATCCTTGAGGTGTGGATGATATTTCTGAAGTTCACATGACACCAGAATATAATTTGTTGTAAATGGTGCAGTTATGGTACAGGAGCTATCATGGCGGTGCCTGCACATGACTCTCGTGATTATGAATTTGCCTTGAAATATGATGTTCCTGTTCATTGTGTCGTGGTGCCTGATGATAAAAGTACCAAGAAAACTGGAAAGGCTTTTGCAGGTGAAGGTGTCATTGTAAATTCATCAAATTCATTGGTTGGGCTTGACATTAATGGCTTGTCTAGTAAGGAAGCTGCTCTAACAGTCATTGAGTGGGCAGAGAGAAGTGCAAATGGAAAGAGGAAGGTTTGTATCTCAAATTTGGGTAAGCTTGTCTGTTTTATTGGAATGTGGCTTCTCATGGAGTATTTAACATAAAATATAATATATGGCTCATCCTTCAGGTGAACTACAAATTACGGGATTGGCTTTTTGCTCGGCAACGTTATTGGGGTGAACCCATCCCTATTGTCTTCTTGGATGACAGTGGTGAGACTGTCCCACTTAATGAGACTGAACTGCCCCTTATACTACCTGAATTGGATGATTTTTCCCCACTGGAACAGGGGAACCTCCTCTGTCTAAGGCAGTGTCTTGGGTAAGTTTATACCCATAAATGATTTGCTTTCTTCATTTTAAATATCATGGCATTTAGATACTACTTTGCCATCCTTTTGGCAATGACACAAGGTTAAGAGCTTATAAATTCCTGAAATTAAAATTTCCAATAGATGACATAATTTATATTGCTTAGATAGTTCAGAGTATTCTGTTTATGTTTTCCTAGGTTGTCTTTTGGCCCCATTTTAATCATTATTTTTATTTCTTGTATTGTATCACCTTTTTAGGTGAAAACCACAGATAGTTTATCTGGAAGACCAGCTACCCGGGAAGCAAATACCATGCCACAGTGGGCTGGTTCCTGCTGGTAAGGCACTGGGAATGTTCTTGAGTAGCATTATAGATCTGTTAGTAGGCACCAAGCAGTGTTTTGTGGGCTAGATTATAGTAGGTTTGATTCAGGAGTTTTATGCCTTGGATACAATTGAAAAAATATATTTATCTTTTTGTGCATATGTCACATTTCTTTTATGTTGCTTAGGTACTATCTGAGATTTATGGACCCAAATAATTCCAAAGAATTGGTTGACAAGAGCAAAGAAAGGTATGAATTTAATTAAATTTGTCTTTGTTTGCGTTCATATATCCATTTTCTATGTTTCTTAAATTTTACATTTTTAATTTCTAAATGATCTAGTTCCCTATCTTTATTAGTGTTTTTCTTCTGCAGGTACTGGGGCCCTGTTGATGTGTACGTTGGGGGTGCTGAGCATGCTGTTCTCCATTTACTGTATGCTAGATTCTGGCATAAGGTTTGTATTTAATGCCGGTCTCAGTCTCAGTCTTGGACATGTTATTTGTGATTTTTTTCACTCTAAAACTTGTTAATTAAACATTTGATGTGGAACAGTTTTTCCGGTCATCGGTATTCCATGATCATCTACTATTTAGAATGCTCTTTCATGAATCTTGAATAGCAAAGTACTCTCGTGTGAGTTCTCGATGCAATGTATGTTAGTTCCTTTGTTGCAGTTTTGACATGAAAATATAGCACCAAAGGTCAGCTGGTTTTATTTTTTAACCATAATTTGGTTTTTAAATTGTGTATAGACCTGAAAAGCTACCAGAAGGCAGCAGTTTTATTACTGCTGCTTGTAAGTCTAAAATAAGATATGACCCGTTTCATCATAGTGCACGTATGGGGGCATAAAGTTTTCATTGTAATTAACATAATCTTTTAAGGAAATCAAATAATCCTTCTACCAGTTAAGAATATAATTTTTGACATGGTTGACAGAAGCATTGAGCAGTTGTTAGGGATAAATTCCCTGATACGATAAAGGTTTACAAAAGAAGGAAGTATAGGGGTAGTTTGGGTAAAGGAATGCCGGCTGACTCAACATAGGGGGAAGGATTTTGTGGGACCTTAGCTGATAGGGAGTTATAATGGAATGGGTGTGAGGGAATGGCTCGTGTAGTTTGTTAGGGGAAAGGGGTGTATTGCTCTTAGGGAAAGGGGGATGAGGTAGGCATTCAGTTAGTACTGGGCTGGGAGTGTGAGCTATTATAGTGTGCAAGGCCTCTCTCTCTATGTAATTGCTTCTATAGTTTCTTCTACCATTCACAGTCAATATACACCCTTCGGTATATTACTTCTGTTAATTTGTTGCTCTATTAGCAATCCACCAATTAGAACTTAAAATGAGTTCAATGTGGCTTCAAATACTAATATATTCTCAGTATTGCTGCAATATTTTGTGCTGATTTAATTTGAGTTTCCTATTTCAGGTCCTCTACGACATTGGTGTTGTGTCTACCAAGGAGCCCTTCCAATGTGTCATTAACCAGGGGATTATCCTTGGGGAGGTATGTTTAATTCTTATAGAAAATTAAGAGGAAAAAGATCACTAATCATTGTAAGTTTCTGATGGCTTGAGTGGCAGGTTCAATATATGGCTTATAGGGATCAAGATGGAAATCTGACATCTGCTGATGCAACTGCTGTGTCGAATGAGCATAACCTAGAAAGAATTCCTGAGGATAAGGTTTCTCAATTAAGCTTCTACTTCTTTCTCACTCTAGTCATTGATTGTCTTTCCATAGTTAATGTAATCAGCCCAATGTTTTTTCTTGAGAAGAATTCCTTTTCCTCTTCCTTTAATGTAGGTCATGAAATCTGGGGATTCTTTTGTCCTGAAAGAAAATCCTGACATACGTTTAATTGCCCGAGCTCATAAAATGAGTAAGAGCAGGGAACGTTGTTAACCCAGATGATGTTGTTTCTGAGTATGGTGCAGATTCTCTTCGTTTATATGAAATGTTCATGGGACCATTGAGGTAGGTTTGACAACAAACCTTTTTTTCAATGGCATGTTGCAGTGATTAGTCCTTGATCAAAAACACTTTCTGTTTTATATTTTTTCCCCTTTTTATCTTTTCATTTCTTTGGGGGTGGGAATATGAAGTTGCGGATCTTGTCCTAACATGGTTACATCCCTTTTATCTTTGATTTTCTAACATTTCCCAGAGACTCAAAAACATGGAGTACTAGTGGCATTGAAGGTGTACATCGGTTTTTAGGAAGAACTTGGAGGCTGATCGTTGGTTCACCTTTGTCGGATGGCACATTTAAGGATAGAACTATATCAGTTGATGAGGAGCCTACTATAGAACAACTTCGTTCTCTTCATAAGTGCATTGCCAAGGTCAATAATCTCAATTTTTAATCAAAGTTTTTATTAATTATGGTTTATTTAACTTGCAGATTTGACTTAGACATTTGAGCTAAGAGTTTATTTTCAGTATTCAGGTGACAGAGGAAATTGAAGGAACACGGTTCAACACTGGAATTTCTGCAATGATGGAGTTCCTTAATGTGGCATATAAGGTATCCTCCAGCTTTCTGATTTCATTCTTTTAAGGCGGGTATCTGTCATTTTTTCAGTGTTTGATATGCTGGGCTTTAAGCTGGATTGGAAAGAAAAATTACCTAATTACGGTAAGATTCTTACATAGTATTGTGGTAGATGGTGACAGTACGGGTTGTAAATTGCAGTGGTATAGTGGTGCAAGTATTTAAAAGTGCAGGTGCCCAAAGACATAAAATAGGGGAGAGATGCCTAAAAGCTCATGTCTCACCGGAAGCCTAGCGTTGTAAAATAGAAGTGTTTGCAAACAGTGTTGCTCTGTTTTCTACATGAAACAGAAAACAGAGTTTGTGAACTCTCTACACAGTACTGCATATTAATGCTCTGTATACCTGGAACAAAAAACATTGCATCAACAAGCAAAACAAAATAAGTGCAAAAAATAGTTATTATGGCATTGAAATTGCCTAAATAAAATAAGAAAAGAGTAGTTATATAAAAAGCAAATTCCATACTCTTATTCACCTTTGTCTGTGGCATCAACACCTGAAGACAAAGAAACGTAGTGCCTGTGTTAGCAATACAACATGGTGAAATATAAGCACAAAGTTTTAGAATATAAGTACTATAGAAAGTGTCGGAACAAATACAATAGAAAAGAATAACAAATACAAATGTGATATAGAGCGGTGAGTGATGTGTGGTATCCCCTTATCCTCTGTTTTACGGAACTTAATTTGTTTCGAGCAAGGATAGATTCATGGGCTTTGATAATTCTCTATCCTATAAGTAGAGTGCCTCTGATGTGATGTAAAAGCGCCATTAGGGTCCAAAAGGCGTGTACCTCACCAAATAGAAAAGTCCCTGAAAGCTTTCATAAAAAGTTCCCTAACAAAAGCAGCTGGAGCCTGGTAGGTGGGAGGTTCAGTCTATAGGCTAATTATTTGTTATATATAATATTATTTTATATTAAAGTGTGTAAAAGCATGGGAGGTTTAGTCTATAGGCTAATTGTTTGTTATATATAATATTATTTTATAATAAAGTGTGTAAAAGCTGTGGTTCTTATTTATATGTTTCTGAGAAAAAAGTTTGCTGCCTGCATTAGAGAGCAGAATGAAAACATGCTTCTGCATTATCTGCATAGCAACGCCCTTTATGGTACATGCCTTTATGAGTTGTATTATTCTTAGTAAAGAAAATGCCGTTCTTCCATTCCCTATTTCTCTTTTGCTGTGTCTCGTTTCCGTTTCCTATTAAGAAGTAAATTCCCCTATGTACTGTAACAGAGATTCTGTATGATTTCTATATTTTTATTGGCTTATATTTTCAGTGGGATAAACACCCAACGTCAGTTATTGAAGCATTTGTTTTGCTGCTTTCACCATATGCACCTCACATGACTGAGGAGCTGTGGTCTCGGCTTGGGCACACAAAATCGTTAGCCTATGAGCCTTTCCCTAAGGTATGAATTTGGGCCATATCCAACCATTCCTAGTCTTTTAAGGCTGGTCAAGTTCTTTGTTCTTTCATTTTCATTTTCTTTTATCTGTTGCATAACCATCACGAATTACCTGAAACAGATATTTCAGGCTTTTAGATAATTAGATCGTATAGGTGTGATGTAACTTTTAAATTTATCTACCTAGAGATATGAAATCTACTCTGCTACATTAAGCAGGAACTAACCATGGCTTTGGGCCATGCTTATAGCAAACTGTAGTACCATGACTTAAATCCTATTTTATAACTTCATGATCATGTCTATTATACGTTGTAATTTGCAGGCAAATCCTGCCTACCTGAAGGACTCCACGATAGTACTCCCAGTTCAGATTAATGGCAAGACAAGAGGTACCATTCAGGTTGAAGAAACATGTTCGGAGGAGGAAGCTTTTGCATTAGCATCTAGGGATGAAAAGCTATCCAAGCATTTTGATGGTCAATCTATCAAGAAAGAATCTACGTCCCTGGCAAGATCTTGAATGTTGTTTTGGGCCGTAAAAACATCAAGGTTGGAGTACAGTAGCTACTTTCATACTGTTTCACATTTTCACCGGATGCAACAGTCAACCTGCGGGTTCTCATTGCGCTTGCTGGTCAACTTGGCAACGCCATGCATCCACTCCGAAGCCGCATACATAAGGAAGGCGCCGTTGGCTGGAGAATCAACCGCCCTGCTTCCCCTCACAATGGATGTTTGAGAATAGAACCCAATGTAATGTTCTTATGTATTTATTTTTAATTACATGTATTGTTATTATAATAGATCAAGTAACCACAAATAATTATACACGACAATCCTGCGAACCATAATGATTCAAAAATTATCTTCATCCAATTTTATTTAATAAATAGGTTGGTTTTTTCATTTGACTAGAAAGCAACAATATAGGCATCGTTCGGTCGTCTGAAGCCTCCTTTGAGCATGTTGATTGCTTGCTGACTACCGTCCTACCGGAGCTTAGGTGAGTCATTGGTTCATGCTGAACCGCCTAAACTAAAGGTGATAATCCATCGTGAATTGTGATGCAAGAAACACGAGGTCTCCGACCAGAGAGATATGCGCAGATCCCCCACACATTGACAGCACCCACCGATAAGGGACAAAATCACTTCAACGACGCTGATTGCGAGGAAGATATGGAAATGAAAATTGCAATTGCTGATCTTGTGATAATAAAGGAGGCAAATTTCTTAAGAGTATGTTTACGAGTTGAGATTTTGGAGGAAAGAGAAGAGGAAGGGTGTGTAAAATCTAACTCACAAACATATCCTAAATAACAAGAGTTAAGGTAATAATATGAATGTGTCAAGATATTTGCTCCTCTTAAGGGATTTCGTTTCATTTATTCCTTGTAGTAATTAGCATGTAACTAGCATCATCTACTGTATAACATATTTCCCCTGATAAAAACACATGAAATTCAACGCTTCCCACGAATATTTTTTACACTCAGCTATGGAATACAAATGATTGAATGATGCTATCGTTATTCTATGCCTACTGCTAAAGATTTTAATAAAAAATAGAACATAATGAAGAGAGAGAGGATCCCGTCACTCTTTTTTTTCTCCTCTTTTAGTCGGCACCGTGGCCTTCTTGTCTGTTATTGTTAACCATAGTGGATGACATCTATCAATGCCTTTTTTGTACTTCCTCCCATTTCTTTATTGTTAGTTTTCTGAAAATTAATCCAATCATTCAATCCGTTTTCGTAGTTAATCATAGAAGTGAAAACGTTGGGCTTTTCCACTTGATTTAAGGTGAACTAGTAAACATGCTGGTAGTGAAATGCACAGACAGTTGCCTTATCATAGACTTGCACCTGAAAATTTCCAATGGTACAACCACGAGTGCCAAAACTCCAAGCATCCCCACATAAGCCCATTTCAACTTTTCAGCATGATGACTTTGATTATTATTGTTGAGCACTTCAAATATGTTTGCTATAACTATTCCTATTATGGCATAGCCAAGCACATGGTGGCATATGTGCCAGCACTTGCAATACCCAGCTTCTTTAATTGGTCGTATAAATATGGAGAGCATCTGCAGCATCACATGGTGGAAAGAAATGTTAAGACTTTAAATATTAGGGACACTAAAAAGTGTAGTAGAAGTAGGAGTTCAAGACCTACTCACTTGTACGCTGATGAATGTGAAAGCAATGATGCTGAGAGTACGTTGTGTTTTGGATACAAACTGTTTTAAGGATATTTCAAGCCAGATGCCAAAGCACCACCCTAGTGTGCCTAGAATATATCCCAGAGTCTGGCACACTATATGACAGTGGTACCATTCATTCCACTTCAAAGGAACTGTTCTGCAGTACCTTGCAATGATTACCCCCATGGGTAGCAAAGTGCCCCACCCTATGAGGATTAGAATCCCATAAACCTATAATTAGTATGCTCTAACATGTCAGTATGGTGTACCTACCACTTGCCAAATTATGAAGCTGACTATGTGATATTAGCTGGTAAGTTAAAATACTTTGAGGAAATCATTGTGTGACAAATATGATAGATATGTCTGGTGTTAATAATTGAACTTACATTTCGGAAGTGGCGCTGATGATAACCCGGGGGCCAATGACCTTTGTGTGATATTACATCTGCTGTTTCAGTAGTTTCTGGCCTTTGCAGAGGAAAGGCTTGCATCTGGACCTCCACTTCACTGATTTTTGTATCAAGTTCCCACAGAATTGTTCTTTCACTTTGAACTTGTGTCAGTTCCTCACTGGAGGAAATTTGGGCGTGGATAGGAAGGGAGGGAACAAATAAACTTAGAAGAATAAGGCAACAGGATGCCATAGCATTTGTCAATGTCTCTATGTGTCACTTTCTCAACTTCCGGAAACAAATGTGATGTAATTGCAACAGACAAATGCTCATTCCTCAGACACGACTTAGATAATATTGCTAAGACATCAATAAATGATCCCCCGTGGTTCTCATTTAGGAGAATGGTTCCTTACTTCTCTGGTTTGAAAGAAATGTCATTTAAATTTAAGCACTCAAGTAATATTATGCTGAAAAAGAAGCTATGGCCTACAATTTCCTAAGTGGTATTTGGTTGTTAAGAATCTGTGCTTTCCTTATCAAAACTAAAAGGAACAATAACTGACTTGCTTCAATAGCATTAACACAATCAGATATTATTCCTCTCTACCTAACCCTTCCTCTTTCATCATACCTTTTTTTTTTTTAAACAATTTCAAAGTTTAGCAACAATTTGAGAAGCAGTTCTCATCAATATGAAATTTAGTGGTTTGCCCATTATTAGGAGATACCATTTTGATTAATCAGGGCAGTTCATAATTGTGACTAGGCCGCAGACCAAGAATCTTTTCCTTTCACTGGTATATTCGTTGTGGTCTAATTCATTGCATGGTTGTTAGCTTCAAAATAGAGTCAACAGATTCATTGGTAGGCTTACTTTTCTTTATATGCAATCAAATGATTTTTTCCTCTCAACTGTTGTACAGTAATCGCTAAGCAGTATCTTGAACTTAGACCACTGAGAAAAGGCAAGACCTATGCATTCAGTTTCCTCATGTCAACGGCCTTTCCTTTTTTAGTATAAAAGCATTCCTGTCAGTCAGAACTCCTCCACAACTTTCATCTACTCACCCAACTAATTCATTCTTTATTAGTTATGGCAATGAAGATCTTCAATGCAATATTTATGCTCTCTGCAGCAATATCATTGACATTAGCCATTGTGGCATCTGCTTTAAATTTATCAAGTTATGCAGAGAACTTGGAAAGTGGCATCGTATCATCTGAAATTCAAGACACAGCATCTCCTTTAAGGGGAATGAACCGCTTCCTTGCTCAACAGAACATGAAAGCCAATATGACATGTGACAAGCTTCCAAGAGTTTGCCGGTTGAAGTACAGCCGCGGGCCTGACTGCTGCAAGAAAAAATGTGTGAATGTGAGACTGATCGTCTGAACTGTGGAATGTGTGGTTACAAGTGCAAGTACACTGAGATTTGCTGCAATGGGAATTGTGTCAATGCATCCTTCGACAAGAGACACTGTGGTGGCTGCCACAACAAGTGCAAGAAGGGAGAGTATTGTGCTTATGGGATGTGCAACTACGCATGAGATGACACCATATTCCATTCCCAACTGTATTTTCTTACACTCAATTTGTTTGTCCTGTTACTTATTCTACCCTTAAAAGGATTTCCAAGTCAAGAAACTAGCTGTGATGTGATCTTCCAGTTATCTGTCCTGAGTATTACAGCATAATGATGATTAATGAATTTATGATAACGCTGCATATATAGCCACCATGTGATATAGGCTAACTGAAGAGCTAGCATGCAAGACCATATGTCATAATTCAAATTGATATGCACCACACAATGAAACTGCTAGCAAAGGCGCTTTTAATTTCCTTGACCGGTATGTGATCCTTCTTTAGTACTAGTATGCAAGTTATTACTTAGTTATATTTTCTAGGTGAACCTTGGTACGTGCAAAGGGGAGGCACATAATGGCATGAATAATGCACTACGGTGTCCTTTTCTTTAATGAAACGGTTTCTGCATAACAGTGCCCTGTTAGTTATTCCGAATTAATTATTAAATGTATGCGGGTCTGATCAAATGTGTGTATTTGAAAGTCACCTCTACCTCTAAAGGAATTCAAGAGGCTTAGCTAATGTTTCATAATCTTATTTGCGTCTTTGACTCTCCTGTTTTATCCTGCCAAATTTTGATTGAAAGGTTAAGAACCTTGAATTGTAATGGAACATTCACAAACACTAACAGCTAATAAATTTGGCCAGAAACCACTAGTGGATGGTGGTGTGTTCTTCATCGGTTGGTTTAGTAAATCACGAATTGATGAAATACTACTAATGTTATGAAGTTTATAAGTCTAACAAAGCGAATTTCCCGTGATTTAGAGGTTGTAATTTTCCTGTACTTTACAAGGCGTAGGATCATGTTTTAGTTGTATGAAATTGAGTTAAATAATTATTTAATTTTTTAGATAGTCCTTTTAATTTCTAAATAGCTTGAAACGATCTTATTAGGATTAGAGATTTTCTTGCTTATTAGAAGAAGGCTATGGGTTCTATGTGATAGATCAAATGACTTTTCAAAAGAATATCTGCTATTAGTATTACAAAAATCACTTTTCGTACATAAATATTAAATCATTTAAAAAATAATTTCATTTTAATTCTGAAATATCGAATCATTCTAAATTTAATTTCTTATATACGTTTTACAAGTTAATGCAAAGTAACACTTAAGAATACCCCTAGGATTGAAATTATATAGTGACAATTTGGTGAAAATGCTTGAAGTTACATAGTAGGCTTTTCTTTTTAAAAAAAAAAAATCTGGTAAATCGAAGTTTGTTTAACCGATGGGTTAAGCCGTTGAATTAGACCACCCCACTTACATAAAAAAAATTTCGTAATTTCCGATAAGCCTAACTCCATTTTCTGTTGCTATAAGTACCCTCTAGCATGGTCTTCATTCCTCACCATCACTACCATTACTAGTTAATCCAATTTAGTCATTACCTTAATTCCCCATTCAAGTGTTCACTTCACCAAAACACAAACAAACATGAAATCCTTTAAGGTTCTCTTCTTTCTCACAATGCTTGCGGCTTTAGTCATCAGTGCTCTTTCCAAAGGGGAGTTTGTCCCTAGTACTAATGATGACAATGAAGCTGATGTTTCAGCTTCTGAAGGTGAAGAAGAAGCCAGCACTTTCTTCCATGGACCAAGTCGTTTCCTTGGCCACGTAAGTGCCGGTAGAGGTGTGATCACTTCTTGCCAAGGAAACCCAAGGTTTTGTTATGTTAAGGGAAGCCCTGGTCCTGATTGTTGCAAGAACAAGTGTGTGAATTTGTTGACAGACGCATTCAACTGTGGGAGGTGTGGAAAGAAATGCAGCTACAAGAAGATATGCTGCATGGGTAAGTGTGTGAACCCTATGACTAACGAGAAGCATTGCGGCAAATGTGGTAACAAGTGCAACAACGGAAGCTCCTGTGTCTATGGAATGTGCAGTTATGCATAGAAAGAAAGAAGTTACAGCAGATGCATGCGTGCAACTCATCCCACACCAGAGGAAATGAAGCTCTATACATCACTTGTGGTATATATATATATATATACTCATTGCGTATTTACTAATTGTTTTGATATTATAGCATGAAAAATAAAGTGCAGCAATCATCCATTTGATGAATTCTGCCAGAGTTTTTTTTGTTCTTTATTTATTGTTTTTTGTAATAACGTACAATAATGTCGATGATGTATTAATGAATAAAAATAAATATACAAACATTGTCTGCACCATCATGATAATTATTTTGTTTGCTAGTTGGATTCAAGAATAAAGTTTAGACGGGAGATAGACTGATCATAATTGAATTTTATTTATTTCGTTTAATTTATATATATATATATATATATATATATATATATATATATATAATCATATAAATAATATATCATATACTCACTAACGAATCATCCAAAAAAAAAACTCAATTTATGGATTTGGCTTTATGTAAAGATTAAAGAATTAATTGTTCCAATAACTTATACAAAGTTTATAATAAATTAGATCACACTTGCCTCTCTTAAGGTCACTCTTATAACAAGGTTTTTTTTTTTTATTTGTTTACAATTATACAATCAGCTCTTCTTTTTTCTTTGACTTAATCAGCTCTTCTTTAAACCCTCTCCACAAGACATTATTGATTAAGTCATTTCAATTCTTTCACCTAAATTTTTAAGGTATTCATTCTCCTGGTGAAGACTATATATTGTGATAAAGTATAAATGTCCCCCCACCCCTTCTCTCTCTCCTCCCTAAATCAACCACCCCAAAAAATGAAAAATTATGGAGTAAAGATTTGTCCATCAAGGAGCACCTGATCTTGTCCATTTACTTTGTGGTGCGCATGTTTAATCTAGTGCTCCAACTGAATATTCGATATCCCTCAAACTCAACCAGATCCATTTGATCGTCTTTGTGTGTGTGTGTGTGTGTGTATATATATATATATATAGTATATATCATCGTTAATTGTTACAATTATCTCGTCACAAGCTAAGCTCGTGCAGCCACGTCTTTGTTGGACTATGAACACAAAATCTTGGACTTGGACCATTGACAGTGAAACAATTTCACATCAATTAAGCCCCTCAATCGTGTCGTTTGTGCACCACCTTCTCTTCTCATCTAGCTACTTGGTATTTAATCAACAATTCCTTCCGCCATATTTTGTGTCTGAAAACCACAAACTAACCATGGCTGCCTTAACCATTTTCCTAGTGCTCTCATGCTTGGTATCTAACTTGGCTTTAACCCTGAGTGAAGAAGATCATTCAACAAACAATGATTACAACACCCTGCACCCCCTTCCAAGCAGCTACATCCCCGGCCCCGAGAGTGCTAAGAATGTGATCATGAACAAAATAGACTCATGCTGGCGAACCAAAGAAGATTGGGCATCAAACCGCCATGCCTTGGCTGATTGCGCAATTGGCTTTGGTGCAGAAGCCATTGGAGGTAAGTATGGTGCAATATACCAAGTCACTGATCCATCCGATGACCCTATAAACCCCAAACAAGGAACACTTCGTTATGGGGTTATCCAAACACAGCCCCTTTGGATAACTTTTGCAAAGGACATGGTTATCAAGCTCAGGAAGGAGCTTATGGTGAACAGCTACAAGACCATTGATGGGAGAGGAGCCAAGGTTGAGATTGCAAATGGGCCTTGCATCACAATACAAGATGTTAGCCATGTCATTGTGCATCGCATTAGCATTCATGATTGCAAACCAGGTGAAGCTGCCATGGTGAGGAGCACCCCTGAACACTTTGGGTATCGTGAAGGCTCTGATGGAGACGCCATTGCTATATTTGCTTCCTCCAATATCTGGATTGACCATTGCTTCTTGGCTCGTTGCACTGATGGTCTTGTTGATGTTATTCATGCCTCAACTGCTGTCACCATCTCCAACAACTACTTCACCCAGCATGACAAAGTAAGTGAAAAAACAAAAATTCTTAAATTATTGAAAAATATTTTTATTAACCTGCATATGATTTATATGCCATTCTATAGATTCCTGGGATCGATGTCTGCATATATATTTGGGTACTTTATTGAATGTATGTGCACTAATAAAGTAACTAATAATGAATTATTAAATTATTTGAAATCCTCATTTATATATTAATGTACAATGCTTTATATTTTTTCACTGGCGTATTCACTGCTAATACAATTATAAAGTTCTTGAGTATTATTTATATGTGATTTTCCGGGTATTTCCATAGCATCTAAAAAACTGGTGTACTAAATAACAACAGCACTGTAAATTGTTTCCTCTAATTATAGTAAAAGCAGATTTTGATTTATATGTATGTATGCCTATGCATGAAATCTAAAAAAGACGCTATAGACGACTGAGATGTACTCCCCTGCAGGTAATGCTGCTAGGACACAACGATGAATATTCTGCGGATAGAATAATGAAAGTGACTGTGGCCTTCAATCGCTTTGCCAGTGGCCTAATAGAAAGAATGCCTAGGTAAAAGTTGTTTCATTTCATGTAGACAGTGAAGTTTTTCGTTATAAAGCTTGCTTAATTAGTGGCATATAATTTACTTGGTAAGTTGATGGCATGGCATGCAGGGTAAGATTTGGTTACGCCCATGTGGTCAACAACCAGTATGACGAGTGGCTCATGTATGCCATTGGTGGCAGTGCTGATCCGACCATTTTCAGTGAAGGCAACTACTTCATAGCTTCAAATGACTCGGCAGCAAAACAGGTAATTAAGGGAGTAAATGAAAGCAAAGTATGGAGTATGAGCGCTTTTAATTAAAGCATAGTGATAATTGATCAAAGACTTGATGAGGTTATATAGAGTGATGACTAGCCCATTCATTCATTGATTACAGGTTACCAAGAGGGAAACCAGCGAAAATTGGAAAAACTGGAAATGGAGGAGTTTTGGGGATCAATTCATAAATGGTGCTTACTTTGTGCCTTCGGGATATGGAAGCTGTGCTCCATTATATTCAACTGCGGAAACTTTTCTAGCGGCCACGGCATCATTGGTGCCTTCATTAACATCCAATGCAGGTCCACTGGATTGTGCCGTTGGAAAAGCATGTTGATTTTTGGCCCAACATTTCCCATTTCTGCTGCTCTTCGTAATTTGTCATTTTTTTTTTTTCCTCCTGAAGCCTACGTTTTTAGCATCTCTATCGGATGGTACGCATGTACCAATTGTTGTATTGGACAACAGAACTATGTGTTTCCATTTCATAATCATTACTTGTCTGCTTTGCCAGAAAGCCGCTATATATACACGGTATTTTGTTTTTTTTTTTTGTTTTTTTGTCTAATTTTTTCATCTAACCTTTCTCCCCTAATATGGTAATACGCTTGTCTCTTTTTAATTTTTATCACCCATTCACTCTCAACCACCTACTATCTATTAGAAAATAAAACTACTTTAATTTGAGTTACGTAAATATAACTTCAGTAATCAGTGCCCAATAAAAACTAAAAGAATCAATTGGAATTGAGATGGACCGCTCTATTGATGACGTGAAATTTTAATTCGTATCAAATTATTATTATTAAATTATTGATTATATTAATAAAAATATAAGTACAGGTTTAATTTATAACTATATTTAATTATTTTAATTATGTTAATACAGGAAAAAAAATACAAAATGCAGCCTATGAGCATGACGATGTCAGACAAGCCGCTAATAAAAATAAATAACATATATTTAAACCTCCACTTTAATGAAAAAAAAATTTAAACCTCTAATGGGCTGGAAAATGTGAAAATAATAAAAGGGAAACAAAAAATATACAGAGCATATACAGTTGAAAAGGAATTAGATCATCAGGGGTTGAAAATGAAGACAATTCATGACATGAAATGACACATATTTAATGATTTATTTCAATCATTTTTCCAATAATTTTTAAGTTCATTAGTTTAATTTTGATATACTGACAATATAAAAGAGTTTTATACTATTATCCAATTAAATCTCTCCTTTTGTATGAATAGAGAAAAAAAATATAAAGAAAGAAAAGAAATCCATAAATAAGCTCATATAAATGTTATTTATTTATGGAAAAATTTCTCTCAATATTACTTCTCAAAGTTGGAGGGTGAAATTGAGGAAAAATTTCAGTTCATGTATTCTATATAAAATTTATTAATAGAAAGCTTTTCTTTATTTTTACCTTCTAACCAAATATAAAAATTGTGTGGAAATTTTTAAATGTTAAAGAAAATTAGATGAAAAGGTAGATACTGCTAATAAGAAATAACTTGACTTAGTTTAAGCTAGTTTTGACAAGAATTTAAAATTTATATTTCTAACATATTTCCTTCTGTAAGAATTATTTTGAACTTGAAATTAAACATGCATAATTCACGAGTCAACTTTACCTCATCCTCTTAAAATTATATTTAATGCCCTCGGATGTTTAATTTTTGAGTGGTGCTAGAGAGCACGATCAACTCTTGTAAAAAAATGTGTTAGTATATATGTGACAAACCTTTAATTGCTATACAGAAATCATGAGTAATTGAAAAGATTGAGGTGTTCCTATAATATGTTGTCACATAATTCAGACAACTATTTCGGGGCAAAAAATTTTTGTTGATAAGTATTTTTCTTAATTATTTTCTTAAATGTGAATACTATAAATAAGTGTGTGCCGATCATATTTAATCTTACAAGAGCTTAACATTTACAATATTTAGACATATATACTAGTGACATAACAACTGAAACGTTGAGCTGAATTTAGCACTTAATTAGCTTTTGACTTAAATTTCTTGAGTCCTAGCCACGTCTATTATAGAAAACGTGCTTCTACTGTACCCTAAAGCTGCCCAAACATTAGGGGTATATTTGATTTCAGTTTTCAACTTTTGATTTTTTAGTTTTTAAAAATTTATGAAAAAAATATTAAAAATTAAAATTAAAACTTGAATTTTATAATTTACACAGTTTTTAATGTTACCTTTACAAAATTTATAAAACTGAAAAATTGAAAATTAGTAACCGAAGTCAAACAAACCCTGGATTTCTCAGGAACATTCTATTGTCAACTGTATAGAACTTCTCATATCCATTGAATCATCACATTCTGAAGTCATTAACACTGGAATTGTGGAACGACCGGATGAGCCTTTGTATCTCAAAGTTTATGATTATAATTAGCAAGTCAACCAAGCCAAGCTCGTGGCTGCACGTTTTTGTTAACTAAACCCAAAAATTGTTTGAAGTCAACCTCCTAAAGTGTGTGCACAACCTTCTCCTCACCTATTAAATGAGTTCATTCCCTTTGCTTGCTTCAACCTCACACAAGAACTAACTAGCATGGCCACCTCAACCCCACTCCTCTTGGTTTCATGCTTCTTACTACACCTTGCTTATGCCTTTTCAACAGGCTACACTCCCCAACCTGTCTCAAAGTACATCCCCAAGACTCCTAAGAAACCATTCCTCAACACCATAGACTCTTGCTGGCGGGCCAAATCAAATTGGGCATCAAATCGCCATGCATTGGCTGATTGTGCAATTGGCTTTGGTGCAGATGCCATTGGAGGCAGGTATGGGGCTTTATATGTAGTGACTGATGCCTCCGATGACCCTGCAAACCCAAAACCAGGCACACTTCGTTATGGTGCAATCCAAACGGAGCCCCTTTGGATCATTTTTAACAAGGACATGGTTATTACCCTTAAGAATGAGCTCATAGTGAATAGCTACAAGACCATTGATGGGAGAGGGGTTAAAGTGGAGATTGTAAATGGGCCTTGCATCACAATACAAGGTGTTAGCCATGTCATTATACACGGCATTAGCATCCATGATTGCATACCGGGCAAGGCTGGCCTCGTGAGGAGTACTCCTGACCATGTTGGCCATCGACAAGGCTCAGATGGTGATGCCATTAGTATATTTTCTTCCTCAAATATTTGGGTTGATCATTGCTTCTTGGCTCGTTGCACCGATGGCCTTATCGACATTATTCATGCTTCAACAGCCATTACCATTTCTAACAATTATTTCACCCAGCATGACAAAGTAAGCCCAACAAGCTAAGCTAGCTAGCTTTCCCGCATTGTTTTAATTTAGTTTGATGCTTCATCATACTCATACCCTTATAAAGATGGTTCGTGTTATATATATGCATGCATTGACTAAGAATTAAATCACCAAAGGGTAATATGATTGAGCTAATTACGTGCCTGCAGGTTATGCTTTTAGGACACAATGACCAATACACGGCAGATAAAATAATGCGGGTAACAATAGCCTTCAACCGGTTTGCTAGTGGCCTAACTGAAAGGATGCCAAGGTGAGAGGGCGTGTGATTTATATATTAATATATGGTTTGAATTTCATTAGATTTCATGAGAACAAAGTTATATATTAACTCGTTGATGAACATGCATGCAGGGTAAGATTTGGTTATGCGCATGTGGTCAACAACAAATATGATGAGTGGAAAATGTATGCTGTAGGCGGCAGTTCTAACCCAACCATTTTAAGCGAAGGGAACTTCTATATAGCACCAAATGAAGCAAATGCCAAGCAGGTAGAAACACTACCATGAAATCGAACACCCAATATAATAATAGTCCAATACATATATATAGTAATACTTAAAAATAAGAATTCAGAAATTGAGTGTGTAGTTCTTGGATGACAGGTTACCAAGAGGGAAGCGAAGGAAAACTGGAAGAGTTGGAAATGGAGGTCTTCTAAGGATGTATTCCTAAATGGTGCTTATTTTGTACCATCTGGGTATGGAAGTTGTGCCCCAAATTATTCACCTACTCAATCTCTCACTGCTGTTCCAGCCTACATGGTGCCCGCAATAACTCTCAATGCAGGTCCCTTGAGTTGCCTTGTTGGGATAGCGTGTTAATTACATCGTTGGTATCATAACATCACGTGGCTTGCGTAAAATTACCATATCTGCATCTCTCCTCCATTTTTTTTTTTTGTTGATCACTAAAGCCCTGTTGTGAGGCGTATATCAGAGTAGGGATGAGGATATATATTAGTGTATATCACAATTCACAACCAAGAACTGCTTTGCAGAAGTTTGTAACAAGATACCAAAAACAAAGGGGGAAGCATGTTGTAAATTGTAACACTTGTGGATTCATTATTAAGGGAATCAGAGGTGGTTGTTAAAAGAAGTGCGAAAGATGATTCAGATTTTCTGCAGCAGAGTGCTTTCTTTCAATAAACTTGAGATAAATTACAACGCAACATCAGATACATAAAGATGCCAACAGAAACTGCGAAAAATTGGGAAGCAAATGTATGAGTACCAATAGGATTGTAGTATAAATAAATAAATATGCATAATAGATTAAGGGAAAAAAGTAACAAACTGAAGATGTATGTATATATATTTATTTATATTGTTCACGTTATTTAGTGTTGCTCAGAAAAGTCTGTTGTCGTTGTTTTGAACTCCACATGTGACTGGTGCCTTAGCTCTCACTTTCTTCAAGTACCAAATAGCAGCTCCAATTCCAAATGCCCCTGCAGCCGAAATAGCAGTAACTGTCCCTGCACCCACAAGTCCAACACACAACCACAAACGTGAGCCTAATTTAATTTTCCACTTCAAAAGCTTCCATCCTTGCCAACAATTCATAATGACTATTCACCTGCAATTACATGTACCCTCCTATTGTGCTGTGCAATATCATAATCTGCCAACAGAAACATAAAAAGTCTAATTAATTTTCTTTGTCACCAAACTCAAGCAAATTTGGAGCTGCAAACTTCCGAATTGTAGCTTATTGAAAGTATAGGGGCCAAAGTCCAAACAATTGTTCTTCTAAGACTCATGCAGACAATTTAACAGGAGAAATTAATTTGTTTAACCTACCTTTACAATGGGTAGTGGAATTTCCTTCCTTACAAAGGCACATGAAACTCTGGGTCTGGGTGTCAAATCCACAGGTTCCACCTCCTTTGGATGGATCCTGGCACTGAAGGCAGCGCGTGGTAACGGGATATCAAAATCAATTCTGATCCCATATTCAGGGACTTGATCATAAGGCTGAGGAGCACCAACGTTTCTCCAATAAACGCTAGTGTAACTAGTACAATACTTGAGCATCAACCTCAATGACTCAGAGGCTTTTGGATAGTAAGAGCAGCAAGAACTACCACTCATAGCAAAGGAGCACCCTGGCAAATGCCTGCAGAGATAGCTAGCACTGTCACAAGATGAATCACAGTGCTCAGGGAACTGCTCACAGAAGATGGACTTTGGCTGAATGATCACATCGTCTTCACTGCAATTGAAGAATAGGTACTCGTTTTGTCGGGAAAGCTTGAACCGTGTGCTTGTGTCCAAACTGAATGGCAATGTGGGGCGATAGTTCTGGCCATCCTCACAGTTCCACATGAATGGATCAGTGACAACAATGTGTGGATCGTCATAGCTAACGTTGTGAAGAGGGTATCTCCCAGAAGGGGTTCTGAGCTCGAGCTTACCTGAGTCAGAAGAACAAACCAGGATGTGTCTGTAGTATGGGCTTCCACAGCCATCGTCAATGCCAAATGGGTATTGGATGGGAATGCCACCACATGAGGTTCTGCAAAAACTTGATTGAGCTCTTGTGAGGGTGAAGAATGAGTGAATAGTGAGTTGAATAACAAGTAGTAACATTGGTTTGTGGTTGTGGTTGTGGTTGGTTAGATGCACACCCATCAGAGAAGATGGCATGGACAACTAGATGGTTTCTGAATCAAAAGCAGACAAGAAACCTAAAGTGATGTCTCGAAGAAAGACAGAATGATACCTACAACTGCTGCTTTGGTAGAGTTTCCTTTTGCTTTTGTTCACTTTTGGTTTCTTTAATCTTAAACTATGCTTTATTGTCTTTAGTTGGTTTTGTTTTAGCTTTCTGCGTTCTGAAGCCAGCCGAGCACTGAATGTCTGAGAGACCAGATAATTATCGAACTTGCTTACTTGCTCGAGATAGCTGAACATCATTTAATACAAGAAACACGTTCCTCGATCTCCTGAACCATGCAAGCATGCGTTTGCAAAATTGATTTTAAGTTGAATTGATTCTATCACAGTTGGTTTTGTTTTTAAAGTAGAATAATTTATATTTGATAATCCTCTAAAATAATTATGACGTAAACTAAATTTTCATTTTTTTTCTAAAATCAATTATAAAGTTAAGAATTGATTTTGAATAGGATAGACTTGGAATGTGTTTACGTTACTTGTTTACTTGGAGTTAACCAAGTGGGTTGTAAATGGGCTTTTGCTAAACGGATCAAAATTTTTGTGCTCAATCCACCTATTTTTTTTTATTGATAAATGAGTCTTACGGTTACTTGTTTTGACGACTTTATTATAAAGCTTAGTAATAGTACCAAGTAGTACTTTAGGTCCTTTGGTAAATAATTTATTTAAACACTTATAGAAAAGTAACTTTTAAAAAATAACTTGTGAATAAATTATTTTATATTTAAATATATAATAATAAAAGTACTTATTTTTAGTGTTTTAGAAAATCCTTTTAAGAAGTTAGATATTTTAACTTCTCAAAAAATATTAAAAATAAATTTTAAAAAATGATAAGCTATTAAGCCAAATAGGACAAAAAAAAAAAAATATAACTTTCAATTTTTAAAAAATTAAAAAAAATCATAAATTATATTCTCCACGTAGACACAATCAAATCTAAACTTCTTTGAAATCGTGGATACAAAACACAATGTATGTATATGGCCCACTATAGGCTAGTGTATGGGCTTATAAAAGGAAGAAGAAATTCTTAAATGTTCCACTAGAGGCAAGTGTTGGGCTCTTGGGCTTATAACGATCCCTCACAGTGACAGGGCTGGCCCAGAGTAACTTCGATTATTATTTAAAGAGTTATGTCACAAAGGAACCAAAAGTGGCGACCAGAAAAAAAGAAATGGAGTCATGCCCATGTTTCTGACCCAAAAAAGGAATCAAGTCACATGACTCCCAACAACGGCACAACACAAAAGAAACGGCTGCAATATTCTTCCTCCCCGGCGGGCGGCCAAAAACAAAAAAAAAGTCAACTAAGAGTCGCGTTTATATTAGGGTTGTGAACATAAAATGTTGTTCACTCTGAAAGTGACAATAATCAATTAGTTATTTCGCAAGACTGGAAAAAATAGCTTATTTTGAAGACTAAGGGTATGTTTAGTTTGAGTTTCTAATTTTTAATATTTTAATTTTTAAAATTTTGTGAAGAAATATTGAAAAATAAAAACTGAAAATTAAAGGAAAGGCCTAATTAATCTCATTTTTTTCGTATTAAGTTAGGATGTGTTTGTTTGTAATTATTTTGGATAATAATAACTTTTTTTACCTAAAATTTTTTTTTAGTATATTTGGATAATTTTAAAAATAAAATAAAATATTTAAAAAATTAGTTTTTAACTTTTTAGTTATATATAAAATTTATATTTTATAATAATTTTTTTAAAATATTGAACAAACGCACCTTAGATATTCTTATTAAATCAACAAAAAATTAAAAAGATAATTCATTTCAACTTACTTTTTGACTAATTTCATGTTTTTTTTTTGTCAAAAAACTCATTTCATTTTAAATGTCACGTTAGAGTCAAATTGGCCTGTGGATTTGTCAATTCAAAAAAAGAAAAGCAGTTAAGATTAGATGTCTTAGAGGTCCAATTAATATACCTTACCCAATAAAAAGAGGTCCAATTAATGAAATAACTAGCATGCCTTCATCAGCTTGTCGGAGACTAAACCCTAAAAGGTTGGGATGGTTTGACCCTTCCAGATGATGAAATTTTTATTGTGGAAAAAATAAAAAAAAATGTATAATGCATAATTTATTAACCTCTTTAAATTAATTTTTTGAAATTTAATTAAGATACAAAAATAAAGCAATTTATTTAAAATCACCAAATCCATAGAGTTCAGGTGATTTGATGAATGTATTCCGGTTAAGTTACAACAGCTCATCCACAAACTTATCTCACACATCACACGTCTTTTCAACCTTCGCATCAAAATGTACATAAATGCAGGGTTATAAGACACGCACATAATTAGTTTGAGTGAACATAGACATTGCATTGAGAGAGTAGATTAAAAGTGATAATTATTAATTGTATAACACATCACACGTCTTTTCAACCTTCAGCATCAAACTGTACGTAGTGGACACGCACAGAATTAGTGTGAGTGAATATAGACATTTTTTTTATAGACGGTGAATATTAAAAGTGATAATTATTAATTGTATACAGGTACTTTTATATTAAAAGTGATAACAATTGGAGACCCCAAATTATTATATCTGGGATGTATTGGCCTATGAGTCTTGCGTTTGAATGAATTTGTTTTTTTTTTAAAAAAAACAGCTAGCTAGAGACAAACTGGGCAAATATGCAGACAACCCGATTGGGCGAATGCCGAAACATAAAAAGAGAAGAAAAAGAAAATGTTGACTTCCAGTAGTTTTGAGCTTGATCCTTGAACAGGGAAGCTGTAATCACTTCGAAGGCGAGTAATTATGTCAGCTAGCAGTGAGCTATGCGCGAAGACTTTTTTCTTTTTGGTAAATTATTCACGAAGACCTTTATAGCTGCCATTCTTTACCTTGTCTGAAAACAAGCTGTTATCGGTAGAAAATCTACAAAAAAAAAAAAACACTTGTCTTTCATTTATTTATTTTTTAAATCTCTTCATCTCAATTTTCCACTATTTTCTCACTCAAATATGTTTTTAATCTCTATAAATATGAGTCATTTTGATTTTGTTTCTCTATAATTTTTTCTTGTTATTTGGTATTTTTATTCCAACATTTTATTTTTAGTCCCTGTCATTTTAAATATTGGTTCTTATAATTAAGTATTTTAGAGTACATGCCTTATAAGTATTAAAAAATTTATCTATGGTCCTTATAAATATTACCATTTAATAGTGTTGGTTTAATAGCAGGAATAAAAAATAAAGCGTTGAAAAAACAAAACAAAAACCGAAAAAAAAAATGGAGGAATTGAAATAAAAATAACCTATATTTATTATAATGATTGAAAGTACATTTAACCCCTATTTTTTTTACTTTATAATACATACATGTCAAAAAGTCAAAATTATACGAAATATTTTATTTAATTTGACGGTCCAAAATCCGGATATTAGCTGTCCAGTTAAAGTTGCACCATCAGCAGTGCAGAGGACCATCGCATTATTCCTAACTCAATGCTTTTCTTCACAAGTTACAACATTTCATCCTTCAGGTTTAAGGAAGCGACAATGCATAGCACTTGCCATTCCTACAATGTTGGATCAATACGTGAGAACGTGCATGGGAATAAGATCCAGGAGAAAGGTCTTGTGAATTATATGTGGCCAGTTTTTTTTTTTTTTTTTTCTAGCTATGATTTCATACAAGCTTACGCCTACGTACTCACACTACTCTTTATACTTTTATATAAATTATTGAATAATATTATAGTTTCCCTATAATTGTTTATAGTTTATGAATATATAGTTTAGATATTATACATATATTTCAAATAATGAACAAATTCACTTTTATTAAATATGCATGATATCATTATAGGTCAATACACAACAATACATGTAACAACAGGTGCTTTTCCGCAGAGCATTTAATTATGCCAAAAGATTTCAAAAACATAGTAAGCGGCTCCTATATGAACATTTGAAAGCATTTTGTTGACCACAATTTGCAAATACAGGCGAGTGGAGACTATCACTGATTTGAAATAGAGAGAAATCTGTTTGAACCGCGTAAATAAACAAATGAAAATCTTAAAGAACGAAACAAACAAAAAGAACTTACAAGATAGAGCCTCGTTCAAATCCAACAAAATCATACCAGACCGCTTGTCGACTTGTCCGACATAATCACCAAAAGAGTAAGTACCATATCTGCCAAATAGTGCAACTGAAAAAAAAAATCATTAATCTGTTTATATTTGGATTGATTAGTGATCAAGTTTTTTTTATATTCCAACAAGAAGAAAATGCTTAACCCTGTAATCGAGGAAGCTAACAAAATCCAGCAAGAAGAAAAAAAACAAAAATCAAGAAACTGCCATATAATATTTGAACCTTCTAGTGACAAGCAATAGCAACATTTAACAAGTAACCTACAACTAACATACATAACAAAATTACATAAAGAACCACATAGAAAATTATATGGAGTCCAACCTATGCCAAAAGCCATTTGACCACCGTCGCAAGTGACTAGAGCCAATGTATATTCCAATGTAAAACCTATCCCTGAATTGCTTGGCAGCGTACGCAATGGGAGCTGTCATGACGCTCTCTCCACCTCCTTCAATAATTTCTTCCCTCTTTTGATCTCTCTAAAACTGTTTTAAATTGCGCTTATGATCATGGATATGATTACGGTTATGGTTGTGAAAAATGTGGCCGTCATAACGTTTATTACGGCTCATAATGTGAAATTCTTACGTGTTTTCAAATTGTAAAAAAGTCAATTATAGTATCTTGCGGTACGTTATGACCCTAATGCGATCTATTGTAGCCTTTGTGGTCCTGATTACAATTAATTTATTTGAAAATACATTACATCACAATTGCGTTAAATACGATTGCACTATGAACTGCAACTGCAATATCTGGCATCACGTGATGTAGCGTGCAATTTAAAACTTGCGCTAACGTGAGCTATGTACTGGCTACATATGTTAACATTTCTTACAAATCCTGGTTGTTCCAGTCCAACCTAACCTCACAGCAGTTTTCTTGTTTCTACGTCATGCTGCAAGTAGCTAGGCCAAGGCGGACACGATTCAATCGTGAAGTTAAATCCCAGTCGTCGACTACAACATTTTTCTTATCTGTTGAATTTGTTTTCTTTTTTCTTTGAAATTATTCCAGTTGAGAATCTAAGCATAAGTTTTAAATAGGTGTTAAAAGAAGTTCTATATAATAATAATTATAATAATAATAATAAAGTAAAAAATTTGTAAATGATTAAATCCCATAAATCTTCCACTTATAGTTTGGCTTAAACTTTTTTTTAAAGAAAAAAAAAAGTTGTAGGCCCCTTCATTTCTAACCCTTTCCTTGTTATTAATTAATTATTTGCGTATCGTAAAAATATAATTATTATTCAAAAAAAAATTACATTTCCTTACCTTAATAGTTTGTTAGATATCAAATGAAAAAGTATTATATTTTTTTAATTTTAAGATACTAAATACACCTATTTTATTTAGTACTTTTTTTTTCCAAGTATGTTTGATTGAAAATTTTCATGATTGAGATTCATAATTTTATACTTAAAAAATTTTTTTATCTTATCTCTAACCCTAATCAAATATTGGCTAAATGTTGATATAACTCAACATTTATATATACCTGCAACATTTGCTGACCAACCATAGCATGTGGTAACAGTACTCGGAAAAAAAAAAAAAAAACCGCTGGTTCCTTATTAGAATCCATGAGCTATAGCGCTAGCGATCCCTACCCGAATGCTCTTCTTCGTTGGCTTCTCGATATTAATTAGGTTGAACTACAAACGACGTTTCGTGGGCGAAATACGAAAGTATGCAAGAAAAACAAACCACGTTCTAAACCTACTGTTTATCTTTTCAAATCTAAGCTTCCTTGTGAAGACCAAATTAAGTTTCGTCCCCATTCTAAGCCTTCATCGATCTGGTACGTTCCTTTCTTTTCTTTGGGCGCCGCAAGTTTGAACAGACACACAACACACATCCCTAACTTTTCATCAATAATGTCATGATGGAGAGAAGATCAAACCATCCTCGTTGTCTGATGGATATATATATTCTGAGTCCAAGCCATGAGTTTGGCGAACTTGGAAAAACACATAAACAATTAAGCACCGAAGTAGAATTGAAGAATTGTGGACCTTAAGCATGTGATTAATTATGCGTTTATTTGATGTTATGTTTACCAGGGCAAACCAAAATAATTATAGTTTAATGCACGTACTAAACAGTCAATGTTCAACCCAGACATCGACGCCTTTTCCTTCAGTGGGGTATGTATAGTTCAATGCTCTATTTGATGGCGAGGTTCAGTTTCAAAGGACTCTTCCTGGTCAAGGTAAAGAAAGGAAGCTACAGATAATTAATTTAAATGGTTTTTTTCGTCGGTTGGTAAGGAATCCAAAAATTGCCTTTCTTTTGTGCGACTATTTTTCAAAGGAGCCATTAAGGCCATTCAAAGGGACTAAAGTTAAAGAATAGCGTCGCAAGAAATTGAAAATTTGCGCTCTACAACGCATGGAAAGAAGAAAAAGTAGTATGCACGAGATCGTTGAAACAAGTATTTTCTCCGATACCCTTCCCCCTTGTTTGGGTCTGATTACCAAGGTCATCAGCAGATAACACGGGTTTCACAAGTTCCTCACTTCCTCGTGCTAATTAGGTTTCGTTATGACGGGGGTTGGACTTAATATAAAAAATATGGATTTTATTAATTAGTGCAGACACTGATTAAGGATCCAAAAGTAAACAGATTTATATTAAAAAAAATAATTTAAGTCTTTATCATTAAATGCTTTAAAAACTTTAAAATAATCCTTCTATTTTGACTAGCTTAACAAAACTCTTATAATATATACCAAGTTAAAATTTTAACAATAAGATCGAAGTATATATACGTGATACTACGAGTGCTCTGTGCAACCTATAAAAGTATCATATATATTGTATATTATTTATGGGATAAGGATCCTCTAAAATGAGATCATAACTTTAAAGAATAAAGTAAAAAATTTTATTTTTCGATTAATAAAACTAAAAATGAAATCATATTCACTCTATTAATTTAAAGATAAAATTGTCCTCTTCTAACTTTAGAGGATCAAATCCGTATTTCTTATGATATATGTAAAACGTCAAGTTATACAGACATTTATTATACGAAGCTGGGTTCATATTCAAATCGAAACGTGATACAATGATGGGATATTAAATTATTTACTTAATTATAATGCTATGTGGCCATGTGGGTGACATCATAGAAAGATATATTCCCATTGAATGCTACCCTAAGTATTAACAAAGATAGAGTGAATTGGTAAATAAGCTATAAGTTTTGAAAGAGAATTAAGTTTGACCTTTAATTTGGAGTAGACAATTATAAAAAATTCTCTCGGTTGCGATAATATTTGAGAGAATAAAAAATTTTAAAACATTTTAAAAAATGTTTACCCAAGCATTCAGTTGGTAATACCAAACCCTGCTAGTTGCTAATTCTAAACTTGGACAATAATTATCATGGCATCCTAGCATTTTAAATTTAGAATAATAAAAGATCACATATATGTGTGTACTATTGAATTACCAGCTAAATTATTTTCCTAGTCAGGACTCAAGACAAAATACACATACATCTATCTCACAATTACTTGCTTTCGACCAGTTACTCTCTAATGAGAGATGTTCTTGGTGAAATCTCCGGGAAAAGAAGGGAAGAGAGTCTGTGTTTCAATCTTAAGAGGTTTTGTAATTTAACTACGTGTGAGGCGTATAACTGCAAGTAGTGTGACAAATTCGAATCTAAATTTCTTGAGATTATGTAGCTTCCTCTTTATTGCCTTATTGGGGTAAATACTGAGGCCAAAGCTTATGATTCCCGGGCAAAAAATGAATTGAATTTAATAGCCTTCCCGATTTAATTTTTTGTTGCAGTTTATGTCTGGTTCAGTCAATTCGTATCTGTATTGAACGGGAAATAATTTATAATTCATTACTGAGGAGACTGCTACTGATTTCCTCATGAAACCGACGGCAAAGACAACCAACCAGTCGTTTAGCCGATCTCCATACTCTCAATATTAGTATATATTTAGACAAAAAGAAAAATGCGAAGTGAGAAAATTAATTTTTGTTATTACATGTTATTATTGTTTTTTATTTTGGGTAACTAGTAGATGTTATTATTATTTCAATTTAAATTTGCATTTGTAGGTACCAGAGGTGTGAAAAAAATAAAAATAAACAATATATATACAATGATATATTGCGTATAACATTTGACTGTTATATATAATTAATATTTTAAAATTCATTTATTTAATAATATATAATTAAATCTTTATGCTAATAAATGTATAAAATTAACACCTTTCCTTCTTTCTCCCTCTCTATATAAAGAGAGATATGAGAGAGGTGTCATATTATCATTTATATTGCATGCTATATGCATTTCATAATAATAATAATCGTGCTCTTTTTCATTAGCTTCTCGAATATTAATTAGGCTGAATTAGAGAACTCACGAAAACCTAGTTTTTTTTTGTGGAAGGGGGTGGGGTTAGGGGCGCTTGCCTTCCCTATATGGTGCGATGCGTGCTCCCTTCTCCACTTGATTGCCTTCCTCTAATCATCTGCCCTTTCCCTTTCTTCTCATTAACTTATTCGTTTTTTACCTACACTCAGTTTGGTTTTGCTCCTTCCCTTGCCTTTTCTTTTTGTGGTGGAGCCATTTCTGTGGTTGTTGAAGGCATTGGTCGTCTTTGTTTTTGGGAAGGATTGCATGCTTTCCTCAGTTTTGGTGGGTTTGTTGTTGCCTGGGATTGATGGTTTTGGTGTTCCCTGCTATTTAAACCCCTATTCCTTACCTTTCCCACCTTACCGTTTGCTCTATTTTTCTGCCTTTTTTTTGGCTTCATCCATTGAGCAACATTAGCACCCTGTGGCGTTCAGCAAGAAATCTCAACTTGATGCGGATAGGGTTTTGTTTCTCAAGGTTGGCGGTGGATTGAAGTATTGGGAAAGGTTCCGATGATGGGGTTGTGGCTAGGGGTCTAAGGGGTAGGGCTTCAGTTTCACTGGTGTAGTGGGTTGTTTTGGGTGCTAAAGGGCCATGGATATGGTTTTAGGGATGAAGGTATGGCATATGGTTTTGTTATTGGTTGTGATCTTTTCTATGGTGGCTCTGTGATATTCTGGATGTTCGTTTTTGTTGGATTGTTGGAAATGATACTAGGTCTACTTTCTGCGGATGTTTGGTTTTGTTCTATCTCTATCTTTTACCCTAGGCGTTGAATGTTGGGCGTTGTCTAGGTCTCAAGCTTTTATCGACTTGAGTGTTTTATTGTCACCACTTTTGTGTAATACCTGGTGTACATGTGTCAATAGACAAGTTCTGTACGCCTCACGTCCCGGACCCACCTATTGTTGCCGGGTCCTAAATTTCACCAAGTCTAGATCCTACACCTCCTTGGAGGGCTATATGTTAGAACCACACTCTTGGGATCAAAAATCCTGGTAATTGTTCCCAAGAGAAAATAAGTTAAAGAATGATTTTTAATAAATTTTATAAAATTTTTAAATGTTTCATTTTTAGCCCACAAGTTTAGAAAATCTTGAAGATTTCGAATTTAAACTAAAACCCAAAATTTAGATTTTGATTGGCTATGATTTTAATTTTTATGATATTTTATTTGAATCCAAATGGGAATTATTTCCTTATTTACATTTATATTTTAAAGTTAATGTAGAGTAAAATAAATGAGGACATTAAGTGATAATTGAGACAACCCAGATACCAGGAGCAACCTGAGGTGCTGAACTAGTTTCCTGTCACCACTATAGTGGTCACAGTGTGTGAGACAGGCGTTTTGGGTCTGAGGCTATAGCGGTCATAAGTGTGTCAGTGGGTCACGGAAGCAGCTAAACCGCTATAGCGATGTCAGTGGACAGAAATAGCCTCAAATGATGCCGTTTCGCTTAATGAACCCTTCCACTCCTTTTTAAACCCCAAGCTCAGGATTTTCACTCCCTATTTCTAAAACCCTACCCTAAACATCATCTCCTTTTCTTCTTCCTCCCTTCTACTCTCATCCTCCATCAAATCTTCTTCCTCCAAGCTCCAAGGTGGGAGTTTATCTATGGTTTATATTTCCTTTCTCTTTCCCCTTCCTATCCTATGGTTTGAGTTGTTATTCTCCATTGCTCAAAGTGAGGGTGTTCCCCAATATTGTTAAAGTTAGATTAAAGCTCTCTAGAGGTTATTAGAGATTAATCTAGAGTTTATGGTTGCTCTATGGAAGTTGTTGGTGATTCCAAGCTCTCTAGGTCAAGTTGGTGGTGTCCATATACTCTCGGCTCCAAATGGTGAGTGGGTTTAAACTCATGGTCTTAGTTTCATCATTATGATTATGATTGTAGCATTTTGATTATTAAATATGATCTTGGAAGCAAAAATATATTATGTACATGATTTTTCAAGTTATGCCAAACCTACCAAAAGTATGATTTTGAGTTAGCATGGAAAATGTATTTTAAAAAAACCATGGGAGCGTAATTGATGTGTTGAGTGCTATGAAAATATTTTATATGTTCATGAAGAGATTTGTTATAAAATGTATGATTTAGCAAGATGTCAATTCGAAAAATATATTTTTATGGATTTATGACACAATTATGTTTTTCAAGATTTAGATTTTAAGCTATGTTTTTTAATATTCAGTTAAGATATTTATATATGTTAGAAAAATATGAAACAAGAGTATGACCCACCTTTACGAATAAAGATGTTATGTGATTTTCAAGTTTTGTGATTATGAACCCTAGTGTTTTGAGCTATGATTTTAGAGTTATCAAAATATATGAAAAAAAATGTTAGTTTAAGATATCGATCTAAAACTTCAGTTTTATGGTACCAAGAGGTACGGAATTCAATATGATTTGTAGCAACTGCAATACATATTCCGTGGGCTAAAAATCGAATGCCTACAAGTGGTGATCCCTTGGGCACGATTTCCACAGCCACAGTTATGCTAAAGTCAGATTGTTAGAGTTATATGAATCCAGAACTCTAGTATACTAAGAATTTAGGCGCTCTGCTTTGCCAGGGAAGGAGTACCCACCTTTCAGCTATGGTTTTTGTTAAACTAGTTTATCCGTAGACATAAAGAATAGACAGTTAGTTAACGGTTATAAAGAGATCGTTAACATTAGTACCAAGTTATTCGTTAGAAGACAGTTCGCCCCAGCAATTACAGAAATGGGACCTAGTTAGGTGCCCAGCTTGTCGAAGAGACTATTATGATTTTCAGGAGCTCTTGTTCGCCAAGGAGTACAATCTTTTCATTTATGATTTTATAGCTTTTGTTATTATATGTGTATTTATTAAATTCAGCATATTGTTTCCGATCTCTCCTGCACCCTCAGTTAAAATGATTTCATGTTTAATTATGAGTTTATAAATGCTTGTTTATGAATCTATGGAAAGAAAAATGTTTTCCTTGCTAGCTATGTATGTAAATATCAAATGATTTATGCTGCTATATGTATATTGCATTATGTATATATGTTCCTTGGTTGTCCCATGTGGGTGATGGGTGAGAACTTACTCACTTCCGTTGACTCACCTCTCTCTCTTCCTCTCATAATTGTAGGTGCAGATCCAATTTCTTCATTAGTCTAGTCGACGATCCCTTGGTGAGCTTTACATTATTTTAAGGCTTAGTTTAGATTTCTGTTAGTTTTAGAAGGCTCTAATAGAAGTGCAGGCAAGATCCAAACCATGCATTTATTTGAGATACTATATTTATTTTCAGAGATTATGTATTTTCCTATATGTTGTCAAGGTTCAAGTATGTATTTTGAAATGTAGACTGTGCCTAAGGATTTATGTAGTGAACCGAAATGTATTAGTGTTTCAGCTTTCAAGAATTTAAATTGATTTTCAGTTTATGACCGTGATTAGAAGACGGAACAGTTTACCTTTTTATGAATAACGATTTGATCAAGACGCTTTCAGAATTATGTATTCTAAACACCTCAGTTTTTATAAACTTAAATATTATGCTTAATTAGAGAAAATGATAATGATTTAGAAGAAAGATCATATTTTAAGTATAATATTATATATATTATATGCATTTAGAGACACGTCACCCAGGAGGCTTATGTACATAGGGATAAGATTCCTTACATGTTGGTCACGTTCCAGGTTGAGTCGTGACAGTTGTTCACTGTCTTGGTTTGGGTTCACGATGACAGTCTTAGTCTTTTGAAGAAGCTATATCCCTAGATCTCTCGGCGTCGAAGTGATCTAATCACTACAAGAAAAATCAAATATAGCAATAGATTTAACTATGAATTTCCATATCCGTAGCTAATGTATGCAATTAGCAAGGGATTTTGCAACGGAAAGGAGTTTGACTGCAAGACAAGAAACACATATCAAATTGCAACAGATTAGCAACAAAAAAAGCCCAACTATCCATTGCCAAAAAATTTCGCACACAAATTTTTGGCACTAAAAGGCCTAACTCACCCAATTGCCTCATTTCGCTGCCTTCATCCAAATTCCAAAACATCTAATGCATCCAACCCTTCATCCACCAACTCAACCCTTCATCGGGCCTCTGCCTCCAGCCACCACATCGCGCGCCTCGTGCATCCGTCACCGGTGCCACGCCTCTTCACGATCTTCACCAGCCCTCCACCAACATCGACGTGAGCTGGCTCCTCCATTATCAACACTTGCCATGGCCTCTTCTTCTCCATCACTAGAAGCTGCCGAGCTCCGCCGTTGCTTCCTCCGTTATCGAAGTTGCACGCCTCCATCACTGTTCCTCAATATCCACCACCGTAAAAGCCCGAACGGGACATAGCCACACCACCGTGCATAGCACCTTTGGAGCCACATTGCGCCTCTACCTCGACCACCACATCACTACGCCACCGCCTTCTGGTTATTGTTCACACTGCTTTAAATCCTCACTAGGGTAGTTGTTCCTAACTCTGTGATATCCCTAACTTTGGGTTCTCATTTTTCTTGTTTTGGGTTTGGGTTTTTTTCCCTTTAATTTTTGACAATTCCCAAATCCCTAATAATGATGTTTTGACACATAATCAAAACCCTTCTTTGTGTTTAATTTTTTTAGGGGGTTTAAATTTTCTTTTCAGATTAGTTTCATTTCCCTTTCAATTTTTGCCCTAGGCTTTATGTGCTAAGGTGACCCATCCCAAAATTAGGGTTTTAAGCATTATAATTGTCCTTTTTTTTTCAATTTTTGTTGTAGCTTGATTGGTTGCATGTTTCGCTTGATGCTGTTAAGACATTTAGTGGTAGTGTGCATCTTTCACTTGGAGTTGATTTGGTTGCTGCAATTGGCATTGTTGGAAGGCCAATGAAGTTGACATTAAAGCTTGGTGATGGTAGCTATGCTTCTTGCTATACCTACAGTAAAGGTATGTGTGTTGTTTGCGATCATTTTTTGTATTGAAACCCTTTTTGTCTTTGGTAACAATTTGCAACTTCACCATATTTTTGTTTATTTAATGTACATGATTCTTAGTCTGTTAACATGGTATACCCTCTGTGTATACCTATAGGATTGTATGACTGTTTTGTTTGCGAATTTATCAATTTTGATTTGGAGTAGTTGTGAACTGTTTATGAAAACTTTTGTAATTGAATATGCTATGATTGTGATAAGTATATAAGGTTTTGAAGTTTGAACTTTTCTCATTTAATAGGGCACACTAAAAATTGGTACTAACAAACAAGCATCCTGTAATTGAAATTTCTAACAACTAGATTTGCTCATGAATTTATAAGGTTGATGTGAAGAAGTTAATAATATAACTCTGATATCCTGGAATTAAACTTCATTTATATTGATTGAATTTCATGGTTCTTTCTCCTATTTGGAGCTTTTGGCTTAGATTATTAGAGTTTTTCTCTGACCTGAATACTTATGTTATAAAAGCACTATAACTAACAGATATACTATTCCTTATTGATTATCAAGTTAGGTAGTTTGATTGAACTTTTTTATAGGCAGATGAAAACTTATGGATTTTTATATATGTGATATGATTTTGTGCTAAGTTCATTGTCCTATCATTTTGTATTATATAATGTAGATCGTTTTATACTTATGATGACATTTTGAGAACTAGACTTTTCTCTCTATATATAGATCTTATTTTGAGCTATGTTAGGTGATGTGTAATTTTCAACCAATGGTTTCAATCCAAAGCAAAACAGTACCCTCTTATCAATAGGATTCATGTAACCCAGACTTTGAAAACAAGGAAAATACTAGGTAAGTTTTAATTGCTTTTGTTTCTGCATATAACACCATGTAATTAAATTGTTCAATGATAGCTAAAAAATACACTTCAATATAATGCATTGATAGATACTATTTTGAAGACTCCTTGGAGCCTGACAAGGTGAAGGGCAAGCTTGTTTACTGCAACTTAAGAACATGAGGTCCTGAAGCTATTGTGAAAGGAATTAGAGGCATTGGAACTACTATTGAAGGGTGTCATGATCTATATTGTTGATTTAGCATCTTGGTTGTCATACCTTGTTTGCTTTCTAGTCTTACTTAATGATCCTGATATATATTTCTGTTTTGTGGGAATTCAATACTTTTTTAATTTTGTAATTGTGAAATGATTATAGTTGAGGGAGTTAATTATTAATGTGTACTTTATATTTTTATTATTATAGTCATTCTAGTTTTATGGCATACTTGTTAGGTTTGTGTTTATAAATGCCTATTCTATATCTAAGAAGCTATTTTAAATAAAAAGAAAGAATATGAATTTACCCACATTTTATTATTGTGGGTAATAACACATTAACCACATTTAGCAACTGTGAGTGAATGACAACCAAAAGTGTTTTAGATAACCTCTTTTAGCAACGGATTGCAACGGAAAATTCCCTTGCTAAATTTAGCGATAAAGCCATGAGCGTTGCTAAAATTTAGCATAGGAGATATTAGCAATGGTTTTAGCGACAAACAAATCCATTACTAAATGTGTTTAGCTACGGATTTTTAGCCATTAGCGATGGATTTGTTCGTAGCTAAATCTTGATTTTCTTGTAGTGAATCTTCTGGTGAGGATGTAGGTTGGAAATTATATTAAAATCATTTTTTGACGAGGTTGGTTAGAGTGCCTCTTCGATTTGCGTGTATTCATCTTGGTGGAGTTCGCTTTTAGAATCACACATGAACGTGATGAATGCATCTCTATGAAAGTATTATGGGTCATACGCATGGGGTACGTGCTCCTAATAAGGCTGGTTTTGCTCCTTGGGTTTTGCATTCTTTCAGTTTTGGATGTGCATGGTGCTTTTATGTTATGTTGCTTTCTTCATGTTGTTTTAGTGTTTAGTTTTTCATACACTTTGTGTTGGTTTCAACACTTGATGTACTTATGCTTCTCTCTTTGAGAGTCAATCATTTTCTACTTATGCTTCTACATCTATATATCATGTTGTATCATGCCACAAGTAATCTCCTTACTTATTACTAAACAAGATTGTATGATTTAATAGTTATCCTTCTCGTTTCTTCCTTTCAATTAAGAGGATGGTGAAATAAGTAATGAACCTCACAAGAATATCATTCTTAGTACTCTCTTACATTCAAAATTGCACAGTCTTAAGTTTTGCTGGAAAAAAAAATTATGTTTTTCTTATCTTAGGATATTCACGGTCAAATATTGTAGGCCCATTTAAATCGTAAATCCTACTATGAGTTTCAAAGTTATTTCATTTTCACGGTGATAATTAAACTCTTGACACTTGAATGATATATTATTCGTATATATGATTTTACATGAATAATAATGGACGCATGAAAGAGTGGTAAATTGTATTGAAAACCTATTTCCTTCCTACTATACTTAAACTGGTCATTAACATGCATAGTTTACTGTAAAATTCCTATAAAGGAAATAGGGTGATCCCACTGGTGTATAACTAGAGTCAAACAAAGTTTGCAAGGATTTTGCATCTAAGTTGTTGATGATTGGGTCAAGGATACGAAGTTACCTGCGTTCCCAGTAACCCTTTTCCCTCCCTCCACCCAAGTTGTTGACTTGGCTGTCTTGTCTTGTGTAGTTATGCTCTTCCATTACCATTGTGTACTGTGATCGTGTGAGTGTGAAACAGGGCCATAAGAGGGAGCGAGAAAGTTCATTTTGGTCACGTGAAACGCGCCTCATCAGAAGGGGGGCCCACATTGACTGACCCCATGGCACTTTTTTTTTTTTTAATAATCCATCTTTCATAATATCCGTTTTAAAATATGGATTAATTTCATATTTCAATAAAATATATTTTTTTGGTTCTAATAGTGCCAATAAATAACTAATAGCTATTAGTGTAATTAAATTTTTATTTTCAATCATTTAATATACTTTATAATTAATAACCATTAAGATATATTAGTTCATATACCATTATTTTATATAGGAATTCTATTATCATATTATTTATTATATTTCCTAATATTCATATTTATCTAAATTTGATAGATATTTTACAAGGGAGGAAGTAATAAGGTGTGCTAATTAATACACATAAATAATATTACCACTAAGTGAAGAAATAAGGGCTTAACTAACCATAGAGCTTAGTACAAGTTTGTACTAGTTGAACTTATTAAATATTTAGTTAGTGATTTGATTTTTAGTAATATATATAGTAGGGATTTTTTTCTTGAGACAAGATTCATATTTATGAACTCTGCACTCAAAGAGATTAATTATTACTTCTAACGGTGGATATTCACAAAAATAAATAAATAAATAAAGTCAAAACATGTGTCATTAAAAAAATTAGCATATTTAATACACTACAAATTTAAAAAATTTTACTGTAAATTTTTCAATTGGTTCCATTATGGTTAATTAGTAAAAACCATAAAATAAAAATTTTCACTAACAAGTATTGATAGATTAAAAAGGTACTGTAATTTTATGTGCGTATATTTCTAATAAATAAAAATTTATTTTTTTATAATATTTTGGATTTAATTTTAATGCACTAGCAATGTAAACAATTTTATACTATCATCAAATTAAAATCTTCCATTTATATGATAATATGATTTTTTAAGTAGAGAATAGAAGAATCAACTATTTGTGTAAAAAACTTTTACATTATTAATGCTTAAAAACTAAATTATAATATTTTTGTCGTAATTCTTTAGAAATATGTATATAGTATAATTGTTAGAAATATGAAGTTTTTCATAAAATTATTATGTTTAAATATAGAAACTACTTCCTCTGTTTTTTTTAATAGTTGTCTTTTTAAGAAAAAAATTATGTTCAATAATATCTATCATTTATTTATTTTTTTGGGTACGTATCTATCATTTAATTTAAGTGTTTTAAAAAATATCATTTTTTCATTTCTACCCTTATTATATATATATAACCCATAAATTTATCATAATAATAATTATTACAAACTTTTCTAAAAGAGTTTAATTTTAATATACTGTCAATGTAAAACTATTTTACATCGTCGTCCAATTAAAATATTTTGTTTGAATGACTTTTCAAATAGTAAGTGTAAAAGCCAACTATCATGGCTTATGTGATAACACATAATTGGATAATTGTGCAAACAAATTTTACACTATCAGTACATCACAATTAAATCCTTTTAAAAAAATGAATTTTGTTAATACAAGTCTTTTTTTAGTGTATTTGTAAATTTTCAATAATTTTTAATCTGTGTGTTAAAATCTTAAAAGACATGAACACAAGAGTTGAAGGAGTAAACTGTTTGAACTCACCGAGTTGTTGGGTATAGAGGAGCTAGTTTCTTTTTTTGTATTTTTTGAATTATATTGATTGCAATCAAACTAGAATCTAAAGAATTTCTGGTTTAGTGGGAACCCTTAGGGACCCCAGTACCCTATACCCCCCACCACGCATGCTATCTTGGCATTGGAATGGGATCATGTGCATTTTTATTAAGAGGATATGTCTCGCAGAATATGTGTCTTTTTAATCAATACACTATTTTCAAAAAGATTTATTATTTAGAGAGTTCTTGTTTTGAAAAGATTAGTTACTGCTGTCAGGTTAGGTAAACTGGAAACCAAAAAGTAGAAACTTTTACTAATCACTTTCTTATTTTATCCTAAAAGACATTGCACTTGAATTTTTTGAAAAAATGTATTTTTTGGCATGATAAAGAGGTTTCACGACTCAGTTTTGAAAAAGTCCATCTAGAAATTTCCAAATTTAAATTCTGTTAGAATTATTAGCTGTTGATGAAATTCATAAAAAAAAAATGAATTGATAGTTTGACTCCTTCAATACCTGTTACAGAAAAGATTATTGACTCGAAATCAAAATTTATACAGTAATACAAATTCAGATGATTTTTTTTTCAAAAAAATTCACTCTCTTTTGATTTTTTCTACTAATGATTTCGTTTTTTCCTCATTCAATTAAGCGTTACGTATTGTTCGCACATATTTGTACCGCTAGCCTTCAATTATTAAAATGTATTTTTTCAAATATGTAACACTTACTTACGAATTGAGATAACGATTCGAGGAAATAAGAGTTCATTGAGTGTGTAGCGTAATATTAGTAACAGCATCCAGCCATGCATACTAATAAGTGATAATGTTATTTTAATATCTAAAAGTAAATGTCCAATTGAAACACTCACTCTATCACTATTGAATATGATAACAACCTCTATTTTTTCCATCAATCGATCATGTCTAATAGCAATAGTATAGGACTCTTAGGTGTTAAAATAGCAAACTCCTAACAAGTTAAGCACACCCTTAAAATTATAGTAAGCATACATGCCCCGTTTCCATCCTCACCCTAATCCTCAACGATACGTGGGTGATTATTCCGCAAATGAGTGAATCAGCAGCGATTTATAAACTACGGGTTACGTATACATGTGTGTGTGTGTGGTGTGGTGGGAATGGAGATCGAAATTCCAGCATGACGCACCATCTGACGCAACATTAAAATGGTATCAAAAAATAAAATGAAATAAAATCCCTGGAAATTCTGAGAAAATCCAAACACCAAATGGTCTACATTGTCCCAACCCAATCTCAAGCACTCAACCCTTTTTATAGCCGACCCCATAGCACCGGTAAAAGACTTCACAGACTTGATCACTCCACCCTAACCCACACCCACACACCATTTTCTCTCCCTCTGACTGCGTCAGTCTCCTCTTCTTTCTTCTCCACGTCTCCGTCCTTTAATATTTCTGTCTATAATTTTTTCACCTATATTATATACATAATATAATTCTTAATTCTCTCTCTCTCTCTCTTAATTCTGCTCGTGTTTACTCTTAATTATATTGTGATTTATGGACAAAGCGGGATGGGCTCTCACCCTTGATTCATCTTCCTCCACCTTCTCATCATCATTCTCTCCTAACCCCGCCATCAAATCTTTCCCTAATCGTCTCAGCCATCATCACAGCCACAGGATGTTCCCAGTTTTAGGAGGATTTCCCGTGAACCTCAGCCGCACTGCTGATCCCAGCTCCCCGCCGTCCGATCATAATAACAATCGAGCGGTTGTCGTCGGCGAAGTGGACTTCTTCTCTGATAGAAACAAGGCATCATCACCTGCACTTGATGACCACGATGACGATGATCGTCATCCTCAACATGTCAAACCATCCATGAAGGAGGAGATTTCTCGTGATGGAAGCCCTCCCAAGTGTAGTCTCCATGTTAATGTGAGCTTCCCGAACTATTATTCTTAAATCATAGTTATTATTAGTTTCCGATCGGGTACTTATTTTATTCTTTGGTACAAAAATTATAGACTGGTTTGCAACTTCTTACTGCTAATACTGGAAGTGATCAATCTACCATTGATGATGGGATTTCGTCAGATGCTGAAGATAAGCGTGCCAAGACCATTGAGGTGCAATTTTTTATTTAATTTTTGTATTCAAATATTACTTTTTTTTTTGGAAAAAAAATGATGAAATAATATCATGTTTATACTATTTATGAAAATTTTGGTCATTATGTTAATATAGCTATTAAATTAAAGTATTATACAACACCCGTGTTATTATTGTCAACATTATCCACTAAAATTTATATTTAATCATCAATATTTGTTCTTTAGGGAAATTTTGGTTATATATAGTATTTTTATGATGGATATTACATTCACCATTCTTTTACACATTTTATTCAGAGAAAATGTTAGTCATAAGATTATATATATAGCTGCTGTAATTTAAGTATTACACTCAAAAATTAATTGAGATGACAAACACTTGTTTAGCTGGCTCAACTGCAAGAAGACCTTCAACGCATGAATGCAGAGAACCAAAAGCTGAAGGAGACGCTCACCCGTGTGAGCAGTGACTACGCGAACTTGCAGATGCAACTTATGGCATTAATGCAACAACAAAAGAACCAACACATCACCGAGAGCACAGAACACGAGGTAATTAATTTATATATTATCAAACTTTATAGTTCGATTTTATGAGGTAGTTTCAATATTTTATAACAATAAGTGAAATTGATTTGGTGTGAATTGAATTACTTATCAGTTATTAAATGATTGATTCACATCTGATGACCGAATGAAGAATAACATGCCCCTCATTTTTAATTCAGGTTGCACAAGGGGCTGGTGCAGAAATGGTGCCAAGACAGTTCCTTGATTTAGTTCGTTTTGGTACAGCCGAAGGAGATGATCAAGTATCCAATGCTTCTTCGGATGAAAGAACTCGATCAAACACGCCTCAAAACCATAACGTTGACGTGGGAGCAAAGGATTACGTCACAAAAAATATTGGCAAGAATGATCTAGATGGGAAGGAGACTCCATACGACTCAGAATCACAAGGTTGGGACCCGAACAAGCTTCAGAAACTGAACCCCTCTAACCCTGCTGACCAATCAACCCCAGAAGCCGCTATGCGAAAAGCTCGTGTCTCAGTCCGTGCCCGATCAGAAGCTCCCATGGTGGGTATCAAATCATCAATTGTGCACTAATTAATCTAAACCAATTTATAAATTAACGATCAAAACATTAATTACTGCAGATTAGTGATGGGTGTCAATGGCGAAAATATGGACAAAAAATGGCTAAGGGGAACCCATGTCCTCGAGCATATTACAGATGCACTATGGCAGTTGGCTGCCCAGTTCGCAAACAAGTGAGTCTTCTTATTGATCATTCATTATATTGATAATGTGTGCTATTACTCTTCTTTTAACAGCATTAACTATTAAGTAAGTATTAACCATTGTGGTGGCCAAAACGAACTAATATAATTGGTAACATATATATTATTAGGTTCAACGTTGTGCGGAGGATAGAACAATCTTGATAACAACATATGAAGGGACGCACAACCATCCACTGCCACCTGCGGCGGTGGCGATGGCATCGACCACCGCAGCTGCTGCAAGCATGTTGCTATCTGGGTCAATGACAAGTGCTGATGGGATTATGAACTCCAATTTGCTAGCCAGAGCCATTCTTCCCTCTTCAAGCATGGCAACACTCTCAGCCTCAGCGCCATTCCCAACCGTGACGTTGGACCTCACACACAACCCAAACGCGTTGCAGTACCCAAGGCCTCCTACCGCCCTGCTCCTCCAGCCCCACGCGCAGCTGCCGCAGGTGATTGCACACGCGCTCTATAACCAGTCCAAATTCTCTGGGCTTCACTTGTCTCAGGACGCGGGGTCTTCTCAAGCTCCAAGGCCAGGGTTGCACCCTGCCCAACAGCCCTCGCTCGCCGACAAGGTCAGTGCCATCACCACCGACCCGAACTTCACGGCGGTGCTCGCAGCCGCCATTTCCTCCATCATCGGCGGAGCTCATCCGAACAACAACAGCAACGGCAACAACAACGACAGTAATCCCAACATCATCAACAGTGCTACAATCAGCAGTTTTTCTGGAAATTAATGTTTTTCTTTTGTTCTTTAGTTTTTTCCCCTAAGTTTTACTTTTCTTTTTACGTGGGAAAGGGAAAATGAATTCGTGAGCGTTCATATTCTTCGCTGTCCACGTCATGGTAGGGTTTAGAACATCAAAGTCTCATTCTTTGTTTGTTTATTATTTTATCTTGAATAATTTAGATCCAAAATTGTCAGAGTAAATAGACGGGAAAGAAATGTAACATGTTGATATTTTTTCTCTTTTTTATCTTTAATACTTGGCCTGTATATGATCTGAAAATATTGAAATCAGCGAAAAAAGAGAGGGCCAACAAACAGCCAGAAAATACCTGTTTGAGAAAAATATTCATGATTTGTTTTTTCATTGGTCAAGAAATACTGCTCTTATACTATTTGATTTTGATAACGACACGTAACAGGAAATTAACGTGAAGGTGTGGACTTAGCAAGTTTCTCAGCAACTACGTGTGCACTCGGTGTGCCTAGCCGTGGTAGCAATAAATCAATCATTTTATTAAATTATGAATAATTATAGGGAAGGTCAACTTCATACAAAATAATGAAGAATTAGTTGGTGGAAAGGGAGATATGAGGTGGTGGACTCTGATTGGAAAAGTGCGATACGTCTTTGACTTTCCGTGCAGTTTTGATTGTGATAACGTTCACGTTAGTTCCTCTCCTTGACATTGAACTATATATTGAAGTATTCAACCATTCATGTGACAGTATTTACACTACGATGGGAACCAAACATGTTACCTTGTGCTGTTTGCGCGGTCGCACCGTACCTCATCCACCGTACAAATGGGTCTTTTATTTGACTCGATCATCCGGATGAAGGTGGCGTGCATTTGTATGAATCTGTGTGGAAGGAAAAATTAAATATTAACCACCAATATTGAATAGTTCATGTGCTTGCATGTGATGGAAGGAAGCTATTTCCTTGTGAACTGTGATCGCCCTTTTAGGGCTACAATATGGTAAGTATATATGTATTATGTGTGGTACTTAAATTGAGATCTACTATATTTTATGTAATCTATAAACAAGAAAGATATGCTATTGAATCAACATGATTACCATCATGTAATGGAAAATGCTTCTCAACCAAGCTCAAAAAAAAAATGCTTCTCAAACAAAAAAAGTGTCAACATATTTTCCAGAATTATGTGTCAACAAATAATAGGTAGATCTTTTATTTTCTAACCACCTATGTTATTGCCAAACTACTCCTAATAACTTGTCATATGCATACCAACTAGATCTAGTATCATTTCGAGATGAAAAAATTCGAAATATGTAGCGGTACTATTATGTAATTCATTCAATTAGATTTAAAAAATACCCATATTCATATTTATTTTTGAGCCTGTTGAAGATTTCTGTAAGACATTGCAAGCATGGGATTATTAATTTCAATCAATTCACAGCATTTGGGCATTTTTTAAAAGGATGTAGCTCACTTTATGGGTGCATATGGTTTATGGAATGTTTTGCTTGGAAATTTTAGAGGGAAATGCAAAATTTCCGTGTTTATTTCATAGATAGAAAAAATATTCCTAAAAAAGTTTCATTTTCGAGAATGAAAATACTCCATTTTCATTTCCACCATAAACCATGGGAATGTTGGATTATTTCCCTAGGAAGGGAATATTTTAAGAAATAAAAAAGCTAAATTGTCACAATTGGACCACCGCCAAACTACCATTGGACCTTGCCGAACTGCCCTTGGAGCTTGGTAGGCTGCTGTCCAGCTCACCGGACTATCGTTGGAGCTTGCTGGACTGTTGTTGGAGCTTGCCTGGAGCTTGCCCCTGGAGCTTGCCAGATCATTGCAAGCTCACCAAACCGTCGCTAGAGCTTGTCAGATTGCCATCGATTGACACCATTTTGTCATGATATTTTTTTGAAAAATACACTTTGTTTTCGGGAAAGCTACTTGTTATGATAACAAACGCCTTATATTGCATTATTGAAAAAGTTATTTCTAGGAAAGTTAGAATAACTTTCCATCAAGAATGTAAAAACATTTAGCAAACAACACTTCCCTGTAGGCTTGGTAAAAGGCCACACCAAGTGAAAGAGGAATTAAGATGAAAAATATTTATAGGCTTAAATTTTTTCTATTTTCTTCATGTTTTTAACTATTACCAAATTAAAGAATTTTAGCATACTTTGAAGGTATATGTATCATTAGGGTTTAAGATTTAAAATTTAAAATTTTAATTAAAGCTTGAACTATACATTTAAAATGATAACTATATATCTTCTTGAATTTAGCTTTACCATATTTTTGTGTAATTAAGCTTTCCTTGGACAATTCGTGCTGGTTTAATTTGTTTAGATTTTCTATATCAATAATTAATTTTTTTATGAACCAAAGATATCTACCGTCATAAACAGTGATTAATCCCTTGAGGGGTAGAACTCACATAACTGGATCTTGCCTCTAGCCATGACAAAATTCTCTCCATACATACTGGGAATCGAATCATTTACTAGATATTTAAGGAATCCAACTAGCTACCAATTGTGATAAGTCTCGTAGTTCTAAAGCAATAATTAATAGTACTAATATATGAAACACTTTTTAATAAATTCATATTATTTTGCTCATTAATGAAGCCATTAAATTTAACTAAAATATTTTATGTTTTTAATATATCAAATACTTAAATTTAAATTAAGAATTTCTAATTTTCTAAGTTGTACCCTAGAAAAGCACAAATTAGCATAACCTTTACTATTAAATGTAGATGCAACATAATGAGCATCCTTGTCTTTACAATAATATGTTGTGACAAAAAACAAGAGAGGAAGATATTAATGCAATGGGTTTATCTAACCACTGCCATAAGGGCATTAATTAAGGAATCAAGAATGAAAAGTTTTGCATGAGAAAATAAGCTTTTAAGTTTGCAATGCATAGGACCACTTCAAAACTTTTAAAACCTACTTTTTTGGGGTTCGTTTAACTATTGCTCTTAGGACATTGGTTAGCAAAGCACTAACACAATGCATAGCACTATTTGATCAAAATAATTTGATATTAAAGTTTAGGGTGCATTAATCCTGATTGATTTCACCCATATACCTCCACATCTTAATGGCTCGCATCAATACATTGATCAAAGGTGCATCACATACCTTGCAACTAAGAGCATGGTGCCTTGTTTGTGAATTGAAGCCTGATAAATTATGATAGAAGATTTGTTTTTTTGTCATGGGTAGGATTTTGTTTTGTTCATGATAGAAGTAATATTTAGGTCTCAAATGAATAAATAGCTAAATTAAATAAAAGACCTTTTTATACAAAAAAAAATTGCATAACAAAAATTTATGAATAGATTATTTTGTATTTAGATTTATAATAATAGAATATACTTGTTTTTGTATAAAAATAGAATATATTTGTTTTAGTTTGTAGTGCTTGTTCCTAAAATATTATATGTTTAGTTTTAATACATTGATAGTGTGAAAATTTGTATTTACACTGTTATTCAATCAAATCATCTTATTGGTATGACTTTTTAAATAATGAATGTGAGACTTAATCACTTTTACTCATATATTAATATATGATTGAACAACGCGTAAAAAGATTTTGTCACTCAAATATTATATACGAGATTCTTTTTTATGAGAATTTGGATAATAATTCAATTCTTAAAAAAGCATTCAAAACACAACCAGATAAGTTCAAATAGATTAAAAAAAACAGACTTCTAAAAACTAAAAAAAGCATACAAACACTGTTATTTAAAGGCGCATTCTTTTGGGCGCTTAGCCCCGTTCAATTACCAACCAAAAAATAAAGGTGCATTCTTTTTTTAGTCAAACATTGTTTTATGGGTCAAGGATTGTTTTTGGTTTTGGTCAAGGGTCAAGGATTTAAAGGCACTCTTGCTTGTGCACAGTAGGTCGAAACAAGCTCGGTCCATATTAATAAGTTCTTCTATTTCTGAGTTGTGTTTTGGTCAAACTGTTGCCTAAGCCGTTCAATGTTTTTGGTTTAACTGATAAGGCCCATCAGTTGGCCTGAGCCCAAGACACACTTCTTCATTTTCTATCTGACTATAATTTTAATTTTGAGCGTGGATTTAAAGAAAAAATTAATACAATTAGAAGAGACCCAAAAAAAAAGAGACCGAAAATGTCATAAAATGAAATTCCTTTTACATAATAGTATAGAAGTATACATATGATAGTATAAATATAATTTTTCCATTTATTTTGGTATATATATATATATTGACTCCTTGAAAAATACGTGGTCTATATACTCCCTAAGTAATCTTTTTGGATGTTGATCCTCATCATACAAAAAGACCAACATGTGACGAGGGAAACAAGATTTACTAATGGTTGTTTTGTCCTGAGGGAAAGTTCATCGTTTGAACAACCAAATAACCTTTTTTTTTAAAGAAATTTCTACACTAGCAACACAATAACTTTGAAGATTAGAAATCCAAATAAATATATTTTTGTGAAATTGAATTTGATGTATTCACAATGTAATATTCAATTATATGTTTCTATCTAAAAGATTTTTATAGCACTGAATAGTCAAGTCAAACACTTAATATAATAATATATAATTAAATGTATATGTGAAATTTGTAAATATATTAAATGCTATCTTTATGTACATCTTTTGTACACTTCTTTATTTTCAACACTAAATGGGTATAAACATAACTGTTGGAGTATTTCCAATGACTTTATTTTGATTATGATGATGATAAAAGTAGGCATCACATTTAATGATTATAAGGTAAGTGTTTAAATAAACACCTATTTTATGGGTGTAAGATCATTATATTACTCATGATAAAAATAAAGCTCAATGTTCACCCCATTGAATAAAAGCCTCATTTAGTGAATGACACTTACAAATAACAAAAATCCACGAATCCAACGCATACCTTAGAAAAAGTGAAGAGGTAAGAAGAAGAAAGATAAAGAAATTGTGAATTATTTACAAATTTAGGAGCTGACATGCCAATATGCCATTCAAACTTGCATAAATTAAGTTATATGTGAAGAAGGAGCATCTGGAACTTTTTATTGCCTATACGTTTTGCGTTCATACTGTCATTGTGTATTGGGTAGGATAACCAATTTTGGCGGTTTGTTTCATGCTCTGTTTGGCAATCTTCTTATTCTTTTCTCGTATTTTGATTATTATTGATTGAATTAGATTTGCTTGCACTCTTCAGCCAAAGCCACCTCACTTCCTTCCTTTTCATGCCTCTCTATTGTCCAAAACTCGTCACATTCTCTTTGCTTCCTGGCAATGTTTTCTATTTGTCCGTCGCTACGCTACCTTCCTTCCCACTTCCATGTTCCCACTTCCAAGTTCATGCTTCATGTATTTTTTGGCCATATATTATTTTAGATTTCTATTCACCTGTTCAGTATGCACTTTGCAAAGTAAGTGAAAAGGTGGTTTGGGCCAATAGTTCATTTCATGTATAATTAAAGAGTTGTGTAATTGTTTTATTTAAATTTTGACACCGCGATGACTTAGATGATATCTCAAATGAAATAAATCCACTTAACATGTCATTCAAGGTGCCCACTGCCCTATGGTCATAGATCAATATCTATCTTGTAGTTGTATTTTACTACATTTCATAAATGTGGTTAATTAAAATTATAAGTGTTGCTAAACACCATAACCATCACCATCACATCTGTTCACTCACTCACTCCCTCTTATTGGCTAGTATCACACCTTTTTATTTACTTATATTATTTTTTATTATAAATTTGGTTTGTCTGAATTCTTGCTTAGGAACAATATTTTTTGCATTTCATTTTTTTGATTGTTTTTATATCTAGTGTTAAGTGATTTTTATTTTAATATTTTTTTATTAATATTTTATTTTAATTATTTTTTATTTACTTATATTTTTTATTATGAATTCGGTTTGTCCAAATTCTTGCTTGGGAACAGTATTTTTTTTCATTTCATATTTTTTATTGTTTTTAATTCATCTTTTCACCTAAATTGGAAAAAAAGACAAAAGAACCAACCAACCATTTGGAGTAAGTTCAACAAAAGAACCAACCAAAAAAAGAACAAACCCAAAATTGATTTAAAAACTTTATTAGAATCAAATTGATGTAAAATTGAAAATGTGAAAAATAAAAAGATTATTAAAATAAAATAAAAGTAAAATAAAATTAAGGAAGAAAGTGTATTAAACTAACTTGTACGTATGCACGCGTATACATATACGCGTGTTCGTTTATCATTGGTCAATAGAAATGATAGCAAAGGTATTGACCTTCGATTGCAAGTGAGAATGCCAGTCATTCAATTCCTGACAATTAGCAACCCACTTTCATTTTCAAGTAATATTTGTGAGTTAATGTTTATTTTAATTTTTTACTTTATATTTCTAGTTATTTTAGTTATTATTGAGTTTTAAAATAAATTAAATTAGTCCTCAATATTACAAAATATGAGTCATATTAGTCTCTTAATCCACTTTTATTTAATATTCTGTCAATTAAATGATGATAGGTAACATTAAGTAATACCTTGACATACTATATACCATCTAAAGTAGAATAAATTTTAAAATGACTTATTTTGATGTATAAAATTACACAAAATGAGTCATTTAAATATTTATTTTAAATAATAAGATGACTCATGTTGTGTAATTTTAGATACTAAAATAAGTTATTTTAAATTTTATTCTACTTTAGATAACATATGATATGATAAGATATTCCTTAACGTTATACATCATCATTTAATTGATAAAATGTTAAATAAAAGTAAAATAAGGACTAATTTAACTCATTTTAAAAGTTAGATACTAAAATAACTCACAAGTAAAAAGTCAGTGACTAAAATGAATTAACTCAATATTTGTCTTGTAATCTAATTAGAAAACAAAATAAGGTTATGAGGTTAATGGAGTGTTAAAGCATGAGTTTGGAATATTAACTTTTTAAATTAGATTATACATGTTAATTTTAGATTTTTTATTTTTAATCATAATTAAATTTACTTCTAATGCTAAATTAGAATTAAATTTAATTATGATTAAAATATAAAAAAGTATACAATAATGTAAATATAATAATATGCATACGAAGTATTATATTATTCTATGAATGAATTAAAATAAGGAATTATTTACCAAAAAATTTTAAATTAAGGAATTTCTTAAAGTTAGAAAAAAAGAATATTGTAATTGTGGAAGAAGACAAAATTAAAATTAAAATTAAAATTAGGATTAGGGCTTAGGATATGGAAGTGTATTGGGAAGGGAAAAACAGAAAAGGGCAGTGAGGTGGAGACTGGAGAGATGAGATGAGTGGTCGTGTCGTGTCGTGTCGTGGGTTAGGGAAGCCAAACGCTCGTCATTTTCGAGTTTTGAGGCAATTCTGTTGCTGACCCACCTTCACCATCACTCCATCACCACCGTCCCTTTATCTTTCTTCTGATCAATGGACGGTTGCTACAGCTCCGATGAACGAGCCCAGCCAACGGTGATTGATTCCGGATTACGTGGCAGTGGCTTTTTCCTTTCTGATCTACGGCTAGGATTACGTAGATATATGAACGGTGAGGATTGGGAGATTGCACCGCAAGTTCTCTTCTGACTTCTGAGGCGAAAAGAAAGGAATGTGTGAGGAAGTTGGGGGAGGGCGTGGGCCACTACATAAAGCAAGGAAGGTGTGACAGTGTGTTAGTGCTGCCTTTGCCTTAAATTCTCTCTCTCAAAGTGCCTTCACCTTCTCATCTCTTCTCCGAATCTCTTTTCCTTTATTATATCGGTAACCTCCAACCCTACCTTCTTCTTTTTCCTGTGATCTCTCATTGCTTTTTTATTTTTCATTTATTTTCCTTCTAATAAACATGTTTACTAGAGTTTTGTTTCTAAGGTTTATGTCATCTGTTTTGCTCCACACACGCCGATTCACTGTTTTTTTTTTAATTTAATTTTTTCTATTTTCTAATGGGATTGTTATTGTTTTATGTGTATAATTATAAATACATTAATTTTTGTAATTGATGATGATATTCTGTTGATCTCAGGTGAATTGAAATTATTTTCTCTTGCTTCCTTTTTTTTTTTAAGTGGAAAACGTAAAAGATCTCTATCATCTAGGACTTATTATCAATGCATGTATTTCCGGACTCTATTTTAGTCGTCCATATTAATATTAGCACATAATTTTGTTTTAGTTTTACGTTTGTTTGGTGGTGGAATTGTGTTTGTCGTTTGATTGTTTCTAGAAAACCCGAATACTGACACCCCCAACACTGGAAAATTTGAAATGGTCACATGCACTCCCAACTGTCACGCCCCTTACAATCGTAGCTAGCATTTTCACTTGTTAGCTCTCTCTGTGTGTGTGCGCGTTTTTTTTTTTTAATCAGTTGTTAATATTATATAAAATTTCCTTTGGGTGAATTTGTTGTCCTAACATTTTTTTTCCATTTCTAAAATTGTGATTATTATCAATTTGGATGAACAGTTGAACATGGGGAAAAACTCGAATGTGGTGGTGTTGTGGTTGTTGTTTGTGTCAACCGTGTTGTTTTCTGTGGTGTGGTGTGCACCCAATGATGGGTTGCGTAGGATTGGACTGAAAAAGATTAAGCTGGACCCCAACAACCGGCTTGCTGCTCGAATGGGGTCCAACGACGAGTCTTTGCGTGCTTCAATCAGAAAGTACCATCTCCAAAACAACCTCGGTGGCACCGGGGAAGCTGACATTGTTGCGTTGAAGAATTACTTGGATGCTCAGTACTTTGGTGAAATTGACATTGGAAACCCTCCTCAGAAATTCACTGTCATCTTTGACACCGGCAGCTCTAATTTGTGGGTGCCATCATCTAAGTGTACCTTCTCGGTGAGCCTTTTAGTTTTGTGCACTCATATTTGTATGTGAAGAATATGCATTGGATTTAACTGGTGGTTTTTTTTCCCCTTGTTTATTCGTGTCATTTGGCATTTGCTATTTGGTGCAGGTTGCATGCTACTTCCATTCCAAGTACAAGTCTCGCAAATCGACTAGCTATAGGAAAAATGGTTTGTCTCTCCTGTTCCTGTCTCATAATGCTCTAAGTTAGCTATTTTTGATTTTTAGAGTCTGTATTGAGCTTTCACAGTTTGTTGATCTACCAATGCTTTTGGAGGAAGCGCTTTATTCTTTTGATCAACTAAAAAAAGTATGAAGTTCCTTAGTTTTATGAGCCTAAAAACAAAGTTTCGATCTGCTTAAATATATTTTCATTTGTCTGACTAGTTTGAAGTCTGTCCTGTCTATATTATTAAGCATGTATTCTTTTCCTAATAGTGAAATGGGGGTGGGGATCTGAACTGAACGTCATATCATGTACTTCTACCATATAAAGGAGATGAAGTTTGAGATTTTTACCTTCCACTCTACGGTTATTGGCAATAGCACTGTTGAAACTTGGAAGTTCATACTTTCTGACACATTGTAACTGGGTGTGGCATATCTCTACTTATGAATTGTGTTTCTTTATATGTGCATCTCTTTTGGGCCACTTGATATTGTGCATCTGTAGAAGGGATGCTGGCTTGTTCTCTTCTTTTTATTTTTTCTCCCTAACACCTGACCAATTTTTGCTGTTATTTAGGGACTGCTGTTGCAATTCAATATGGTACTGGAGCAATTTCTGGTTTCTTTAGCTATGACACTGTCAAAGTTGGTGACTTATTTGTAAAGAATCAGGTAATGCTGATCCTCAATCCCTTTTATGCTGATAGAGGGAACTGTGAGTTAGCTTCTTCTGTATTCTGTCTAATAATTGATAATTGATGGAGAGCCTGGCTTTTTCTATGCTGACCCTTCAGGAATTTATTGAAGCAAACAGAGAGCCTGGTGTTACATTTTTGGTGGCCAAGTTTGACGGTATACTAGGACTTGGATTTCAAGAGATATCTGTTGGAAGGGCTGTTCCAGTGTGGTATCTGCTAACATTTAAGTTTTGATTCATCATTTTGTTTAAAGTTCAGTCAATCCCCATTTAATTATCAGATCTTATTTGTTGCAGGTACAATATGCTTGAACAAGGTCTTATTAAGGAACCGGTATTTTCATTTTGGCTCAACCGTAATCCAGAGGAAGAGGAAGGGGGCGAAATTGTTTTTGGTGGTGTTGATCCTCATCATTACAAGGGAAAGCACACGTATGTGCCTGTGACAAGAAAAGGATATTGGCAGGTTAATCATTAAATATCACATTTTTCTTACTTAGATATTACAATTATTATTTTTTGTTTGCTTTTCTCTATATTAATTGCTTTTTATTCCTTGTATAGTTTGATATGGGAGATGTGCTTATTGGTGGCAAACCCACTGGTATGTGTAGAAAACATATTAGCATTTAACAGAAGCCTATTTGTTCTCCTTTGACATGGTAGCACTTCCATAAATGGGGCATGGTTTTAATTCACTGGACTGACCTGATCATGTTGTCATTCAGGATATTGTGCTGGTGGCTGTTCAGCAATTGCAGACTCAGGGACTTCTTTGATAGCAGGTCCAACGGTATGAATAAATACTTGTAAATATAGGTTGCTATTTAACTTTCATTTTAATGAAAAAGCCCAGACTGCAATGTAATGGATGATCTTCAATTCTTAAATGTTAAATGCCTATCCAACTAAAGATAGTATAAATTGCTACCTCCTGTTTTGCTGCACACGATTGTTTTTCTCCTCCGGGCCTTGTCTCTTAGTCAACACTTGAACAATGTCTAATTTTGTGGCCTTGATAGAAGTTTACATTTGTGATTGCATTGTTTATATTACCAAGTGAAAAGTTCTAACGACTGCCTTTTGCTAGCTTGCTTTTTTTATGATCAAATCTGTGGTTTTGTTCTTGTAGACTGTAATTGCCATGATAAATCATGCAATTGGAGCATCTGGAGTTGTAAGCAAAGAATGCAAGGCCGTAGTAGCACAGTATGGTCAAACAATCATGGACTTGCTTTTGGCTGAAGTGAGTACAATTTGTAATTTGTTGTTGGCATGATTTAGTTGATTAGATTCTTTAACTATGGTCATGAGCGGGAGATTCTGTCAAGTAGAAAGATCTCATGCTCTTTTAGAATGATTTTTCTTATGGTTTCTGCTTTACTCCTGTAGACACAGCCAAGGAAGATCTGTTCCCAAATTGGATTGTGCACTTTTGATGGGACTCGTGGTGTTAGGTGGGGCATAAAGATAATTTTTACTCTGAATCTTTAGCCATTTACTTAAATACTCCATATATTTAATGTACTGTGATTGCCATTTCATTAGTATTTCACTTTGTTTTTTCCTCCTTTAGTGGGGGTATAGAGAGTGTGGTGGATGAGAATGAAGGAAAATCATATGGTGGCCTTCATGGGGCTGCTTGTTCTGCATGTGAGATGGCAGTCGTTTGGATGCAGAACCAGCTGAGCCAGAATCAGACACAAGATCGTATACTAAGCTATGTTAATGAGGTGAGTCAGTTTTCTTAATTTTGCTACCAGAGCGACCCAATTCTGCTGCATCTCTTGACTCCAGCCTCATGATGGTATTGCAGCTTTGCGACAAAATGCCTAGCCCAATGGGAGAATCAGCTGTTGACTGTGGAGATCTCTCTTCAATGCCTTCAGTTTCTTTCAGTATTGGGGGAAGAACTTTTGACCTTGCCCCAGAGGAGGTATGTGATGTCAGCTACTATCATACTCAATAGTTTTATGTTGTAGCAGTGGGCAGTAGCATAGTTTTTATGCGCGAATGGTTGTTCTGTTTCATGCTCTCTGTTGTCTTCATTCATTTTTTTCTGTTTGGTATCTTCAGTACATACTCAAGGTTGGCGAAGGTCCTGCGGCTCAATGCATTAGTGGCTTTACTGCACTAGATATGCCTCCTCCACGTGGCCCTCTCTGGTACCTTGTTTTTTCCAGCGTCCTAGAGACATACATACACTTGCACTGGCATTTACCTATCTTTTAATTAATTAATTCTCCGTCGTCAGTCTTTGGATTGTGATGCATTTGATTGATTCTCAATGGCATCTATACAAATGCAGGATCCTTGGAGATGTCTTCATGGGGCCCTATCACACAGTCTTTGATTTTGGTAAGGAGAGAGTCGGATTTGCCGAAGCAGCGTAGAGAATGTTCTCGTGTCTAGCCATGTGGTGGCCGTTATTATCTATAGTTTGTGTACCCTTGCAATCATAATGTGCCTAAGCTTTTGGCTTGTATATATTAATGCTTAGGGAGTACCTCCGACAAGATAGCTTCTCGGGTGTATGTGGGGCTGTGGCCATGATTGGTACCATATCTATATGTATTCATGTTCTAGACAGGTATAGACATCCTTGTACCCCCTGCTCCAACAATCTATCTAGTTTAGCAGGATGCATGTGGTGTATTGGTGTTAATGATGTGATGCGTCCATGGTTAACGAAGCAGGACTAGTCTAAAGTAGAATAAGATGAGGAAAGGATATGCAGATTTTGAAACACGAGTCAGGTGTTTCAAACTTAATATATAAAACGACATTGCAAGTAATAAAAGCAATTGGATAGCTGATTGTATCTTGCCTGCAACTAGTAGTTAATATAAGAGAAATGATAGGGGGAAAATAGGAAAATAGGAATTGAGATCTGCTGAGTTAAATATTCTCAAAGTGATTAGTTCTGAAGAAATCTACAGTGGTAATTAAAAAGGATATAAAACAGAAGAAATTGAACGTCCAATGGGTAATATTTTCAAAGAAATGTTCAGGTCTTGGTTTATTGTTTTAATGAAGTTAATGGTAGTATTTTTGTAGATTGTATAGCTTTTAGAACAGAAAATTGCAAGTGAAGAGTTAGAGCCACGGAGGAGCATGCCACGAATTGGTACCTAAGCTTGGGCTGTATAGCACGACAGAAGAGATGAGTTAGGTCACTGGGTTTCCCCATTCAATCAGGCGTTTGAGGGAGGTCGCGATAAGGCCGGCAGAGGGTGTGGAAAATTTACGTACAACAGAGGAAGGAAAGGTAGTAAAGGGCATTGTGCACCAAATTGCATACCGAAGCGTGATCTAATTCACGCATTCGACAGTTGAATGTCGAGGAATTTCGTGCCGAGATTACTAGGGAATCGGGGTTTGCTTGAAATCTACGCATCCAACATCCACGGATATCGCGACTTTCTACACGAAAAGCGTCAACGCCTGTCTGCACTTCGTGAAAAATCTTGAGTAGAGACTTATACCACTTTAGCGTATAAATCAGGCTTCTTTTTTTTTTCCAATTGATAAGTTTTTGCGTTGAATTTATTACAAAAGTTAATAAGTTACTATCTCCGTGCATTTTTAAGTGTCTTTTATGAAAAATAGAGAAAATTTAGTATATTAAAAATTAATGTACATGGACACAAATTTTTATTTTTTCCTAGGAGACACTTAAAAGTGGAGAGGGAATATATGACTCTTGATTTCCTAACCAGAGGATACTGGCTAGAAAACTGTCATAAATTGATATTTGATGAATATTATATGTTAATTTGTTATATCCATGTTAAAAGGTTATTTCTATGATATATTTTTATGTCTGTCATGTATTAACATTTGTCAAATATTAACTTTCATATTTAAAGCGAGAAGTTTTTATTCAAACTTTTTAATTCACATTTGACGTAAATGCTCAATAGTTTTATAAATAGAAACAAAAAAAAAAAAAATATTATCATGGACTGATTCAGTTTGAGTTAGATTAGTCGAGACTCATCAAAACTTTAAATTTTTATATAGAAAAATGTAACTGTCCAATAATCTGCTCAGTGTTGAGAGTCAGACTAAGGTTGCATGCCCCTCTCTCTTGTTTAATTTAATTTGTCCGTTAACATATAATATAAGCAATTTTTTACACGGACTGGGTGGTCGTGCTGTAGGCAATGATGCTTAGTATCAACAAATAAGAAGTTGTCATTGGCCTTTTCTTCTTCTTCTTTTTCTTTTTTCTTTTTGGTCTTTTCTGCCTCTACCAGCTTTAATCCAACTGTTTAATTTGCGCCGTGGGTGTGAATCAAACAAACGCCCTTGGCCTTGAGGGCTTCACTATTCTTGATTTTTCCATTCAAATTAGCTGTCCCTAGGGCTTTTCATTTCTCTTGGCATTTGGCATACAATCCACATAATGCGGCAGATGAAACGGTAGTACTTTTGAAAACACAGCAAACCGTACCTCTGGGCCTGAAAATCATCAAGAGAAAAAAATATAAATGTATATATATATTGCACATATTATTTCTCTCGCTTAGATATATCGTATAAGGCTAACTTGAAGAAACTCATTGGTAATCTAAATTTACTCAGCAACTTGTTCATCAATGAAATTTCTTAGTCAACCATATCTTAGGGAAATTATTATGTATGCAACAAATGATTCATCAAGAATCAATGAGTAGATCATTAAAGTGATTAAATTATGAACGCTGCTATATAATGTGAATCAAATTTGTGCAAAATATAGTGCCAATCAATATGTCATTTGATAAGGGATGAGAGCTCCAAGTCTGTTATTTGATAAGGGATAAGAGCTCCAACTTATCAATATGTTATTTGATAAATTTGATAAGGGATGAGAGCTCCAAGTCTGTTAAGTCTGTTAGACTAAGTTGTCCACCTAAGCATGTTAGTTAAAGACAGTTATCATTGTTTGTTATAAGTGTTAGCTTAGTTATTTGGTCCATGTAATATATAAACACTGTATCAATGCAAATCAATCTCAATGAGAATCAGTTTCATTCTTTCACACTCTAGAAATCTTGAGTGCTCTCTTTCTCTCTACTACACTTTCTTCCTTTCTCAGCTCTTGGCCTGATACCTTACATGGTATCAGAGCTAATCTGATCCATGGAGATGCTTGAAGTATCAAACGCTTCCCCATCCACAAACGATGTTACGTCTATCTTCACTCTGAAGATATTTGCGAATCCAATAGCTGATAAGCTTGATGAAGAAAGCTATCTCACTTGGCAACAGCTAGCCTTGGCCATAATCGAGGGTCACAAGCTAGAAGATCACCTTGAAGAAACCAAGATTCCTCCAAGATTCAAGTCAGAAGCTGATATGGTTGCTGAAATTCAGTAGAAGAATACACCAACTGGGTTCAACAAGATAAGGTGCTAATTTCATGGCTTCTTTCCTCCATGAATTCTGCTTTCAAGAATAGAATGGTAGGTTGTAAATTTTCCTATCAAATTTGGGAAAAGAGAGGGGTGTATTTTGTCTCTCATACTAAAGCCAAAGTGAAATAGTTGAAAACTCAATTGAAGAGCATTGGAAAACGGGTTCTACCTTAGAGTATTTGCTCAAAATCAAGAAAGTCATTGATTCTTTGGCAGCTGTTGGTTCACCATTAACCATTGAAGAGCATGTAGAAATTATTCTTGAGGGATTGAGTGAAGAATACTCTCTCTTAATCACTATGGTTCTGTCTCGATATGAACCTTTTTCAATTGGTGAACTAGAAGCCCTGTTGATGGCTCAGGAAGAAATGCTTGAAAGGTTCAAGAAGATGGACCTAAGCACAACACAAGCTAATGTAGCTTAAGCTTCACATCAAGCTGATCATAGAGTTGTTACAACAAGAGGAAGTTTCAAAGGTCGAGGAAGAGGAGGCAGGAATTTCAAAGGTGGTAGAACTTGGGGAAATTCAAGCCGACCCCAATGTCAATTATGTGGAAAGGTTGGTCACACCGTGTGGCAATGCTACCAGGTTTGATCAATCTTTCAAAACCCTACAAGAACTGGAGCTGCACATGCCCTTCTACCTCCTGCATGCTTTCACAATCCAAAGGCTTACATAGCAGGACCAGCTACCCTACTTGATGATGTTTGGTACCCTGACTCAGGAGCAACTCATCATCTCACATATGATCAAGAAAATCTACCTGTCAAGCTCTAAGTACAATGGTCCTGAACAAGTTATGGTTGGCAATGGCTTAGGTATGAACATAAAACACATTGGAGTTCTATCCTTCATGACTCCAAATCAAGTAAAAACTTTAGATTGCAAAATCTCATGCATGTACCTCATATTACAAAGAATTTGATTAGTGTCTCTAAATTTGCAAAAGACAACAATGTCTTCTTTGAATTATGGCCTGATATTTGTTCTGTTAAATCTCAAGTTACAAGGGAAACACTTCTCCAAGCCACCCTTAAAATGGAATGTACAAATTTGATAATGTTGTGATTCCTATAAAGATTGCTTCACTTCATGCAAATAAGATAGTTTCCCCACCTAAGCTTTATAATCTTCTTGTAATTCTCTTGCAACTTGGCACAAAAGATTAGGACATACAAACTCAAAGATTGTATCCTTAGTTCTTTCAAAATGTAATACCTTTGATTTAATAAATAAAAGTACTAATTTGCCTTTTTGTGATTCATGTTGTTTAGCTAAAGTCCATAGACTGCCTCATTTTCCTTCAATGCATGCTTACAAACCACTGGACCTCATATTCTGATTTATGGGGTCCATCACCCTGCTTTTCAAAGTCTGGAAATAGATATTATGTAGTTTTTGTTGATGCTGAACAAGATATTCGTGTACTTACTTGTTAGAGAATAAGTCTCAAGTGTTCACAGCTTTCAAACAATACAAAACAATGATTGAAAAATTAACAGGCCTTCAAATCAAAATGCTAAAGATAATGCAAAAGAATATGTGTCAAATGCATTCACTGATTTCCTATCAACTCATGGTATAACCCATAGGCTTACTTGTCCACACTCCCACCAACAAAATGGTAGAGTAGAAAGGAAACATAGACATATCATTGAAGTTGGATTAGCTTTCTTAGCCACAGCCTCATTACTAATTTCCTTTTGGGATGATGCTTTTCTCACAGCCACCCATATCATAAATAGATTACCCTCACTCACATTGTCCTCCAAATCACCCCATGAATTGTTATTGCATAAAAACCCAGATTATACCTCTCTAAGAGTGTTTGGTTGTTCCTGTTTTCTAACCTTAGACCACATAACCATGCCAAACTATCTTACAGATCTCACAAGTGTCTTTTCTTAGGTTATGCACCAAATCACCAAGGCTACAAGTGTCTTTCTCCAACAGGAGAAGTATATATATCTCTGGATGTAGTATTCAATGAAAATGAATTTCCATACCACAACTTATTTCCCACTTCCACAGACTCACAAACACCACTTGCACCTATCCCCTTAGTCCCCTCTATCCCACTCATTCCCAGCATTCCACAACCCTCATACAACTGCAAATCTGATTTATGTTCTATTCCTATTGCTTGCTTCTGATTCAATGCAGGTACACCTTATCTAGTGAATGAACAAACCTTGGTCACCACCACCTCCACCACAATGCCATCTGCTCCAGTACAAGCTAAGAGTCAAAAGCCTACTGAGTTAAGCCTCACAGTACCAAGTGAATAATCATCCCATGAACAGAGGGAAGTCTGGTATTTCAAAGCCAAAAACTTATGCCCCACTTACTAGGTCCAGCAATGACTTGGTCAATCATGAGCCACTCAATATCACTCAAGCCCTCAGTAGCCTTCACTGGAAGACAGCCATGGAAAAAGAATTCAAAGCCCTGCAAAGAAACTCAACATGGGCCTTAGTTCCTCCTCTAGTTGATACCAAACCCATTGGTTACAAATGGCTTTTCAAATTAAAAGGAATCCAAATGGTTCTATTCAGAAATATAAAGCTCGGTTGGTGGCAAAGGGTTTTCATCAAAAAGAAGGGCTAGACTTTGGTGAAATTTTCAGTCCAGTGGTTAAACCCTCCACTGTCAGAATTATACTCTCTACCGTCTTAAGAGGTTGGAAAATTAGGCAATTCGACTTCAACAATGCCTTCTTAAATGGAGATCTAAGTGAGGATATTTTCATGGTTCAACCTGAAGGGTTCACCCAAGGCAACTCATCAATGGTTTGCAAGCTTCACAAAGCTCTTTATGGCCTAAAACAAGCCCCCAGAGCATGGTTTTCCAAGCTCAGCACCACTTAATACTTTTGGCTTCAGCGGCACAAGGTCTAACCTTCCTCTTCACCAGGTTCACTGCAACTTCAACTACATATCTTCTAGCCTATGTAGATGATATATTAATCACTAGCAACAATCCTGGTGAAATTTCCTCCCTTATCACTCAGTTGAACTCTATCTTTGGCCTCAAGGACCTAGGAGAAATGCATTACTTTTTGGGGCTCGAAGCCCATACCACAAAGCTAGAGTGCATCTGAATCAAGCAAAATACATTAATGACCTACTTCAAAAAGCTAGAATGTCATCTGCCAAAGTGATGCCCACTCCAATGATCTCAAGCCTGAAACTCTCAGCACATGGTGACACTGATTTTTGATCCAACTTTGTATAGGTCCATAGTAAGAGGCTTGCAGTATGCTACAATTACCAGACTTGATATATTATTCTTGGTTAATAAAGTAAGCTAGTTCATGCACAAGCCCTCAAAGTCGCATTAGAAGGCTGTGAAACGAATTCTAAGGTATCTGAGGTTCCTTAGACCAAGGGCTCATGTTTCGTAAGTGCAAAGACTTTAGGCTACTTGGATTTTGTGATTTTGATTGGGGATCTGATATTGATGATAGGAAATCTACTAGTGGATATTGTGTATTCCTTGGTCCCAATCTCATTTCGTGGTCCAGCGAGAAGCAACATGCGGTCTCAAGGTCGAACATGAAGTTGAATTTCGTAGCTTAGCCTCTCTTATGGCTGAGATCACATGGCTGCAAACCATCCTAAATGAATTACACATTTGCTATTCTGCCTTGCCAACAGTCTTTTGTGATAATTCTAGTGTAGTCTTACTTGCTTCAAACCCCATCTTGCATAATCGGACCAAGCACTTTGAGATTGACTTACACTTTGTTAGAGATTGAGTTATTCAAAGGCACCTGTTTGTTCAGCACATTCCCTCAACTGAACAAATTGCGAATGTCCTGACAAAACCACTTTCTCCTCCAGCTTCCTCAAGTTTCGAGACAAACTGGGTCCTCTCACCAGCCCTTTAGTTTGAGGGGGATGATAAGGGATGAGAGCTCCAAGTCTGTTAAATCTATTAGCCTTAGTTGTCCAGCTAAGCATGTTAGTTAAAGACGGTTATCATTGTTTGTTATAAGTGTTAGCTTAGTCATTTGATCCATGTAATATATAAACACTGTATCAGTGCAAATCAATCTCAATGAGAATCAGTTTCATTCTTTCGCACTCTAGAAATCTTGAGTGCTCTCTTTCTCTCTACTACACTTTCTTCCTTTCTCAGCTCTTGGCCTGATACCTTACAGGGAAGAAAATCACAGACTAGTGATGGAAAACATTGGACCTGTGCACTGCGAAGTTATTCTACAAGGAAAACACGATTCGGCAAATATGCACGAATCAATACCCTTAAAATTATAGAAGGGTATGCTTAAAAAGTACGAACTGGACACTACTATTCTACATTGTTTTTTGTTTTTGGGTAAAACTACCGTCAGCAAATTGAACACCTGCACAAACTGTGTAGTGAGTTATGTGACACTAACGAACGATTGGTGGAAATTATAGTGAATTCAGTCTAACCATCCTAATTATAATTTTTTGAGTAGGGGATTATTTTCATGTTGTAGCTTTCAATTCCGTGACAAGAAATAGCACAGCATATATATGGCATGCCAGCACGCCCTCATTTCACGTGCCACCATGTGCACCCTCCCCTCCTTACTCCTTCTCCGCCCATGATTTGCTCGTTCTTGTTTTGTTTCATGCCTAAGAAACCTAAATAGTACTATAGTGTAGCACTAAGTAAGGAAGATGCATGCATCATGGCGTCGCCGGCCAACCACAACAAAAGCCAGCCCCGCCACTTTCCACACCTTCCTCTCTCAACACGTGGCTTCCAACAGTGATGGATCCAGAAAAATTAGGTGATGGGGCAAAAATAATACATGATAAAAATATTTGACATAATTTTCATCTTGATATGGGATTAAGATTATAAAATAATGGGAACAAAATGATTATACATTTAAATACTTCTAATGAAAATTTTAGATCCACTCATGAGGCCCCTCTCCCTTTTGCAAAGATCCGTCCCTGGCTCCCAACCACCTCAGCTAACATAGCATTGTGAGCGAGTGAGTGAACAAGACTGCGGCCGCCCACTGTACGCGCGCAAAAGTGAAGACAAAAAACTTCCTGTTTTTTTACAACATCTCACAACCAAACCGAAGAAAGCTACAACGTTTATTTGCATGTCATGTACTATAAATAAATTCACAAAGGTTGTTGCTCCCACCAAACCAAAAAATCCTAAGTAACTTATACACCACATCATATTCATACCCAAGCTAGCAATATATCTGATCAATCTTAATGGAGTGGACTAGGGGCCACCCCCTCGGACGGGCTCCACCGCCACCGTCTCCATCGCCGAGTCCCACTGCGCCGGCGATGTTTTCGCGGTGAAGTCGGCCGAGCTCCGCCACTCAGAGTCGCTGATGAGGGAGCAAAGTATTCTTTCCACTTTAAATTGTCCTCAAATTGTGGCTTACAAAGGTTGTGACGTCACCCTAGAGAACGGTGTGCTCTTCTACAACGTGTTCATGGAATACGCTCCTCATGGGACCCTCGCCGACGCAGCTCGGAGGCAAAATGGTGGCATGCGCGAGCCTCTTGTGGGTTGCTACACGCGCCAAATCCTGCATGGTCTTAACTACCTTCATTCCAAGGGAATAGTGCATTGCGACGTGAAGGGGCAGAACGTGTTGGTGACGGAGCAAGGCGCTAAGATCGCCGATTTTGGTTGCGCTAGGAGGGTGGCAGATTCATGCGGCGGCGTGATTGCTGGGACGCCGGCGTTCATGGCGCCTGAGGTGGCGTGTGGGGAGCAGCAGGGCTTCCCTGCTGACGTGTGGGCAGTGGGGTGCACCGTGTTGGAGATGATGACAGGGGAAGCACCGTGGCACGACGTGAATGACCCTGTTACGGCGCTTTATTGGATTGGTTTCTCCGGCGAGGTGCCGAGATTCCGAGTTACGTGTCGGAGGAAGGGAAGGATTTCTTGGGGAAGTGTTTGAAGAGGGACCCTTCTGAGAGGTGGTCTGTGGGGAGCTTCTTGGACATGGATTTGTTGGGGCGTCGAGTTATTCGGTGTCGTTGGAGAAGTTTGAATTTGCTTTGGATATGTGTGATTTTGATACTCCCACGAGTGTGTTGGATCGTGGATTTTGGGATAAATCAGTGGAGACAGATCAGAAGGACCAGAGAGCGACACGTGAGTGTTGTTCCTGGAATTCTGCAGGTCCTAGAGATAGAATTCGTGGGCTGTGTGGAGATCAAGGTATGATGCTGTTTGCTGCAGGGCCCGACTGGGAATTGGATCATGGCTGGATCACTGTGAGAAGTAATGAGGTGAACGAGTTGGAAGGGTACACCAATGGCCAGGGGTTTAATGTGCCAGAGGGTAGTGGGAAAACAGAGGATTGCGGGCTTTGCACTGTTTGCATTTTTAGAGAGGAGAATAGTTTGGTTGTTTTTTATGAGCTCAAATGTAGTGTGATTACCACGGGAATTGGATTTAGTAGATGTAGTGCAAATATTATTAGTGATTCTTACTTCTGCAGCCACTACGGTTGCTGCAATACAGAGTCATTGTATGGATGTCCATATAAAGAGATTGTTCCCCAAGGAAAGTTTGATTCTCTGAACACACAAATTTTCAGCATGCCTGCTTTCACTCTCTGCCTCCCTCGTTGATTCGCATAACAAAGAATTCTTTATTGATAAGTAGCAGCAACAACTTCATAACTTAAAAAAATGGTTAACTTGCTACTTTATTGATGAACCAATAATGTAGTAGTAATTCGTATATAGGCCTAGTATATCACGTGAAAATACGAGTTGGAGTCCGCTGATGATACTAATATATCTCCAAAGAGCAAGTAGGCCCCGCTTTATCCATCCTCCCAAAAGTCACTTCGCCTAGCTGATTGCCCTCTTAATTTCTTGGTAAATTGGCCATATATAATGGAACCCACAATTCACTGGGAAATGTGGTACACCACATTATTTATCCACGTATAGATACACAATTCCTTCCCCTAACTTAATTAAGGACCCCCTTACTTAGCTGATGTTCTTATCGGAAATTACTATTCTTCTTCCCCCTCCTCCATAATGGCTATCCACTTCTAATAGTTTCAATTCCACTATGTGAATGATAGAGAAATGTGCACTTTCAAGGGGACCACAAATAGAAAATTGAATCGGAAGAGCTGCAGAATCACTGAAGCACTGATCAAGACTAGGTGCTTTTTTTGGTGGGTCAAGACTCTGCTTTTTTAATCGTATATCCTTATAGAAGGAACAAGTGCATTGTTCGCCTTATCATCTTGGAGACTATGACTTAATTATAATTCTTAAGCACCTATTCTATTTCAGGCTAAACCATATGCACTTGGCTTCAACTTACTCAATGAAAATATCTTTCTATTAGATAAAATATTATGGTTATTATCTCTACTATGTTTCATCACTCATCAGGCAGGGTCAACTAACTAGGCGTCCTCTCGGGGCATGGAAGGATCAGATTTGGCCTGTCCTATCTATGCCTTTGCATGCTCATCCGGATTAAACATAACTACTACCAATTAAGTGGAATCCACGACCAAAAATCTCCGCAAATTAGGAAAAGCAGAAAAGACAATACTTTTGAGCCACTGCATGTTAAAAGGGAAAAAGAATGACAATTGAAGCAATTGTCTGCCTAAACATCATCGCCTTTTCTTTTGCTCTCTAACGCTGAGCTAAGGCAGGAGCCCCCTCAAGCCATCCATTAATCTAATTCTTCCGCAATATTTGTTGTTGGTGCATCCGTCAATTTATACTTTTCATTTATCCTTCGCAAATTAACAATAGTAGGTGTCCATCGAATTCTCCCCACAAACTGTCTATTCAAACAGAATACATGTCAGAAACCATTAACCACTAATTTACAACCACTGAATTGAGATTCCTATCTGCTCCATACGCCTCGCCACTAAAGTCAAGCTAAGTAGCAAGTTCATGCTAATCGAACATTTATTTTGTGACTAGGGCCTTAGAATTATAATACAATTGATGCACCTTATTTGCCACCTTTTTTTTTAAAAGTGTTTTTTTGACAGGCTATTTGCCACCTTATTATTAATTCACAAACAAATTACATTGCTTCTAGATTTATAATTTCTTCCAAATCCGGGCTTTGTCACCTGCGGTCGGCTAAACTTAGTAGAGATACCTACATGTCAAGTTAAATATTATTATGCTAATGCTGCAATCTTCATGTTGATTTTTGATACGTAGAACAAAACGTTAAAGAGAAATGTTTTTTAATCCTTTGTCTTGAATTCCATGTTAACACAATATCTATCATCCTTGAATTTTGTACAGGCTCCAATTAAAGAAAAGAAAAAGTTTTGTTTTCCATCCTTAGATGTATGGTAGGTGTCATTGGACACATTATTTTGGGCGTCCAAATAACATGTTCAATTTATTTGTTAGTAGAGCCCGTTAGAGCATCTCCGACAGCTAGGTCAATTTTACTTCAGTCTTCCTAAGTCAATTAAAGATCTAGCTCCTGAAATATTTTGACCATGGCTGCTATCTTGGTTGTCCTCATTCTAAGAGGGAGGAACCAGGGGGCATAATGACAGCTCTGAATAACGCTCGAGAGGCGAAGCAAAGAAAACGGGGCTGAATTATTGACATATTGTCATTTCACGTGTTCCGGAAGCAGGAGTTATAGTCACTCTGAGGTTAATTAGTCTCCTCAACTAAAGCCACTCCACTCTTGGAACCTTCTACTTTGCACCACATAAACCCCCTGGACCTGCAGCCACAACATGACATATACAAATCACATATATATATTTTCAAATCAATCCTATAAATAACTATATGATGAGTGACGCTGAGATCAAACCATAAATTCAGGTGGTCGTATGTGCTTCCATGAACAACACAACTACTAGGGCAAACATCCAGGCCCACATCACAAAGCCATCCCAGTCACCAATCTTAACTAAGCTCCATGCAGGCTATTTTTTCATATGCATTTCCTTTGGTGTACAAGCTTTGCTGTTGAAGAACCTGAGTGAACATAAAAAGGATTCACAAGCTCTCTGGCATGGATTTAATTTGCTGCCTTATCTTGCATTTCTCTTACTTTGGCATCTGGCGGTGCTTACTGCAACTACTCTATCTTTTCCTTCCATGCTCAAATGCATCTTGCACTTTGACATGGTGAAGAGGGAGTTTTCACATCACATTGGGGTGAACTGCATGTATATATGCTCCCTGGATTTCTTGGCTTCTCATGCTTCAATCAGCACCCGTGATTGTTCCAAGAACTTGTTACTATCAAGTTCTTTGTTTGGCCCTTTCATTTGAATGGACAATGTTTCACAACTGAAAAGCGGTTCCTGTCTGCTGTGGCAAACCCTGTAATCCAGGTTTCAGTTATAGGGAACTTGGTGGCTGCTCAAGTCATTGCAGAAGTTGGTTGGAAAGAGAGTGCAGTTTCAATGTTCTCACTTGGATTGGCACATTATTTTATTCCGTTTGTAACGCTATACCAGCGTCTCACAACTAGCAACCATTTTCCCACAGTGCTAAGGCCAGCTTGCTTCTTGTTTTTTGCTGCCCCAAGCATGGCCAGTCTAGCATGGAAATCCATCTCAGGTGCTTTTGTCACCCCATCAAAGATGATGTTCTTTCTGTCTTTGTTCCTTTTCTTGTCTCTGGTAGGTTCCTATCTGATTCAAGTTCCAGAATTTGAGTTTAATTCCTCAGTAACTTTTATCCCTTTCATTGTAACTATTCAACTTTTATGCTTGAAATAGGCTTTAAGACCGGCCCTATCAGGAAATCTATGAAAAAGTTAACAAAAAATATTATTCTAATACCTAAAAATGTGTGTACAATTGGAACACTCACTTTATCATCATTGGATGTGATGATGGCCCCACTATCTCCACCTATCTATTACATTTAATGGTGATAGAGTGAATGTCTCAATTGAACACCTACTTTCAGATGTTTGAATAACAATACCCAAGGTCAACCGTTAAATGCAGTTTCATGGTGGATCTACTCATTCCCTTTAACCTTCCTTGTTCTAGCTTCTGCGGAATATGCTCAAGAGGTAAAAGGAAGGATGGCCTATGAGCTAATGTTTGTGATATGTTTTGTCTCGGTGCTGGTTTTCATTGGTTTGATGCTAATCACTGTCCTAAAAGTTGAGAGTCTACTGCATAAAAATGCTCCACTTATTTGAGTTGGTTTTAACACAAAATCTGGAATTATATCATGATCTGCGGAGGTAGACCCAATATCTTCTTTTCATTGGAAGAAAGAAAAGGATAAAAGATAAAAATATCTGTATAAATTAATCCCTTTTCCCTTCTTTTCAAATTATTTTCACAAAATATTGAATTATGTGAAAGGATAACGATAACAAGACAAGTTTTTATGGTACTGTCTAATGGTATAGTGTACGAGAAATAACTTATATAAAATGCTATTGTAGGTAAAAGTAAAGAGGAGGTGAAGTGGGTGTCCTCTGCAGGCCCCCTTCAGTACCCTTATTTTATTTTATTTTTTGTATTGCCTCACTTCAGTACTTTACGAGAACCTACAATGACAAAGTGGCTTGGGTAAAAATAAAAAGTAAGGCACTCGGCCTTCCCTTTGAACATTCATAATCAGATTAAAACTTGTATGTTCCCCCATGGTTACAGGTTACTACAATCCCTATTGCCAAATAAAATATATATATATATATATATAAATAAAACAGAAGTGAACTTTCGAGTGGGGAGCAACCTCCAGAGTCAAGACCAAGAGGCGTCAACTGAACAGAACAATAATAAAGTCAAAACAAACTAGGTAACCAAGATAACTTAATCACCACCAAACACTATTTTTAGGCACTTCTCTCTGTAGTTCGTCAAATCTAAGTGGTGAAACAGAAGTAAAAGTTATCTCAAGTGGTGAAACAGAAGTAAAAGTTATGTTATGCGCATGCCTGAAGAACAAATCAGCATTATTTTTCTATCATTACATAAAAAATTTCACAGTTTGCCAGGACAAAATTGATCCAAATTCAACTCAAAATTGAAAACCCTATTTCAGAAAACTGCCACAGCACACCTGAAAAGTATACATGAAAAGCATCTGTTATTCTTACATATTCTTCTTAGAAAGTGAGCGTGACAATTTCCGGTCCAAGAATTGTAGTTGGCTGCGCAGGTTCTGGTTCTCTTCAAGTATGCGATCATACTCAAGAAGGAACCCCTCAGACTGTTTTCTTAGAGCAATTACATTCGCTTCCGCAACATCTACATCTCCAGTTTTTGACTCAAGATTAGATTCTAGCTGGTTAAGTTCCACTCTCAATTTGGCTCTTTCTTCTTCCAATGCTTTAATTGCCTGGAGTTTTTTGGCAGCCTCAACAGTCTTTCTTCGAATTCGGAGTTCTCTAATGTAATGGTGTAGTCTGTCTATCATAAGTGCCAGAAAAAGGCTAGCACCTGCAAATTATTGGCCAACGCTGAATGAAATTCAATTGCCAATGACACAGTTTTTTTAAAAAATTCAGAACATAACAGAACCAACCAGTCTAGAAACTATAAAACAGTGTTATTTTTTGTATTAGAACTAGAGATTTCAATCTTTACTAATGTTTCGTAAGGTGTGACCAGAGGTTTGCGGTATAGCAAAGACAATAACCAATCCTTTCCCCACGAGGTGGTATGAAAACGATATTAAAGTATATAGCATCTTTGGGAAGACAATTACGGATGCTTGTGCTAAACTCAACATAATTCTGCTATTATAATTCAAAGAGCCTGCTTGAGTAGTAATTATCTAGAAAAGTATAGTTCTTTGTACTTGAAGAATCAGGGAGAAGAAGAAGCCACAATGGGGTATGGGAGGCTCAGAAGTATGCAGCCTTAAGCAGATTAGAAACTTCCGCAACTAGAATCCATGACTATTAGGTCACAAGTCTGCAACCTTATTATTGCACCAAGACTTGCCCTCACTTCCTAGCAAACCAGCACATTATTTTGAATAACATCGCTAAGTGTTTAAAACCGTAAACAATAGGTATGAATCAAACAAGCCTATCCAGTTCATATCAAATAGATGTAGACTGTTGGGAGCAATTAGGTGTAAGTGAGTACAAGAATATTGGGGTCATCAGGCAAAAGTGCAAAACACGGGGGATAAAGAAATCAGAGGACTAATATGGTGGAATGGTACTAGAAAAGGAAAAGCAATTATAGAAGTAACCATGGAACCAGTACCACAGCCTAACAGAATGTCATGGGCCGGGAGGACGATAACCTAATGCAAAGTTCAGAAAGATAACCACGGCTTCATTGACACTGGCCAACTGTTCTTCATTTTTTACCTTCTTCTCAGGGCCAGAGTGTCTATCCTACCACACATAAAGAAAAGTCAAAATTATGTGAACCTAATCAACATGGCCAAAGTAACCAACCGAGCATATAATTAAAACGCCACCTTTTTCTCCAGATTCATTCAGGAAAAGAATGAATTTAGAACGAAATATGATGTATTTATCCTAGTGACTCCAATGCCTGGTGAAGAGAGTCAATGAAGATCAGTTTATCAAAAACTAAGATGTCCATGTAGCTTATGTAAGCAGAACACCGACGTCCTGCTGGACCACCAGACCAAACAAGCCCAGACACATGCCAATCTTGCTTGATCTATGAAGTTCAACAGCTTGTGTGATGAAACAACTAAATGCTTTCTAGTACAGACACACACAAAAAAAAAAAAAAAAAAACCTCCAATATTAAAAAACCCAAAAACCAATATTGCAAAGATATCATTGGTGATTACAACTAAGAAAAATATAATTGAATTCATTCAAGTCAGTTCACGAGAAAAAGAGAAGGGAGGGAATGGGATAGTTAATAGTAAGAGTACCAATGAGAGTAATTTGGAGAAGGTGGTTGGCCATGAGAACCTGATCGGTGGGGTTGGGAGCATGGTCGTCGATCCCATTTCCGCGTTTGTGAATATGAAGGATGCTGTACACGCCAGACAAGAACACCACCACAAGGGTGGCGGCTACGGTCTTGAGCACGAGGGCTCCGCGGCCACGTTTCAAGCGATCGAGGGTAACGATGAGGAGCTTCCTGAAAGGGGTCTTGAAGAGCAGCACCACAATCACCGCAACTTCCGAGAATATCAGCAGGAACAGTAGCTGAATCATGTTACAGATTCCTTAACCAAAACCAAAACCTCTCTCTCTTTCTCTCTCAGATCAGATGTATGTGGCAATCAGAATCTCAACATAATAGAAGAATGGTTTTCCACTCATTGTTGTCACATGGTGTGCTTTATGCCTTTATCTTCTTTCTGATGAAATACTTGCACTTTTCTACTCGAGTTTAATGAAACTGTCAAATTTTACATCTGTATCATCCTTGATGTTTTTATCTTGGTTAACTTCTCATTTCACCTATGAAATCGAGAGATTGAAATTAGAATTCTACCTTATCGATTGCAATTTTTATGCTTCGAATAATACATAAAAAATTAAAATTGTAATAATAACTCTATAATTTAATTTCATAAAATCTAATAACAATTAAAATAGATTTTTCTTAATTATATATCTTATAAAGTATTAATTTTAAAATTTATTAAATACCAATCTCTTCAATAAAGTTTATATAGTTTTTTTTTATCGCTTTCTTATTTATTTTCTAATAATTATGTTATAATGTTTTAGTAAACTCAAATATAAAATTTAAAATTCTATGTTATAATTTCAATTCCAATATCAAAAGGATCCTAAATTGTTTTAGAAACTAATTAGGGTTTACTAATAAGAATTTGTTAATCTATATTCCTATTTTTAAAAATTAAGGAACACAAAAAATAAATATTTAAACGTTAAAGTAAATTACACCTATTCAAAATACAATCAAAATAGGAGACTGTAACAAGATTTTAATTTTGATTAATTGGTATATCTTCTTATGTTTCTTCCCTGTCTTGCTTTTACAACCATTCAGTAAAGTCAAGCCACACTGACAGTGACACTCACACACAAACCTCTCTCCTCCTTCTCCTCCACCACATCCTCCGCATTGTCCCCTTCAGCTTCTGTGAAGTTGTCATACACCGGTGCTGGTGTCTCACCTGTCGTTCTCGCTTTCGTCATGAGCATTGCTCTTCATCTGCATCAAGATCCCCATTTGGTATGTACAAAGTCATGAGCGATAGCGAAGCCAAGCTTCCAACCAAGCCAAATGCACCATCTCTATCCTTTGCCAATGAAGCTTCCTTTGATTTGAATGAATGAGGAATAAAAGCGCATGCAAGAGAAAAGAAATCCCTTATGAGTATCCCTTGAAATTGGGAGTAATTACACTGTTGGATTTGCTTGGCTTAAGAGAAAAATCGTTTTTGGCTAATGCAACACTCTAAAAGCATTGCCTAGTTGCTGATTAAAGGCAACACAAATTTTTTACAAAAACAACACTCCAAAAACGTTCCCTATTTTCGGGTTTAAGGCAACGCAAATTTGAACTAACACAACACTCTAAAACCGTTGCCTAACATTCTGATTAAAGGCAACACAAATTTTGACTAACGCAACACTACAAAAGAATATAGGCTCCATCTTTTAAGCATTCTTTTACTTTAAAAAATGGTGATAATACAGGAGGAATATTTGATAATTAATAGTCAATAACTCAACATAAACGGAGTAGTAGGCACTAAGAAATTTTTTTTTTGTTTAAAGAGCAATATTATTTGGGGGAAATTTCAAATATAGTCAAAGTGAAAAGGCTATTATTTTATATATTTTTTAATGTTCAATTCTTTAAAATTGCAAATAACCACTATTTCTTACCTTAAATGCATTTTTTTTAATTAAACCTTAACTACATTTTGAACACAGTAGTTGAAAGAGTACCACACCATCACCATAAAATATGGTCCTATTATTGCATTGTTGGTCTTTCTTAAAAGAAAAATGCTCAATGTACGGCAAGGAAAAAAATTGTACAAAAGGTTACGAATGATGTGGAATAATCTTTTGTGTTTATTCCAACTGTTTAGTTTAACTTTAATGTAAATTCTTTTTCGTGATGTTTCTTCGGATAGAAATAGGAACGGGTAATAAAAAGAAGGCAAATCGAAAGGATCAAAGAAATAGAAACAAATGTATTAAGATCAACGTGCAAACTCTGTACCAAATAAAAAACTGATTAGTTGAGGATCTAAGTTCACAGCTGGTTGAGCCATTTGACAAATGGTACATGTATGAGCGAAGTTAAACCCTGTAAGCTATGTTTACATGTTACCACAAAGAATGTTAATCACAGTTAGTAGAGATGGTAACAATACTAGAAAAGCTTGCTAGCAAATTCATCAGAGGACTTCTGTTCATCTGAGGACGACAATGCAGCAAATTGCCTGAGTTCCGAGACACTCCTACCAAGTTGTAGAGCTACTTTGATTTCAAGCAATTCTCCATTTTCTCTTATTAGGGTCTTGTTCACTGATATTTAGCAGTATAGTCTCTTCCATGAGCTTAAAGAAGCCAGCAGTTCCCCTATACAACTCAAACACCATCCCTGCTTGCCCACCATGCTCCAATGTGTTCACAACACTTGCCAATGCTCCCCCAACGACACCAACCATCACAGGCCAGCTACCTCCATTCACAGAAGCACCCATAAAAGCTGAACCCAAAGCTGCAAGGCCAGTGAGTGCTGGACCAGAAACTGCCAATACCTTGTTCAAGTTCAAAGCCTTGTTACCAAGCCTCAAATACTCTACCATGTCCTTCTTCTTCAGAACCCTTGCAATCTCCTTCATTTCCTCTTCCAACCTTGCATCCCATCCGTTGTTATTCTCCCCTCTCATTTTTCTACTCAATAGCCCTTTATCTCTTCTTCCATATCTTTGCGTCCTTCGAGGCCACCACACTGCTGGTTCCACACTTCGTGGGAATTTGTCTAGCATTGCTCCCAACAAAGGAAGTGGGAAAGCCTTGTCCAATGCTAAGACTTTCTCCATTGCTTCATCAACATCTTTTGCAGTGGGGCTCCCAATAGAAAGTGTTGTTCTGAGTTCTCCATGAAGCTTCTTGAATAGCCTAGCTGCATTTCGCTGTTCTTCTGCAAGCTGTGATGGCCGGATATAGTTCATTACCATAAGTAAACCAGTGGCTGCCATGTAGAGAATTGTAGAGGACACCTTGAGTGTCACAAGAGGAGCTATGGTTGAAGTTGGTCCTGATGCAATGGCTGCAAGACCAGCCATGGTAGCAGCAGAGAGAGTGATCATGTTAACGGATGCGAGTAGAAGGTGGTTCCAATTATCGCGCTGTTCTGCGATATTCTTGTGCATCTCCAATCTATCTGCTACAATCTCCATAATCATATGAAGCTTAGCAACCTCCGTGAAATTTGATGGGGCACTTGGGCCATGTGCTTTAGAATTATCATCATGGAAAATGCTAGAGTCGTATGGATCGTCGTCTACACGGGCTGTGGTGGTGGCAGCTGAGCTAGTGTAATTATTATTATTATTCAGATAATAATCCAATGCTGCCACCAAATTACCTCTACTGGGAAGCCTTGGAATTGGAGTGGAGATTTGAGTCACCCGGTTGTCAGGCACATTGATCGTTGCACTAATTGTTCTTGTCCTGCGGTAGGAGGAGAAACAACAGACTTCGCCTGATACTAGAAGGTTTGCCATGTGCATGCTATAGTATAACACCCTTGTGTCTGTCTTGATTGAGTTTGTTCTCTTGCTGTTGAGTAAAGAAAGGCTTGCTTTAGCTAATAGCTTAGGACTTTTGGAGGTTTAGTTTGCAGGAATATAGAGCAGTTTGAAATTGGAATATGAATTCTCAGTTTCTCTTACAGGATGCATGTTATATAAGCAGGAAGCAGAATATGGGGCGGGTTGGGAAGTCGGGGGAATTGAAGTTGCACAAAGTTGAATTCGTTGTAATGTGAATCTATCTAGATTTTCACTTTGGCCGGTTTTGCTCCGAGTTCTCCTCTCCCTCCTTCCTATGCTGACTTTCAAGTTTCACACGCATGACGAGTAAACCGTCCAAGAGTTAGTAGCGACCATGCCAAAAACATAATCAAATTCCATGCTGGATGTTTTAACCTGCTTTTTCTGACAATCCCCATCCATATGGTTCTCAGGTTCTGTGCTTAAGATTTCATACTTGCGTGCTGTTATGAATATATAGTTTACTATCACATTTTGACGCAGTTAATCCAAGAGTTTTTACAATTCAGTGTGTTCATTCACGTGGGTTGAGTTGTACGTTGAAGACCAAAGGCCGCGGTTTCTTAGAATATATACATAAATATAATCAGATTGAAATGCTATATCAGGTATTTTGGTATAAATAACCAAAAATCTTCCTTAAGTCATCACATTCCGAAACCGGTTTCCTTTTTTGACCAATTTCTCACTTATATATAGTCCTCTATTATAATGAACATTAAAAAACCTCTCTCTTAATCGAGCCATAGATTTCTCCTACGTTCACACCTCGATCACATTTCTCCGTCTTTGATACTGGATATGTTATTTATTAATGAGTACTATGTACTTGATTAATTGTATTTGAGTTAAAGTTAAAAGTGAATATATTATCAGCACATGAAAAACCATGGTAGTGGGATTCTCAGACTAAAATGAGAAAAACTTAATTATAACATTTGACACTCTACTTCCGAAATATTACAATCATTTTTTGGTTTTTGTATCAAAATTCATAAATTCATTACACTTATAATTAACTGTTCTAATTTGTAACAATTAATGACATAATTAACTGTTCATTACACTGTTCTAATTAACTGTTCTAATACATATTCTATTCAAGTCATGTGTCCATTATCGCACGGTTTTAAATTCTTTTAGTGTGTGTTTGGAATGAGAAAAATAGAAATGATTTTATTTGCAAATCAAATCATTTGTTTGAAATTAAAAAAAATAAATTAATTTTAAAAATGACACATAAATAAAATCAATGGTTATTTTATTGAGATCATTGTTTTCTTTCCATTCGCTCTAAAGCCTCTACTATCCTTGACAATTTTAATGATTTTGTATGCTCATTGTAATAAACTTTATTTCCTTACCATTTAACGCATTATGCATCTATTTTTATAACAGAACATATTAGATATACATAGTTTTTCTCCCAGAAACAAGTGTTAAAATGACACGATGTAAATTATAATTATTAGATGAATAAGTGAATTCAATTATTACAATGTATTCTGTATAAAATTATGACTATTTTTTTCTGGTTGTATAACATTGTTTTTTATAAATTCTGTGGGTTGCATTGATGTGTGAATGATAGCTATATGTTTCAGGGAGAAAAAACAAAGAGAAATTAGTATTCCTCTAGGTCTTGGTCCTCGAGGAATTTTTTGTTTGACCATGTTCACCGTTCGTGTGGCATCAAATAGCGCATGTGTCACATCCACAAACACAAAATACATGATATTTATATGCTCCTAAACTTTTTTGAAAACGTAACACCCCTGGATATATGTTGCATGGGACTGTGGAGTAAATACAATTTACATGCCAATAACCTGTAATTTAAAGTGAGGAGTAGCTATTGCCACTTTTTTTTTTGTCTATTTTCACTTTCAATTTAATGAACTTTTACTTGATTGTCATAAAATGTCCTTTCTTTTCTTTCATAGTTAAGCTAATAACTTGTTGTTACTTTGATATTATTCAATCTCATTTCTTTACCAATTCAAATTCAATTATTATGCACCAAAAACAAAACTCAATTATTATTAACAATAACAATGTCAAATATATATTATTTTAATATATTATTATTTTTTATGCAAATATATATTATTATTTGTGTTTCTGGAAATTTTACTTTGCAAAAAAGTTATCATAATAATTTTAATTGGATGAGCCAATATATAAAAATTAACTCTAAAAATTTCACACATAGAAAATAGAATTACAAATAATATAATATTTTTAAAATATTAATAACAATGAGCTTGAATAATATTGAACGAACCATATAAAACTAGTTTAATTATTATTTTTAGAGTTAATTTTGATATATTGGCACATCCAATTAAATAGTTTTATTTTGTATTACCTTTTATGTAGTTAGTATAAATTTTTTTACACTGTCAATAGATTAAAATTAAATCATTCTATTACCTAACATACTTATTATTATATTATTAGATAATAATTAATTCACTATAAAAAATTTAAATTGTAACGTAATATATATATATATATATATATAAAATCAAGATTAATATTTTAAATTACGTTAAGTAAACTAATGTAAAGATAAATTTATACAATATTATTATGAAAAGCTTTTAAACAAACAAGTTTGAATAACATTGACCTATCAATGTATAATTAGTTTAATTATGAAAGAGGAAGAAGAGTATTTTAAGACAACTATATTAAAGAGTGATTTAATGGGAGTGACAATAGTCATTCCCTTTAAAATGATATTTGTCACGATCCGACCAAGGAATATGACCGCATATGAGAATCTCATCCCCATATAAGTCTTGTAACCTCTAGTCTCTATATGCATAAAATAATATACTTTTTATTCTAAAATCATGGTTTCATCTAAATCTCTGTTAAACTTTATATCTAAAATTATATAACTGAAATATTTGATATATGAAGCTCTGATAACATATTAATCATACTCTAAAATCAACTTAACTTACAAATAGAATCATAATTTCATCTTTATCTTACACGTATCTTTAATCAATCTTTATAATTTCAATTCATACTTATAAACTGAAAACATACACATGGTTGTTCAAATACTGAAATTAAATACATAATCTGAAAATCTATGCATGGCTCTATCCTACCTGGACATCTACCTGAGCACTATACTTTAACAAAACTCTAAACTAAGTCTTACTTCAAAGTAAGACTCACCATTGAGAACAATTGTCTACCAAATTTGAGGTGAACAACATCTATACCTGGAACTATGAAGAGGAATGGAGAGGGTGAGCCAATGGATTCAGTGAGTGAGCTCTCATCCATCACCCACATGGGACAACCAAGTAACACACACACACACACACACACACACACACACACACACATATATATATATAATGCAATATACATGCAGCAATCATAAAACCATTTGATATTCATATGCGTAATTATATAGAAAAGATGTCTCTGTATTTATAAATTCATAGAAAAGCATCTCTAGATTTTCATACACATAATGGCTCTTAAATCAAATATTCTCTTAAAAACATCAACAATATGAAAACATAAATAACAGGACTCTAACAGAGAAACAAGAATCTCTACTCTATGGTTCTCCAAAAATCGAAAATGTTCTGTTCTATGATCCATCAGGGATCTAATTTGGACACTTAACTAGGTTCCGTTCTCTGCTCTAAGATATTGTTCTCTAGGACAACTTGGTACCAAGGTTAACAATCATTTTTGCTTAACTGACAATTTGTTTATCTTCAACTACCGTTTAGTCTCTAGATTATAAATTAATCATTTCTCTAAAACTCTACTTTAGGCTTTTCTGATTTAGAACTCTATCATATAATTACTCTATTTTTGAAATCATAAGATCTCTAATATACATAAAAAAATCATTTAAATCTGAAACTTTTGAAACTCTAAAAACTCTGACTTATATAACTCTAATAATCTGACTTTAACATAATTGTGACCATGAAATTATGCTCAAGGGATTACCGCTTATAGGCATTTCGATTTCAAGTTCACAGAATATGTATGGCAATTGCTACGAATCATACTGAATTTCATACTTCTGAGTATCATAAAACTGAATTTCTAAAATCTCATATCTCAAGCTAACATCTTTCATAATTTGATAACTCTAATATCATACTTTGAAACGGAAAGGTTCAAAATCATAAAATCTCTGATGTTATAACAACATTTGTTTATGAAATTTAGTTATACTCTGTTTGACATTCTTGCCAAAATATCTTAACTAATACTCTAAAATCATATTTGAAATCTTAAGTCTTGAAGCACATTTGATAAAATAACAACTTATTAAATCACATATTTTTGCATTGAATCTCTTAGAGTTGCACATAAAACATTTCCATAGCATGCAATCTATCAATCATGGTCTCATGGTTTTCTAAAAACTACATTTTTCATGTTATTGTCAAAATCATTGAAGCTTGGATGGAAGCTAGATTGGGAGAGGATGAGAGTGAGGAAGGAGAAAGAGGGATTTTGGGGGTAAGGTTCAGGAATGGGGTGTTTTCCCTGAGCTTAGGGTGTTTTAAAGGGGTTGGGGGCTCATTTATCAAAATTGTATTATTTTACACTATGTTGAGACACGCTGGAGAAACAACCACTCGCTGAGCGAACATATCTCATTCAGCGAGGCTCTGCCTTGCCTGCCGTTACAGAGTTCTCCAAAATCTTAGGAAGCACACTCACTTATTTACATTTCTTAATTTTAAGTTAATGAGAAGTAACTAAAATATAAATAAGGAAATGCCCTCCATTTGGATTCAAATAACATATCAAAAAATCAAAATCCCAACCATTCAAAATCCAAATTTTGGGTTTTAGTTCAAATCCGAAAGTTTTGAGATTTTCTAAACTTGGGCTTAAAACGAAACGTTTAAGGGTTTCATAAAATTTATTAAAAATCACTCTTCAACTTATTTTCTCTCTAGGAACAATTATCGAGACTTTTGATCGCAAGAATGTGACTCTAATATATAACCCTCAAGGAGGTGTAGGGTCCAGACTTAAAGAAGTTTAGACCAACAATAGGTCTAGGGACCCTTAGGCGTATAGAACCTCCTGACACGTATACACTTATTACAATACCTCTATTTGCCAGGTCAAAGGATAAAAAAATTAAAAACACCTCTATCAACGTTAAGGAGTTGTTGACTTTGAGGTAGAACTTTTTTTTTCTTTGGCATGCAAGAGGGCCGAAGCCCATGAGGTAGAATTTTCTCCATCCCTTTTCTATTTACCACTAACTCCTCTAAGAGCTCTTTGTGACCCATAAAAACTCACACACACAGACAAATACAACTTACTTAAATCTAAGTCATCATTGCCATAAATAGCGCTGGTTGGTTCAAAATTTAACATTCTCCTGAAATAAAATACTTAATGTGCCTGATTTCATTAATTATTTGTCATTGTTCACCAAAAATTGTCAAGGATAGTAGAGGCTATAGAGCGAATGAAAGAAAACCAGGAATCCCTTTTCTATGCTGTTTATTGTTCTTGTTCCTACACATCTTTCCTTGTTTTATGTGTGGGTTCTTGTATAGTCTAATAGGACTTCCCAAGTGGAGAACACAATCTGGATCCTGGGGGACATTGCAAACTGAGCGGACCGCCAAAAAAATAGAAGAGTAATATTAAATGATCAATAAAATTGTCCAACAAATACATATCATGTACCTTATTATCATTAGATATAATGAGTGAGTGGGATGAATAAAAACTACTCATTACATCTACTGATTATAAGGTGTGTAATGTGTATTTATTTTATAATTTTATTGTATAACAAATATTTTTTAAAAAAGAAAATTGTGGCTATATACTTGTTTTCTTATTTAATTTGGTTTATTCTGCAGGCCTTTTTTGTTAATGGCTTGTTCAATAATTTCCTTATTATTGTCTTATGTATGAATCTATTCCTTGCGTACACTTATAAACATCTTTTAAAATTTTGAGACGGAGATTAAGAAATTATTAAAAAAATACGTAAACATATATAAAAAGGATTTTTGTTGGTAGAACTGTCCTTTTAGAAAGTTGTACAATAATTATTATGCTTGTGTGAGAGAAAAAATATGTGTAAAGACAGAAAAAAAGATAATTTATGTTTTCTTAAAACTCTCGGATAACAAATACTCTAACTGTTTCAAAAAAATTGTAAAATATCAAACAATATATATTTTAAAAAATATATATTTTGATAAATATAAAAGATTATGAATTGACAAAACTATTTTTCTATAGTCATTATTATTATCTTGATAAATGTATTAATTACTTAACTAATATATTTATAGTAAGAGTATAAATAGATATTATAGATGAATAAATACTCTAAAATATGTAAAAGTAAAATAATCACAATTATTTTAAAATTGAGAGGGTAATATTTAACAAATTTCGTTTCCTAAAAAGACAGTTGCAAGTGGAGGGATGCAGCATTCTTCGAAGTCAATCATTTGCTCCTCAAAGTTAACTTCTGACCACACCACCCCGAGGGGACCTCAGCTCCCAACTTGTAAGAGGTTGAAATTTCGAACTTGCAACTACTATTACAAGTCTCAGACTCAGATCCGGAAAAAGTCCGCCAATGGACCAAGTCTGCTCTTATGGATTAGTCTACACATTAATTACTTTTCCTCATCTGACTTTTTCCATTCCCCTTCAATTTGGTTGGATTGAATTGGATTCCCTTGTATATATATGAGCAACGCCAACCCCAATCCTTAACGGAGTCCCACCACCAATATTCAAATCCCTTGTTCCACCCCACAACCGATCACAATTGTTCTGAGCACACAAATCAAAAAGAACGAACGTACACCTTCCAATTAGTTAGTTAATCCAATATATGGCTACCTCATTACAAGCCACATCTATGCTTTCTTCTTCTTCTTCTTCTTGTTATTCTGTGAGGGCAGTCAACGCTTCCATCCATGTCCCAAAACTCCCACGAGTGCCTTTCTCGGTTCCGAAGGTATCAGCAAGAACGCTGCAGATTGAGGAGTTTAATGCATCAATAGACACAATCCCTTTCGAGAAAAAGAACAAGGTCGACACCATCACTACACAAATATATGAAGGCGTACACAACCCCAACAAGTCCAAGGCCACCATCCAACTCTACGCAATTCTAGAGGCTGTGTCCGACAGAGTGGAGATGCATCACAACGTGGGCGAGCAACGTGACAACTGGAACGCCCTTCTGCTCAACTCCATCAACATGATCACTCTCACTGCCACAGCCATGGCTGGTCTTGCAGCCGCCACAAGTGGTGGTGACGTGGCACCCATCTTGGCCCTTAAACTATCGTCCACTCTCTTGTTCTCAGCAGCCACTGGGATGTCGCTCATCATGAACAAGATCCAGCCCTCACAACTGGCTGAGGAGCAACGCAATGCTACAAGGTTGTTTAGGCAGCTTCAGGCCGAAATCGAAACCACGATTGCTCTTGGAAATCCCAAGGAGGAAGATGTGAAGGTCACAATGGAAAAGGTGCTGGCGCTTGACAAAGCCTTCCCACTTCCCTTGTTGGGAGCCATGCTTGAAAAATTCCCTAAGAAATTTGAGCCTGCTGTTTGGTGGCCTGCCACTCAGTTCCAAAGGAAAAGCAAAACCCAACAAGGAAAAGCTCATAGCAATAAGAGGACAGAGAAGATCAGAAGTACTAATAATGGATGGAGTGAAGAACTGGAAGTGGAACTAAGGGAGGTTCTTGAAGTGGTGAAGAGAAAAGACATTGAGGACTATGAGAGGCTAGGAAACATTGCTTTGAAGATCAACAAGAGTTTGGCCATTGCAGGCCCTTTACTCACCGGCATTGCAGCAGTGGGGTCTTCATTTCTGGGCAATGGATCATGGGCAGCTATAGTGCCTCTCTTGGCTGGGTCAGTGGGCGCTGCCATTCATGCTTTTGAGCACGGTGGCCAAGTGGGCATGGTGTTTGAAATGTACAGAAGCTGTGGTGGATTCTTCAAGCTGTTGGAGGAGACAATTGAGGCCACACTTGAAGAGAGTGACTTGGAGAAAAGAGAAAATGGTGAGCTATTTGAAACGAAGGTGGCAATGAAGTTGGGAAGAAGCGTTTCCCAGCTGAGAGAACTTGCCTCGAAATCTGCTTCATATTGTATGGAAGGACTTACCAATGATGAATTCGCCAGCAAGCTGTTTTAAGATAACATACATTTTGTAAAGATTTATTCTTTTATTCTTTCATTCTTTCTGTATAGACATCACATAGCATAGATCGGAGAGAATGTGTATATATGTCGTTGTTATGTGATTGAATCAACGAGTTTTACTCGTCGTTTTTACACAGAATTTTATTTATTTCACTGCAATATTTAGATCTTTCATTTTGAAACTATATATAAGCGCATTAATGATCTGAAATGACTGAATCATATTTAATGCTTTAGTCTTATAATAATTTTAATAACTTCGATTTATTCCGACCGGTGATGACCCTTGAAATAATGGATATTCTTCATGGTTTTGATTATCATAACTGCCATGCTTTTAATTTTATGAAGATGGAAAATGTATGTTTCTAGACACAGACATTAATGCACACGACTTATGGAATTCAATTCATCAAGAAGCTTAACATGAAAATATCTTCGTCAATATATGTGATTAAAATTATATAAATTAATCTCTGGTAATTAACTTGAATAACTAAAAGCATTAAGAATAAAATTACCCATCTAAAAACAAGTAGTTTAGGTGATAACTAAGAAAAAATAATTTGTATATAGTGTTTTGGTATGTGATTACATTTATATGAGATAATGGATAAATTTATCTATATATGGTGTTTATAGAATTGCATATGGTGGATTCTATATTATTTTCATTTTCCTAAATCTATCTTTAACGAATTCTGTATTAATTTTCATTTTATATTGAATCTATTTGACAAATTATGTTTGAATCTGTCAAAGAGATTCTATATTTAAAAAAATCCTATTGCGTGATTTTCTTAAAATACCATATTGATGTAAATACACTATCCAAATCACATATACAAAAAAAAAAACCCATAACTAACCTTAATCATAAAAGAAGGATGCCAATACAATTTCTAGAAAGGCAACTCTTGCTGTCAAATTAACTATGTAATCCTTGTGCTCTTATAATTGAACAATAATTAGTCTTTTAAGCGGTTCAAATATACCAAACTTGTGAAAATATTTCTTTGAACTTACTCAGAAAAAAAAGAATAGATATGAATTTGAATTATATTGAATCAATTATGCTTTATAAAATCATAGAAGGAATTTAAAAAACAAAAATTAAAATAAAGATACCAAACTATATGCAACTTCCATTCTTCTCCTTGTAATTCACATAAGAGAAGATTAGTCTCACGTAGGAAGGAGTGTCTTGAGTGTTTGCATAAATGTTATTGTGAAATTAATTATGAGCACCTTACTAGGCAATAAGCTGCCATCTTTCAGGAAAAAAAAACTGGTTATAAATATTTTGTGATAAGAAATTTAGTCCATATATAACTAGATAATTAAATAATTATATTGTTTACAAATTCTTAGCTGATTCAACTAATTTAGCACTTATTCCTTTTAAAAAAAAATTGAGAGAGCTTTTATCTCTATAATACTTGGAGAAAAATAATATCGATGGACTAGACAAAAAAAAAAAAAAGTTATGACGTATTTTTGCTGCCATTATTCTTGTCAAACAATATGTATTTTTTGGACTTATTTATTGTAGTGCCTCTAAAATCAAACACATGTCCGCTTAATATTCGTCGTTCTTGAATATTAATATGCTGATATAAGTGGTTTTGTCTAAGGACAATGAATGGTATGGGCAACGGCAATTGAAATTCAAAATAACAAAACAATCTAATGGCCGTGCAGTCGAAGCCACAGTATTGAAGAAGTAAAAGCTACTAACCGAAACACTACGGAATTATATTAAAAGAAAAATAATAATGTTAGTAGCATTTGGGTATGATAATTCTTCAGTCTTGCAAGTAATGTAGTGCACCCTATTTGTTTTACTGCGTCGCAAGCTGAGACCCAAACCCAGCTAATGGCTGGAAAATTTGAACCGACCAAGTCAATGAATTATTTAATCTGGTCAGTCATGAATTTCCTTATTTGATTCTGACCGCTTCCTCAGTCCACTTGTCCGTTTGGTTACTTAGTATAAATACTGCCTCCCATCACGACAAAACATTCATAACCTTTTCATACAACTCTGCGTAGCTTACTCCTCCAATACACGTTACCCCATCATGGCTTCCATCTCCATACAAACCTCAACTACTCTACGTTCTTCTTCTTGTTTCTTGTCATCTTCAAACAAAGTAAATGCTGTAATCCGTGTCCCAAAGCTCGCAAGAGTCGACCTCTCATCAGCGACCAAGATACCTACAAGAGATCTTGTTGAGGAGTTAAAGTTCACAGACTCGGTCCCATTACTTGCAAACAATGTCATCGGCACAAAGTCACACGATGTTTTATACAATTCTACAACTTCGAAGTCCACTTTTCAGCTTTATGCAATCTTAGAGGCTGTAGCTGACAGAATTGAAATGCACAAAAATGTTTGTGAGCAGCGTGATAACTGGAACGCCCTCCTTTTGAATAACATCAACATGATTACACTCACTGCTGCAACACTGGCTGGTGTTGCAGCCGCAAGTGGTGAAGGGGCACCCATCTTGGCTCTTAAACTATCGTCCACACTTTTGTTTTCTGCAGCCACTGGGATGCTCCTTGTCATGAACAAACTTCAGCCCTCACAACTCGCTGAGGAACAACGCAAAGCTACTAGATGTTTTAGGCAGCTTCAGACTCAAATCGAAAACACGCTCGCTCTAGGAATTCCTACGGAGGAAGATGTGAAGGGTTCAATGGAAAAAGTTTTGGCAATTGACAAAGCTTACCCGCTTCCCTTGTTGGGGGTTATGCTTGAGAAGTTACCTGAAAATTATGAGCCTGCTGTTTGGTGGCCACGCAACCAGTTCCAAAAGAAAAGTAAAGAAGGAAAAGCTCAGAGCAAGATCACGGAGAGAAGGAATGGATGGAGTGAAGAACTAGAAATGGAATTGAGGGAGGTTCTTGAAGTGGTGAAGACAAAGGACATTGAGGACTATGAGAGGCTAGGAAACATTGCACTGAAGATGAACAAGACTTTGGCAATTGCAGGCCCTTTACTCACTGGCATTGCAGCAGTGGGATCTGCATTTGTAGGGAATGGATCATGGGCAGGTACGGTGGCTGCCATGGCAGGGTCATTGGCTGCAGTTGTTAATGCTTTTGAGCATGGTGGGCAAGTAGGCATGGTGTTTGAAATGTACAGAAACTGTGGTGGGTTCTTCCAACAGATGGAAGAGACGGTTGAAGCCACACTCGAAGAGAAGGACCTTGACAAAAGAGAAAATGGGGAGCTGTTTGAAATGAAGATGGCTTTGGAATTGGGAAGAAGTGTGTCGCAGCTGAGGGAACTCGCCTCAAAATCAGCTTCATGTCGAACAGAAGGGATTGCCGTAGATGAATTTGCCAGCAAGCTATTCTAAGCTTTGACTTTCACTGGTTGACTTCATTGTTATAAGACCATATAGAAATGTATATGTTCTTTCATTCTTTGTGTCCAATTGCTGTCTGATAAAGAAAGGAAACTTCAGTTTTAGATCAAGAATAAGTATTTCTTTGATTTTTTTTTTCTTTTGATGACTATGTATTTATTTGATGAAAAATTGAATCTGCAACATTTGGTCTCCTACGATATCTGATTCAAGAACTTTTTCTTTATAATACTCTGACAACTTTTATGTTTAAAACATAAATCTTTGACTGTTTTTTCAAGCAGTCATAAAATGTATTTATTCTACCATAATTTGCTGCATATAATAAAGCTCAATTATTATCCTTGTTAAAAATCTCTACGAACTTGCCATCAATATTTATACTTTTGGGAGAATATTATTGATGAGGATCTATTCAAATGATATTAATGAAAAAAGACATATAGAAAGTAGGCAAAGCCGCAAAGGTTTACATCCGGCTGTATCTTTTCAAGCTTATATCAAATTTAGTCATCAACTTGCTGATGACTTGACATTTTTTTTACGTATTTCTTTTGAAAAAGTAAAACATATAATTTAATGTTAATAACTGACTATAAAATATCAGTACTCTTATTACAAATAAGGATAAACTAAGAAACGGTTCGACTTATAAATAATTAATATTGCAATTGCAGTATATGTTAAGATGTATAATTTTTTTTCATGAACTTGCACTGTGTGCCTACATATTCAAGCTTATAGTAAGAGTTGTCGCGCCAAGTAGCCTGTGGTCACAAGACAAAAATTACGTCTAAGAAATCAGAGTTTATATATACACTTAGGACGGCAAAAATGATCGAACCCGTTGGATTGATCCACCAATTATTTTCTGTGTTCTTACATCACGAGAAGAAAATAACAACCAAAAAACAAAAATAAAACTCACAAACAAATGCTTTCTTGATTAACGATTCAATCGGGGCGTAGAGAGTTTCATCCACTTGACAATGCTTTTTGTCTAAATATTCCTTTTGTGGTTAGGATATCATGTAATATCATTATGAGCGTACGTAGGCTAGGCTAACTGCATGCATGAAAGAACTCTTGCATTCAAAAATGTATTCTTAGCTGACAGAATAGAAAGACACTTAGGCACAACAACATTGGAGTGCAATGACAATTGGAACACCCTCCTTCTGAACACCATCTTGCGCCAGACTCCTAATCCCCAGAGGCTTCAACAAGGCCAGAGTGTCCTTTCGTTCTATACGTAGAAAAACACTTTTCAAATACTTTTAATGCAAAATTTCGTCAAACACACTGGCAGCACTGGTGTTCTACTAATATTTTTCTCGATTAAGAATTCTACTCATATTTTAAACTGTTAATTGTGGGTGTAGATTGTATTATTATATAATACTTCTTTCATTTCAATTTATCTCTTTTTTATATTATTTTTAAATATGTATCCATCTATTTTTAATATCAGGATAACATTAATTTTTTTTTCTTACATCAATATGTTTAATCTAATTAATTATATTAATAAAATTATTATATTTATTGTTGCATCGTAGTATAATATGGGTCAAATATACCTGGCCTATGGAGCATGAATCCTCTGCTGATCTTTCTCCTCCATACCCCACAAATGGTGGGGTGGTTGGTAAAACTTCAATGCTCAAGTCAAGAACTATTGAGGAGACATAATAAAATAAGAAATAATGCATATCTTATTTAGGGTTTTTTATAGGCTTAAATTGAGATATAATAGTGATAAGCCTTAAAATTACTATCCAATTTAGTGTTAGGCCTATATTATTAATCTATAACATTTATTAATAATATGTTAATTGCATTAATGGAGATAGACAATGATAACTCCACGTGTACGTACAGTTTTATATCACTGTCAAAATATACCAATTTATTATTTTCTTAATTTATATTTTTTAAAATTTTTTTGATAGATTCAAATGGGAGTATTTTTCCTTTTTTTATTTCTTGTGGTACTAATATGACGTATTTTAATTGTACTTTTAGTGCCCATTTAAAACAAAATACGGGAAAACAAGCAAGTGATTTTATTGTACCAAGTACAACTAAAAACCATTGGTTGGACACTCGTAGGACAAAAAGAACTACATCTCGTTTGAAACCGAGGCCAAGGTGGATGGGATTGGGAGTAACCGAGTCTGTAATAAGCGAATTTAGAATAAGGAATTGTCAAAGGATTTACTTGGTTATGTCAACCCTGGACAGCCAGTCAACAATTTCTTTGTCTGACCCCTTCTCCTCATTTTCACACTCATTAGCTGCTAGCTCTATATAATTGAGGACACTAGCCAAAACTCTAATCCATCAATATCAAGTTCATTCAAAATCCAAATACAACAAGTCAACAACCCTCCCACACAACAGAGATCTCATTCCGATCGATGGCTTCTTTTCAGGCTTCATCTTTGCTAGTTTCTTCTTTTTGTTCGTCATCATCATCATCTTCTTCTTCAGAAAGAGTTAAAGTCAAAGCTGCTATCCATGTCCCAAAGTTCCCCAGAGCTGATCCTTTCTCGGCTCCAAAAGTGCCAACCAGGAATCTCTTTGAGGAATTCAACGGCTTCACCCACAAACTGCTCCCAATATTACAAGACGGTGATTCAAGCAGTCCCAGTACTGCACCCAAAGCTTTAAATCATAAACTCTATGCAATCCTAGAGGCGGTGGCTGACAGAGTGGAGATGCATCACAACGTCGGCGAGCAACGTGACAACTGGAACACCCTTCTACTCAACTCCATCAACATGATCACTCTCACTGCCACAGCCATGGCTGGTCTTGCAGCCGCCACAAGTGGTGGTGACGTGGCACCCATCTTGGCCCTTAAACTATCGTCCACTCTCTTGTTCTCAGCAGCCACTGGGATGTCGCTCATCATGAACAAGATCCAGCCCTCACAACTAGCTGAGGAGCAACGCAATGCTACAAGGTTGTTTAGGCAGCTTCAGGCCGAAATCGAAACCATAATTGCTCTTGGAAATCCTACGGAGGAAGATGTAAAGAGTTCAATGGACAAAGTCTTGGCACTTGATAAAGCCTACCCACTTCCCTTGTTGGGAGCCATGCTTGACAAATTCCCTCAGAAATTTGAGCCTGCTGTATGGTGGCCTTCTTCAAAGCAGCTCTCAAGGAGAAAGAGAACAACTCAATTACACCAAACAAAACCGCATGGAATGATGAGGAAAAATAATGGATGGAATGAGGGACTAGAAATGGAACTGAGGGAGGTGATTGAAGTGATAAAGAGGAAGGACATAGAGGACTATGAGAGACTAGGCAACTTGGTGCTGACGATAAACAAGACTCTAGCCATTGCTGGCCCTTTACTCAGCGGAATTGCAGCAGTTGGGTCTTGTTTTGTGAGCCAGGGCTCATGGTTAGCTATTGTTCCTGTCATGGCCGGGGCATTAGCCACCGCAGTGAATGCTTTTGAGCATGGTGGCCAAGTTGGGATGGTGTCTGAGATGTACAGGACCACTGCAGGATTCTTCAGGCTGACAGAAGATTCCATCCAAGAGACCATTCAACAAGATATGGAGAATAGAGAAAGTGGGGAGTTGTTCGAGATGAAGTTGGCTTTGAAACTGGGGAGAAGCTTGTCCCAACTGAGAGATCTTGCAAGAAAATCTGCTTATTCTCGAGTAGAAGGAACTGCCATTGATGAATTTGCCAGCAAGATTTTCTAATCTAATAATTCTTTCATTCCATTTTATTCTTTTTGACAAATTAATTAACTCTGTTTGATTCATCATTAATTAATTATTTTTGTATATATTCATCCTAACATGGAAAGGAAATGTTAATTTTGGAATAACTCCTTTTTATTTCTTGTTCTTACTCCTTGTTCTTCTTTCTGTGCAAACGAGAATTGACTATTGAGTTATTGAATGATGGGCTATAAATTAAAATTGACCAAGTAATAAGTTTGCTCTGGCAATTATTACAATTTGATTATTATCCGTCAAAATTTGACAATCGTGTTGACCTTTCAAGCTGCAAGATGGGTTAACGCCTATACATCGTTGTTGAGTAGCAATAGGAATATGAGAATTTAAATAATAAAAGTATTGAAATGGCTGCGATAAAATTATATTTTTCAACACTATTCAATTGGTTTGACATTTATTTGTTATCATTAAAGCTAAGGGTCATGCTATAGAATCAGGAAAAAAATAACCATAATTTTGTATGAAATATTAGGTGATGATTAAATTAAATATAGTGATAGAATTCACTTATTCATAAAAATATTATTACTATGTCACGTCATTCTAGCATTTGTTTTCTGGAAATTTTTTTAGATTTTTAGCATTTCCTAAACTTAATCACTTTCGCTTTACTTCAAAGTTAGCTGCACAATAATATTGCAAGGCCGGAACTTGCTCTCAATATATAATGACCTTAGCGAACTCGTTCACAATAGTTTTGCTCACAATATTGTGGAAATTTGTGAATGTTAAGCTTCATTAAAATGACTGGTCAATTTGAACATGGACATAAGGGCACTGCAGTGCAGTTTCAACAAGGATGGATGATGCAATTTTCTACTGACTTTAGCAATCAAATCGGGGGAATAAATGTCAGGAAATTTCAGTTTCACGATGTATAGCATGTTGAATTAAACTCATACATGATTGAAATGAGATAAAGGAGTTTGCAATAGGAAGCCTTGTACAAGATGTGAGAAAGGCAATGACATTAATCAACATTAACTGTAACACTCAGATCAGATGGGAAATAAATGTATACGGAAGCAAATCAGGAGGGCTTATAGTATTCTGCTGGTACAAATGGCATTTTTGTTGCAACTCCTTCATTGGCTTTTCCTTGAACAATAATCTTTACTTTGGTGCCTGCCTTGTGAAATCCAGACTTGACGTATCCAATGGCCATATTCTTCTTGAGGCAAGGACTGAATCCACCACTGGTGACTTCCCCAATGTTGTTGCCTCCTTCGTCTTGAATCTCGCTGTGGCTTCTTGGAGGTGGACTGGAAGAGAAGCAGCCAACGCGCCTCATCGAAGGACCTTCTTCGAGCTGTTTCAGGATAACTTGAGCACCAAGAAAACCATCTTCTGCTCTCCTTCTCTTCCCTATGGCCCATGTCAGTCCTGCCTCAATAGGTTTAATGTGCTGTTCCAAGTCATTGCCATACAAGCACAATCCAGCTTCAAGTCTTAGGCTATCTCTAGCATCCAGCACTGCCAATCTTATCTTCCCTTCAGATTTTTCCAGAATTCCTAGCAAGATCCACTCCATGCTCTGAAGGAACTGAGATCTCAAATCCATCTTCTCCAGTATACCTGAAAGTCTCAGCAGTTGAGTGTTGTTATCATGCATATTACAACCAATGAGGTTAACTAAACATGGTGTCACTGGGAAACTCTGATTTAGCTAGCAACTTAAAAATACAAAGTAAAACAGAATCTTAAATCATAACTATATCTTAGAAAGGAACGACAAAGTCACTGATGTAGCTAAGGTCGCAGATGGAATTTCAGGTACTATGACACTATTAATCAGATGAACTTTGAGGAATAACAAGAGAAGAAAGCATACCCTGTCCGTGTGTGGAAGCCCTGGAACCCATTGATGTCCAACACACAGAATCCCCCAAAGTAGAGCTTGCACAAATCCTCTTTGCCAGTTGTTGAAGAACAGGAGCAGAAAGAGGACCCTGCTCCAGAGAGTAGACAAAAAGAGTGAGTATAATACTTCATTATTCTAAAAGCCCAGTACAACAATATAGCATGATGACAATGTACAAGAGTGTAATAAATCACCTGCAAAGCAAGAAGAGATCTCTCATCAATCATCATGGACATGGCATGACACATCACCACCTTTGGCCTTGAATGCGTTTAGATGCTCCTCAATATGATCAAGATCTTTATGCCTACACCCAGCATTCACAACCAAGTATATGTGATCATCCTTCACCCTGGAAATCACTGAATCAACAATTACCCCTCCCTTTTCATTTGTGAAAACAGTGAGTGTCCAGTTCCAGGGGCAAGCCCAGCAACATCAGCAATGACTAACGTTTCCAGGAATGGGACACAGTCCTTTCCCTTGAGGCTAGCCCGCACATATGGGGAACATCAAAAAGGGAACCATTGTCCCTACATATTAAGGTGGAGTCCATGATTGAGTCCTTGTATTGGATTGGCATGCTCCATCCAGCAAATGGAACCATCTTCCCACCATTAGCAACATGGTAATCATAAAACACTGTCCTTTTCAGCTCAGCTTCTGTGGCAAAACATCGAAGGGCAACAACTTTCTTGTCAGCATGGGCATGCAAGACGACGAGTGATTGACGACTGCCCAAGTTGCCACAAGCCTCCTCTCATTGTCTAAACAAACTCCCGTGAAACATTCGTATTTTAACACGTCACATTTCAAAGGGAAAAGTGTAATGCAACGGGAACATTTTGCAGAACTCAGTCAGAAATTGAATCTAAGTGTCAGTGTAACATGGAGTGTGACAAATGGCATGAAGAATCAATCATATATCATATGATAATAGTTAAAAAGAAATATTTATCACGTATAAAACACCACATACCAAGACTAATAGAAAAACCGAATCTTGATCAATTGTTCAGATCTATATTTTAATTTCCAGATCATCACAAACTCAGTAACCAAATGTACAAATCATTATTATGATTTACTTGATGGTAAGAAAAGGAGCCAGCCACAAGGTAAAATGCAACAGATTAAAAGATTGAAGGGTTGAGGCAAGGACAGATATTGGTTCCTCCGTGCAGGGAGTAGTCAAAACGAAGCAAATATGAGAGCCCGAAAGAGCATCTGCATTGCCCTATAGAGATGGGTCTGAAAGACAACCTCTGTATAAATCTGTAAGAAAGTGCGACACAAGACAAACAAGACGCAAGAGGCTACACAAATACTCCTAGAGGAATAAGATATTAAGAAAGAAAAAAGAAAAGGAAATGGAGCACGTTGGTTGTTGTGGAGTTCCTCTTGTTGGATTGTTCTGCCAGACAAAATTTACAAGTTGGGTTATGTCTCACAGATAACCCACGAGTAAGAAAAAATATTATTAGTTCCCAATCTTATTCATTGACCCATCTTTTGTAGTAAGGGTCCTAATTGCTCGAAAGACAGCAATTCATTGTAAAAATGGAAAGGCAACAAAGTTTGGTGAGATTTTCTGATAAAGAATCTCTCCAATTGTAGGAAAGTAAATTCAATGGATATGTGTTAAGTGTTTAACTCAATCGTTTGATGTTATTTTATTTAAGTATGTACAGGTATAACCGGATAAGTGAGGAAAAATGTTTACATGGAAATACCATAGAAATGAAAACGAAACGGTGTTTCATATTTCACTATCTTTGAAAAAGAAAAATTGAATAAGCATAAATTTAACATTTCATATTTATACACACTCATATTTTAATTATTTTTATTGTTAATATTTAAATGAGCAGTTATATATATATAATTATTTTAATTTTTTTATTTTTGATTAAATTATATATGTAATTTAATCTCAACAATTAATTAATTCTTGTAAGATACCGATGTTATCGAGGGAATCGAAAAAACATAAGTTTAGTGTTCAAAGAGAATGAAAAAGAAAAACAAAATGATGTGTCGCAGTCACGATTGCTTGGTGATACAGTACACGTAACGAGGCGGAGAGAGCCAGAAAAATTAAAATTGGGATATTTCTTTGATTTGAATTGAATTGAGTTGAATGATATTTAGAATGAAAGAGAATTAGAGGTGAAAGCGATCCTGGGTAGCTCGAAGCCATTCGTAGAATTCGTGGTTCCCCTGTTGCCATGCCCTCTTTCCAGATTCTTCCTTCCTTTATTTCTTTCTTTCTTTATCCAATCCAATCCAATCCAATCTCATTTTCTAAATTACTATTTCTCTTCGCTGCTGCTTCTTCAGCTGAGCTGAGCCCTTGGCCTAAGCTCACCAACACCCACCAGGTATCACTCCCCATTTCATTTCCTTCCCACTTGTTCGTTTTCTTATTTTTCCATCAATAAATATCTCTCTGTCTGCCATTTGTTTGTGACTATGAATTACTCACGTCTCTGTTTCGCTTAGCCTTCATCTTATTTATTTACCTATTGATTATCTTGAAGGGAAGGGAACAATATCATGGTTCAACCATGTTAACGCTGTATGCTCCCAGAGCTATTCCAAATCTAAAGTGCCATATACTTCAGGACTCTGCATCACTGCTGCAGCAAACTTATCCCTATAAGCCCAACAATAATGTTAATTTCGTAAATTGCGACTCTGCTTTCCCTAAACCTCTTCCGAGTCCTTGTGCTAGCATATTTCATAGTTCCTCCTCCTTCCCTGGGAAATGTGACAAGCAACACAAGAGCCTTCATCTCCTGCATCATGTTGCTACCCACAAATGGCTGGTGAGCATGCTCTCTCTCTGCTTTGGGACTTCATCATTTCGCTTGTGTCAACTTCGTTATGATATTATTGCATTGGTGGTTGATATGTTTTTGCATCGTACAAATGGTAGTGTGGATTGCACGATCCCATTTCATCGGAGGATGAATATCGATCATCGCGCAATATAGCCATCAGCTTGTTCAGGCGATACAGGAATTTCATCGATCGCGGTGGAGGTGACAATCTAAAAGTATGTATGTCCATTGGATCACTCAGCATGCTTTCTATGCACCCTTTATCTGTTCTTTCCTTATATTCCAATGATCAATTTGTTTGTTTTAACTCACAGGAGTTCATCACTGCTGGGGTAAATGCGTATGCACTAGGATGCACTGATGAAGGATTAAGGAAAGAACTTACTGATATGAAGGACTCTGGCATTGAAATGGAAGCAATGCAAAGCTATGGTGGAAGCACAAGCTTGAAATCTAAGATCATCTCAGAGGAGGTCAGTTCTACTATAATATTTAGCTAGTTGGTACAGTTAATTCCAAGGCACGAGTCATGATTATCAGAGGCATTTTTAATAGGTTTAGCCTCATGAAGTTTGCAAAGAGGCTTGCTTTATATCTAAAGAGTTTCATGTCATCTTAGTGCTTCAAAGCCAAGGCTCTTTGATTTATCTCTGCAGCACTACAGTCCCCAGAACTCTAGTAGCTAACAGGCCACATGAACCGACAACATTTTAAATTCGAAGTTGTCTTATTCTTCATGTTCTGTGCCATGCAGGTTGATGAGTGCATTCTCTGGTTAAGCATTATATTCATCACCATCTTGTGTACACCCCAACCAACTATTGTTAGATGGTCATCTACACCTCCAGTGTCAGATGAAGTGAGACTTCAGTGGAAAGGCTTCTGTGCTCTCATAGCAAATGCGTATTTTATGAAGGGAATGGCTTGGTGAGATGCCTTCCTTGCATGTTTTCGTTTGTTGAAATTTTCACTTCCTTTCCCTTTTAACTCATTTGGTGATTGAACTTTGTTCTCATACCATGTGTTTATTGAAGGCTTCCCGTAAAGACTCTTCAACTAGAACAAACAGCTGTGATGGGTGAAGCTGAGACGCCATCAGTCGTTGCAAGCCGAATGCGATTAGTCTTTAGCACACTTGAGGTTAGCAATTTACATTCTGTGGTCAATGTATGGAGAATGTATTAAGCATAGGGAAGGGACCGTGACGTGTTTTTTTACCATTCTGCATATTGGTTAATTGATTGATCAATTCGTAATATGGTCAACTTACTTAAGGAAGGAACATATATCTCGCATTGGTTTGTTTGCTGGATTTTTATTTACTTTAACTCGTTGAGAAAAAAAAAAGCAGTAATTCGAGAAGAACCGATGATGACATGTATGTTAGCCTTTCGCTAGTTATTTCATTATTACTAGAAAGATGTATAGTTTACATTTGGTGAGTTGGCTGTTGCAGGAAGTGAGTCCACAGTGGCCAAGAGTATAGCTTGAGACAAATTTCCCAGCAGTTTACCCCTCTCCGTAAAAGGAAAAATAAAAGGAAAATGAGATTGTCATGTAGTGTACCTATGTTGAATGTGTTTGTGCGGATTCCTATTATGTTCATTTTATTAGACGTTATATTATATACATATAATCCCTTTATTATGTTCTAGCCTCATGCATGACACGAAACTGGTGGAAAGTTAATTATCTATTGCTCCAAACAACAAAAAGTACACCTAATACCTGCTGTTCTGTTAGTAAGGTCCTCGAGAAGCTTTTTAACGGATTATGAGGGGCTGAAAATAAGGGAACAAAAAAATTAGCATGAAAGATGTTAATTCGTTTTTTATTTATGCGATCTGCGATTCTCTTTGTAATCATTTTCCCTCCATCAATTGATGATGCCCGCACATGGTAATAATAACATAAAAGTTTTGAAAGCACTCGCCCCACTTTGGGTGTAAGACTAGATGTGATACGGATAAGTTTAAAATCCCATTGGCAACACCTTGACAGATGCATACAGCGGTGCAGCTGTGTCTTACAGTTACAGACAGTATCTCAGCTTTACGGAGACATGGAAGCTGAGGAGCTCCATTCCTCACCCTCTCCAGTGAGAAAAACAAATTTGAAGTCTAGACTCGTGAAAAAAGCAAATATTTGTTTAAAAAAATGTGGTCAAAATTGAACTCCGGTAGCCGCGATCTCAATTATAAATTATCATGAATCCGGGGAAGCAATAAATTCACTAGCATCTTTGAGTATTTTCCTAGCACGCCAATAGACAGCAGTTGCCTTTTCTGATGTTCCCATCTGCAAAATCAGCCCCAGAAAATGTTATGGATGCATTATTCGATCTGAACGATAAAAAGAATAAAACAAATCCACCAAAGAATTTAAAGAGATAGCCCAAAAAAAAAACTTTACTTTGGTTTCCATTCGATAGTAATTTTGCCACAAGCAGACATTTTGGTCATAAGTTGCAAGTGCAGATTCATATAATTTCCTCACATTGATGAGCCCATCTTTATCTCCTATTGATGCATAGTTTGTTTCCAGGTCAATGCAATTTCTATATAAAGCAAGGCCGGGATGTGGTAATGCTAGAAATCTGCAATGATAAATTGATAACCAATGAGGAATTATGGGAGACCCAAGAAAGGAAATCTCCCGAAAATCTTCATGCAGAGCATGTTTTGTAAAACGACGAGTTGAGTTAATTCCATATCACATACCGTTTATAGATTTCTCTGGCCTGCTGAATTCCATCCTTTTGAAGTACAAAATTCGCAATGACAGATGAAAGGGAAAATCCATTTTCACTCCCACCATCTCTGGTCAAAGAAACAATCGCAATCTCCACCAGTTTATCAAAATACTGTCTTTGATTTGCATAGAATTTAAGGGCCTGCATTGAGTGACAAATTAGAAAACGGACTGATTCAAGAACTAGTGATTTTAATGGTATACAGAACACCTCATGCGAAGGAAAAATCAATTCCAGCTGAACTTAGTAAAGACATAAACTGATAGACAGATAGAAACTATGAAGTAGAAGAAGTGTAATGTATTATTTACACCCTTAGAAGAGAAAAGCAAAATAAATCTTGCAGAAAATGAGAGAAAAGCCTTGAGCATTATAGCAGCTCAACTCTCCCAAGTGCCTGGTCAATATTCTGCCTACCTCTCCCTTCATCCTTTGCATACATATGACCCCCTCATAACAAAATCACGTGGTATTTTCCTTCCCCACTATCCTATTGCTTACTCGAGAGGTAGTTACACAAGAGTGTGCCTCTCATCCTCTCTCTTCTCACAAGCCCAACTATTACAATTTACCCAACAATTACAATTTAGGCCCAATCCAATTGGGTACCTAACATAAACACAATGCTTGACCTATTATTAAAACAGAATATTGGACTAAATTGAGACATGAAGGAACAAACCCAAACTTTGGTTTCAAACAGCAAATACTGAGTTTCAAGGCAAGAACAAATCAAAATCCAACTTCCAAAAACGATTTAGATAAAATGTTTTTGCACTACCATAGTTCTTTAATATTTATATTTATATTAATTACAAACATTTAGCCTGTTCCTTGTTCCCAGTTAAAAAAAGACTAGTTCAGTCATCATAGATACTGTATTGGGAAAGTAAAGTGAGGTAATTTGATTGGAGCAGATTTTATGAGACAAACCTTGATGAAGAGAATGGAAGAAATATATTGCAAGTGACAACATACCTTTACCCACAAATCCTGTGATTTTGAAACAGGAACTTTCTTCACAATTTGCCTAAGAAGTTCAAAGAGGGATTGCAGATCAGTATCTCTTTGGGAAGGTGAACTCCTTGTGATGCATCTAATTTCTATAGTGATCCTTAATCCCCATAACTGTACTGACTCAGCAAGTTTTCCACTGCAAAGCTTTGCTGCCAGTTTCCTGGCATTGTCCAATTGTCTCAATTGCAAATATAGGGACACATGCTTGCAAGCAATATCTTCAGTAATGCACCCCATAGTTTCAGCCCTTTCATATATTTCCAGGAGATGAGATATATATTTTACTGAATAACCTGACGACCTAGATATATTGGTTTCTCCTTCTCTAGGAGCTACGATACCCATTAGAAAATTAGCATACAAACTATACATAGTTCCTGAAGGTACACTTTTCAAAGCATCCTCATAAACCTGCAAAACAGAAAAGAGTCCAAGGTTCAATAGACCAATACAGGCAAACAAGACAGACAATCATAGAAAAATTCTGCAGTACCCTATCATCCATGCAGTATCATTCTTAGATGAAGAGAGGGTATAGAAATGGGGTTACCACAGTAACATCCATAATCACAATATGCTTACTTTTCCAATCACAGTGTGCTTACTTTTCCATAGTTTTAAGTTAAAAGCATGGAGTCATTGACAAGTCTAAGTCACGAAAGAAGCATTTATTCAATATACCATGCACTAATTAGGTTCAGTAGCTCACACAGACACATACCTGAACTGCTTTTTGCACCTGGGGAATTATGACTTCTTCAGCAGTCTCCTCGTTCACAATTTCAAGATCACATTCATGCCTTGCAAGCCACTCCCAGAATTCTGGTTCAGTCGAAAAATCCCTCTTCATATCATTCAGTATCTTATTACGCATATCTTCATACTGCGCTAAGTTTGTACCCTCCAATATCTCAAAAAAGCGCTTCCTAAGACCAAGACTTGAAGGGACAGCTTCAAGTGCTTGGTCATAGACAGTTTGAAAAATGTCTGTACCAAGCTTTTCAAGTAATTCTAATTTCTTCTTTGATTCATCACTCTCAACGTTCTGTCCATCGTTATTCTCGTTTTCATTGAGGGACATAAATAACTCTTTGTTTTCATCTCTCCACTGTTTTTCTTCTGCAGTTCTAGGATTGCGGGTCAGAGTTCCCTCATCCTCACCCAAAGCAACCTTTCGCGCCTTCAATTTATTAAGGTATACAAGTTCCATCCGAAGATACTCAACCCAAAGGTCTTCCGAAGTTGGGCAAACTCTGAGACCTTCTTGCATCAAAGCTCGAGCAGCTGCAACATTCAAATCATGATCAAATTCCCAAGCTGCAGCATAAATCCAAACTCCAGGCACCTTCGGGTGAAACCTAATAACTTTTGCCAGTGCCTACAAAAAATTCGAAAAATAAATTGTTCATACCTCCATTGCATTAAAAAACATCCAAATCTTAAAACAAAATCACAATGAATCAGATTCACCATTTTTCTAAACCTAATTAAAAACAACACCAAATTAAACAGTCATTATCTACATCTGTTCTATTCAAAATCACGTTAACCATATAGCTCTATGTATAATTCTAGGTTAAAATAAAATGAGTAATTTTATTTTTTTTTATTCAAATCAAATCCACTGACAATGACTAATCCCTCGCCTTGCCTTCAAAGGCCAAATGGCTGATGAAATACGCTCATTCTCATAAGATTTCCATGAGTGAGGATTAAACGGACCACATGGTTAAGGGATAAGGTGAACTGCAAGCCACAGCTGGTTATAAAATGAGAGTGATTAGTAATAGAGAGTAACAATAAAAAGCATGAGGTTACCTTCTTCATTCTGCCGTTTCTTCTCTGTCTGCAGAACTCAAGGTAGCGAAACCAGAGATCAATGTCGCCCTTGTAACGCTTCAAAGCGAGCTCATAAATCTCCACGATCCTGCGCAAGCCGGCGAAATCGGACCTGGACTTCTTGAGCTTCTTGTTGCCTTGCTTCTTCAACTCGCGCGCCACTGACTTCTTGCGGAGGCTGCGGAGGGCGTCGAGCTGAATCTCGTAGTCGACATAGGCAAGGAAGTCCTGCTTGAGAGGGCACGGACGCTTCAGCCTGTACTCGAACTTGCGCCTTTGCTTCACGATCTCCGCGATCTCGCGGCGGCTGAAGAGGCCGCGCTGCTCCAGTTCGTCGAGCTCGTCGAGCATGCGCTCCATCCTGTACTGCACCACGTCCGCCATGGCTCTTGCTTCCGACGGGACCCAACTCGGTGTGACTCGGTTCGGTGAATCGGAGGGAGAACTACCGTCAACGATGCTGCGTTTCGATGATGTATCTGTGGGGTTGAGCCGTTCAGGTGGAAGAAGGGTTTTTCGTTGTATTGGGCTTTATTGGGCCTGTACTGATATTGGGCTTATTAAATGAAGAGAGTCTCATACTGAGTTGTGTTATCCACTTCGACTAATAACAAAAGTTGAATTATCCACATAACCAAAACAACATAGTTGTGCTATCCACGACCAAAAATATGAGCACTTGAAAAAGTATTCTATTGGTTTGGACTATGGAGATTTTGTTCATTTTTTTCTTTGTTAAGTATATCATTGGTAACTGATTTATATAATAAATATTTAAATCATACTAATAAATTTATCTTTAAATAATTTGTTTATTTATTTTTATCTTTATTTGACTTTACTAGTCTATTTGTCTTCAAAGAAAATGTCATTCAAATAACTACTACTATTACAAAGCGAAAGATATAACATGAACCATTTATAACGAACTTAAGATGGTGAATTTTTGGTAGACAAAAGAGGATAATATCAATTTGAAGTTTTGAAATAACACTCCTCAATAATAAATAGTGGCTTATTACTTCTTTAGAATGATGTCCAAGTCTTTGAAAGACAAGTGAAAGATTGACAACATCAAGCCATTGAGAATCTCATGCCCTCCATGCATGGCTACAAAATATAAACAAATGAACAATAATAATTGGCTATCTTCCCGTATGTTTTGTTTCAATAGAAGATGGAGACAAATATAAATCTAAGGATCATCGGCATTGGCATGATTGGTAACAACTCCACCTCCATTTACTTTGGTGGTTCCTCCTATACCAAAACCAAATCCAATGCTTATGCCAAATCCAATTCCCATGCCATTATTTCCACCATGACCGTTGCCTGTCCCATGTCTATGCCTTTGGTATTATCACCTATGCCTCCACCTCTCCTAAGCCTCCACCCTCACCTACTCCACTATTTCCTCCACCATCAATGCCACCTCCTCCTCCTATGCCACCCATACCTACACCTACACCTGCTTGCACCATAACCACCACCATGACCTTGCCCACCACTACCTCCACCTCCACCATCGCCACCACCTCCTTCTCCCATACCACCCATACCCACACTTGCACCATATCCGCTTCCATGACCTTGCCCTCCATTGCCACCTCCTCTACCCTCACCTCCACCTCCACCACCACCTCCACCGGCTCCTTCCATGCTACCTATACCTACGCATGCACCATAGCCACTGCTATGACATTGCCTTCCATTGTTGCCACCCTCACTCTCGCCTCCACCACCTCCTCCCCCAACGTGATATATTCCTGACCTGCACTTGCTCCAGCACCATAACCACTTCCATAAACTTGAGCTCCATTGTCAACACCACTACCCTCACCTTTCCCTTCACCACCACCACCAGTTCCTCTTCCCTCACCAGGACTCATACCTGACAGCACCATACCCACTTCCATGGCCTTGTGCTCCATTGGCACGTCCTTCATGTCACGACCTTCCACGTGACCCACGTGAGAAACCTCATTCTCACATCATGTCGGACCCGTTGACCGCCTCTATATGCATGTTTTGTTCATAAAAGTCTATTTAAAACATAGTTTCATTTTCTCTAGATAAATTGTTTATTCTCTGAAATTAAAATAATCATATCTAAAACCTCATAATGTCTATTCAATCCAAAATTACAAATTTGTCCATATCATTGAAATATTATCGAAATACACTTCAAAGTTTTATCATGATATGCTGAATGCAACAACCCATAATTTAGGTCCGAAACCCTGCCTGCACTATACTCGAGCACTCTAGACAGAATCAAATGCTTCACTCTAGTGCAGCTTGCCATCTGGCATTGTACCACGACTGTGTAGGATTTGCTATCTTGTTCTTATCTAAAAATGAGAGAAATGAGATGGGTGAGTTTTGATATCAAAACTGTGAGTGAGTCCTCACCTAAAACCCCCTTTCAAGGGACATCAAGAAAACAATGTATGAAATCATAAAACAGTAATATTACTCCAAGATCTACATGTACATTTGTATACATATATATTCAAATCATCTTTTTGATAAAATAATTTCTCTAATTCACTTTCTTTCTGAAATCATATAAGCTTAAAATCATGAATTTTCTCATACTTTCAAATAATTACTTTACGACTCCAAAAACCATTTCATTAATTAACTTTCACGTTTGGTATAAATTAAACTCATTATAACATAGCTCCTAGAGAAACAAAATCTCTGGACACATCTGTTACGTATCGCCGTCCCCAGTGTGACAATAATGGACACCTAACTAGGTCCCTTCTCTGAATACTCTGGCCCAGGCATACTTGGTACCAAGGTTAACGGATTTATTGTCATTAACACACAGCCGTTCTCTATAGCTTGTAAATTAATCTGAAACTTCTTAAAACCATTTTATTCTTTGAGAGCTCTGAATCTCTATAATTCTAAAGTTTGACTTAGCATAACTGTGACTATGAAACCATACTTAGTGATTTTAAGTCCACAAAATATGTATTCACCAACTGCTCGGAGTCACACGAGGATTCATGCTCTAAAAACCCTTTTCGTTGAACCTCTATATTATTCTTTATCAACAATAAACTCGTTATATTCTGAAACTTAAATCCATTCGATTCTAAAGTCTAACCTTACCATAACTGTGGCTGTGGAACCATTTCCAATGGATCACCCTTTGTAGACATTGAGATTCCAAACCCCCACAAAGTATGCAGCGCAACCGTTCTGAATCTCATGGAAACTCACGCTCTAAAACTCTTTTATCGATTATCAAAACATCATTCAATCATCAAACTCTTTAAAACTCAAATAATTAACTTGTCAAACATAGTTCAAACCCTGAACTAGAAAAACTCAATATCATATTCTGAAATTACAGAGTCTAAACCATCATTCCACTCTTTTCTCTAAACTTCATGTCTAAGTGTAAAATCATAACATAAACATAAATCAGTTCCAAAATCCAATAAAATAATCATAAAATCCTCCAACAATTACATATGTCATTAATTCTATATAAAATCAATACAACAACATGGTCCCATGAGTTTTATCAAAAATACGTTTCATGCTCTAAAACCAGGAGTTCAAAACATATAAACTAACTGTAATCTCAATCCTTATATAGTATTTTCTCTCAAATCAAGCAATAAATCATAGCTTTCATGAAAATAACTTTAATGAACAACATAGAAGTCACAAATGTGAACCCACTCACCTGGAGGGATGGAATATGCACAAACCACACCAACAGACCTCTGGGGAGTGGAATTGACACCACTATCTTTAAGCTTAGATGATAGAAGATTCCAAGTGAATCTTGAAAGAATTGGAGGAAAATGGAGTTTTATGAGTGGAAATGGTGAAGAAACAGAGTTTTCGCGTGAGGGATGGGAAGGAAGCATTTTGGAATGCTCTGGACCCTGGAGAGGGGTATTTATATTTCTGTTGAGCGTGCTCACCAGAGGCGTCCAGAACATATCTTGCACCGCCTTCTTCCCTGAACCAGTGTTCACCAAAATATTTACATTTCCTAAACCCTAATTTACTTCCTATTAACTTTAAAATATAAATGTAAATAAGGGAATACCCCCATTCGAACTCAAATAAAATATTAGAAAAATCAAAATCCCAACAAATCAAAATCCAAAATTTGGATTTTAGTTCAAATTCGAGAATTTCTACGATTTTACAAACTTTTGAGCTAAAAACGAAGGGTTTAAAGATTTCATAAAATTCATTAAAAAATCATTCTTTAACTTATTTTTCTCTAGGGAATAATTACCGGACTTTTTATCCAAGAAAACGGTTCTATCATATAGCCCTCCAAGGGCGTGTAGTGTCCAGACTTAGCGAAATTTAGGACCCAAATGACAGAAAGGGTAACCTACCTTTCTTGGTTCAAAAAAATTTTCTAACCTTTTTATTTAAAACCAGGGTATTCCCCCTTAACAAGATTTGATCCCAAATCTAATGACATTACTGAAAAACGAGAGATAGAGTACTTGACCGACATGGGTCTCATGGATGGGCCTAATTGCCCGAAGCACTCTAAGATGGTACTCTAACTATGTTAACTATTACTCTGGGAAAGTGTCATCTTAAAGGCTACTACTCTGTTTCTTGCTCCTGATACTTTTTGCCATATATGAGCAGCTTCACCTCCGGGCAGCCCTTTCCCATTAAGATAACAAGGGCTCTTACTCTGGTTCTTTCATTTCTTATCTGTTATTGACTAGCACTATAGGGCTTCTGTTCTCGGTTTCTAAACTCTTCACTTCATATTTATGTATCATGTACAGTAATCAAACTACCCTATCCATCCACATAGAAAACATACATGTCCTTCGTATGCATGATCCTCAACATACATAATACCATGCATGCACCAAACAATGAACCATAGGTAACATTACTTACACTTAGAATTTTTGAAATTTTCTACTAAATTAACATGCATCATCAGTTAGCATACGCTACTTTTTCTGCCTTGAAGCTTCCAGTCTTTTAATCCCATACTTTCAAACATAAACATATATTTTAAAATATCAAGCCATGCTTACATGCCATGACAACACGTAGTCCTAAGGTATATTACATGCATCTTATTAGCTTCCTAAGTCCATCAATCACCTTATCATCCTGTTCCTACGTTACATATTAAACATGGCAAGTCCTGTTGATTTCACTTGAGAACTTTACATATACAGTTTGAGAAAACCATATATATTTTTGTATGGGGTTTCATATACTAAGTTGGACAAGAATTTGCAAGTCAAAGCTGAAAACTAATCCATACTACAAAGATAAGCAATTAACATCGATGTATGAGATTTAGATCAAGTTAAAACACTTATACGAGAAATAAATTTATCTAGAATCACTAAATCATTCAAGTAATTCAAGTCTGGATGGGTAGAACATGTTCCTATCTTATTTTCTTTGTCCCATGAAAGCAATCTTGATAACGTACCACAAGAAAAAGGTGGTAGTTTCATTCTAATACCTAACATGGGTGAACACATGTTATTCTCTTATACCATGCTTATCATATGTGTTTTGTAAAACTTTAACAAAACTAGTTTGAGAAGTCCCTTTTCATTGCATAATTCTCTAAACTTGGTCAAAGACCTTAAGTACTCATGAAACCCTTTTCAATTATATAAACACAGTCTTCAACTCATAAGTCAATTCATAAACATAATAATTGCAAAGCGTAAGGAGACTTGATATCTATAGGTAAGACCTTTATATGTCACGGAATACCTAAGAAATCATTTTGCTCTTCTTTCCACTACCCTCAACTCCGTCGTGCCAACACCCATTTCATGGCACTACCCACTGTCACCATTGCCTCCTGAAGGTGGCTGCACTGCACAAAGGTAGAGGGCGTGGCGGTATGTAGTGCTTGGGTTCTTGGTCCAAAATGTCACTCATTACCATCATCAAATATGTCAATAAAATGGCCATCAAGTGGAATAGGTCCTCAACTATTGCAATACTTGGAGTCTAGGCTTGGGATTAATTGGTACCTCCATGTTGGAGACCAACGTTAGTCCTCTTATTTTTTACCATTGGATGTAATTTCAACGGACTGGATTCAGAGATAAATTATACTATATTTTTATTTATATAATATAATATGTTTAAATGTACAAATTTAACCTCCAAAGATTTCAACTATTTCTTGCCAATATCACCGCCGCCACCTAAACCACCACCATCAAGGCTCCACCACCCATCGAAATCGACGCGCTGGACCCCAGATGGCTTTGGCGAGTCCCCTGTCTATTCCATCCTTGCTCCGCGGCTTTGTCACCATGGCTTCGCTGACCTCAACCCACCAATCGCATTAAGGCCCTAAAGCTATAACCCAGGCAATAGCACAGATCTTGCCGTCACGCTACTAGCACATACCAGCAATTGTCAACCTCATTGTGCAATCGAAGTGCATAAGTCACAAGAAGGCCTGCTAGAAAAGATTGTGTTTGCACATGTTGTTCCAAAACAGTTTTCTAGTTGACTTTAATTAGTGGGTTGGGCCTCAACAAGTGCGACCCAAGACCGTTCTAAGTTAATGGGACCAACCCCAAAATATCCATAGCACCTTCAATTTCAATTACTCTGTTCTTCCTACGTCATCCCTAATTCATACCGCTTTTCCAAAACCTAACCTATGTGTGAACTTGAATACCTAACTCTAAATCTGTCCCTCATGATTAATATTAAGTTGAATATTCAACTTTAAAATTAATATTATAATAAATATACAAAATATTTTAAGGTCATGAATCTATAGCTTATTAATAGGTATAGATTGCCGAAGGATATTAATACTTTTATAGAACATGAGGCTTCCAAACAAATCTCTAAAATTAGTAAAGATTTAGCCTTGAGCTTACAAATCCAGCACGTAACCCACGTGAGAAATCTCATTCTCACGTGAGCCTCAGGACCGTTGACTACCTCTATATGCATGCTCTGTTCATAAAAGTCTATTTAAAATATAGTTTCACTTTCTCTAGATAAATTGTTTATTCTTGAAATCAAAATAATCATATTTAAAACCTCATAATGTCTGTTCAATCCAAAATTACAAATTCGTCCATATCATTGAAATATTATCGAAATGCACTTCAAAGTTTTATCATGATATGCTGAATGCAACAACCCATACTCTAGGTCCGAACCCCGCCCACTATACTCGAGCACTCTAGGCAGAATCAGAATACTTCACTCTGATGAAGCTTGCTATCTGGCACTTGGACCACGTGTAGGATTTGTTGTCTTATTCTTATCTAAAAATGAGATAAATGAGATGGGTGAGTTTTGATATCAAAACTCAGTGAGTCCTCACTTGAAACCCTTTTCATGGGACATCAAGGAAACAATGTATGAAATCATAAAACAGTAATATTACTCAAAGGTCTACATGTACATTTGTATACATATATATCCAAATCATCTTTTTGATAAAATAATTTCTCTAATTTACTTTCTTTCTAAATCATATAAGCTTAAAATCATGAATTCTCTCATACTTTCAAATAATTACTTTTACCACTAAAACCATTTCATTAATTAACTTTCATGCCTGGTATAAATTAAACTCATTATAACATGACTCCTAAGAAACAGAAATCTCTGGACACATCTGGCGTTACGTATCGCCGTCCCAATGTGTCAATCAATTCTTTGAAATCTCTAGTCACATTTAGGCATTACGTATCGCCGTCCCAGTGTGATAATAATGGGCACCTAACTAGGTCCCTTCTTTGAATATTCTGCCGGGCATACTTGGTACCAAGGTTAACGGATTTATTGTCGTTAACACACAGCCTGTTCTATAGTTACTGTAAATTAATCTGAAACTTCTTAAAACCATTTTATTCTTTGAGAGCTCTAAATCTCTATAACTCTAACGATTTAACATTAGCATAACTTGACTATGAAACCATACTTAGTGATTTTAAGTCCACAAAATATGTATTCGCCAAGCTAATCACACGAGGATTCATGCTCTAAAAACCTTTTTTCATCTGAACCTCTATATTATTCTTTATCAACAATAAACTCGTTATATTGCTGAAACTTGAATCCATTCATTCTAAAGTCTAACCTTAGCATAACTGCGGTGGAACCATTTCCAATGGATCACCCTTTGTAGACATTGAGATTCCAAACCCCCAGAGTATATAGCCGCCGTTCTAAATCTCATGGAAACTCACGCTCTAAAACTCTTTTATCGATTATCAAAACATCATTCAATCATAAAACTCTTTAAAACTCAAATTATTAACTTGTCAAACATAGTTCAAACCCTTAACTAGGAAAACTCAATATCATATTCTGAAATTATAGAGTCTAAACCATCATTCCACTCTTTTCTCTAAACTTCATGTCTAAGTGTAAAATCATAGCATAAACATAAACTAGTCCCAGGTCCAGGAAAACAATCATAAAATCCTCTAACAATTACATATGTCATTAATTCTATATAAAATCAATACAACAACATGGTCCCATGAGTTTTATCAAAAATACATTTCATGCTCTAAAACCAGTAGTTTAAAACATATAAACTAACTGTAATCTTAATCCTTATATAGTATTTTCTCTCAAATCAAGCAATAAATCATAGCTTTCATGAAAATAACTTTAATGAACAACATAGAAGTCACAAGTGTGAACCCACTCACCTGGAGGGTGGAATATGCAGAAATCACACTAATAGACCTCTGGGAGTGGAATTGACACCACTATCTTTAAGCTTAGATGATAGAATATTCCAAGTGAATCTTGAAAGAATTGGAGGAAAATGGAGTTTTATGAGTGGAAATGGTGAAGAACGGAGTTTTCACGTGAGGGAGGGGAGGGAAGCATTTTGGAATGCTCTGGACCCGAGAGGGGTATTTATATTTCTATTGAGCGCTAGGCTCACCAGAGCGTCCAGAACATATCCTGGCCTTACCTGTTTCTTGACCGCTGCTGCCTAGAATATTTACATTTCCTAATTTTAAGTTAATTTAACTTTAAAACATAAATATAAATAAGGGAATACCTCCCATTTGGACTCAAATAAAATATTAGAAAAATCAAAATCCCAACAAATCAAAATCCAAAATTTGGGTTTTAATTCAAATTCGAGAATTTCTACGATTTTATAAACTTTTAAGCTAAAAATGAAAGGTTTAAAGATTTTGTAAAATTTATTAAAAATCACTCTTTAACTTATTTTTCTCTAGGGAATAATTACCGGGACTTTTGGTCCCAAGAAAATAATTCTATTATATAGCCCTCCAAGGGCGTGTAGAGTAACTAGCGAAATTTAGGACCTAGAATGACAGAAAGGGTAACGGCACCCTTCTTGGTTCAAAAATTTTCTAACCTTTTTATTTAAAACCAGGGTATTACACTCCACCCTCACCTCCATCGGCGCTCCACCGCCACCTAGTCCTCCCATACCCACCAACACTATATCAACTTCCATGACCTTGCCCTCCACCAAAATCAAATACGTCACTCCTTCCTCCTCCACCACCACCACCTCTACCTCTTCCAAAGAAACTGCGCAGCCCTCCAACTTGCATACGAACAATAATTGTCAGGATTATCACCAAACCTCCTAGCAGGATCAGCAAAATTGTTCCTATCTACATCCTTTCCATGACCGATACCATTTAAAGCACAAAATGTGCTCCATAGAGTTAGAGTCGTGTACAAAAACTTAGCTATAATTGCACCCATCACCATCTCTGGATATGTGCGAGTAGGCCTACTAAATGACTCAAGCTCCCCTACTTATTCGAGCGAGGTTCTTGGTTGTAATAGCACCTTATATAGGAGAAAGGAGTCATATCCACTAGTTAAAGTACCTATGGCCTGTTCTTGACTACACCCTCTCGTCACAAACAACCCATCTGCAAGACCTTCGCACTGGGTCGGATACTAACTTTTGATGCTCCTTTATCATAAGTGATTCTTTGATATTTTTCACTAAGATATTGGATCTACCATAAAGTATGATATCACAAAAATTATCATAAGATGGAGGTAGTGAAGTCAACAAGATCATAACTTGATCTATGTCTTCTACTTTAATTCTAGCTACTCCAACATTGGAGATCATCCTGTTGAAGTTGTCTATATGCTTTTGTATTGATTTTCCTCCTGAATATTTGAACGTATACAGTCATTTTCTCTGATAAAGCTTGTTGGACAAGGTCTTTACGGAATATTTTTCTTCCAAAGCCTTCCATAGTGAATCAGTGGTTTCTTCTTCCATAACTTCTCAGAACATTATCCGCAAGACTCAACTATATTGTACTCAGGGCTTTGACCATAATCTCCCCCTTCTTGCCATTAGGAAATGATCCCGGCAACTTTTCTTTGTCCTCCAATGCCTTTGCAAGACTTTGCGATTTACCAATGCCTGCTTTTCAACTTTCATAGTCTAAAGTCTTTGGATCCATCAAACTTCTCCAGTTCAAATTTTGGCACTGACAAATTGGATCTGAAACCAAGTGGCTCTGATACCACTTGTTAGGGAATATCAGAGTTGGATACACCTCAAGTGTGATAAACACTTTATGGATGTGAGCGAAACGCGCCCAAATTTATGGAGAGAACGGAGACTGAAGCATGGTGAATAGTAATTTAATGGGACCCATGTGTCACTATTTATGCAAATAGTACTGACAGTGAAACCGCATTAATATTGCTCCAGTGAGACCCACATCACTATTATGAATAGTATTATGCGGTGACCCTTCACTATTTATAAATAGTCATTATTATTCACTCCAACAAAATAGATCAAGAAAATTACATACCAATATTTTAACATGAAAAACCCTCTTGTAATTCTGAGGAAAAAATCACGGGCCAAACTCCAATATATTCCACTATATCTAAAGAGTAATTACAACATAGTGTATCCCCAGTGAGACTCTCTTTTACTACAATTTATAGTATTATAGAAATCTAGAGAATATACCCAAAACCCCCAGTGTGTGCACAAATACTCTTAAAATTTTCTTACACACACTCTATTTTTCTCTCATTACAAAAAACTTACTCTGCTTCTTCTATTACTAATGAGGAATTGCTTCTTTGCTTGGGATGCATCTCCATGGTTTGCTTCCTCTCTATTTATAGAGGAGCTGAAGCCATTATGCATTAAATGCATACTACTATTTCAACCACTTTTTAGGTGGAATAGTTGTCAAACCGTGCTTTTGGTGGCACAGCAAGGAAGAAAATTTCTTCCTTCCCTTTTTGACTTTGAAAAAGGCAAGCCACGCCTTACAAGTATGACACTTGGTTTTCATTTCGAATCCTTGTGAAGGAAGAAAGCTAACACTAGAAATTAACATGCCCCAAATATTATGGAGATATATACTGGATACATAAAAATATGAACAAAGAAGTGTACGTTGGAAGTCCTTAACCTTAAATAAACACATGAATAACGTTTGTGTCTTCCTTTCTCATTTATATCATTAATTAAATTCTTTGTCGAGTTGCTAGAAATAGAGGTTGCAATTGATTGGGAGAGTAAGATTCTAGGTACCGAAGGATGAAATCATGAGATCACAATCACTTATAATAATTATCTTAATCTTAGACGTATACCAAAAAGAAAAGTCTTAGACTAGTTTGTTAATTTTTTTAAGTAAGATGATAATTAGCATCTCTTGCATATAATGCTATTATTTAACTGAAACAGTATTGGTGGCCAACTTCAAACAGAACTATTTGGATTGACCATAATGTTGAATTTCATAGTAATCAAAGAAGAGAGAGCGATAATTGATAGAATATTGGAATGAAAATTTTACTAGTGATAAAAATATAAGCTAATAATATAAGAGAGTATAGCATTATATAGGCAATGAGTATAAGTGTATGACTAACTAATAATAACCAATGAAACTAATAGAGTGATATTCCTAATACATAATTCTTTCAATCCCGTAGCCATTGATGATTGATATGAAGGAAGGAAATGCCATGAATGTTCGTGAAGATTTGTACAGACACTATAATTTCAAAAAGTTCCGCTTTACATCTGTAATGGGAATCAACCATCAAGATAAATATAGCAAATAGAAGATAGAAGTATATTAGCAAGTAATTTTCATTAGCCCAAAACCTTCGAGCGGGAGACCACTGAGGGATCTAGTGGTAACCAGCAAAAGACATGCTAACAAACCTGGAAAAGCAGCCAATCACGCGGAGAGCCAAAATTCTGACAAAACAATAGAGCTGCAGTCAATTAATACAGTTACAGAAAATTTCGAATGAAGGGCATTGGTTTTTTTAGGTAGCTTCTAAACTAGTGATATGGTGAAAGATTAATTCTTCAATATCATTATTATCACATTCTAATTTTTAGGATCGTTGTCAATTGATTATAAATTAGTTGAGTTTGTCAAAAATAAAATTAGCATTTTTATAAATTCGCACTATTTTTCAAGAAAACAGTTAAAAGCAGATGGAAGTAGTAGTTCACTCTAATTTGGTCTATTACAGTTTCTTCAAATCTTTCCTATTGAATTTGTTGGAGACATCTCAGAGAAAGGCTGAAAGGCTTATTATTATGTGTATTATTTTATACTAAAATCTCAAGTTAGTCCTCGAGTTTATAATAAGAGACAAATTAATTCTCAATTTAGAAAATTTCATATTAGTCCCTCAAATTTTATAAAAAGGGACAAATTAATCTCTCATTCAAATTGTTGTCTGAATTGTTAACAATGTTCATGTATTCTTTAACTTGCTTACGTGTACTGTTAATTTTCACAATATGTCATAACTTGCCTCATTTCTCTATTCTCCACAAAACAAATGTCAACTTAAGTCAAAATCTTTCTTCTCAACAGAGATGTCAGATGAAAAAAATATTAAATGACTTCATTTAAAGAAGTGAGACAAGTGAAAATCCATCATGAAAGTTAACAATATGCATAAGTAAGTTAAGGACATATTTATACAACAATTTTACAAGGAACTAACTTGTTTTATAAAATTTGAGGGACTAATATTAGATTTCTAAATCTAAAACTAATTTATCCTTCATTATAAACCTGAGCCAACTTCAGATTTTAGTATTTTAAGTGCGGATAAGCTCTTGGAAGGCATCACTTGCGTCTGGATTAGGCTCGGTCCTCTTCACCCAGTCTCTCTCCCATCCCGTTAAAATCTTTAAACATTTCATGATCGCTTCTATAACCACCAGCGCCCATACGTAGTGAAACTTTTCTAGGACGATTGTTTCTCTCCTTTTAAACAAATGTGATAAATTGTTTGTTTGCAATGCATAGATAACAGCTTGTCGTTTAATTATGATAAGAGTAGAGTTCAAAAGAACTTAGTATGCTTATGACCACATTTGGTAGAGAATATAAACAGGATTTTACTTGGTTGGGATGGTTGAATTTTTGTTAGCCTACCAACATTGCTAGTATACATACATACGGTGAAGTCACGGGTGTGATGTATTTGAGCCCAGACTCTCCCTTCATAGACTATAAAATTGCTGATTTCTTCTGCTGCAATTCATTTATTTTTTTCTTTTGGTACTACGTCATGTCATTTATTACTACATGGTGAATGTTCATACCTCGTACACATTCGGTGCAGATCCGCATCATCCGTTAAAAAAAATGAGACTAAACATCATATTAATAACTCGAAGCTCAAGACGAGCTCTCGATAGTAAACTTTCCCGCATTTATACTATCATAAAGTAATCAAATCAACAATCAGTTGCCACCCCTTCGTGACATGATGATGATGATATCCAATGCAGATGCAGATATCAATCCAGTTAAATCAGAAAGGCCTTGTGTGATGACCACTTGCCCTGCCACAAAGAAGTGCATTCTTTGGGACGGGGTATTCGTCTCTCAATGAATTGGAAGATGTATATACCCTGAGATAGAATTGCTGTCCCAAGTACTGCCTTGCCCAATTCTCTGACCTTATGTTCCACATTCCCACGTTGTCCAGAGCCATGTAGATTGCAGTCCACGACCTTGGATAAACCTGAGTTCATTTTTTCAGAAAAATAAAAAATAAAAATAAAAAAACGAAAGCATTAGAATGGTTTATGGCACAACTAGATACTGTTTACTTTAGAGAATAATCAATTCGACACTCGTCCAAGGTTTGCACCTGAGTTGTGCATCTAGATACTGTGTCTCTCAGATTGTAGCTTTTTCTACTTTCAGGTGTCCACTGCCCGCCACCAAACCTATTCATCTCACAAAATGACATGTTGGCTTGGTCAAATTCAGACAAATAATTGGTTACATTATAGTAAGGTGTGTAAGCTTACCCTACAACAAAGAAGGAATAGCCATCAATATGCCATGACTGAACAGAATCCTCCCAATTTTGAAACACAATCTCCACAAATTCACGGAAATTAGCCCCCATTACAGAAGTTTGGAGGTAAGCATTGCCCCCAGTAGGGCTGGCAGGAATGCTTCCAACATAGAAAACTCCAGGGAGTTTGAAGTAGTCAGCAAGTTTCAATGGGGTATCTGGTGCCACATAGGAGACACTGTTGACAGCATACCTCTGCTTGCCATTGATATAAGGAGCAGAGTTCGCAAGCATGATGGTTTGAGTGGGCTTGATCAATCCATAGTGGTAGGATCCCTGAGGGTTTGGTCTCGGTCCACTTGCTGTCAGGTTCCAGCTGGTTTGAGGATCATTGAAAAACAACAGAACATGAGATAAGCTATTGGTTAATTATGAATTACAGCTTTACTCGTCTCTTCTACATTGATCTTAAATATGGATTGATCACATTGCTCCAGATGGAAAATAAAGGCATCCCATTGAATGCTGGTTCAGTACTTAAAAGGCAACTGCTTGCATATTGTCATGAAACCCTCAAGGTATTTATGACCAACACATTTTTTTAGGTGTGTGATATTTGTTCCAAAATTGTAAACCCGATATTCAATAGGTGCTACAAAACGACATGAAACTTCTAATAAGGAAGATCTATGAACTTGAAAGTCCCGATAGTTATATGCTTCAATAAGAGAATAACAATAAGCGAACAGAAGAGTACCGGATGCTTCTGGCCTGAAGGATAGAAGAAGCAATGTCAACGGTAGGCCCTGGAGGAACAGGACCAGATACCCCTGTGCGTGAATTGCTATAGTGAAGAACGGCTGTTGTTGTGAGTATCCGATTGGTAAATCTTGTAGATACAACTATATAGTAATCCTTGACAGGCTGATCAGCTGTGACCAGCACAGAATAGGTCTGTCCTAGATGGATGTCAAGGGAAGAATATGTGTTCTGGAGGGTATGAGATCCTTCTACCTCCACAAGTTTCATGCTGTGCCCCTGGATTCTGAAGTTGATGGATGTAGTGAGCCCCACATTTGATATTCTGAATCTGTAAGTCTTACCTGCATATAATTGAAGCAATGATGTAATAAAAGGCATGCTCTCGAAAACATATTTATAAACATAAACAGCAATAGCTGTAGCTGTAGCTGTAGCTGTAGCTGTGTAAGGAAGTACAGCAATGGTTGAAAGTCAAAGTGGAGGATCACATGTAATGTGGCATCCAACCTTGATCAACAGTGAATGTGTTTCCATTCCAACCGCGTCCATTGATGAGAAGGCCATCGGGGAAGGGAAGATTATGGCCATTCTCCAGGAGTAGTCTCAGTCTCTAAAACATCAGAAAGGAAAAATGGCTAAGTATTAAGGGGAGGATGAGAAGAAGAAGATGTAAAGAGAAGAAGTTGAAATGAGTGCAAAGGGTTTACATGGTGATCTAACTTGAACCAGTCTCCAGCAAGTATGGTGAAGTCCCCAGCAGGAGGAGGAAATGGGACAGGAATCTTAGGGCGGCTCCAGATTCTGATGCCACCAAATCCTCCACCAGCTTTATGCATTCCAAGAGATGGAAAGTAGAAATAGCTACCAATCTGGTCTTTCACCTGGAGAGCATATGTGAAGTTCCTCCCCGGTGGGATTGGACAGTTTGTCCCAAAGACTCCATCTTGCCATGAGTTCCTCCTGTGCTGAATGCCATTCCTGCAGAAGATATCTTAAGATCATCTGATTCCAATCGGATAAATGAATAAACTTTTTCATTCCCTTAAATGAATCAATTAATGTTTATGAAATCATTGGTAATGAACAGAAAATAAACCTATTAAATAAGGAAAATTCTGCAAAGTTGGCATACACATTCATTCCACGAGATAGATTTGGTATGCATAAATATCTAGCAGTCACATCACAAAGAACCGTGATAATTTTACATGAAACAAACACTCAACAGGCATTCAATTCAATTTTAAGTTGAATCCTGAGTCAAGTTCATGCCAGAAAATGTTCATGAAGAATTTTACCATCCAGCACTTGAAATGAGTAAGTAAAGTAATGAAATAAGGTTCATGTTTGCAGGGTTAGGCAGAAGCGTGTGACATCCTAATGGATTCTCAGTGTAAACAAATTTTTACAAATTAATAGGTCTGCAAATCCACGATCTGTTGCCATCATATCAGCAACTTCACCCCGTCTGATATTATCACGAATTGCAAATGAGGAAACTCCAGCTCTGTTTGGATTTCTAAATCAATCACGAACTTCTAATAGGGACATGATCAAATGTTACATATTAAATTAAATGGCATAGACTATTTGGCCTGAGATTAGGTTCAATTTAGGGAATCATTATTCGCACTGTTAAGCAATACATCACTCCCTCTTGTGTAAGAAATATGTTGAGTTTTACTCGCACATGTAGCATTGCCCTAGAGACGTTGGGCCCACAGGTCTTAGCTCACTTGGTTCAGTTAGTTGGACACCTTCTTTATGGAGTCTATACTCAACCACAAGTCCACAACTATAAATTTTGCTTAGTTGAGACATCTAGAATGTGTTAGATGGCCTTCTCAAGTTGCCAACTACTATTTTAATAACACGGATCTATATTCTATATAGTCACTCAGTTGCCAGCTGCACAAGTAGAATATTGTAATGATGAAGCCTTTTATGCAGCCAGTTATAGAATCATAATTTATGTGTTAGACTGTTGGTGAACATAAGACTGAGATTTGACCATAAATCAACATTCAAAATGGAGTCTATTTTCTTATTGGCTGTTTGTGAGAAAGTGGAAGTATAATAATAAAAGGAACAATTTGACAAAGTGGCCAAAAAGACAAATCTGTATGCTCTCACTTATTATTAAGATTTCCCCTTTATTCATGGGCTAACACTATTAGATTTTCTTTAATTGCCAAATTACCACACAAACTAGTTAAATGATCAAATATGCTACCTTATATAGGAAACAATAACACTTAGAAAACCAAATCTGTACATCCAAGTAAAATAGCACCTCAGAGGAAAAGAATAAGTTCACGTGATCAGCCAGTAAAGTTAGAAGCGAAGAGCATGGGGCGTCTGGACAAAAAGGGAGGAACTTTTAATGATTTTTCATACCATAGTAGCATACATTCCCCTGTATATTACTTTTGGCAAAAGGCATGTTTCCAGGACGACAAGGATTAGATGAACAAAGTCACACAACAAGGTGAGAATGAACAAGATAGAAGAATGTACCATGAAATGAGGAGTGGCTCTCTAAGGTAGTTATACACACTGATAATGAGATTGTCATTGGTAACGGCATCAATTTGAGGACCTGGGAACTGCCCATTAATCAAGATCCCCTGCAAAATCCAAACCACGACCGACATTGAACACACGCAAACATCTTTAATAATCAGTTGCTCTTTATTAATAAATGTTATTGTTAAGAAAAAAGCATTAGATATAAACAGGAGACAGGAATAGCAGTTAGTTACTCTGAAAGAGAAAGAAAGGGCAAAAGGGATACAATGGAATGCAAGTACCTGTTGCTTAACACCAAGAGGGTAGATGTCACCGTAGGTTACCTTCCAAGTGAGGAACCTGTAGGGGTCTTCACAGTTTACGGAAGTAAGAAGGAAAGTGACAAGAAGAATGAGGAAGAGAGAACAACATTGCATGGCCTCATTTTGCATACACTCACTCTCACTCCTTCTGGCCACCACCACCACAACAGCAAGGGAGGAAGGAAAGAAGAGTGTTGCTTGAGAATAGATTAGGAAGCTCTAGATCTGTGTGTCGTCGTAAACCAAACAAAAGACTTAAGCGCCAGTTAATAACGGAAAAGACAACCCACTCCTACAAGTGTATATCTATATCTATATAGTACACAACTCTACAACGATTTGTAAGCATTGTTTTGTTATGAGAATGCTGCATTCAATTCAAATAAAAGCATGACACGTGCACTCCATAATTTCTTTTCTATCACCTCTAAAAAAACCCTCATTTTTCTAGTTTATGAATTACTAGTATTGTCTGTTTTCCTCCTCTTCTTTTTTTTCCTTGTTTAGTTGATGTTTTGTTAAGGGAAATAATAATATAGACTAAAAATTACGGACACGATCTAATATTTTTATAATATTTATATATTATTTTTAAAAAATTATATTTTAAATAATTAATATGTTAGCATGTATGGTTTACTAAACTCAAGATTACAATATTATTAATCTTTGGTTAATGGGTAGTATATGTGTAACAATGCTAGCTTGGTTATATATGTAATTTTCGTGTGAGTGCAAGTGCGACAAGTGAAAAGGGTGGTCTGGGTTTTGTTTGGAAGTGAAAGCAAAGGGTTATGGGATGAGTTGTCAGCGCGTAGGATACAGTGGCCTTATAATACAATGGACCGTGTTGGTCAGATCACATGCTTCATTTCAGTGGTCCCCACTCACCTCTCTACTATATGATATCACGGTCACGGTCCCTCATCCACTTCAATTCACATCACATCGAATCTAACCAGCTGCACCCTGCACGCTATATATATATATATATAATGAATTCACATGCATATGACATTCTGGATTAACCACCGAATACATACTATTAAACAGTATATTCAAAAGCGTAAAGTAACTTTAGAAACAACTATTTACTGTTTAAAAAATATATTATTTTAACACCCATAAATTCAACTTTAATTTCTATTATATCTGATAATTATAAAATAAATATCTCAATATTTAATTTTTGAATATTATAATAATTTATCATGACTTTTTATTTTTTAAAAAAATTCTATTAATTAATAATATTAAATAAAATTATTTTATATTATCAATATATAAAAATTAAACTCAATCTTGTATATAATTGTCATTAAAATTTTAATTAATATCCTAATAACGCTAGTTAATAAATCAAAACTGTAAATTATTAAATTTTTTAATGCACTAAACTTAAAAACTCATTCTTCAATTAATTTTTAATTCGTTAATGAATGTCCCCATCATAGCACTCTTCAGAGAAACCTTTACTATAACTATAAGATGACTGTTTTACATAACTGCATGCACCTGGATGTTTGAGACATTTATGATATTTTAAACTTTAAAAAGTATTTTAAATAACTATTTTTAATGATAACTGTAATACTAATTAAGACAATTCCCGATTAAAGTATAGCTTATACTAGAAATTATACCCATGCGTCGCAAGAGTTTATTAAATTTTTTTATACTAATTAAATCTAAATTGATTTTTTAAAGAAAATTGTTGTAGTACTTAAAAATGATATATCATAAAAATAGGTTGACTTTTATTACATTGTATTATATATATTTTTTTGAAAGAAATATCTCAATCGGTAATCCGATACCAAACCGAACTTGAACAGTTTAGATTTATATATGTATATATAATCTAAATAAAACATTCTCATATTAGTTCAAAAATAGGGAATTATAAAATTTTAAATGTTATTATAATAAAAAAGAGTTAATGAAATTCATAGTTTTAAAATATAAAATATAACCAAATAAAATAGTATTAATTAAATTTTATTATAGAATAAAAATAAATTAAGATAATTTAATTAACAAATAAAATATGTATAACTTTAAAACTTAAAAACATGATCTAAATTTAAACCTTTAAAACTTAGATCAAAATAGGAAATCATTTTTTGAATAATATTCTAATAAAAGTGAATTGATAAGTTCATATATTTATGAATATAATACACAACTAAATATAATCATAAATTTAATTTTAATATTTAGTTATATTTTTAATTATAATTTCAATTAATTATTAATTTTTTTATTAATTTAATGTTATTTATGACTCACTTATCGATTTTGGTAGCTCATAAACTATATTTTTAATTATAGAATAAAATATAAAATATGATTATTTTAAAAAATTTTAATAAATTAAAACTTTAAAAAGTTAAATTATAATCTAAGTGAAAACATTCTTAGCTTAGATGAAAAATAGGGAATTATAAGATATTAAATACTATCCTAGTAAAAGTTTATTAATGAAGTTCATAGTTTAAACAATATAAAATAGAACTAAATAATATAATTATTATTATTATTAAATTTTAATCATTGATCCTGCATTGATCCTGCAATGTGGTTCTTAATTTTGATTTCGCTCATAAATATACATTTTATTATAGAATAAAAATGAAGTAAGATCATTTAATTAACATATGGAATATGTATAACTTAAAAGATTAAAAAATAATCCAAATTAAAACATTTTGAAATTAGATAAAATTAGAAATAAAAAACTTCAAATACTGTTCTAATAAAAGAGTATTGATAAGTTCATAAATTTTTTAATATAAAATAGAACTAAGTATAACAATAAAAAAATTAAAAGCTTTTATAACTATTTTAATAAGAATACTTTTAAGAAATGTGATGGTAATTGAAAGCTTTTGAAAACTAAATATGATAAGGTTAAAAATTATTTTTGATCTAATTTTAATTCAAAGGTAAAAAGCTAACATTGTTAGATTAAATAATATTGTTAAGTGATTATTGTGAATTTTAATTAAAAAATAGAATGAATTATATTGAATTTTTCAGAGGTCATTAATAATTACAAAATAATTACATTACTATTTTGAATAATATATAATTGTAAGTGAAAGTAAATCTAATTACAAAATAATGGGTTGTATAATAATTGAAAGTTAGAATGAGCATTAATTACATATGAAGTGAATTTTCTTATATAAATAAATACTTTATTTAAAAAGAAAACTAGTTTCTTTCAATTGAAATCGATGAGAATTCAACATATATATGATACCCTAGGTATACTGTTACTTAAGACAATTTAGAGTACACATGTCCTTAGATAAATAGGTCCTAAATTTCACTAAGTCTGGATCCTATACGTCCTTGGAGGGCTATATTATAGAACCATATTCTTGGAATCAAAAATCCTGATAATTGTTCTTAAGTGAAAAATAAGTTAAAGAATTAATTGTTAATAAAACCTTTAAACACTTTGTTTTTAGCCTACAAGTTTAGAAAATTTGAAAGATTCCTGAATTTAAACTAAAACCCAAAATTTGGATTTTGATTTGTTGGGATTTTAATTTTTATGATATTTTATTTGAATCCAAATGAGGGGTACTTTCTTATTTATATTTATGTTTTAAAGTTAAGTTCCATTAACTAAATTAAGAAATGTAAATAAGTGAGTATTGAGATAAACTAGCCTGATACACACCAACACTTGAATTATAACTCAAAGTTGGGAGAAATATCATTCTAGTGAGCACTGCACCTATCAGGGAATAGTAAGGTGGTGTAAGGAATAATTTTATGTTATCTGTGAGTGCTAGTGCTCATTGGGTGCTGGTGGTCAACAGGTTAATGAGCACTGCAACAATTAACAGATTATAAACCCCCCCATTTTGGGGTTATAGACATAAAACACAACCCCCACCCTCTAAAATACGAAACCCTTATCTCCTACCTTTCTATCACCCCATTTTCATCAATCTAACACCAATCTTTCACTTCCAAGGTTTAAAGGTAAGAGATTCTACTAGTTTTGCTCCTATTTCCTCTATTCTTCCTTGTTCTTGGGGTTAAATCTTGAGTCCTCCTTGTTTTATATCATAATGTTCTTCCCTCATTGATGGGCGTTAGAATAGAGTTATTCTAAGATTAATCTAGAGTTTTATTACTTCCTGGTAGATAGTGGTACCATTTCCTCCCAAGGTCCTCTTGGTGTCAATCCTATTTATACTACCACTCTAGGTGAGTGGGTTCAATCTGATCTCTACGTTTTGCATTAGAGCTATTTTCATGAAAAAATAACTTATATTATGATTTAGAGATTTCTGCAAATAGATTAGAGATTTCTGTTGATTTTTAAAACTTATGACAACATGGTTTTCAAATGGCATGAATTATACGTTTTGTGTAAAACCATGGGACCACTGTTGTTGAAATAAGTTTATATAGAGCTGGATTTTGAATATGAATGCTTAGAGATGTTGTAATGATTATATGAATTTCAGAACTATTGATTTTATATGCTAAAGCTTGTAAACTCTAGGGTAGAAGACTTTATGAGATACGAGAAAAGATTTAGATTTCTAATTGGCTGGGACAGTAGTTATAGAAAAACAGCTTGTGTTAACGAGTTAATTCGTTAACCTTAGTACCAAGTAGCCCAGAAACAGATAAAATAGAGAAATTGTTGACACACTGGGGACGGCTATGCGTAATGCCCAGATGTGATTAGAGATTTGTGAATAGAGAATTGATTGGTACATTGGGACGACAATACATAAGTCAGATGTAACTAGAGGTTATTATACAGAGATTTTTGTTTCTCTATTAGAATGTTGTTAACTAGTGTTATAGAGAATGAATTTGATAATATGTATACATGTATGATATGTTTTAAAGTTTTATACTATTATTGTTATTATGATTTACTGCATGGTTTCCTTGGTGTCCTATGAAAAGGGTTTCTGGTGAGAATTCACTCACAGTTTTTGCACAAAACTCACCCTCTCCTTTTCTCCTATTTAGATATAGCAGCTCTGGATTCTTCCAGCCTCCTTCTTCCTAAGGCAATAGAGATTTTGCTTGTGAGCTTCACTTGAGTGAAGCATTCTTGATTTAGTTTAGAGTGTTCAGTGTCATTGGCAGGTGTCCTGATTCATATAGAGATTATTTTGCATTTTGCATATTTTGATCATGTTATGGTTTGTATTAAAAAGGATGTGGTAATTTCTAAACAAATTGGATAAGAGTAATCTGATACATATATTTATATTTTGTGTGGATGATACTACAATTTCAGACTTTAGATATTGATTATGAGATTTCAGTTATAACTATCTTGATTTAAGAGGTGATTTGTATGTAGAATATAAAATTTTGTCTTAAATGGATTTTTCCTGTTGGAATATACATACAGAGCAATACACAAGTCACAAGGTTTACGTGATAAGATTTGTGTCGATCATGTATCCAAATTGGGTCGTGACAATATATTTGTCAAAAATTAAAAGAGTGCAAATGATGTATGTAAGAATGAAATATTTTTATAATAAGGACTATTATTATTATTATTATTTTATTATGAAAATTCTCAAACCTAAGTTGAATTAGAAATAAAAGTATAAAAGGCAAGTAAGGAAAAAAGGAACAATCACTGCACCTTAAGGCGTTTTCTTCAATGATATTTAGATAGTGATTTAGCTTAAAAAAAAATTCTATCATTAGGCTTAATATTAATAATTGCTCAATGATAAATTACGTTACATTTTAAGGTTTATGACTAAATTTCCATACTCTTTAGCCACCTTTTTGAGCGCATGATTGAATGTTTACCATTAACACTTAAAACAAACAGAATATGTATAATGTCAAACCTTAAGAACATAATACAATACATGTAAGCGGAAAATAAAATTAGAAAAATTAAATTAGATCAAAATAGGAAACTAAAAAAATTTAAATACTGTATTGATAAAAATGTATTAAGAAGATGTTTTGTTTTCTCTTTAAATTATTTTTTTCGTTATTTCTATCATGTGGATGATAAAATGTTTGGTTTCCTCTTTTAATTATAATTTTAGTTATAATAATAAGACATACAATAAATGACGTAATGATAATTAAAAATAGTAAAATACAATAAATTTAAAATAGAGAGCAAAGCATCATACATTGGAAGTAGGTAATACATATACGTCATCTAGTAAAATGATTAATCATCGAGTTTTCTATGTACAATGAATAATATTTAAAGTATGTAATAAAAATATAAACACATTTTCACTTTGATTACACATTGCAACATATGCAATATGTAGTGAATTTTATTTTTCTAGTTTACATGATTGAATATTACTAAAACTTAAAACAAATAAAATATGTATAACATGGAAATCTAAAAACATATATATATATATATATATATATATAGTAAAATCTAAGTTAAATCACTTTTAAAATTAGATCAAAATAGGAACTTAAAAAAATGCTACACTAATGAAACCGTAAGTATTAATAATAAAATTCATTATTTTATGAATATAAAATAGAACTAGATATAATAAATAAAATTTAATTTTAAACATTAGTAAAATAAAGCTAAATATGAAGTTTATGTAGCTTCCTTCTTAGATTTAATTTTAAAAATGAATATAATTTTTAAAATTTAAACAGTACTAATGTTTGCACTAATAAAATTCATAATTTTATGAATATGAAATAAAAATAAATTTAATAAATAAAGTTTAATTTTAATTATTGGTAAAATAGAACTATATATAATGTTGATTATATAACTTTAAAAATAAATATAATTTCTAATAATTTTAGTATAATTATTGTCAAAATTAAAATTAAGGAGATGTTTTGTTTCTCTTTAAATTATTTTTTGGTCATTTTTATCATGTGAATGATAAGATGTTTGCCTTCCTCTTCTAATTATTATTTTGGTTACAATGATAAGACATACAATAAATAACACATTGTAATAATTTTGATAAAAAATAAGATTAAAAAAATATGTTATGCTTACTGAAAACAAAATTCATACATACTTGATCCGATAGCTCTTTCCAGTGGTCTTAATTAAACTTGATTGGACTTATGGTAAATCATAAAATAAATCATCAATCTTATTAAAATTAAAGTATAAATACATTTATATATTGGATTTAATTAGAACACACTAATAATGTAAAGAAATTTTATGCATTTATCCAATTATGTAATGACACATCAGTAAATATGATTACTTTCAACACCCACTACTTAAAAAGTCATACAAAAGAAGAGATATGATTGGATGACGTATAAAACTCTTTTATCTGTTAATGCATCAAAATTAAACTTTTACGTATCACATAAAAATTTTAATATATTTTTTATGTAGTTAAAACTATAGGTTCAAACAACTCTTTACATAGAGAGGAGTCAAAGTCTACATCAATCTATTAAAAAATGAAAACATGAAGGAAATTTTAGAAAAAGGCAAATTAAGCATAAAGCTACAAACCAAACCCCAAATCTAAACTATAAAGTATTAAAGTGTACATCACTCAAAAATAAAAACATGAAGGAAATTATAAACACGAGGCAAACTAAGCAAAAGGACAAATCAAACCCCAAAACTAAACTATAAGTGCATAACATCATTCAGTACAAAAATACCACCTCAAAACCAAAACAGAAAAGAGAGACAATATCTTAGAGGAGAAACCTTATCAGACATAGCTATCCATCTTCTAAAATAATGCCAATTGACAACAACAACATTACTAAGGGAGTAAAACATGGTTGCCAATATATAACCATAATTTATCATTGTATTTGTTTTTAAAAAAATGACTTGAAGATATATTTCCAAATATATATATATATATAGATTCCAGATATAAAGATTGGAAGTTATGACCTTGATTTCCAATCCTATTCATTTTATTTACCTAAAGATTAGCAGGAAACAAGTAAAGAAAGATAAAACAATTATGCACCTTTTATTTGCACCTTGGTCATTTTCTTCAATGATATCTAGAAGATGATTTAGTTGAATCTTTTGTGCTGGATATAATTCTATATATATGTATCATCGTAAGTTAATCATAATTTATAATCGTATTTTTCAAAAGAAAAATGACTTGAAGATGTATTTCCAGATATAAAGATTTTTTTTTTTTGATAAATTAGATATAAAGATTGGGGAGCTATCACCGTGATTTCCAATCCAATTCATTTAGTAATTTAATCATAATTTACAATCGTTTTTTTTTAAATGACTTGAAGATATATTTCTAGTTATAAAGATTTTTTTTTGTGTAGATTCCAGATATAAAGATGGGGAGCTATGACCATAATTTCTAATCCTATTCATTTATTTATTTAAAAATTAGTAGAAAGCAAGTAAAGAAAGGCAAAACAATTACGTATCTTTTATTTCCACCTTGGTTGTTTTCTTCAATGATATTCATAAGATGATTTAGTTGAATTTTTTATGCTCGATATATATAGAAGAATAGAAAATTCTCTATTAGACCTTACATTATAATTCGGTTATATAAATTATAGACAGCTTCATTTACGGAATTTAAAAATGAACAATCAAATCATGACCAAATATAAATTAATTATGATTAATAAACATATTAATATACGTTTATTTTGATTTCAGTTACAATGGATATAATAAACAGGGGGCTAATGGTTCATTAAATTGTTTTGATCATTGAGTCTTTTATGGATAATAGATGATATTTAAAACTATGTAGTGTTAATACTAATATATTTTTTATTTTGATTACACACTGTATTAAATGTCATATGCAGTGAAGTTACGTATATAATAATATATTGATTGATTGCTACAGAACGACTGCAGCAAGTGTTTATTACGTAATTGACTTCTAATGAAGATTTCGTGAAAACTGATTACTAAGACTTACATGTTGACTAACTCACTAACACGAGTAAAATTAACTACATAATGGAATCTGAATTGCTGTACACCAACATATAGTCTACATGATTAAAAAAAATATTAGAATTAAGCCTTTAAAACATGGAATCTGATTGATAATGAATATATGTGTATATATATATATATATGATAATATATGAAAAATTAAATTTTTAAAATAATATAAAACTAAGCCTTTAAGAAAGGAAAACCTTGAATTTTCGAATCCATGATTTTAATGTGAATTCACTACGGGAAAATGCATTTTGAAAGTTTTCAATTATTGTATTTCTTTAATTTTCAGTATAACTTAGATTTTTGCGTCTCTTAAAAAATGTAGTGCACAGTATTTAAAAATAAAGCACACTAAACACCAAGCGGGGATAGCTCAGTTGGGAGAGCGTCAGACTGAAGATCTGAAGGTCGCGTGTTCGATCCACGCTCACCGCATCTTCTTTTTATCTGTTTTCTCGTTCCAAAGTCGATGGCAGCATGGGATGGCTGTGCTTACAGCATTCTCCAGGAAAAAGAAGCATTTGATTTTGATGAGTAGGCCATATTAGCAAACTGATCACGTGGGTAAATGGCAAATACTAGTGCCCATTTTTCCCTTTTTTGTCAACAGTACCAATGCTCATTTCTGAATGGACAACAAAAGATGGCAGTGTGCGTGTGTGAATCTGTTGGGGCCCCCTACTTGGATTCTGGCTCATCTTCTTTCCAGTAGTGGTAAGAAGGCTCCCACACTTGCTGTGTAGCCGACTCTATTTCAGTCTCATCCTATTCTTCAGATACATCTATGTTCTAAGTTCTAACAAATGAACAATGGGAACTAACAAGATCAATGAGGCAAATTTCATGGCAAGTCTGCTTGCATTATATGTTAACTATGGAGTATTGTTGGAAGAAAAATATCATGTAGTTTACTTTGATGCCCTTAGCTTCCCCTATAGTCAGGTTCAAAATACAGCGCATGCAGTTACTACTCACTACTACTAATACTAAACCTTTCGTAAGCATGTACTCGTTACAACTTACAACCCAGAAGATGCATGCTACAAAATGGAATCCTGGCCGTACGATTTTTCATGGGGTTTACAAATCATCAGTCTATTATTTTGTGGTCCAACTAGTTATGTTATGTGCGGAAAAGGTAGTAGTAAAAGACACGGGTGAATGCTGTCGGTGAGAATATTAATATATACATGATTCTGCATTGAAAACCACTCAGATGGAGTCATTAATTTGATCTCCAACTTCAAGGATTGCGGGGCCTGCCAAATAAAACATATGAGCAGGTTAGTGAATGCTAGTATCTGAAATGTGAACAGCGGCAATGGTCCCCTCCCCTGAATCTATAATTGCGCCATCAGTACAATTCTAGGTTTACTTTCTGCTTTGCTTCATTCCAATCTCTCCAGATATGTCTAGCTTCACACTCCTGCCGACAACTATGCTTTTGTCATTTACTGGCACTCAGCAACTACTGAAGGGTCTTGGCAAACCTCTCCATCAAGAGTGCTATACGTGGGGCTGGGTGTTCGCACTCCATGGGAGGTTTCCTGGTTTCACTGGTGATTGAAAGGAATGTAAGAACCAGTTACCATCTCAGCATGTTCTCTCTCTTGCATAGTAAACTGGCCAAGTTACTTCAGTCTCGAGCTATTGTGACTTAACCGCATTCAGCCATTCACCTCACCCGTGAGTTGGTTTAATGTGGTCTGCAACTATTTGAATCATAGCTTATTTTGCATTCGATACAGCTTATAATCAAAGACTTGAAAGAGCTTCTGAGAAAAAGAAAGCAGTCTTAACTAAAGCTAAACCGAACGAGTAATATTTCATTGAGCTGACCCAATAAAGCTTGATTCAAAAATAATTTCAGCAGAAGCACTTACATTAATTTTACATCGTTTAGTGTTTTTAAATTAGTTTGTTTGTTTTACATATTTTGTTCAGGGTAGCTTTTTTGTTTTACATATTTTGTTCAGGGTTTATGGTTAATGCTTCAAATACTGATCAGGGCTCGCCCGTGTACATATATATAGCTATGAATATTTTCGGTGCTGATTTATATTTTGCGGCAAATATAGGTGAAGTGCTTGGACAAAACCTACACAGAATTGGTATTTCCAGAGATGAATTTGGGGACGGTTCGGGATGCGCCTGTCTGCATTGAATACAAATGAATTATACCGACTGCCAAAATTAAAATCCACTCATCATTGCAGATAAGAGCTTTCATAACATATTTCGGTAACCACCTCTTCCGAATGTACCACAAAATTTAAACTCCTATGACATGGCGGCGAAAAGACACGCTGCAAATGCAATACGTTGAAAATAGAAAATCTTCATTGGAATGAAGCGGTAACGAAGAAATCTTAACCAAAAGGATGGTAGATTTAAATTCAGACAAACGTAGCACTTTGTCCCCATGTACAAAATATCCTCTCGTTCACATTTTGCCTGTAGTCTACACAAACTGCATGCAAAGCATGCCTTAGATCTACAGAGTGAGAATAATGGTTTCAGCAGCCAGAGTCTCCAGAGCGCATTACTTGCTAGAAATTGTCAAAAGCAGGCCATAATGATCACTAGGCAAAACAGGGAGTACAAGTTGTTTTATCTCTTTTCTAACCTTCTTCTCTTTGCTGTATATCACACCAGGTATTGCATCCATCCCAATCATGTCAATATTGCTTATCCTCAGATCACGGAAACAGCATATAAAACGATCTAATCGCTTTTGGAGAGTACGGTTGCCCGTTAACATCTGGTTTGATTTGGTATCGTATGTCCAACCATTTTCCTTTGGCCTTAGCTCAGACCATGCATCAATCCACCCATCTTGTAAGGGATATTCACCATCCAGTTTGTCATCCCAGTTCATGTCACCTCCAAAAATAACATTTGGGTACTTCTTGAGAAGGTTCAGAGCCTCATTGGCCTGCTGTACTCGTTCCTTGCTGTACATCTGATCCCATTTCGGAGGAGCTGGACAGGGGCTCTCAAAATGGCTAGTGGCAACAACCAATGACTTTGCACCTGCAGCTTCAACCTCGGCAATGCAAAGTTCTCTTCCCATTATAGAATTACTAAAGGGTTCATTGGTGAAGGATTTCACAGGCAGCTTGCTTAACTGCAATTGATTTGAGTTCAACAGGTATGTCATAATGTCCCTGTCAGTAAGGCATAATCCTTCCTTGCAAAATAAAAGTGCTCATTCAAGGATATATAGCTTCCAACTCAAGCAAACATGCTTCCAGCTAAAGAGGATGGTCCATTAAATACCAAAACAACAACACTAAGCTCACTGGGTAAACTATGTAAATATAATATGTCAACAGACAAAACAGTACCAATCACATCTTGAAAAATTATGACATCATCAAAATGCATCACGTGTGCTCAAACGTAATTACAAAGTGAGGCATTAAGCACTTCAGGCAGGTTAAAATTAAATATAAGAACAGAGTCAGATAAAATGGAGCTAAAGATGTGAACTTTACCAGCATACAGAAGTAGGGTCTTGAATAAGCCTTCTCAGAAGAAACTGAACAACGATACGCATCCCACCAGCTGGATTGCTTGAAAATGTCGTATATATTTGGAGTAACCTCCTGAGGCACAAAAGGGTCTAAATCAAGCGAAGCCACAAAAACCTAAATTGCAACAAATGAATACACGCAAAACAACAAATATAATAACTAATGAAACCTGGAAACAGATGAAATCAGGGGAATGCAGCTGAACAAGGTCACCAATAGCTTTCATTCTCTTGTGCAACTCCAAGTCCTCCCTGAACCAAACATTGTAACTCAAGATCTTCAACGAACCGAAACCTTGGCCCGAATCAACGTTCTCCGCTGCCACCGCCGCGGAAACAAGCTCATCGGAGGCTTTGGTCTTCACCGGTCGGAAGGGCGGTGGCTCAGAAGAATCGTGATCATCTGTGGCCTTCCTCTTGCAAGAGCGCAGCAGAGGGAAGAAAACAGAGCCGACAGAGGAGTCGTTGTCAGCGTCGACGAGAGTGTCGTTCAAATCGTGGACGTTGGTGAGAGAGAGAACGGGGCAGCGGGTGGCACAAATTTCGCAGGCAGAGTTATTGTAAGGGTTGAGGAAAGTGCATGCCTTGCACGACCACTTTGGGGGCGACGAAGAAGATGAAGATGAAGGATGGAGCAAGGAGGAAGAAGAAGAAGAAGAAGAAGAAGAAGAAATGGAGGACAAGCAGATTTGGCATTCCGATTTTTGAGAAGGAGGGTTCAGAAAGGTGCATTTTTTGCAGGCCCAAGACATTGCAATATGAATGGGATTGAGAAAACCATAAATTATTTGGGAGTGTTTGGGTTTTCTAGGGTTTAAGAGAAGAGAGGGAACGGAAATTGACGACGATGATGATGAAGAAAGCAGTAGAAGAAGCAATCGCCTCATTTCAAATTAAATTTGACATCGCTTTTGGATTGCAACGCAATCGAAACGACACATCGGATAGAATGTTCACCCCAAAACGGCACCTTCCACGAGGCCGTACGTGTCTCCGCTCCAATATAAAATATTCAAAATTGTTTAAACTTTTCAAAAATCAGCCTTATACAGTGGAAAAGTTTTTTTTTTTTAATAATGAAAAAGCATCGACCCATTACTGTAGGCTTTTTAACCAAAATAAAATAAAATAAATACTTATTTACCGATTTACAATGGGTGTGATATTATTTACCAATATGCACTAAATGTAAATTGGCCAACAGTGAAACGATTTATGGCTAGTAAATCGACCAACAGTGCAACGATTTATGGATGACACGCTTACCTGTTGAACGATTTATCAAACACGTGCGCAGTGCCGGTCCTAAATCAGCTAGGCTAGCCGATTTATGCCCCTTTAAACGGCCTCAAGCTAACCGTTTATATTGAGCCTTATAAATACAGCCTCAGATGAGGACTCCATGAGAAGCGGATGTGGGTGGATAATTTTTTTTCTTTGTAGAGTGTGCGGGTAAAAAAAAAATGGCAAGAAGATTTTTATGGTTGTTCATTATAATTGTGAGATAATTCAAAACTCTCAAGATGGAGTCCAGTTTTGTGATGAAAATCCACCACTTATTAGTGTTCGTTCATCTATGACGCTTTTGAGCTTCATGCCAAAATTCTTCACAGCTTGTGCAATAAATAAGGAAATAATTCAAATGGTGTATCGTACCTATGTTGATTGGTTAAGGTGCAGTTCATATGGGAGTTGCTTATTGAAAGTGATGATGACTTGCAGATGATGTTTGATTGTCATAATCAATTTTCGGAACTTCATGTTATGGAGGTATTCGTAGTTTTAGGAGAGTTGCAGAGAAGCTCTGATGGAACACTCCCATTCAAGAAATTCATGAATTATCTTTAGCTACTTTCTCATATTATTTCAATGCCAAGTCCAACGGTAAATGAAAACCACGAAGAAGTAAATGCAGATAATGTGATGAGTGGCCCAACTTTAAGGGAACTCGCGGAAGTTAGTAGAGAGGTTCAACTTGATGGTCCAATTGCGGTACGAGCCTTACAATGAGCTGATTCAGAAGAGAGTCGGATGACAGTAACATTTTATTAAACATAAGAGACAAAGCAAAAACCAACAATCGAAAGTAAAATAGGCATACCTCCTGGTCAGTAGAAAGGAAATACAGCATCTACTATGGGCATCAGATTTGGCACCTTGTACCAAATCCAAGACTGTAGAAGGTTCAGACATCCAGCGAGTCTGTGGTGTGCATGCCACATGCCCGACTCAATCCCTGATATAGTGCGCACAGCAGCTGAACCCTAGCTAAGGTTGCCACAATATGCAAAGTCCTCCAGGAACGGCAGATATCTCACATGCACCCTAGCTGATTTGAGCAAGTAACACCCTCCAATCAGCATCAAAATATATGCTCGTGCTCCTGCATGATTCGAGCATCGGTCTCCTGTGGACCCAACTAGTACACTGTATTCCTGAGCTACGACATGGAAAGGTTATTCTTGTAACGCCTCGGTAATCCTCTGATGGCAGTCCCAAGTAATCGCTCACAAATGACCCATATATCCTCTCCAATATGGTCCACCCATCGCCCGTGCGCTCGGGTCACCATCAACTCTAGGCCCAAGCTGGTGGGAAACGTCCTAACGTGATGGTACACTCGCCCTAGGCAAGTGGAACGTGTGCATCTCAGGCCGCCATCGCTCAACAAAGGCCGAAAGCAAAACGTTATCATACTCATAAAAGGGAATATATGCGGCATGCCAAAACCCAGCTTAAATCAAGTAAGGCTCAATACGCGAATCTAATTGAACACGCGTAAAATCAGATAACCGCGCAATACTTGACTAGGCTGCACAAAAGAAACAAATATTTTTAAATTTATTTTACCATAAACTATACTTTAAACAAAAACTAAATTTCTAAATTCATTTAAACGTTAATTTTTGTCATAAAATAAGTTATCAGAAAATTTAAACTTACAGGCTCTTATTGAACTTATACAATAATCTAAATAAAGATAGTTGAGCCAAACTAAATTCACATTAGTAAATTATTAGCAACATTAATTATTCATAAATAAAACATATTATAATCTCAAAATTTAACAAATTTTTATAAACTTTATTTAACCAACAACAAACCTAAATTAAACTAAACTTATAGACTGAAATAAATATGAATACATATAAATAAATAAACCAAACATTATTAATCTCCTAGCAATCTCAAACATTTAAATAAATGTCATATATTCAAATCCATAAGCTAAAAAAATTTAATTAAACATGCATATTATAAACTAAATTAAATTTATAGACTAAAAAAAATTACTTTATTCACAAAATTATTTCAATTAATTATTTTCTACAACTACAAAGATTAAAAATATTTCAAGTAATTAGTTCTTACATCTACATAAATTAAAATATATACACTACACTATTCAAATAAAAAAAATACAAAATATCAAGTTATTAGTTCCTACAACTCCATAAAATAAAAAAATTTATTAAAGTATTTCACGTAATTTAGCTCTTACATGTTTAAAAATTAAAAATAGTTTAGCTTGGACTTTGCTGACTTTTTCACTAATAAAATTATCCCATGTTCCACGTTAACACCTTGAACCACTGTTTCTAATTCACAAAATCCAAATACTATAGGTTTAAATTAAGTGTATTACACTTTTTAAATTAAAAAATGTACTATTTCAAGTTATTAGTTTCTACAACTACCTACAATCACATAAAATTAAAATAAATGCATAATATTATTTAAATAAAAAATACACAAGTGAAACAAATACACTACACACATCCAAAGAAAAAATACATTACTTAAATAAATGTAGTATATTATGTAAAAAATTTAACTGAATTGTTTCACAAAAAAAATTACCTGAATATTCAATTTCAGAAATATGTCCACACATTCTAATATAGATTATTATTCTCCCATATCTTATATATTATTTTTCTTGGACTTTCTCTTACCAAATTAAAAAAAAAAACAAAACAAAACAAAAGGTGACCAACAATAAAGGTCCACCATGAAAGGCTGATTGCCAAATTTGAAAAAAAAACAAAAGGTGACCAATAGTAGCAGGTCCACCAAAAGACTGCATTTATAGTGGTTCATGCATAAATCGGTTAGCTCCCCACCGTTGCTATAAATCGTTCTACAGGAGACCGCTTTATCAATTGGCTTGCCTCCAGATGTCTTCATCATAATTTGTGTCAGTCTCCTGCACCACGTGAAAGTACTCTTTAAGAAATAAAAAAATGGAAGATTTTTTTTATAGAATATATTTAATTCTTAATGATTGAATGCATTCAAAACTTAAAAATCTATCCTCTTTTGGTTTTTTAACAGTCCGAAGAGTATAAGTTAGCAAAATTCAATTTTTATTAGTTAACAATGTAAAAATATTTTTATAGAGTCATCAATCATATATTATTACACTAATCATGATAATTGATTTTCATATTTATTGTTTGAAAAATTATACAAATAAAAAAATATAATTCAATCACATAATTCGTTTTTAGTTAAATAAAACGGCCTACAATTTTTGCTATTACTCAAAAATTAGTATATATAGGTAAATAATATCAAACTGCATGCACATCCTTAAATAAGTTTTTTTCTTTTTTTTTTTGGTAAAAAAGCCCATTACTGTATGGAGTAGTCACCATTCTTTAAAGATATATATAAGTATGCACTTCTCACGTATTTGCATGTATGTTATTAATTTTTCATGGTTAATTTCTATATTCATGGTCGAGTTTAATTTTGATGACTACTAGTTTAAAAGTATTTTATATATTCATTGAATTACATTTTTTTATTTGTATAATTTTTCAAACAATAAATATGAAAATCAATTATCATGATTAGTGTAATAATATATGATTAGATGACTCTATAAAAATATTTTTACATTGTTAACGAATAAAAATTGAATTTTGCTCACTTATACTCTTCGGACTGTTAAAAAACCAAAAGAGGATAGATTTTTAAGTTTTGAATGCATTCAATCATTAAGAATTCAAAAGATATCCTTTTCTATAAAAAATCTTCCATTTTTTTATTTCTTAAAGAGTACTTTCAGAGCATTTGTTAACAAAATTCATAAAATTTCATTAAATTGATAAATTATAGAAAATAATTGTGCACCATTATAATCATTCACCATTGTTAATAAAAAATAATCATTCACCATTCATTTGGATGAAATTGTATTAGCTGGTAATGATAATGTAAGGGCACAGAGATAAAAATCTAGTTGTTGTTACATGATAATTCGGTTATATTCAATCATAAATTCATAATACCTGGGATAATAAATAAGAAATCAAACGAAAACTTATTATCACTTTAATTTTTTTTCTCTGGTCGTGTGCTGTGTTAAAAGTAATTAGGTAAAGAGAACCTTTGAAAGGGTAATGAAAAATACTTTTTATTAGTGGGGGAAACAAACTTTATTATAATAATGAAAAGTAGCCAAAATCATGGACTTCAACTCAATGACGATGGTCACATTATGGATACATATTCTAGACAAATTAATTAACAAATATGATTTCAAGAAATACATACGTTAATTACAGGAACTCCACAAAATTATTCATCCTAATTTCTCAAAACGGGGCATCTACCATAAGCACTAAGTTTAGACCTGCAGATCATCCACAATTCCCTTTCTCTTATGATCTCATCCTTACTCTAACAAATTCAAAATTCCCAGAAGAAAAAATTGAGTTATTTGCACCTCACAAAAGGACTAACAACAACGTGGGGAAATATGCAGCCAAGAAAATGTCCAAAATGTTGCTAATAGCACTTATTTTGATGCTGCTAAAGGTTCTGAACCTTAACTTCTCCCCAGCATTGCTTGATTGAGTAGAGTTCACCACATCCTTTGTATTGTTGCTTACTTTCTTGCTGCGTCACATCGAATGAGGAAGCAAATTTAGGCGAAGTCTAAGAAGCATGTTGTTAAGTAAACTTACAATTACAAAATCACAGGGTCCAAATTTTGAAAATAATAAAGGTTCCTATGATAGGAGTATGATAACTAGAAAACAAGAGAGGCAACTAGGCAGACTTTGTTTCTTACCTTCCAGGAAATATGCAGCTCCCGTGACCTGCAAATGTATTCCCCACAAGAAAAGGAAAAATCATATTAACTACAATTGTTATAGCTGAACTGGAATACACAACACAACAAATAAAAAAATACACAAAATCGTGGAGCCCATTTTGTACTGATGCAATCTCTAAACAGATAGAGAGAAAGTTTACTACACCAATGTACTTGGTCTACGTGAGTTTGCAAGCAATGCTACTGTAAGAAACTGCACCGTAAAAACCTTAGGAAGCAAGAAAATTACTTCTATGTGAATGGTAATCTAGAAACACGGTCCAGAATCTTTGCAATTGTCAGGGGAAACAAGGTGCTCTCAGACAAAGCAGCATCCAACTAGGCCATGGTTCATGGATTGGTTGAATGAATGTCTCTGTTCTCTCAATGCAATTTACCTACCAGTTCCCATTCCAACTTTTCACACAAAAGTAGAACCGACTCAAAGCGCCTTTGCAGTGTGTGTGGGTTCCACACTCAAATACCTTTCATTTCAGGAATCATTACCTCACCCAAATTCTAATATTTAATTATTTCCCCATCTCCAATCATCATCAGTAAAGTTCCTTACACTAGTCACGAGCCTTTTATTCTCCTTAAACTGTTAGTTAATCTAATATCACCACGAAGTAACTTAATTAGCCAAAACAAGAGAGACTGAAACCACATATATAATAGCCACATCAAAAGAGGAACTAAGCCAAATTTGGGGCCAATTAGCATCACATAACAATTAAGGATCATGTTTTCCAGAGTAATAGAATTGAAAGTCAATAATATCAAAACTTCAAATTAAACCAAAAGCACAGCACAACTAATGTATTGGGCACTTACTGGGATCTGTGGTAGTGATCATAGCCACTCCTTTGAAGTCACAAGTCCCAGGAGCCTTCCCTTCCTTCTGGTAATAGCTATCAAATGCATAAGAAGCATGGTTCTTGACATTATTAGGCGGATAACAACTCTCACCGGGTTGAATCTCGGAACAATTAGCCCGGCCCGGCCCACAAGCCCAATCAAGCGCAGCCTGCAAAGTCTTAGTATCAAAACCATCCATGGCAATGCAGTATGTCTGATTGGTAGTATCATTGGCCAGAAAAGTCCCAATCCCGGAAACATGAAGCAAATAAGCTGGCGTAGTATTCCCATAGAAGAGACCCCAATTGGCCTCAGAAACCGGAGGTGCCCTCAAGTCCTCGTTGAAGAGCTCATAGATATAAACACTCGAAGTGGTTTCGGCATGCAAAGGGGTTCCACCACGGTCAAAAACATGCCTAATCAAGTTGGAATTGTAAGTGTCAGCATTGTCCTTGGTAGCATAAGGCTCCTTAGAATCACCCTCAGAAGGCCACCCAGTTTCAGTGACAAGGACCACAACGTCAGTGACATTAAGGTTCTTCATGGAGAAATAAGCAGCATCGACCATAGCATCAAGGACATTGGTGTAGTGAAGCAAAGTATTAGGGTCAACCATTTCCTTAGCAGGAGTCAAAGGCTTGAACAAGGCGTTGTCGAGAGGAACCACACCTTTGTTCTGCATGAAGACGTAGTAAGGGTAAAGGTTCATCATCAAGGGGGAGCCAGTTCTGGAGAGGAACTGAAGGAGAGGGAGGATGGCAGAGGAGAGGCTCTGGTTGAAGAAAGCCTGAGAAGGTGGGAAAGGGTCGAGGATAATGGAAGCTGCATGAGGGGTCGAAATCTTGATCTGTTGGTGAAGGTTTGAGGCAACGAGGGCGTTGTAGAGGGACTCAATGGCCGGGACGAGGAGAGGGGCGGAGGAGGGCACGCTGGTTAGGACCTCGTCGCCGACGGAGATGGCGGAGATGAGGGTCTCCGGGTAAAAAGCGACAACGTTGCGGTCGATCCATGAGGCGGCGGTGGTGTTGGAGGAACCGATGGCGAGGAGCTGGTTGTTTGGTACGCTGATGATGACACGAATCTTGGTGCGAGACAGCGCTTTGAGGATGTCGGGATTTGCATCGTAGATTCGGATGTGCGTTATCTTCTGAAGCTGGAGGAACGCAACGAGGTCGGAGGGTGATAGAAGGTTCGAGACGTCCGTTCCAATGTTCACCCCCACGAATGGCTCCTTGTCTTCTCCGTTTTGGTTTTGCTCTGCTGAAATGCATAAATTAGAGAGAGAGAGAGAGAGAGAGAAACAGCAGTTAATTGGTTGTGGGAGTGGAGTAACTCAGTAAAGTTGGAGGAGAGTGTTAGTTATTTTGAGTTTGATTAGGTACCTACCTAGTGAGGAAGTAGATAGTTGAGGGAGGGCAAGGGGAGGAGGAAGAAGATGTGAAGAATGAGATTAGAGTTTGCCATGGAGGGCGTCAGCTTTACTTGCTCATCCCCTGCTCCTGCTTCAGCTACAGATCCTTGCATTATCCGGTGAAATGGCATGGAATGGAAATGGAATGATTTTGATTTATTTATTTTGTGTGTTTTGGTTTGAAATGAAATGGAGTGAATATGTATTTATCAATAATGAATAATGTAGGGTAGGTGGAGCTTTTCTTTTCTTAGTTTGGGTGACTGAACAGAGGAAGAAGTTCACAGTGACAGCCACAGGGCTGGGATTTTAAGAGGAGAGGAGAGACCTAGCATCCAGCAAGTGCCAACTGGATGGGATGGGAAGGGAATGCCACTCTCGTCACTTGCTGAGTGTACTGCGTTCTTGTGCCCCTCAAGATTCGCTGGTCCAACACACTGTTCGTCTTGTGAATTCTCTAATTTAGCCTTCCTCAGGAAGCCGACAGTATAAAAACATAAATGCTTTTATATATATATATATATATATATATATAAACCAGATAAATAAAAAATAAAAGAAAAACAAATAAATTTTCTCTTTCAATTTGACTTTTGACATCTTCTGCCTTTATTTATTTATTTTGTTTCATCCTGTTCAGACCAACGTAAATGCTGTGGCAGCAGAGAATTTGATTTTGCATAAGTAAAAACAAAAAAAAAAGGAACTAATTATGTCTGTGTATTTATGAAAATTTAACCCCCTTTTGTTTTTTACCCCAGCCATGCCCCAAATGCATCCTAATACAACATTTATTCTCCTTTGCTGCTTTTGTTTCAGGGGAAAGGAAAGTTCCAGCTCCATCATTCGTAATATAGCCGTGCTACATTGCTAACCTTTTTCGTGAAGACAAAGCTCAAAAAGAAAACTAGAGAACAAAAACAACATTTCACGGCACGGGCTTGGATTTGGGAAAGGGGCTTGGCTTTGTTGGTCGGAGTTTAGGCATTTGCGCAAAAGAAATTTTAAAAATTAAAAATATTGTCGGACTTGTATCAACTTTAAACTAAACTAAGAGGCTCGGCTAACAATGCGACAAAACACTTCCGAACAGTGGAAGGCAATAGCTTTGCCTTGTAGTTCCACCACCTAATGTTTGTTCTGAAAGCTGGGCCGATCAATACAAATCAACCACCTTAGTCCAACTTCCACCGATTAGTCCTTCGCCTTTCAAGCCTTGGGACTGAAGGGTTGACTGATCGACCAAACCAACTCATTTCCTTAGCCTAATTCTACTCGGATGTCTTCAACCCATGTCACTCGGCCTAAGAAGCATTGGATCAGCCTAGCCACCAGCAGCCACAAAGCCCTAATATTCCGCCCCAATCCAACCGACCCTTCAATGGGGAAATGGCCTCGCATTGATGACTGGAACGGTCTCATTATCAAGACCTGGGCTAGTATATATTGAGGATGATGAAGGAAGATGGTAGATGATTGAAGGTAAACAAGACTTGCCAAGAGAAGACAACAAAAGCCATTTAAATTGAAGACGAATTTTAAATTATAACAGTAAATACTATCTTGATCACTACAGCATTCTTTAAATTACAACAAGAAAAAAAACCGGACACATATACATGGCACATATATGATTTAATCATGAATGATGATAATATGAAAAGCTCTCTATTAGTTGAGGAGTGCATATGCTTTGGTGTGTGCTTTCCAAATAATTCTCTATAAGGAAATGTAGATTTCTTTACTCTTTCGCCTTTTAGTATATATATATATTGAAATTAACATCATTTACTAAAAGGTTAAAGTTAAAATGCAGATGTGCTTTTCTTTTCATACCACTTAATACCTGCAGGCATTATAACGCTCAAGTTCTGTTGAATATACACTTAATTTATTTATCAAGATGTAACAACAAAACAAGCAAATATAGCAAGTGGCTTTGTCAATATTTGAACATGTGGGGACTCTGTCAGCAATAAAAACAAGCAAGATTCAGAAAACTAGTAGCCGCAGCACTGTTTCTGCGAAAGCAAACAGAGGAAAACCAAGTGGAATTTTGTTAATTACCTTACATATCTCAGCTAGCATGGTCATGAGTTTCATAAGCACATAATAGAAAGACATACACTGAACCCGAGTGACAGAATCACGTGTGCTCGCCCATTACCACACCATAGAATAGAATACAGGGCTAGCTATCGCAAGCAGCTAGCACCGAATCAGCCTTTCACCATTGTCAAATATATGGATACCCCGTATTCTATTGGTTAGGTTGTCTGATAGAAGGTAACTTTGTGCCACCTACAAACCACATATATATATATATAATTGCAATAATTAGTTAAAGAATAATAATTATGATGTTTTCTTAAATGAGAGAGACTTTGAATCAATATAGAAGAAAAGCAAGGACACTGAGATGTCTCAACTCATGCTCACTAAAAATAGTTACTCTCTTTTCACAGATAAAAAGAAGTTAGGGAAGCTGTTGAATCACCATCGTGGGGTGGCTCAACCACAAGCCGGGCAAGTGTTCTCAAGCCTATGAAAATTTAAGAATAGACCTTTAACTGGAAAGAGGGCAAAACATAGTAATGGTTATATATTAATTAACTACAATTTTGTTGCAATTTTGCTGTTGAATTCGAGACATTCATGAGATGTACTTCTGGTAAATGAAGGAAAATGAAATATGCTCTTAACATATGAAACGGGTTGAGTAGTTTGGGCAATCTGAAATAGGAATCCTAGGAGCCAAAATAAGTGGATTCCACCGGCAACATATAAAACCATAAGAACATGCAGCATGGAGCATGAGCAGACCCTTGTTAATGGTAAATGTAAGTCGTAATAGATTCTTTTTCCCACTTTCCATCACTGCTGCTTTTCCTGGAAATAGCACTCTGTCGGGTTAATTTTATATTTACTATTTCACTGCTAAAATGTTTTGATAGAAATAGAATTTTCTAGCAGTGATCTGGGTCCCATAAGGCCATAAAATGCCAAAACACTGGTCATTTTGATAATCTGCCTTATTTTCTTGTCCCCGGTATATGTAATCCCTCATCACACTGATAGCGTACCTAATAGCTTGCCTTACTTGACTCTAGCTTTACTTGACTAACTTCCACCAAGTTTTCTAGGATCAGTGGCATCAGAATATGGGCCTAGCTATTCGAAGTTCAGTAACTTGAATTGGCTGCAAGATATATGTCTCTCGACGATATAGCAGATATGTGCTAGTAGGATAGGAGTTAAAATGATGGCAAATACATATTAATGGCAGTGAGTAGCAAGTGGTTGTTTGGGAAAATTGACCAGAACCGTGCAACCTGATACAGCAATTGTGTATGATAGTTCTGACACTCCACTGCCTCGAGCAGATGGAGCGTTTAGATGATTGGGCGCCAGCCTGATTGAATTATCCTTGCCACCCTCTATGAATGGCTGAAATGTGATATGTGATCTTACGTTTCAATTATCTATGCAGAATTATTAATTTATTCTTTCATCGAAAGGACAAGAAAGGGTGCTCCTGCCAGCACCGTAAAATGGGCTTTTTTTTTGTCAGATTAAATAGGTTAAATTCCGGCAAAAAGGCCTATCAATTTTTTGAGGTAGCAAACTAAACCTTGACTTGCCAACAAACCAAAATAGGCCGAACCAGTTTAGCCCATGCCTAGGCCCGTTGTTATAGTTTTTGGGTTTGACCAAAAACCGAGGATCTTCATAAAAGGCACACCAAGTAAGACTTCGGTTGGGATCAAGGCCACGGCTTAGTGGACATGGCATGCACGCCTCATTAAATCCCTAGACAAGAAAAAAAAATTACACTAAGGTTCATCATCATCATAATGTCATTTGGTTCGAAGATGCTGTTTTAAATAATTCTCACTCCATATTAGAGTTAGAAGTCTTCCTAACTAGTGCTTTTACTGGGAGAAAACAAATAATTTTTGGAAATTCTAAAGTATTAAATGTTTCTGTTTATTATTTTTAATATCTTAACCAACGTGGATGCAAGTTTCAACTTTTCACTACCTCAAGTAGGAAGCAAGACCAATTACGGACTTACACGCTGAAAATGATTATAACGAATACAAATTGGCATCCAATCATTTGGAATTTGGTAAATCGAACATATCTCGATTTTCATAATGGGAAAACGACACAAAGTTTCTAGCTATTTAAATCACTTACCTAGAGATGGCGGGTAACCAGACACACACCTACAGAATGACCACTAGTCTACTGCAACCATACTTTGACTTTGAGGAATTTGACTTAAATATCTAAACCTATTCAAAGATTTCACTTTAATGCTGAGGATCTTATTCTGCTAAACAAGAGTCAAAACTTCCAATCCTTCCTCCAATGAATTACCAGCATCTGTGAATGAATGCTACACTGCACGAAGAGAGCTTCAACATATACTCAAAGAGTTGAATTGCAACCCAAACAATCAAGAATTCCTTGATAACCATCATCGCAGAGCATTCACAAATGCCATCAATGAATCAACATCTCTTTGCTCCGAGGGATACTTTATTGGCCGAGATGAATATTTAGGGAAAAATAGTATTGTGGGAAGCTTCCAATTGCAGTTCACGCTTTGCAAATTCTTTCTGCTCTTCATCCGCTCTAAATTTTCCAACCTTCACCCCTGACCCTGCTAACTTCTCTGCCAAATCAACATAAGATTCCTCCATAGCCTGTTGCAATTCAGAATAAACATCTCGTTAGACAACGAAAAGTTGAAGCCAAAGTAAGCCATAGTAAAATAATCTTAACAGAATACTAGAGATGAGGAAATTTTGTTTACCTGGCAGAAGGGGCACCATGGCGCATAAAGCACGACAAGCCATGGTTCTTTCCGGTTCTCCAGTTTCACCAGATTCTCAATTCCACTCCTGGTCAAGCTGACCACATTTTGGGAGTTGAAAATGTCAGCAACAGTGGCAGTGCCAACCCCATTCCCATTAAGCTGAGCAGCATCTTCCTGCTTCAAATTTCCTTTGTGTAGACCACACTCTTTAGCTTTGGCATCCTCCCACCACCATCTCCCTTCCCTTTCATGCTGTCCAGGTAAAACCGCCCTTGTGCATGGCTCACATCCAATGGAAATGTAGCCTTGTGAATGCAATGAATTAACAGGCACATTCATCGTCCTAAGGAAGTTCCATATGTCGTGACCTTTGACATTGGCAACCGGGTTCCACTTTACCAGGCTACCAATTCCGCCATCCAATCCCTCAAAGACTGGATCAACCTGAACAACAGGTATTTCAGACCTAGTACCAGGTGACTGATCTTTTCTCTGCCCAGTTATCCATGCTCTAAGGCCCTTGAGGGCCCTCCTTAGTGGCCTCACCTTCCTCACACGGCAGCACTCTTGATGCCCATCCTCATAGAATGAGAAAAGCCCCTTGCTTCTCACTAATCCCTGAACCTCAACAGCATCAGGGAACATGTACTCGATGTGGATTGCATAATGCTTCTCGACAGCATCAAAGAATCTATAAGTTTCTGGGTTGAGTCTCCCAGTATCAAGACTGAACACCCTGAAGGGTCGACCAGTCAAACGAGCATACTCAATTAAAGCAACATCTTCAGCACCACTGCAAAGGCAAAGCCACTCATTAAAATCCAGATAGATAGCACAATCAGCAGTTACAAATCTAGCCACTACATGAATCCAAAAGCACGTGACATACAAGTTGAATGCCACGTTCCCAAGTTCAATCAATAAATACCCTTTGAAATACAACTAACATACAACTTGAGGAGCAAGAACCTCTGAGTTCGGAGTCACAAATGAAGCTAGCTCCAGAAGGAATTCTTCAACGCAAATTATTAAACAATAATACAACAAAAATCATTTGAACGAAATTTCAGCACAATTTTCTGCAAAAGTTAGTGATTGGTGGTCATGGAGTAGGGGATGTGATGTACCTGAAGGCAATAGCGATGTCGTTGCCAAATTTCTTGAGGGCTTCATCCATAATTTGAAGAGGGGAAGCATTTTCAAGTTCTAATGCTAATCGTTCATAATCCTCCTCCACTTGTGTCTCAGCAACCTCTGCAAAAATTCAGCACACAAATTAAAAAAATCCATCATCACGCTTGCTTCAGTAATAAAAACAATAAATAAAAGAAAAAGAAAAAGCAAAATTGATAAACATAAATTGGGCACCTTACCGGAAGCAAGGGTAGTTGCTGCAGCGTGAGGGAGAAGCGAGTCGTTGCGTTGAGGTTCAGCGTTGAGTGGCTTCACCAAGCTCCGTCTCTGAGATGAATTAACAACTCCATTATTGGGGAGAGGCCTCTCCCAAATCCTAATGGAACCAATTTGCGAAGCTGAAACAAACAAAATTCACACATCAAATTAGAAGAAGGAAACAAAAAGACTGAAATGAAATTAAGAGTTAATTAATTAGGAATGGATGATTGAAGATTACCTTTGGGGTCGGATCGTGGAAAGCAAGAAGTTGAAATGGCAGTGGAAGAAGAAGAAGAAAGAGAGAGCGCCATTAGCGAATGTAATTACTATTAATTAATTTGTTGTGTTAGTTTAGTTTGTGAAATTGTGTTCTCAGAGTCGTCGTCCCCTTAAATTGAATGAAATTTAACCAGAGCTTGCGGAGTCGTTACCGGGTTCTAGCTATATTTATACAGGGTGAAAAATGCGGGGCGGCTTTTCAGGTTCATTGAACCTGGACGGTTTTTGGATGCTTACGTGGCATGCGCCCATTGGATGATAGGACACCCCACGCAGCCTCATGCCTTCGGTCAGAATGCGTTGACCGGACATTGTCATTTCCCCGATTCTTCCTTCTCTCTCTCTTCTTCTTTGCAACATGGATCTTCTCCTTATTGATTAACATGAACAATTTTTTTATGTAACTTTTTTTTTTCAAGTTAATTTATTCAGATTGTCATTTGGATTATTATATGTAGTATTACGTTTCTTAGGAAAATTATTCACCGTTCACTTCTACACTGTTTAAAATGATACGTGTAATTTGCTGGCACAAAAGTAAGACGTATTATGGATTCAAGACTCCACTTTAATTCAAGCTTCTATCATTAGTTCAAAAATACTATTCCATCGTTTAAAAATAATTGTCTAATTGATATACTTATTTTATTATTATTAAATATGATAATAATTTTAATTTTTTCTATTCATTTATCATATTCAAAGGTGATTGAATTTCACTTTTAAATATTAAAATAATAATACTTTTTTTATTTTGGTGCTCGTATCTGTGTTTTGGATGTTTAAATATTTCTGTGCATGAATCACATGATATGAGCCTATATATATATATATATATATATATATAGTGTGTGTAAAAGAGAGTTGACAAAAAAAAAAGGTATACAAGAGAATATCAAATCTATTCCATGGTAATAAATTCAAAGGCTAAATAATTTTGCGATAGCCATTCTTAAAAACTTTTATCCGATTACTATTTTAATATAAAAATTTTTAAAAATAATTTTATCATACTATATATGAGAATACTTAATATAAATATCAAGAGTATTGCATTCCATAACTGTTGGCGTAAATCTAAACATATTCTGTCCCTTGTCTTTTCTTCATTTTTTGTTTTTGTTTTTTTGGCTCTTTTTGCCACTCTTTTGATATATCCCTTAGGCCTTAGCCCTTTTCTATTCCATTTTATTCGCTATCTATCTCCTTTCCTCAAAGTTTTGATCATGTAGCCCTAAAGCCAGGGTTTTATCTATTTTTCTCCCAAATTTAATGATGCCATGTTCATGAACCCCCACCGTAAAATTTGTTTTGTGTTTCATTGTCAATCCTCATTCAATTCGATTTTATAGATTTTTTTTCTTGGTAAGAAGACTTTATAATTTTGTGATTGTTAGTGCTTAAATTATACGCATTGGAGAATTAAACCACCTTCACCAATGGAAAATGTTCTATAACACGTGTGAGGATGCAAATTCAAAGGGAGCAATCTACAGGGAGAAGAACGGGAGATGGTGATTCAATTCCAAATCAACTACCAATCCATAATGTAAAGATGACATTGGTACCCCTGAAAATTCCAGGGATTTTATTTCTGGCCTCGATCGATCCTATTTTTTTTTCTTTATGAGGGTGTTAGGGGACTCCAAAATCATTGATGGATACATGTTTCTACTACTCGTGGAATATAATTTGCTCTAAAGCAATAAAAAGCGCAATTTGCACATAAAACGACTTGTAATCCCCTCAACTAATCCAATGAACGATCTAAATTCATGGTACCCTTGCTACGTGAATGGGAGAATAAACTACTGATTGGTGAAGTCAAGTTACAATCCATAATAGGCCTCAAGAAAAGTTCAAATTGATGATCATTTTTCGTCAGTATATGCACATTACTCTTCAGGTGAAGGAGCTGGATGACATGGGAGGTAAAGGGTTCTCATGTTAATTATTATATGAATATGATAATTGTTCAATGGGACCAGCACTACCCACTACTACACAAGGCCACAGGCTCCACTGAAAAGCTAAACAATATAAATATAAAAAATTAAAATATTTTTTAACACCTAAAAAATATATAAATATCAGTAATGAAAATTCATTTTATTATCATTGGATGTGATGATGATCTCCATTTATCTCATCCATTCATCATATCCCATGATAATAATGTGTGTGTTTTAATCCCTCACTTTTTTATGTTTAAATTATACAATGCTATAAAAAAGCGATTCTGTGTCCATGTTGCTATCTGAATACAGTATTAGGATTGCATGAGGTCCGTACCATGAAACATTTATTTATAAATTGTGATGGCTTTCTTTGTCTCTTAATTATGGAGCTAACTTCCCACTGCTGTTGTGAAATTTCATTATCTTATTTAGGAAGTGTTTGATAAAGGGTAAAAGTAGAATAAAATTTTCATGAAAAAATACCATACACGCAGGTTTTCATGGATGTTAGTAATCTTCTAATTCAAAGAGTTGTCTTTCTTTAACAAAAAAGTATAGTTTGTCATAAATCATGTTTAGAATTCATCTTTTTGTTATTTATGGATTAATATGTGTGTGATAATCAATGACCGATATTTATTACCTTATAGACGATTTATTTCAAATGAATTATTATTATTTGTTTACAAAGGTATTAAAGCTAAGAATTCTTTAGATAGGATAGGAAAGGGACAATTGAGAGTTGAATACGAACAACTCATTTAAAAATATATAAGACAACTATAACTGTTTGATTGTAAGTTCAACCACTCAAATCAATTATTTTCAAAACTAAAATGATTATATTCCAAGATGGAAGTCCAAAAACAAGTCCTCAGCTTTTTCCTTTTTCCTTTGGTGAAAAGGTTCTATTTTTTGTATTACATGTGCAAGTTGAAAGCCTTGAACAATTCAAATTAAGCAAGCTTTGATGCTTCCCATTGGCCCTCAATCAATCAGTTAATTATTGTATAGTTGGGGAACGAGCTAGGGCAAAATGCTGACATGAGCGCTTACCACTTGCAAAGCGCCAAAATTTTTCTTATGTTATTATATTTATGATGTATAAGACATTATATCGATTTACATCTTCATTTATTATTGGATATAGTTCACACATTCAATAATAAATGAGATATAAGTTAAAAAATACACATATTATAAATATAAATAATATATTATTCAATTAATTATTTAGGAGAGTGGTCGAAAAGATAAAGGACTAATTTGGGGGCCGGATCATGAATCTAAATAACACATCATGAATGCAATTAGACACCTTTTTTTCTTTTTTTATTATTGAGTTTTTTTTTGTTTTTGGTCAGAGTTATTTGAAATTGAAACGCTTTCGGCCTTGCACTTTCCGTGAACTGGGCCTTGGCCATAGGAAGAAGGGGGACGATGATTCATTTGCTGACGCAATACATGGGACTTACGCACATTCAATCATGCTATTGTGGCCCACTTGTTTATGATATCTAGGTTTTTTTTCTGTATTTATTTTTTTACGTGCTCGTTTTGCTTTTTTAAGTAAATGCTATTTTAGTCCCTTATTTTATATTTATGTGTCATTTTAATTTTTAATTTTTAAAATGAATCAAATTAATCACTGATATTATAAAATATAAGTTATGTTAGTCTCTTAATTTACTTTTATTTAATATTTTATCAATTAAATTATGATAGATAGCTTTAAGTGATACATTGATATATCATTTTCCTTTTAAAGTAGAATAAAGTTTAAATAACTTATTTTGGTATCTAACATTGTACAAAATAAGTCATTTTATAATTTGAAATAGAAATTTAAATGACTCATTTTGTGTAATTTTAAGTGCCAAAATGAGTTATTTTAAATTCTATTATACTTCAAATGATATAAAGTATGTTAAGGTATCATTTAAGATTACTATCATCATTTAATTGATAGAATGTTAAACAAAAGTGAGTTGAGGGATTAAAATAACTCATATTTTGTAATGTAAATCCTAAATTAACTCATTTTAAAAGTTATGGACTTAAATGGTCACGAGTGTAAAGTCAAACTAAAAGAAGTATTAACTCTTATTTTTTTTAAGAATATACAACGCGATAGTGTTGGTTATTAGATACAAACACCAAGTGCTTTACAAATTTTTTTAAAAAAAATGATGGACTATCACAATTGGTAATTAATTGGACTCTTTAAGCATTTAATTAGGGTTTTTATTTCTAGCAATGTGGATATAGAGAGTTTAATAACCAAAAGCAAGACTTACGTTTATTATAAATTTTACATCTTGAGAAGATTAGTCATTACTTTAGAGAATGAATATATATATATATATATATATATATATATATATATATATATACCTTTCTACGAAGGCAATTAATTTTCTTAGCTTAGATATATATTTTAGATCTAGGGTGTATTTGGTTGAAGAATAAAATTAGGGTTTAAATTTTCATAAATCTAATATTTTTTCTATGATAGGTTTGGTGATTTCCGATGCATATATATGGGTGCATTTGTTTTCGTTTTTTTTTTTGTTGACTCTTTTTTTGGGAGAAATTCATTCCATTCCATAAACATGATCAGAGAACATCCATCTATTATATCATAAATATATATATAATAAGTAACACCTCAAATGCATTAGTTGATTGGGTATACATTAGCCTAATAACAATAACCCTATCCACAACATTAACCATAGAACTAAACTTTGTTACAACATGTTTTCGTTATATAAAAAAGAGCAATGCTATAGACTACGACGACTAAATTCATATTGATATGAGGAGGTTGTTTGAATCAATCAGATGCAAGTTAGAGTGAGGAGAGAGGGAGAGAAAATTTTCAATACACCTTAATGCAGATCAATTGCCTTCCGTTGTCCACCTTCGTACCTCGTTTTGCAAAATCCTCGTTGCACTATTTAGCATTTTTGTATAAAAATTCCAATCTAAAGAAAACATTTTTGCATAAAAATAATATTAGAAATAAAATAATATTTTAGTATATCTTGAATTGATTGAGATTCATTTAGTTATATCTTGGACTGATTTAGATTGATATTAGATTGATTTTGTTATTATGTTTTGATCTTATTTGGCTTACACATTATATTGACATATTCAAGAAATATAATTTTTCCTATTTTCTCTGCTCTACAGAAACACAGAGTTTTTCAGTGTTAATTACTTAGTTTCCTCTCTTTCTTTGGATTAAAACTGTTACTATAGCAAGCTTGCACTTCTGCTCAATGTAAACTCTGAAGGCATAATAAACAAAGAAACAAAATTCTCACGAAGTAGGACAAGCTTTTATTTTGGGGCCATCACAACCCAGTTCATAGGTTTTGGTCTGACCTTCAATCCAGATCCAGTTCATAAATCCTAGCCTATATGACCAAAAAAAAAATCCTAGCCTAATACTATATTAAATGGGCTTAGAACCATAACGAATTAAAGGGCGTGCATAGAACAACCCCAAGGCAGCCCAAATTAGAAACGTCGGCATCGGCATCGCATGATGTTAAGAAAATTGAAAGACAGCGTCTGGACAAAGGACAATGATTTCCTGATATTTTTGGACACACACCGTTCACAAATTGAATGCGTGGCTTAAATATATATACGGAAACAGTAAATCATGGATGACCACATGTTCTTGCACTAGTCCAATGAAAATGTCAAGACAGTATACATCACTACTTATTATTGGTTTTTTTTTTTATAGTATGTATCGGGAATTTTTTAAATTTAAAAGTTATAACTTAATTATAAATATTTAAAATATTAATAAATTTAATTAATAAGGCATATTATAATTTTTTCAATTACAAATTACTTTAAAATATCAGTATACATCAATTTTATATAAGGTACAAATCACCTTCTTATTATTATAAAAACAGCAGCAGGACCTTTTCCTTTGGACACCAGTCAAGTCACTAGCAAGCATAGAGCAGCTTCTTCACTGTCACTGGTTAGCTTAGTTCCCACTCTCGTAACTTTCTTACTTTCATAGTTTGCGATGGGTTGGTTGGGTTGATCATTTATAATTGTTGGTGTTGTGCTTCCAATAATGCCATAAGCTTGCTTGGTATATTCCACCAGTTTGCAACATTTTATTAAATTAAAGTGTTAAAACGACCGATCTGGATCCCCATCCCTTATTGATCTTTTCCAACTTCAACTGTGACGTTTTTGCTTGCTGAAACCTGAATGATGGTGTGTTTTTAATAATAATATCAGATTAGATTAAGTTATTGGCTAATTACTTAGAGGGAGGGATGGCTAACTAGTTGCTTGCTGGTTTGTGCGGCAGAGCAGTTGCATTATCCACATTGAATATGGCTGACTTGTTGGAATGGCCAAAGCAAGATAAGCGCCGCTTGCTTCATGTTGTCTACCGTGTTGGTGATCTTGATCGCACTATCAAGTAGGACTTTTTTTTTATTATTATTTTTATTGTGATATGTGTCCTTGTCAATCATAAAATTATATTTGTGTTCAATCAGATTAGATGCTTACAATTTCTTCACTGTTCAGGTTTTATACTGAATGTTTTGGAATGAAGCTCTTGAGGAAAAGGGATGTTCCGGAGGAGAAATACGCCAATGCTTTTCTCGGATTTGGCCCTGAAGAATCTCATTTTGTCGTGGAATTAACATACAGTGTGTTACTCTGCTAAATACTAACCTCTTTTTTTACCTGTATTTGTCTTCATGCATTCTCCGATTATTATATTTACCTTGTTTTGTTGCTTTTTTATCTTTCAATTGCTTACTGTCTGCTCTGTGCTGGACTCAATTGCACATGAAAGATGGCCACAGCACACATGACACATGCCTTTTTTATATTCTTTTTAGCTAATTAAAACACATGATTTTATTGTCAGATTATGGAGTGACCTCATATGACATTGGAGGCGGTTTTGGACATTTTGCAATTGCAACTCAAGATGTAAGCCAGAGTGTATCTTAAGCCTTCACATTCAGAAAATATTTAGCTTCTTCTTTTATTTACTGTGATGTGAAGAGGATGAACCGTTTTCAATATTTGTTTAGGTTTATAAATTGGCTGAACACATCCGGGCCAAGGGTGGAAACATCACAAGGGAGCCTGGTCCAGTTCAGGGAGGGAAATTAGTCATTGCCTTTCTGAATGATCCTGATGGTTACCGTTTTGCTCTCATCCAAAGACCTACAATCCATGACCCTTTGTGTCAAGTGATGCTTCGTGTTGGTGATTTGGACCGCTCAATTAAGTTTTATGAAAAGGTGACTCTCCATGTCTTTTCTATTTTTGGCTTTTCATTTCTATTCCAGTCCACACTCCACAGAATATAACCACAGAGGATCATTTGATGAATTATGATTCAAATATTATATGCATTAAACCACATGCACTCTATATTAACTAAGGCCATATCTTATGAAATCATATTGGCGCAGGCCTTGGGCTTGAACTTGTTGAGGAAGGTTGACAAGCCTGAGTACAAGGTGAGCGTTCTTCTTGAATAGATATTGGCAATATAACATACTTACTAGCAGGGACATCCTTCATGTCTATGCAACTAAAAATCTACTTATGTTTTCATGTCTTGCAGTACACTGCAGCTCTACTTGGGTATGGAGAGGAGCAAGAGACAACTGTGTTGGAGTTGACATATAACTATGGTGTCACTGAATACTCCATGGGCAACGCTTATGCACAGGTTAGTAATTAACAATTTATATTGCCTGAGTTGAACTCTAAACTGGCTTCTGCACTTCTCTGTGCCTCTTAATTATAAAATTTGTGTGGCATTTATGACAGATTGCTATTGGTACTGATGACGTATATAAGAGCGCTGAAGCAGTTAACATAGTTACACAAGAGCTTGGAGGGAAGATTACTCGGCCACCAGGGCCAATTCCTGGCATTAACACGAAAATTACTTCTTTCTTAGATCCAGATGGCTGGAAAACTGTAAGTTTTTTCTTTTTTGGTCCTTTTCATCCTTATATTGAACTCTGGTATGAATTCAACTTCAATTTGTTTTATTGAAGCAGTATCTGCTGAAATAATAATTACATTACTTTGTAACAAGCTTGAAGAAACATTGATAATGTGTTAATCTATTAGAGGCTGCCTTAACAAACTTGCATAATCTTGATAACAAATATGCTGTAGAAACTACTTATAGGTATGACCTAAACAACTGGGTCTAAAGATCAATATGTAAATTGATTATGATTGTTAAATGTAGCACAGGAAATTTCTGAGAGTGGGCCCGATGATGTTGAGGCAGAAAATTTTGAATAGAAAAAAAAAGGAAGTGTTTTGTTGCAGTTTGTGTAATCTCCTTTGTCATGGAGATTGAGTTCAGTGGCAATACGATTACTTCTTAACATGTGATCAAAGAAGTGCTGTTCAGTTTGTACAAGTTCCGTGTGGCTCATATTTGCTCCTCTTTCATGTGCCAAATTTACCGCTATTTCAAATAAATAGGCTGTATTATTCATTTTGAACGATTTTTGTAGGTCTTGGTTGACAATGAAGATTTCCTGAAGGAACTCAAGTGAAGAGCGAGCTTTAGACGAAAAAAGACGTGGTGCCTTTATATGAATAAGTTGTCTAGCATTGATCGGTGACCATTATGTGTGTTGATCAGTGTATTAGTCTTTAGTATGCTTGCTCTTTATGTGGTTCTCTTGCTGACTCAAAAGCACTGTTGTAAGCACTGTTGTTTGCATGCTGTCAATCATTAATCTGATGACAAAAAATGGACTCGTATTTACCGGTCTTCTAACAACTTGGAAAAGTTGCTGCGATACAGCCTCACAGATTAATTTGCTCAATCGATTGAGTCAAATATTAAATTGTTGGAAGAAGAAAACCTTGGGGCGGCTTGGCCATTCATTTATTTATCATAACTCAATGAAGTCATTGTTAAATCCTTTAAAATCCAGTTGTTCATGAGTTTGTTGTTTAAAGGTAACAAACTTTGATCTTTATGCCTATTCCATCTGCGGTTGAAACAAAGTAACGAAATGGACCATGCCTGAACCAGCATTTACCCCACTGTTAAAACTATCATGGTATGGTACTCCAAAGCATCTCCTTAGGAGATGAAAAAGAATTTTTGAACGAGGTGAAAGGGGACATGCTTTTAAAGGATACTTTCTCCCCTTGTCTTTGATTCAAGATGAACCTCTGGCAGTAGCCGCTTATGCCAAGATCAGTAAAATGTACAGCATGGACTCCTGCTCCTACTTGAGACATTTGAATTCTATAAAGCTGTATCCATAGGATAACAACCAAGAACTCGAAGAAATCTTGCAAATTCCTGAAATATTAAAAAACAAAAACAGAAGATGTTACCAACAACTTGAGTTAACATTTGAAAACCACCTTTAAAATGTCCTAAACATGGTTAAATTCACCACATAAAATACATCAGTATAACACCCTTTGCCAAAGCACAGTGGGGACACGTGGGCATAGACGTTTTAAGTAACAACATTTCATGCAACATGTAGTGGTGCAAATTTGTCAAACTGAGATGGTGCCTAACAAAACGAAAAGAAGCCTATAGATTAGATGCAGCTTTCCTAGCAACATTGTGGAATAAGCCTTTGGGTCAAGCAAGTAGAAAAAGTAATAATCCACAACCAATGACCGATCTGTGGTTGTGACTTGTGAATATAAGGTCCAAAAGAAACATAACAGACAGCACAAACATGTTATTCTACACATTAATCCTAAAGGACAATCTCACCATAAATATCTAGTTTCCCTAGAGGGATTGGGAAGCCCTGGCACAGCACTAACTCCCACTTTGGGTATTTGCAGATTGAAAAAGTCAAATCCATGGTTTGATATAACTAACTAGACAGTGATAGTTAGTTAGAATATATTGATCACTAATTTTTTTACTATTCTCCTTAACCACTGAAGTATGTCATTTATTTCTTTTTTCTTTTCTTTCACTTAACATATAATAAAAATATGTTCAACGAAATGTCTATTTATTGTTAGCAAATCAAATGCAATTCATAAAATAGTGTAACTTGACTGATCATTCATCAATAATTTAAAATATACATCCTAAAATTTAAAATCAGGCACGCTCTCCTTGAGAAATTTTATAGATTTTGAAAACAAGATTAACTTGAAAAATATCACTATCAATAACGAACAAAATTTGTGTTGTTGAAATAATGAGCCGACCTGTATTTGTCCTAAGGCATATTGTGCACGAGGGTCTGCCATTGAAGCTTCAAAATCAATATAGAAGAGGTAGTCAAAGTACCTGCAATAAGAAAATTATCATGCCTAAGACATAGTGTCACAAAATATTTCCAGACAAATACCAGAATCATTAGTCTAAACCCCAGTCTCCGAACTTTTCCCTTCCAATTTTTGAATCAAAAGAGTAGGCAAATATGCATTTCAGAATAAGGCTATATCATATTTGATGATCCAGTAATCTGAATGGACAAAGTGGTTTCTACATATTCAACATCTGCCCTCCCATTTTTGCTATGACAAGTTTCTCGGCCTTTAGTTGTATACCCCATCACATACTCCCTTTATCTTCATAAATGTTGGCACCAGTCCTTTGCATCAAAACTAAAAAATTTACAGTGAATTATACTACTGCAAATGTCAAACAAGGAACAAAATCCATTACTCACTTGGCACTCCCTTCATTTGAATCATCAACAACCCTAAGCGGACGCTGCTTCAGCGGGCGACTCTCTATCTGAATTTACACCAAAGAAATATGACCAATGAATGTGTTTTAATTTAAAAAATTCAACCTCAGTTAATATAGCTCACCTTTGACAAATTAATATTTCTCATGGCAAACACTGCCAAGGCTTTGAAAAGTACACCAGGACCTTCTTCTAGACTGAACACAATGCTAGTCTGGGAGAAAAGTCATATATTCATCAGCAAATTCATAAACAAATAATTATAAGTAAATAAAAATAAATTACCTTGTAGGGCCTGTCAGTCCCTGGAATTATAGGATCTCTTGCAAGTATCAAGAAACGAGTAATATTTACATCATCATCCTATCCAGATGGTAAATGAATCAGCTCAAACTCAACTTTAATCAACACTTAACCATTAACAACAAACAATTTATTCTCTCCTTTTCTGTGGTAACGACAAAACGTGCTTTCCAATAAAAGATTAAAATGGAGAAAGGAGCGATGTGTAAGAGAATTTTTATAGTCAGGTGTTTCTTAATGAATAATGTAAGAGTCTAACCTGAATTCTTTCTGCAAGAATGTCGAGGCCATATATTTTTGCAGCTCGGGAACTTGCAATAGCACCAGTGTCTCTTACATAATTTGAGGCCACTGTCTGTCCACAAGATCCTATTTGTTAAGACATGCCACCCTACAACCTGATCAATGCTTACTTTCAGCAAACTACATAAGTTTCAAAATACCTGAGCAGCAGCAGCAGTATCATGTGCACCAATTTTGACAACACCTAGGTCACTAAGCATCATCTCGCATTGTGCTAGAGCCTGCATGAAAAAAATATTATTCTAACAATTTAAAAATTTAAATATTTAAGGCCAGGTATTTTGTTTGTTGCCAACAGGTAACTTATTTTAACAGGGCATTCAGCTGTGTCAAAAGTATGCACAGTCATAAATCTAGTTAGGACTGAAAAGTCGGCGTGTTGAGGTAAGCCATTCTTCTATTTAAAAGTATTCAGTATTACATAGTAGAACGGCAAAGATAACCCAACTGAGATGTACTACAATAAATTGTACACGTGAAGTTGCTGGCCACTTAAAGCATGATCATGCATACCATTCAGTGTGCTCAGAATAGGAAACATAATGCATCAGCTTCGTTCATGCTTTACGGGAATGGTAAAGATAGAAAAGAACTATATGTAATAGCCAACCTGAGGATGGCTCACAACATTTTTGAGCTCCTCCTTTCTCACGCCAGGTAATCCTAAGAGGCAGTGGTTGACTTGCAATTGCACCTCCCCAACAATGTGTAGCCTATGGCGAAGAAGTAGGTCATAGTTTCGGTGAATGCTTCCACCAACAGAATTTTCAATGGGCAGAACAGCTTTATCCACTAACCACAATTCAACTGCCTGCAGAGAAGAGTACAAATATATCACTGCAGCTGTGCAGCAGCTATAAGCTAATGCATTCAAATGGGGAGAGAGAGAGGACATAACAAAACAAGCAATGTAACCTTGAATGCAGCTTCAAATTCGTCACAGGGCACAGTCTCACATTGTGGATATGCTTTCAAAGCTGCATCCTCACTATATGCTCCCGGAAGACCCTGTACCAAGCAGTTGACTAGTTACGATAGGTATTAGGTAATAATGCCATGGATAATTTATTTGAAAAGACACTAGTAATAATCATACCTGATAAGCCACGCGCACCTTTGATCCATCTCTTGGAGAGGAAGAAACGTCAATTGCTGTTAGCGGCTCTGCAATCAAAGAAGTCACATCTCTATGCTAAAAGGTAGAGTAAAATAGGAAAGGAGATTAAATCACTTATTGCTAACGTAAAAACATGAGTTGCATCCATCATATTACGAAGTTTTGCAGCAAGTGGGGTACAATCATATAAATTAAAGTGGTTGTTTGGAATTATTTTTGTTTTTGTGTTCTTGAAAACTGTTTTGAAAACAATATTTTGAAAATTGTTTTGGTAGCAATTAATGAAATAAACTAATTACAATTGTATCATCGCAATCTTTCTTGTTTTAAAAAACAAAATTCCAAAAACATCTTTTAGTTGTTTTCTAATTTTTGCTTTTAAAACACAAAATCCATTTTTTGTTTTTAAAGTCAATCTGAAAAGAATAACCAACCAAACAAGTTTTTTTTCATTTTTTGTTTTTAAAAACTAAAAATTGTTCTGCAAAACACTTTCCAAACAGCCTCAAGTCATCAATTTCAAACCTACTTACTCTACTTTAGAAAAAGAGAGCAGGATCAATATTGTAAATAACTCTTAATTATACTCATATGTTTATATAAATTATATAACCCTAAACCACACATTATATGAAAAGAAAAAAACATTTTCAGTACTGAGTCAATATTTTGGAGTGTGTCACCCTGTGTCTATTATTTATGTATCACCAAAATCACACTAGATGAAATAGCCATGGTAAGCCAATAAGAATTTTTGGCATTCTATGGCACATTTAGTTTATCCCTTTCTACATATCTTTCAACCACAAAAGTAATACCAACATCACAAACCTTTCTATTTTCAGGTAGTTTTCAATTTTCATTCTATTTTCAGGTAGTTTTCAATTTTCATCTCCATGTCCAACTATGAGAAAGAGAAGGAAGAGAGAGAAGAGGAGAATATGGCATGTGATGTCTCCACCCTCCACTCTACCTATCTTAAATGATCAACAAAATTTCAATCAAGAATACATTCAAGAGCAGAGTAAAATCATTCAGCTGCGAGTAAATCATTCAAAATAAACAGGTGCATTGGCTCCAAGTATTTTGAAAGAAAAAAGGAGCGTAATATGTTATCAGAAACGCTAAGGCCATGTTTGGTTGGAGGGTAAAAATGAGGATAAATATTAAATAAATGAATTTCATGCGTTATTTTACAAATGAAGTTCAAACATGTAATTTTTATCCTTCAACCAAACACACCCTTTATATAATGCTGATATGGTGTGGATATCCAGTGAGCACCCACATTCATGTGGTTAATAGAATTATAGAATCACACAATTATATGTGAAAGCAAAGACATCCTACACAAATGTATCACCCCAGTTGGCCCAAATGCCGATTCAAGATATAACAGTCAATAAACAAAATTTTATCACAATTACAAACTCAATGGTGGCACAGCAATAATCAGAACAAGAATTCTCCAAATGCTATATATATAAAACATTTTTTTATATAATGAGGGAACTAAAGACTTACTAGGAAGCAGGTTTAGATCCTTGTGAAAGCCCTTTGAGTCATTGTGATGAAGGGAATCAGAATCAGCAGCACCAGAAGACTCAACCAAGGGGGCCCCAGTTGGCTTGTCATCTTCAACAGGATTCAAAGCTCTCTGAGGCTGAGCTACAACAACGGCACCCAAACTGCAACATTCCCACTTGCGGCATTTCTCGAGCTCATATCTCAAATTCCCAATCTGCCCATAATTTGCAACACCCAATTGAGGAGAAGCTCTGGAAGAACAACCCCAGATGGATGATGCAGCAGCCTTGAGAGCCATCAAAGTCAAGAAGAAACCAACTTTGCAAAAGCCTCAGGGGAGAGAGACAGAGAGGTGCAGACCCATCAGAATCAGAGTGCTTGTTGAGGGTTGGTGAGTTTTGGTGATTCACAACATGGGATGACATTGTCAAGATGATGATGATGGTTGGCGCTTGGACCCCACAGGAAATGATGACCCAGTACTAGTAGAATGCGTATATGAAACTGTTATGAATTGGAAAAAAAAATGAAGTTTTGGGAATTGAAGAATGAGAAATGAGAAATGAGAAAGAGAGGCCAACAAAACAGAACAGAGAACAGAGAAGAATTCACAAAGAAACAGGTAGGTAAGCAGAATGGTGGCCACTGCACGTTTTTCTTTTTCTAGGATTGTTACTCGTAATTGTAACACAGACTCTCTAACCGACCAAGTTTTTCTTTTCTATTTTATTCTGTGTATCGTGAGAGATCGAAAACACAGACTGTGGTCTACTACAGTCCAAAAACTCTCATTTCCCGTGGTTATTTATTATTTCTTTTAATAAAATCTTATTTTGGTCAACAAAATGCTTCTTTAAAAAATGAAAATAAATGTTATCTATTCTCTTGGAAATTGTGAAACACTGAATTTCATATCAGTTAATAATGGATGAGATATAAATTGATACATCTCACATCCTATAAATATAAATAACACACTTCAAAAAAATACTTTTTCACAAGTTATTTTGTCACGTAGTGGGTTCAAAGAGTGTGTGAAATCTTATTCCTAAGTATTTTCGGTTCAATTCGTTAATAGCTCACTAAACTAAGTGCATAAGCTCATGTGCTTAACTTGAACTAAAGATTTGATCTAATTTATTAGATGAGTCAACCTTGAATTTTGTTATGTTTAACTCATCAATAACTCATGAACTAGCACAACACACACACACACACACACACACACACACACATATATATATATATATATATATATATATATCTTTATATACATAATTATTATGGATTATATATTTTTAATATATATTATGTATTGTATATATGTATTTATTATTATATATATTATGATGTGTTGGTTATGAACAATAAATATAATTTGATAAATTTTTGTATAATTTGTATGGCATATAACTCATGTTGAACATAAGTCAATTCATATTTAAATTCAGTCAGCTAACTGAATAACGAGCTGAAGCTCAATGAATTTTAATTTTAATTGGTTAAACTTGAACCTGAATTTTAAACTTAATTATTAATAAGTCTAAGTTTAAGCAAGCTCATTGTTAATGAGCTTAGTCTAAGCTTTGCCACCAACCCAGCTCACTTTCAATCCTAATCACGTTGGAGGATAAAATCATTAGCTAGCTTAGTTATTTAGATTAAAATAATGTCATTTACCTAGAGGAAATTATTTTAGCTAAATTATGTTGTTAGATATATTATGTTATATTCTAATATTATAAAGAATAGAGTTAATAACATTAAGTTGAACAGATAGATGACTGAAAAATAAAATTAAAAGGATTATCTTTGAACTTTGATAAACGAATAAATTGGAACACTATTTTTCACACTTTTCTTTGCGCTGACCCTTTTTTAAAAGGAAACAAACCAAAAATGGTATATTACAATCTCATATATATGTTACTGTTTAGATTCTGTTTTATGGGTCCCGAAATATTGTATATATTTTTATGCGCTTTTCTAGGAAAAAATATTAATAATGTAAGACAGCTGCTACAAATTTGAGTTAAATTTTAGTGTGCTGATGGTATAAATAATAAAATTATTTTATATCGTAATCCCCATAAAATATTTCACATGTATCATTTTTTAAGTAGTAAATATAAAAAATAACTATTATAATCAATGTAATGATATGATATATAATAGCATAATGATATAGAAATTTTCACACTATCAATATATGCATATTAAATCAATATAATTTAATTAAAGTAACATGATAAAAATAATAGAGTTTATTTCTATGCATTAATAATTTATAAATATTTTATATTATTATCTATTTAAATTATTTTATTTGAATAGCTTTTAAATTTCAGGTTTGACATTAAATTATTTTTATTTAGATAATAATATATGATTAGATAATTATATAAAATCAATACATATAAATTAAACTAAGAAAAAAGTTGAAATGACATTAATGAGTGTTAAATAACTGCACATGTTAGGCTCGGCACGTGGTTTTGGTGTTGGTTGAGATAGACAATGTGAGGAGGAAGATGGTGCCATTGGGGTATAAATGATTATGAGTAATAATATTTGTACTCTTACTTTTGGATATGGTGCTAATATATTTTTATCTATTATTAAATAAGATATGAGTTTTAAATTAAGTAGAGTTCACATCCTATTTAATAAGAATATATTGACATGATGTTTTACTAATAGTTAATACAAATATCATTTTTAGATGATTATTAACCGGACAAACTTGATTAAAAGTTAAAACCGGACGCTATTTTAAACGTGCTTTCCGGGTTCGGAATTTGGTATTCTAAGTGTTGGTTAATTTCACATTTGTCACACCTAGAAATGGAATCACGTTCAATCCCGTACTTCGTGCCACTTCTCCAAATTCATCCAACGTGATTTTGCCATTTCTCGTTCAGATTTGAGAGAAGTTGAAAGTCCAGTTTTTACGCTGTCTGTGTTGCACTTTATGTGATGTTTTTGTTTTTTCTCCTGTTATTTTAAAACTATATATATTGTATTAACCAAAAGAATTTAATTTCTATGTATACAAACAGTAAATAAACTATTTTACATCGTTAATCACTAAAAATTCAAGGAAGTGTCAAGTCATTCTACAAAATTACTCATTATGAAAACTATCATAATTTGATACTATTTTAAGTTTCTATTAGTATATAAAAATTAAATTTTAATTAATAATATTATTTTTATGAATTTAGTTTTGGTATATATGTAAAATTTACACGTGTATCTAGTTATGTATTGTCATAATATTTGACTCAACTACTTACAAAATTTAATGAATATGTAATGTGTAATATTTATGTTTAATGTATTTATTTCATTATTAATTACTCAAATATTTTATTCAAATCGTGATGCTTAAAAATTACAATGATTTTAAATATATAAAAATAAAAATTTAATATCAAATTCTTTGCAGCATTTATACATTATTTAATTTTAATATATTGGCAATATAAAAAATTTTATATTGTCATTCAATCATTTTTTTCATGTGTATGACTTCTGAAGTAGTGAAATAAGAGTCAAAGATAATTTATTGATGTAATTAATAATACTAGATTAGATGACTATATAAAAAAAATTATACAATCGATACATTAAAATTAAACTCAATTATACATGTAAAAGTTATTTTTATCAATATTATGCAAACAATATAATCTCAATACTAGAATCAAATAAGAAACAAAAATTGAATAATTTTATTCAAATATGTAGTGTAAACAATAAGTATAATATATAATTCATACTATTTTCAGTAATTATACAACTAAAAATAATTTTAATTAATATTGTTCAAACAATATTAATTTTATCAAAATCACTTCTAAAATCAAATTGCCAAACTGAAAATATTTTATTTTAAATTATTTTTAACTAAAGCTAATTTTAACAAAATCAATTTTATCAGGTGACTAATTATATCAATGGTGGCCTTGGCTGCTAGAATTTAAGACGATATATTTTGTATAACTTATGGGACTGGTGTCGCATTCATGCAGACTTTATTTAACTACTAATTAAATTGTAAATATACAATATGAGTGAAAATATGAAAAATAACGTTGTTGTTGCCTAATTTACTTCTGTATTATCAGTTTGACGTTTGACGCTTGACGTTTAAGCATCTACGCCGAAGCCAAGTACTTTTGTATTCCCTTTTGTATACTTCTGTAAATGATGGCGTTAGCAGTTTCAAAGCCTTTGATTATGAGAAATTTGATACTATGAAAATTGAAAAAGTTGTTATGTGTGTTATTTAATATTTACTGTTTAATTTCCTACGTCCAAGAAAAAATATATTATTTCAGTTATCTGAATTATCGTTTTCTTATATTTTAATGTCATAATAGTTAAATATAAAGCAATAACTTTTTTTCCTTTAGCTAAAACCATTTGAAGATTGTTAACTCCTTAATCTAGAGTTTATTATTATTATTATTATTATTATTATTTATAAACTTATTCTAGAGTTGATGAAATGGGGAGCAGTCTAGTCAAACTTGGTGTAAGCGGTGGCGTTAGCAGTTGACATGTAAGTTTCGTTTCTATTTATTAATAAGTTTCTTGCTGGGGTTGCCCATTTTATTTGAAAATATTTGCTCAACATTATTCGGGTATTATTTTTGTTCTTGGATTTGGCCCTCTATAAAAAAAATTTATTTGGTTGATTCTTATATATATATTTTTTCATTTAACTAGATACTTAAATATTGTAATAGATAATAATATGTATATATGTGTGCTTTTCTCTTTAATTTTGATTATAAAATATTTATTTCTTTTATATATAAAGATTTTTATTTAAATTTTTAATAAAAATATAAAATTAACTATTTAAAAGTTATTTGATCATGGGCTCGGCTGAGCTGACCTAAAGTATAACTTGAACTGCACTTGAAATGAATCCAAAATGAAATTTTAGAATTTGATCTCAGTCTAATAAATTTTGGGTTGGAATAGATCATCGGTCAAAATTAAGTCATAAACAGTATTTGTTAGAGCTATACTCTTTTTGTTTTGGAAGAATTTTTTTTATTTTTTAAGAGGAAAAGGTGATAAAACCACCATGGAACTCGCATCTGTAAATGGTAAAGATGATAGTAGCAACGATAAAGTTTTTTTCTTTTTTTCCCTTCTCTTGGAAGAAACAGAAATAATTATTTTTTCAACTGGCGAAGATCATTTTGGTGCCGGCATCTAGAAATTTCTGAAGAATATTGCTCTGAAGACAGATGTACAGGAGGGTTGAATGTTGAACGAATCTCTCTTTGCATTTTTTGAATGTTGTTGCTTTGACTCTCTTAATCTTCTTTCCCCTGGAAAGGAAGTTGGGAAAGGATGCGAAATACCTACCAATTATCACCAACTACTCATTGGTCCAAATCAATAGTCCAGGGATAAAACCATGACCATATTAAAAAAAAAACCATATATTTGGGTAGAATTTCAGCAAACCTCATTTTTTTTTTGGGTGCGAGTGAAAATAGTTTTGCTTCCTCATATAAATTTGTAACATCTAATCCAGGGTTGTGGTTGAGTGGTAGAAACCATTTATCTTTAAACAAATGTTAGGAGTTTGATCATAACTTTGAATATAGAGAAGCTTAAATCTCTAGCTGTTTTACCCATTGTTCTGAAACCAGACTGAGCAATCACTGGTGGCAAACCTCCTGCCAGTCGGTTGGTCCCAAAGGGTCCAAAACCGCCTAAAATCGGAATCGGAGAAGGGGCAACTGAGCCAAAAGCCAGTTTAACCTTTTTTTTATAAAAAATTACAAAATTGCATTATTTTGGTTTTTTTTTAAAAAAGGCTTAAAATCTTATATTTCCTATTTTTTTCTTTTCTAATATGGAAAGTAGTAACTTGAGAGATTTGATCCATATGGATAATGTTTATTTTGACTAAGAGATGAGTTATGTTATGTTCTATGGGTTTTATTGATATATAATTTAATTTTTAGTTACTTTATGACATATATTTTATTTTATATTTTTATATATTTATATAAATATATATTTTATTATATACCGTTATATCCCAATTAACTTTATTTAACCTTTGAACCCTTGCCCCGATTCAATGTCTGGTAAGTTTTCAGAACCTTGGTCTTACCCTTTGAGATGCTTGCAAGTTGCTCGGATTAGTACGTGATCGATAGTGGATACCTTGGTCGAGGAACAAAAAAAAAATATAAATTTGAAACATCTAGCAAATGAAAATGTTAGGTATTTGCTTCCTGAAAAGGTTTCAATTTTCAGATTTATGAAGGAAAAAATTGAAAAACTGTTTTTAGTTTTTTATTCACAATATTTTTAATTTTTCCTTACAAATCTAAAAACTAAAACTATTTTTAAACAGCCATTTAGTTTCCTTTTCTTTATCCCAAAACGGGGCAAGGGATTCAGTTAATGGTTATGAGATTTATGTCTCATAAGAAATTAAACTGAGGCCATGACAGAAATAATTTCATGTTGGCGGAGGAAAACACATTGCAGGGTGAAATTAACATGGTCTATCTTCCAAAAATGAAATTAACATGGTCTAATTAAATTCTAAACTCATAAACCAACCACAATATCATTCTACAGCTTATTGACCATTTTTTGACAAAAAATTATAATGAAACTATATATCCTTGTTAATTTTCCAAGGTTACATGGCTAATCATCGGTTGCTTGATCCTGTACAATTTTCATTTTGTGGAGGTAGGTGGCCGAAGAAACTTACAGAAACAAAATGAATAACATACCCTTATTAGTGGGAACTTTCCCTTAATTAATCATTATATAGTCTGGAGTTAGACAGATTATTTCATCAATATCCTAAAGGTACATAATAAAAAAATCTTATATATTGAGTACTAACTCTCAAAACACATCTACACAGACAGCACTCATCATTCTGACTTAGTTGAGATTATACTTTTGTTTTGCTCAAGTCAAGTTCCATCCTATAAAGTTAGCCAGGAACCGGTCTGAATGTTAGTTCTTTCTTGTCTGGTTATCTTTGGCTGATAACTTTTGTTTGTTGGATTAATTGTAGTCTTGATGGTGGTTCGTTTGAATATTTGTCTTTTGAATTTAATATATTATTGTCACAGCCATTTGGTAGGCAAGTCACTCACCCACTTATGTTTGGTAAGAAATTTTTAGAAGGGAAGATACATGGCAATGCAGATTTTTATTTTTATTTAATATTTTAAAATAAATGATGTAAAATGTGGGTCATTTTTTCTAATATAGAACTTGGGTTGTTGTTGTACAATAATATGGAATTGAAAACATAATTACACGAGTGTAACATTACAAATCTCGCAAAGTGCGAGAATTTTAAAAAATAATTTTTAATTTTCAAAAATAAAAGCTTCGCCTAGTGCAAGATTTTTAAAAGAAAGATTAAAATAGGGATAAAATAATAAAAAAAAAACTCCTCTACTAACCAAATTTTCTACCTCTTTTTGCTTACCTCCATCCCTCAATAAAATTCTAATACATATATAATAGTGATATTATCCGTGATTTTTTATCCCACCACTATCTTTCAACTATCCATTATTTAGATACATGGTAAAATTTGATTGAAGGGACATGAATAGAGACATAGAGTGAAAACAGTAGAATTGAATTTTTTTTGTGTCCAAAGCTCACATCATGCGAGATTTATAACTCTACAGTGGGTATAATCTTCTTTCAAATTCCATATTATTGTTATTCTTTCACTTAACTTTCATATTAAAATAATTTTCTCGTAAAATGTGAAGCTCTTGTATGATATTTTTTTTATTGTCACCTTTCAAATAAATTTTTATCACATATTTAGAATAAAAAATCCACAGTTCTTCCCGTTTAAAAAAAAAAATCACAGTTCTTGTTTTCGTTTTATCGTCTTTTCTTTTTAAATCACGATTATCTTTAAAAACTCGTTTCATGAAATTTTAGTTGCAAGCTATTTTGAAATAGTACAATCAAGGAACTTTACAATCTCAACATCTTTACATAGAACATCAAACAATTAAATGATCTTAAAATTCTTTTTTTTTTCCGGTCAAGGTTGTTGAAATAATTTCTGAAAAAAATCTTTTTTTTGTCATAAACTAAAATGGACTAGTGTGCTGAATTGTCAGTCAAGCCAAGCCCAGTATTTTGTTACAAACTGGCCCCGTACACTGCTGATGAGCCATCCATCATTTCTTGGGCTTGTTGTTGTGAAAGCTCTCTCTGGGCTTTGGAGCCCAAAACCTTTCATAAAGCTTACACTAAAACAGTATTATGGCCCTGCTTTGGTTCCAATTTTATGATGGTGCAAGTAATCAAATGTTATTAATTAACCCCTTGGACTAAGCATCATACTTGTGCTAATATTCTTATGAAAGTGTCTCATCTATTGAAAAGGGACTGGGTTGTACCTAATAGGTACGCAAATTAATTACTTACTGATAAAATGGCTAAGTTGGATAGTCAGTGATGATGATATTGTTAGATTTTAACAAACTCCTCCTCCCATCTATCACTTTTGTGAGAATGCTTTAGGAACTGAGTATTTGAGAGATTAGTAGGTTTTTGTGTTGCTAGCATCTATTGGTATTTTTTGCTTGTTTGTATTTCATCAGTAACCAAAAAAAATCTCTATGACCAAGTAATGAAGCTATTCTCACCAATCTTAATTGAGAGACATGGGTATGGATTTTGGGCTTCAAACTTGACTTAGGCTAATGAATACCGTTTTATTATTTGATTTTACATTTGCATTATTTTATAAAGAAGCTTCTCAGAGCGCCTCAAAAGCAGGGTCTATGAAAGTTAGAAAAACCACACTTCCCCAAGAACCTTTCTTCAATTTGATCTTCTTACTGGGTCCTTCTTCACCAAGAAAAAAAGAAGCATTCAACAGGTTTTATGAGGAAGTCGTACAGAGCGAGCTCTTACAATTAGAGTTAAGTATATATGACTCTGATTCCCATGCTTTTTGTGTCTCTTTCTTTCTCCATTACCCAAAGATTAAAGCCAGGAAAATAAGCATATTTCATGTAACGGTTTCCTTGAGCACCAGCCTCTCTCAAGTAGCATTCGGACACTATTGCGTTTTAGTTTCACATTATAATATGAGATCATAGTCTACGCCAGCTGTTAATTATACACTACTAAAATAGAAGAAATTGGAATTAGAAGGTTAATGGAACACACAAAAAAACAAGGTTTTTTGCACAAATAAAATGAAAATAGAGAGATGTTATGTATTTCCCTGTTTCGAGTTTATTACATATATGTCCTCTTTTGTTTTTAATGAAAGTCGATTAACCAATTTCCTTACGCTGCAAATTTTTTTCACAAAATAACACAGAAGTTGACTCAATTCACTTCTGTTTGCATACATTCCAGGCTTAGGTCATGTCACGTCAAATCATGTTGGGTGGGTCAAAAAACACCAAAGTCGATTTGAATCAACTTCATATGCATGTCAACTTTTGTCAATGCGTAAGGTATAGCACGAAATCGGGTGCAATCAACTTTTGTACTACACAGAAGTCGATTTATCAACTTCCATATTAAGTCGACTTATAGAAGTTGATTTAAATCGACTTCTGTGTATTACATAAGTCAATTGCATCTGATTTCGTATTGTACCTGACACAATATGATTGGTCGTCTTTGGCTTCTTCGATTCTTTCCCAAGGAATGATCCAATGTATGTGGAATCAAGACATTCCTCATTTTGTTTTTAATGCAGATGATTAGAAGGAGATCTATGTAGCAGAATTGATTAGGATTGACTCAGTAGATGATAAAACTTTGGACTATGTGTACTGATTTCACTTGAACAAAGGTGGCCAAGAGGATCGTGAGATTCCTTAAGGCAATTTGAATCTTGTTGGTAAGATTAATGTGTCCACAAGTTTCACCCTCTGCCTGAACAATAGTAAAATAATGGAAACCGTGTTCACATTATTTGGTAACATGGAAATTTATGACAAGGAAATGCATTCATCGAACCATTTCAGGAAGAACTAGGGCTCTCGAAGGTGTCAAAAGTGTTCAAATCTAATCCATCATCAAAATGCAAGACACTATCAAAGTTTGGTGGATCAAGTGCCATAGAGGAAAGTTGTCCATGGGAGCCCTATGCCTTGGTGGGACCAATTTATTAGAGACAAACGTTTCTCCAAATTGAGTTGGTTGCCATTGTGACGAAAGAGCATCTTTAGGGTTTAAGTGATTTCACTCATTTTGAGGATGGTAAATGTTCATGACGGTTATATTCTATTCATTTTCAACCACCTCTCTGCAATATAGGTTTTCTTCATCACCGTAACAATTATTCATGTGCAAAGTCCTACTCTTTAGCCCAATATTGCATAGGAGTTGTGATGACTAAAATAGTAGTTTGAGCTTATATAGCAGTGATAGTACTTTTATTGTATCATAAAAACAATTGAAAAGAAATTTAGATTTTTTTATACATTATGGGTTTTCATTCCTATGTTTAGTTTTGTTATTTTTCATACTATTAAATGTTATCTTATTTAGGAGAACTAGTTGTGTGTCCTGTCACACAATTCATAGGCAAGAACTTTGTAACCATCTTTTTCCTCATTCTTTTTTGTCAAAGGGGATAGAATGTAAAAGGGTTTGTCGAAGAAAATTTAGTAAATTGTAACATTGAGATTGGGTTTGATACAATATTGATGAGAAGGAAGCGGAATTTGCACATAATCTGAAGAATAATTATTTAATAATAGCCATTTAATAATGGATCATGACTTTGATATGAAGCATACTGGAGATTGTTTCTTTCAATTACTCTTGGCGAATGAATAATAGTAGTCCATAATGCCAACTGCCAACTTTTTTGATTAAAAATTCTATGCGGTGTTACACATTGTTCTAAAGGATGTTAGGTACAGTATGAAATCGGATGCAACTTCTATAATACACAATCGACTTCTATATAAATCAACTTAAATAGAAGTCAATCGACTTCTGTGTAGTATAAAAGTCGATTGCACCGATTTAGTATGTACCTGACACATTCTACAAAAGCTGACATGCCTATGAAGTCGATTCAAATCGACTTTGGTGTTTTTTGATACGGACATGATTCGACGTGACATGACCTAAGCCTTGAAATGTATGCAGAATAGAGTTGATTTGAGTTGACTTCTGTGTTATTTTTGTGAAAAAAAAAATTGTAGTGTATGGAAATTGATTCAAATTGACTTCCATTAAAAACAAAAGAGGACATATATATAACAAACTAAAAAACAGGAAAAATATGTAATATCTCTCTATTTTTATTTTATTTGTGTAAAAAAATCCAAAAAAAAAAACATTTTACTTTTACCATAACCTAAGTTATCAAAAGTATGTTCAGAGGGGGCGGCTGGGTAAATTTATGATTGGAGCATTGGTGGGGGACCCATAATGCTTTTACTTATTAAGTAGTCTCTTTCAGTAATTTGCAAATGGAAGCAGCAGCTTGGAGACGAAAGGCAGCTAGGAATGGCGTCTGGGTTGGCTAAATGGAAACATGTGGATGCATAGGGCCCCACTCTCTCAACCTCAATAGATAGTGGATGGATACACCACAATTAAACAAATTAAGTGGGTGCACTCTTTGGTCTTTGCACTGAGATTATCAAACCTAGCTTTGGACCAAATCTCCATGCATGCTGTTAACCAAACCACCTGGTGAAATCATCGTCTTTCTACATAAATTAACGCAACTCCAACTCAAATTGATGTATCAATGATTTCATGCGCTGAAAAAAATGCATATTGAGTCCTCTATTCTTGAATAATATAATTTTTTTTTCTAGCCTTTTAATTTATTGTTGAACTATTTGTAAGCTGTAACTGCTTCTTTCTTAATTTTCTGTTAGAAATACATCTGATTTATTTCTTCTAGGGTCGTCTCCTCCAGCAGAATTGAACCTGGATCCCCTGCAGTTCTGTAATGAACTACTGAATGTGTGGCTAATGAGTAATGATCAATGGTTCCAACTTCAAACTTAGTAATCCTTTTTCTTCTTTATTTGCCTTTTATATTTTGTTATATAATAAAGTTACTTTTAACTGTCTAACATTTCCTATAATTTGGATAAAAAACTGCAGAAGAAAATTCTTGACAACGTTTTAGATGTATAGTATGTTTGTTATTAGAAAAAAAAAATGAAAAATGCCGTCATAGCTAAAGGACTAATGGATGAGAATCTGGTGAAAAGGGACAAACAGTAAACGTTAGTCCTCCCATTCCAAACCAACTCTCATTCAATATCATGATAATATATTGAACAGGTTGCGTATTCATACCATATCGTGTACAAGTTCTACTGTTTGTTTATCAATGCACTGTTTTTTTAATGCTACTGGACAAGCACGTGTACCAGTATACTGTACGATAAAGCTAAGGAAGCAGGTCACATACGACAAATCCAAATCCAAATCCAAAGAGATACATTCCATCTATCTGTCTAATGTTTATGATGTTACACTGATTCATTGTTTAATATAAAAATGACATAGTCCGGAAGTGGGAAAGAGAATCCTTGTCACGTGGGAGCAGGGGTGAGTGCCCAAATAATGAAAATAACAAAATATTTTCCTCGTGTTCTAATTTTGACAAGAAAGAAATTGATTGAATATTAAATTGATCAGGTATTGTTAAAAGATTTAGAGATTTTAGTTTTGGTTAACAAAATATATATATATATATATATATATATATATATATACATACATATGATTAGTTAGAATATAAATAAATATATTAAATCATTAACATTAACATAATCAACAAAAAAATATTCATAGGTCTATAAATAAACATCATCCATATAAAATTTCTCTAGTCTAGACCTTACAACGTCAAAGCATTTGAAAATAATAGTTGTTAATGACTACGAGGTTTATGGTGAGTAACTTGTGAATGACGGAGAAAAATAATAACCTAACAATTTTATTAGTGTCCTTTTTTATTATATTTTTTTTACTCTATGATGTCATAAGATATATTTAAGCTTTAAAAAAATTAAAAAAAAATTGGAAAATTTAAAAACCGTTCTTTTTATTTTCCTGATTTTCCCTTTTTTCTACTTTGACTTTTGATTTTTAACTTAACGGACCGTGAGGGTTCCATGCTGGTTAAACCTAGGTCCAATTTTTCTCTTCCTGAATTTTGATAAACGTGTTGGTAATATCCTCTTAACTTATGTGTGTGGGGTTTAATTGCAGAAACATGCATCCAAACCCTTGCATCAATCACTTCTCGGGAACTTTCTTGCATGGGCCATGGACCTTGATGGTCCTTCTTCCTTCGTCCTTTAATCTTTATGACAAATTTGTTACAATTGCTCTACTCATCCAACAAAAAAGGAACTAAAATGAGGAATTACATTGGAAACCTATTCTTAGTTTTGCAATTAGCGATAATTGTTTTAATAAAATGCCAGTGCGGATATTAACAATTGTGACAATAATTTTTAATTTTTGTTATTTTACTGTAGCTATAATTTGTGTATAACATATATAAATATAAATAATAAATCTTCTGATAATAATATTTAATTTTAATTTGTATATTTTTTATGATTTAAGATTAGAATTATTTGTAATAGGGAAATCATAGTAGTATTTCATATAACGTAATATTGTATACTTTGGTCACAATCATCGCTGTGAATACACTTAGAAACCAAAAATTAAAAAAAAATGCATTGGTATATGAAACAATGTATAGTATTAAAACAAATCTTATTCTATCAAAGTGTGTTTGGTATGGTAAATTAAGCAAAATAGAATAAGTTAATACTACTTATATATTTATTCGCGTTGTTTGAAACAACATATTGTATAACCTAACTTATCTATTATAATCCCCTTATACATTAAAATATTGTATAACTTAATTCGGGGTATGTATTAGGCCTGATTAGCTTTTAACATATAAGGATATTTTTATTTTTTGATTTTTATATTTATATAACTTATTGAAATAATAAATAGGTATAAAATATTGAAATAAATAACAATATCTAATATAAATTAATAGCAATTAATAAATATTTAGTAAATATAATATTTGAAAATTATATTTAAATAATTATTAAATATTTTTATTTTATTTTAATAATATTTACTTATAAAATTAGAATTATTTGTAAATAAATAATTATATTATGGAATATAAAATATAATGTCTTACATAGTATTATATCAAATACTATATAGTACTAAAATCTTATTAGGTCTAATATAATCATACCTTAATCCTATTAATTCTTATGTTATCAGTTTTATCCTATCAAGTATGTCAAATGGGCCTTAAAGTCGACTTAACACAACTAATAGGATAAAGTCTGATGGTATATGGTATAATAAATTTTGAATTCTATAGTGTTTAATATGACATTGTATAAAATATTATCCTTTCTTTACAAATAATTCCAAATATAAGTCAATAAAAAAATAAAAATTAGTAATGATATATTGTTGAAAATTTTTGTTGGTATAATTTTTTTGATATATTTGGTTAATTTAGTTTTGTATTACTCATTTTCCTTATTTGCTTTTTAGTTAATGAAATATTGTTGGAATTTTTCATTGGTTTGTTTGTTATTATTTTTAGGGTTAAATGCATTTTACCGCTGTTTTAGATGCCTCTATAATTTAGACTTTACTTTTAAATTTGTGCATTCGACACCTTGAATTTTGTAGATTGTGCAAAAAAGCTCTTCTATTAATTTGACATCTATTTTGCTGTTAAATGTCATGTGCAAGTCACATGATGGATTTGATGGACAAAAATACCTCTTTCCTACTCTAACCTAAACACTAAGTTTGGCTGCTCTCCCAAAAGCTCTCTCTTCCAACTTGTATGATTTAATATCCCTAATCCCTAATTCTTGATGTTGTTCAAGAAGGAAAATTGCAAAGAGGCGGCGGCATAGGGTAACACGGGAGGCGTGCAACAGTGGCTTCTCTGCGATGGGGCATGTCCTCACGATGGCGGTGGATGTCAACAGATGTGGCTAGCTCGTGAGGGGCAGATGGAGAGGCGCGTGTGGAGGCTTGGGCTTCACGTGTGGGTGGCACTCTGACCCACTATCGTTGCCACCTTCATCGATTTCGAAACCCAATTCGATCTAACTTTCTCGTAACCCTTCTTCTTGGATTCCTTCATCTTATAGCTTCTAATCGCGACACATTGACGTTATTGTTGATATTGATGTTGTTGGCTTTTTGGTCATCGTAGTTTAGGGTTTCATCAAAGTCGAGGGCAACTGAGGAAATGGTTAAATTGGAGGGTTTACTTGAGGAGTCCTTGCAATTGTGGTGACCGAAGGAGAGATTCCAGGGTTGGTGATAGTGTGATGGTGGTTGTAGGGGTGGTCACCTAATGTCACCTAATTGAACATTGAGCCTCCATTGGCGCTTGGTCCTGAAGGGCTCGTAAGTGTTGAGAATATGGGTTCTGCCGCTCAGCCATTAATCTAACCTTTAGCAGCTAAATCTCTACCATTGGAGTATGTAGATGGTGATGAGAATGCCAGGTTCACATTAGGGTTTTTAAATTATTTATTTAATTAATTAATTTTGTGTGGTTAATTGGAGTTGGGAAGAGAAAGTGAAAGGCTGCTATGGAAATGGGTGGTGACGAAGTGGAGGAGGGTTAGTAAGAATTTTTGAGGGAGGTTGGCTAGATGGGGATTATGGAGGGTCATGGGTTAGGGTATTTTTGTCCATTAAATGCATCATGTGACTTGCTCATGACATTTAATGGCAAAAATAGATGTCAAGTTAAAAAAGCTTTTTTGCAAAAGTCTAAGGTGTAATTACATAAATTTAAAAGTTCAAAGTCTAAATTGCACAATATCTAAAATATAGGGGGGTAAAATATATTTAACCCTTATTTTTATTATTAGTTTGTCAAAGTATATATATGTAATACCCTAATTTTTAATAAAAAGGTTAGAAATTTTTTTTTGAACCAAGAAGGGTGCTAATTACCTTTATCTCGTTCCAAATGAATTTCACTAAGCCTAAACCCTAATATAATATAACAACTTTCTTAGGATCAAAAGTTTCGGTAATTGTTCCCAGAGGAAAACAAGTTAAAGAACAATGCTTAATGAATTTTATGAAACCTTTACACATTTTGTTTTTAACTTATAAGTTTGTAAAATCATAAGAATTCAATTTGAACTAAAATCCAAAATTTGGATTTTGATTTGTGGGATTTTAATTTTTGTGATATTTTATTTGAATTCAAATGGAAGGTATTTAATTATTTATATTTATATTTTAATGTTAATGGACATTAACTTAAAATTAAGAAATGCAATAAATAAGTGAATCCTGGACAACTCACTCCAATACATACCAGGACGTGAATTATAGCTCAAAGTTAGGAGAAAAACCATTATGCAGAGCACTGCACTAGAATAGTAAACGGTGTAGGTGGGAATTTTATGCTCTCTGTAGCGTTGCAAAACTCAATGTGCACTTGGTCAAAATTTCATTAAAAACCCCATTTGGGTTTCCCATAAAACACCACCCTTCACCTTATTTCTTCTAGAAATCGCGATTCTCTCACCCTCCAACTCTATTTCTTCACTTTTCTCAATCTAACTCCATTTTTCTTGTTCTAAAAGCTTAAGGTATGTTCAACGTATAGATTTTACTTCCTTTCTCCTTCAATCTTTCATGTTTTGGGATTAAATCTTGTGTTCTTCATGGTTTCCATGCCATAGCATTCTTCACCCTTCATAATCTTAGGTTAAAGTTACTTAGGGATCATTAGAAATTAATCTAGAGTTCTCCTGCTTCTATGGTAGATCCTGTACTATTTTCACTCCAAGAAATCCTGTTGGTGTAGAGCCTTCAGTCACCACCAAATAAGTGGGTTTACATCTGATCTCTATGTTGTGCATTAGAATTGTTTTCATAAAGATATCATTTACTACTTGATTTTAAAGATTACTGCAAAGAGGTTTGAGGTTATTATTGGTTTGTATGTTTTAAACTTCTGGTTTTAGAGCATGAAACTTGTTTTTCATAAAACTCATGGACCATTATTGTTGAACTGATTTTAGATAGAATTAATGATATATATAATTATTAGAGACTTTTATGATTGTTTCAATGGATTTTAGAACTGGTTTATGTATATGATATATTTTTATAACAGATGTGAAGTTTAGAGAAAAAGGTTGGAAATATGGTTTAAGACCCTGTAATTTCATAATATGATATTGAGTTTTTCCTAGTTTATGAAAAATTTGACAATTTGAATGATTTAGATAATCAATCAAAAGATTTTAGAGCTTAAATCTTCATGAGATTCAAAATAGTTGGTGGCTACATACTTTGTGGATTGAAATCACAAATGTGTTCAAAGGGTAATCCCTTGGACATCATTTCATAGTCACAGTTATATTAAGGTCCAATTAGAATTGGATAGATTAGAGCTAGAGAACTAAAAGGTTCTAAAGTTTTCGAATTTACATGGATTTATTTAATTAGCTTATATGGTAGCTATAGAGAAATAGCCAGTGACCAGATGGAATTGATTGTTAACCTTGGTACCAGTTGCCTGAGGGCAATCTCACAGAGAATAAAACCTATTTAGGTGTCCAAATTGAATTCTTTAAGAACCACAGAAGAAACAATTATACCATGATTGATGGACATAATCACATAGACATTATTGTTTCTCTAGGGCCACAATACTATAAATTTATATGATTCCTAGCATGAAAGTAACTTGAGGAAAAATGTTTTTCTATGCTTTTATGAAATGATAATTGAATTTATATCTATGTATATATAGGTAATTATGCATGACCTTTGAGTTTTATTATTACTATTATGATTTCTATGCACTGTTTCTTTGGTGTCCAATGAAAGGGGTTAGGTGATGGTTTAAAGTTTTGGTAAAAAACTGACCCATCTCCTTTCTATTTTTATAGATAGAACAATGGTCTCTCAGCCTTCTTTCTCCGCAATAATAAAGTGTTAGCTGGAAGGATTCATTTGGGGTGAAGCATCCTTGTTTGTTTGAGTGCTCCAATATAATGCAGATTAACATCCAAATTTTTCTTAATATAGTGTTACTTTGTTATAACATTTTATTTTGAAAGTATGAGGATTTTGTTTAACAAGAAATATTTAAGGATAATTATTGAAAAAAATATATAATTAAAATATTACAAAACTTAATAGTTGTACAATCTGGAACTTAGCACCAAAATGTAAAATTTTAATTATTCCATTGGATTTTATTAAAATTACAAAAATACCACTAGAGATAGAAAATAAACTTATAACATAATTAGTTGAAAAGCTAAAAATTAGAAAGCTTAGAGTGTCATTAAATTATTAAAAAAATGATAAAAAATTAAAAATATACCTTAAACATAAATTTGATCATAAATATCAATATTAAGTAATTTTGTATAATATTAGCATAATTGCACAAAAATAACCTATTGTGGAGTATAAAATAAATTCTGAAAAATCCTAGAAAATAACTCTAAGTCTTGTAAAATTTTTTTTAACTAAGTTATGATATTAAATAAGGAGGACCATGAAATAGGTCTCTCCATTAGGCTATGGATAGTGTTAAAAATCATATTGATCTTTAATTAATTAATTTTGACTTAATTAAAGCTTAAATTACCTAAATAATCACTTAAAATTTAAGATAAATTTTCCTAAACCTTGATTTATCTTGCTGATAATACTAAACCAATTAATTAACACCTAGATCAGCCACATGGAAGAAAAAAAATATATTTGAAAAATAAAATTAAATGGTCAAACTTTCATATTATAATTATTCAACAACCAACCAAACTTTGACTAAAAATTTCAACAAAAATGAGCTTGTCTCTTTATCATGTTAGGTAGCTCAAAATTCACATGGGCTGCTATATAAAATTTATATATTTTATTTATAGATAATTAATTATTTTAATTAGCTCAAATTAGACCTAATTAAGGTAAAGATATATTAAAAATACTAAAAATTATAGAAAAAATTCATGAAAATTATAGATAACTTATAAATAAGGTAAAAACATGTTCTTAACAATAGATTAAGGAAAATTAATTTTTATGATGATTTTATGAATTATTTAGTATATATAACTTTAAGATAAATATGCAAAATTTGTCATTTTCATATATTAATCATTCAAGACAACTTTCCACCCTCTATAACTCTATTAGACATGTTTTTCAAACTATAGGCTGCCAAAGAAGAAAAAAAATAGTTAAATAAATTATTAGTTAATTAATAATTAATTCTTAATAAAACTAGCAATAGTGTAAAATATCAAATAAAATATAAATAATTATAGAAAATTATATAAATTTCGTGAATACTTGTATTATATCTCTAATAACCTTATTATGATGTTTGAATAAAAAAAAGTCATTTACTAATTAATTAACTTAATTAAGATGAACTAGTATAAGCAAATTTACCTTATTTTGAATAATTAATTATTAAATTATATTTAAAAATATTAAAATTTAATAAATGAATTTAAATCATTTCATTAACATTTTAGTATGTCTTTAAATGATAATTGAGAATTTATTAAATTATTTAGTGTTAGTTTTAATATTTAACTAATCAAATATGATAAATAAATTATGAAATTAGTAATATTTTAATCCTAAACTTTTTCTATAAATAGCACCCCTCTAAACATCACTCCACACTTCATTCTTCTTGCCAAAATCTATCAACACTCATAGCCATCATTTCTCTTCATTTTCTTTATTTTCACACAAAAATATTTACAAATATTTAGCAAATCACCTCCAAATTATCACCTCTTCTTATCACCATCTAACTTCAACACTTCCCAGCCTTTATACATGAATTATAGCCCTTAGAGAAGGTTTAGAAAAGTTGAAGAAGTTGCTAAGCGGGGTGTTGCTAAGTTTCTAAAGCTGAATAAGTAGGGTTTTCTTTCACTAATAAGCTTCATGCATGATTTTCATATATGATGTTGTTATGATACTCAAAGTTTGTGTTTATGGTTTTAATATGTTTGAATGATTTAAAGATTGTGACATAAAATACTTAATCTATGTGTATATGATGTTTATTTATTTGTTTACTTATATGGTTGAAAAGTATGATTTAAGATCATTTAAATTTTGATTATGCTTTCTTCAAATATTTCAATGTTGTCTAAACTTGTTAAACCATGTATTTTCATTTAATAAAGTTTTGTGCACAAGTTGTGAAATTTTAAGGTAATATAGCTTGATTTTGACCTCATTATGTATTTGATCATAAAACATTTTTGGTTCATAAAAATGTTGTATTTAATTCATTATAATGAATGGATTTTAAACCTTTGAGCATGTAATATTTAGCTTGGTTTATGTGTTATGTTTATCTTGGACTATGGACCTTGGATTATAAATATTTGACTTGAATATAAATTTATTAACATTAAGAAATATTATTTGCAAAGATTTAAGTTAAGGTCCCATTAGGAATATGACATATAAACTAACTAGATTCATGCTTGAAGTGATTTCTTAAAGTTTGGGTATAATTTCAATTATTTATTTTTAAATATTTCTTAGATTTTATTGCTCTTTTATTTACCCTATGATTATATCTTTATATCGATAAAAATTTTTTTACTTATATTGAACATGTAAAGGTAATTTACCTACATATTTTCTAAAGATAGATTGGAAATAATTTTGGGTGTATTTAGGTTTATGGAATTAGCAACATATTATTACTTGAAAATAAATTATTATATGATGAAAAACTAAGTTAAGTATATTTTATTATAAAGGAAATGAATTTATAAAAATAGTGTGATTTGGTGCTTCAATAATAATTGTAAGAAATATGGGTTTTATGAGTATTTTAGGAATCCTATGTTGTTTGGACTTTATGTGTAAATATAAAAAATCTTGTGGTCTACATGTAAATATGAAAGAAATCATGTAAACTTTATGTAATTTTCATTCTTTATGTATCCTGTATACATTATGTAAAATGAATACATAAATAAGTGACACTTCCAGGCCTTATAGCGATAAGGACTTGATGTACACTTAGTCTTAGTTGCTAAACCCCCGAATTGGTGTACGTTATAGTAATACCTATGCTAGCGGACAAAGACTGGTATTCACTAATCTGACTATCATCTATGATCCAGAAATATGAAGTTTACTATAATCATTTGAAAAGAACATGATACTATAAAAGGGAGCTCAGGATACTCATGATTATTTATGACACTTCTTTTCCTGAACTTTTATTATAATTGATATTGTGCACTTCTATCTTACTTGACATTAGTAAAATATAATTTGAGTTAATATAAAAGATTGTATTACCTATGTTATTCTTAGTATTTTTGGTGAAATGGGACTCCTGGAAACATCACCCTGAATTCTCTCACCCTTTTCTTTGATGTTTCCAATAGAGATCGTGTGAAATGGATGTAGCCTTGACTTAGTTTCTAAATAATCAGATTCTATTATGTGTGTAGATAGAATCTTTACTATCCCAACTTTGGTTATGTTATATTGTTATATTAAAGTTTTCCTTAATGTATCTTGAATGTGTAATATATATATCCTAGGATTGATGTTAGTAGTGAAGTAGGTTTTTATAGATGATGATTGTCTAACTTGGGAACTCCTGATTAACAAATAGTAGTAATATGTTAGAAAAGAAATATTCTTTGTCATTTAAAAATTACCTTTGGGTTGTTGGAAGAAAGTGTATTCCTAAAAGTGTGATTTGGAAAGGTTTTAGGAAAGACTTGGTATTTAAGTGTTGTAGGAATCAGATGCTTGATTTAGTTGGTATATATTATTCAGAATAGAACTATAAATGAGAAATAATCATAGCAGTTAAAAAAAAATTCTCGTAAAATTTAGATGGATAATAATATTATGTTAGCTAATTATTGTTTAAAATAATAATAATATTAAAACTTAAAGTGGAAGAATTAGAGCTAAAGTGTTACACTGGCCATATAACATGTTTTGCATTTTTGTTTTCTAAGATTTATTTGCATTAGTTTTATGGTTATTTTCGAAACAAGAGCAAACTTAGAGTATATATGCTGTATGATATAAGAACTTTAAATTTGACTTGTGAAACACCAATTATGATTACATATGAATTTTAAAGAACAGATGATTCATAGGTAGGAAAGAGGATTTCTTTCTTTTATGAATATTTATGAGCAAAACATGTATATAGAGATAGTCAACAGGTTAAGTTTATGTAGAATGAGATTTCTTACATACTGATAATGTTTAGAGTGTAATGACGATATAAATGTTTAGTTTCTTATTTTTGATCTCGGATTGAAGGGGAAAAAAAAAGAAGCAGACAAGCCAAGTGCTAAGTTGCATGGGCTGAGTGTGGATTGATAGCCTCTCTCTTTTAAATTCATAAATGTCTCCTAGTCTTGTAAAATTATAAAACCTACTCTCTCCATCATATTTCATAAGTCTACCCTTTTCATGTTAGAACCCTCCTCACTTCTTGTTGTAACCGGATTCTTTGAGTTTCATTTTGGAACTGCAGCGGACAGGGTGTGCGATTATATTTCAAAGATTAACATGTATTATATTATGTTTATTTTTCAAAAAATATAAATAAAAATTGTTTTCAACCTTGCACTTTCTACCGTTCAAAGACAACTGCGCCTGCATCTATCCTCTGCGTTCCATTATTTCCATCTCCATATTATTTATTCCAGCCCTTGCCTTTGGGGGCCTTTTTTATTTGAAAATAGTTTTAAATGATCTCATTTAAATGCATATATATTATTTTAGAAAAAGTCGTCTGAAACATTCTGAAAAAAGACGCAAGTTTCTTGAGGCAGAGCACTACATTCCTAGACGGTACAGAAGCTACTGTTGTACCTCTTTTTATCATAAAAATAAATAAATGCAATGGAGAGTACAACACTTCAATTTAGAGGACGGCAACCTATCATGCAGAAAAATAACATAAGATACTCATTTGATTCAATATCAATAAAGGGATACGATGAAATTTTAAAATTTAAAATAAAATATATATATATATAAATATTAATTATATATTAAATTTATTAAATTTAAATAATATTATTAATATATTATTAAATTTATTTACCTTTAATCATAATTATCTTAAGAAAATTTTAAAAAAATTTAATGATGGTACCTATACTTTGAAATTTGATGGTAAACTCTATACATTAAAAAACACACATTCCCAATAAAAATTTACAATTATAAAACTCTTAACTAAAAATGTATATTAATAAATTTTTATGGATAAACAAATTTGTAAAACCACAAAAAAAAAAGATTTTCACACATCTTGAAATATCAAAGTATTAATATCGATATTAGATACAATAAGTTAAAGATATTAAGTATAGTGGAATAATCAAGTATGGTATAACATAGATGCCAATCCTTTTTATTTAGTGTTAATGTTTACTTTAGTCGTTGACTTTTAAAATGAATTAAATTATTTTATGACATTGCAAAACGAGAGTTAAGTTAGTTCCTTATCCTATTTTTATTTAATATTTCCTCAATTAAGTAATAATATATAAAATTAAGTGAAACAATGATATACTATATGTTATTTAAATAAAATGAAGTTTAAAATAATTCATTTTATTGTCTAAAATTATACAAAATGAGTCATTTTATAATTTGAAATGAAAATTTAAATAGCTTTTTCTATGTAATTTTAGACACTAAAATAAATTATTTTAAATTTTATTTTATTTTAGATGACACATGATATATCAAGATATCATTTAACAATAAATATTATCATTTAATTGATAGAATCTTAAATAAAAATAAATTAAAAGATTAAATTGATCATATTTTATAATATTAGGGGTTAATTTAATTTATTTTAAAGGTAAAATATTAAAATAACTTATAAATATAAAGTGAAAAACTTAAACAAGGAATAAGTTATTTATTTATTTATTCCCCTGCCCATTCTCCCCAGGTAGGGAGGGATATTGCATAACCACGTTATGTTACCATTCTCCTAATAAATACTACAATTAATCCATTTAAAAAATTCTCCAATGCCAACTGCTCATTTCAATAGGTACAAACCAATTAACTTAACGAAGAGGACGTTATCAAAACGTACACAAGAACGAAACGACAGCAACAACCCGGGGAATAAAGTAAAGTAACAATTGACAAGGGTAAACCCAAATAGGAGGATTGCTACCTCATCCCCCAGCAGGAGCAGTACCCTTTGGCCCTTTGTGCAGCGTTTTTTAATTTGATTTCACGAAAAGCCGTGCCCCCTCCACGTCGCTGATTCGTCCCTTCAATTCCATCCAATCAATCCCGATGCCCCGCCTGTGAGACCAAAATACCCTTTGCTCTCTTCTCGCCTTCCTTTGCTTCTTCCTTCCCCTCCACATAACATAACGGTTGTTAAAACAGAAACTCCACGAGCACGAGCAAAGTGTGGGTGCTAGTCGCAATCGTAGCGTAGGTGTTAGCTAGCTAGCTAGCTAGCGTGGGAGAGATGGCAAAGACCACCACTCCTACGACGTCGTTTCCGGCGATCAAACCCGAACAATACGCACACAGCCCCGTCCACTACGCCGTCGTTTTGGGGGACCACACAACACTCTCCAGAATCATCGCCTCCCTTCCCCGCCTCCCGGACCCTTCCCAAATCCACACAGAGTCCGATTCCCTCGCTCAGGAAAGACTCGCCGACCAGGTAGCCGCCGTACTTGACCGCCGCGACGTCCCCAACCGTGAAACCCCTCTCCACCTCGCCGTCCGCCTCAACGACCTCTTCTCCGCGCGCGCCCTCGCCAATGCTGGCGCCGACGTCTCCCTTCAGAACTCCGCCGGATGGAACGCCCTCCAGGAGGCACTCTGCCGCCGCGCCTCCGAGATCGCGCTTGTTCTCCTCCGCCTCCACCACCGCAACGCCTGGTCTAAGTGGCGCCGCCGCCTCCCGCGCGTCATCGCCGTCCTTCGCCGCATGCGAGACTTCTACATGGAGATCTCTTTCCACTTCGAGAGCTCTGTTATCCCCTTCGTAGGCAAGATCGCGCCCTCCGACACATACAAGATCTGGAAGCGCGACGGTAACCTCCGCGCCGACACCTCCCTCGCCGGCTTCGACGGCCTCAAGATCCAGCGCGCCGATCAGAGCTTCCTCTTCCTCGGCGACGGCGATCACGCACACGACGTCCCCTGCGGTTCACTGCTTGTTCTGAACCGTGACGAACGCAAGATCTTCGACGCCTTCGAGAACGCCGGAGGACCGATGAGCGAGTCGGACGTCGCTGGATTCTGCGCTCAGACGAGCGTGTACCGTCCCGGCATGGACGTCACGAAGGCGGAGCTGGTTGGAAGAACGAATTGGAGGAGACAAGAGAAGACGGAGAGCGTGGGAGAGTGGAAGGCGAAGGTGTACGAAGTGCATAACGTGGTCTTCAGTTTCCGGTCAAGGAAAGTAGCGGGCGGGGAATCTGACGTGGCGGGGAGCGAGCAGGTGCTGCCGTTGGAGCTCGATGAAGACGACGATGGTTTTCTTGTGGCGGAGAATCCGAGCTTCGGCTTCCCAATGCCTGACAAGAGAAGACACAGTAGCTTCGTTAGAGAAGAGAGGGACTGGGTTCCCATGGGGAGGAAAAGCGTGGACCTGCCGTCGATGGCTGCTCCGCCGCCGAGAAGGTCCTCGGCAAGCATGAATGTGGCGGCGCCGCCTCAGACGAAGGAGAAGGAGTACGTGAGAAGTCTTAGGCCGTCGGTGTGGCTGACGGAGCAGTTTCCGTTGAAGACGGAGGAGCTGCTGCCGTTGCTCGACATTCTTGCGAACAAGGTGAAAGCGGTGAGGAGGCTGAGGGAGTTGCTCACCACCAAGTTCCCGCCGGGAACATTCCCGGTGAAGGTAAGGGCATTATGGGGAATTGCTATGAATTTCAGGTCCATATCAGATTCTGTTTTGTCTTTTTGTTATTAGAATTATGTATTATTTTTTTATTATTAATTTTGGTGGGTCTTTTGATAATATCAAAGAACGGCTTGACTTGACATGGGGCACCGGAACTCTGAAATGAAATCACCACCTGATTACAAGAGAAGCTTTGGTGGGACCCTAACATTTGTAGGGATGACCTCGTCCTCCCTCCCAGGTCAATGGCACTACTGTATGACGTGGCATGACTTCAGCTAGGAGATAGATAGATTAGCTTAGCTTGTGTTCTGTTTGTGTTTGGCATGTTGTGGTGTGGAAAATTCTACGTGCAGGGGCCATGTCAATGAGAATGGCAATGCGGGTGGTTGATTGGCCATTGAGACATTGATTGCCTCCAATGGAGTGTATAACTGTTGCAGTAGTCTTGTAGATGATGAATAGTTTTGCATGCAGCGTGTTCTTGATTTCATTTGATTGGATTTGATGAATGGAATGGTGGTTAATTTAGAGTAATGATTTGATTGGGTAATTTTGGTGTGGGGCAGGTGGCTATACCGGTGGTCCCTACGGTGAGGGTGGTGATTACGTTCACAAAGTTCTTGGAGCTGCAACCTGTGGAGCAATTCTACACTCCCTTTTCTAGTCCTCGGCATTTGGTGAGCCCAGGCACTGCAGGAAGAGAAGATAGAGACGATCAACACAATTATCCAGAAAGCCGCAAGTCATTCTCGTCGTCATCGTCATCGTCCGTGGCATCGGCGTGGCTGAGACGAAACAACAGCCAATCGGGTGCGATGGCAGGGAATAAGCAGCAGCAACAACCATGCTCTTCAATGGCATTGGATTCAGACCCCTTTGCGATACCTGCTGGGTATACATGGACCAGCGTGGATGATAAATCACGGAAAATGAAGAAATCCAAGTCTGTGAGGAAGTCCAGGTAAGAAGTAGCCCATGGGAAAGTAGGTGGGGAACAACAAAAACAATCATTAGTTGGAAGAATCGGATGGCAAGAAATTAGGTGCTTATAACGTCTAGTTGCGTCCACAATGTAGATATCCCGTCAAATTTTTTGTAGTCAACTGGGGCGTGGGGGACAAATAGTGTTCTGTTCATAGAAGGTGGTGGATTTGGCGGCAAATGCCAAGGGGTTTCTTTAACGGAAAGGGTAGTAAGTAGAGGTACATTTCTTCTATGCTTAATTACATTTTTGTTCTGTCTGTTTTCAACTCAATTATATAGATTCTTTTCTTCCATCCAATTTGTCCATTCTGCATTTGGCGCTTGAGGAAGGGCTAACGCTTGGCATGTGGCCTGGTTTCAAACTTGTAACTACAATTATTGCCATCGAGCTTGTTCTAGGCCGTCTCCAAATTTTCAAGTCTTCGCAGGGGTGGCAATAGAAAAAAGGAAATCCTTTGTCTCATTTCTGTTCACCAATAAAAAGACAATATGTTTGAGTTATGAGTAGTTATTAAAAGTTGATTTTGAAAAAATTGAAAAGTTATTTTTAATAATGGGACATTTTTTCACACATAAGTAAGGGGACAGAAAATTTGGGATAGAAGGTTTGAATTTGGCAATTGACCAATTGTGGACTTCTGGTTTAGTCGCAGTTTGACAGTTCACTTCAGTGGTTGATGTTGGAGCCTTTTAAATAAGTGGGTTACACATATCATAGTTATTAGGAAATACAAGGTAATTTATTTTTCGTTGTATCTATATTATTTATACATTATAAAAATTTAGGGGAAAGATTCATTTTAATAGTCCCTCAACTATACATAATAACATTAATCTAATCCCCGAACTATTAATAATTACGTTAATTAATTTAGTTAATGAACCGCTAGCACCATTAATTGTATTTTCAGTTTCAGAGTGCCGTTATTTTTCTGATCTTTTTTTGACGCGGTGTGCTCTCATATTTTGTGTTATTAATTTTTTTTTTTGGAAAAAAGTGAAGTCAATGTAATTTTTAGGGTTAAAATGATGCTACATACTGTATACATAAAATCACTAGTTGAGAATATGGTAGGGACAATCTAACCCCTTTTAACGTACACGTTCAGAGGATGCATGTCTTGCATTTAGAATGGCAGCGGCCGTCTCGTGACATGAATCTTGTACAAGGTTATTTTGATTTGAGGGTTATGTTATGCCAGCATCAGCTCAAGTGAATTAGTGCCTCAACTCCCTATTGGCCATGAGCAAGTAAAACGGAAACTTAAATAGGAGTAATAATAATCATTAAGGCCCACATTGGTTGGCTGAATGTGTGGCTCCAGCTGGAGGTGGCCTTCGATCAAAACAAAAAAAAGCTGGAGGAAATGTTACTTGCAGTAACATCCTTTTTTTTTTTTTTTTTGTCATGGTAAGATCCCTCTGGTTGAGGGTAAGTTTTGAAATAAATTCTTGGAATCTAGCCATTAGCCCTGCCCAGTCTCTCTCAATTTCTCACTAATTTACCTTTAACTGATCATTGTTTACCGATCAAAGCCGAGAATTTCTTCAGTGGAAGTGTTTTCTTCTCCTATCACAAAGCACCGAATGGAACCGTCCATCTGCACCTCTACCATCAATTGATCATGAAGTTACATCTTTTTCCTTTTTTGTCTTCCACAATCTATTTTTATTTTTATCAGAGGAGAAAATGAAAAAAAAGAAAAAAAGTGTATTTTTTAATTGTTTAGATGAAGGGAAAATAGCAAAGAAAATGAATATATATATATATATATATGTATATATATATTATGTGTGTGTGTGTATATTGATTTTATTGAGGAGATTGAATTCAAAGGTCAAAATCAAAATGTGGCTCCGGAGCAAAAGGCACTATGCAATACTTGGTCAAAGGAGCATTGCCAATTTGCCAGCAAAAAGATTTTTATGTTGAGTCCAATGTAGCCCTTAGGCCTTGACTGACTATACATCTGTTGAAGGTTTGAATTAAAAAAGACACTGCAACTCTTTGAGCAAGCACAAATGCACAATACATTCTCTCTAGTCTATTAAACAAGGGTTTCTGTATTTTCCTAATTTTGCCATAGCAAGTAATGTTCAACCTTTCCGTCATACCTTGGAAATGACTATAGATGAGAGTTAGGCAACCTTTTTTTTTAAAAAAAAATTATTGTTGTTATTATTTTTTGGGCAATGAGACAACCGTTTTTTCCCTTATGTCATTTGGCTCCAAATAGCTAGCGCCCCAAGTGTTGGATTTATTATTGGAAAAAATTATTGATTGTGCCATTTATTTGAATGAGGAGGCTCCACCGACCTTTACTTTATGTCCGCATAATTTAGCCTCCTTAGTTCAACGGACATTTCACTCTAATCTTTAATCCTTTTCCCTCTCTTTGGACAAGCCTTCCTTTTACTTTTTAAAGTTTTCTGATTGTAGCATTGAACCAGATCTTTAGATCCAATTAATTAAAGGGCTTTGGTCCCCTCATAAATCCCGCACATTATCAATTACCATATGAGTGATATAATTTTTAAGAAATATCATTTTTTTTAACTGCTGTTCATTTACAACTTTCGTTTTTTACTACACATACAGATTCTACTACGACTACTACTCAGTTTGCTACGTACTTCCCTCCAGAGAGTTTTCCTTCCGGCTATGAAAAGAATTCTTCCTGTAAATGTTACAGTAGGTTCCAAACTTGATAACAAAGACTATCAATAAGGGTAGTTGATTGATGCTAATAGTCTAAAGATAATAGGACATTAATGTTTATTTTATCTTCAAAGTGTAATTAAAAGGCCTCGCCCTGTATTCTTAGTTTGATGAATGGTATGTTCCTTTTCTTTTTGCCCCCAAAGTATGGGGTGATAGAACAGTAATTGAGTGCTAGATGGGACTTCTTAACAGCTAAGTATCAGAGTTGGTGGCAAGAGCAAATCCATGCATTGATTATTAGTGGATTAAGCTGAAACAGCCAATATTGTATGACAAATACCTTTGGCCTTCTATGAGAGTGGCTCACAACCATACCAAGGCCAAATAAAACCCTGTGCACAAGCCTACAAGGACTTAGTGGGACAACAGCAAACTCACAATGCTTGCTAAAGTATGATCCACTACTATATTATGTGATAAGGTTTAGTATTTAAAATTAAATAAATGGGCATGAAAGATGCCGCACATAGTTTGCTTAACCAGATGGAAATGCTCAAATAGGTGAGTTGTCAAGTCCTACTGTGAAAAAGATAAAAGATAAATTAGAAAAAGAAAAAGCAATGTAACAGGGAGGGTGATGGATAGGCCAGGCCATCAAACATGGCTAGTTAGCCCTCTATATAGCTATAATTCGCTTCAGCACTCGTTCTGTCCCTTTTAACTCCTCCTTCAAGCTTCTCAAATCTTCTGCATTCCAACTCCGGTTGATTATTTGAAGGTACTGTACCGTTCATGTCTAAAAGCGTTTCTGTTTCAAGTTTTCAACGCCATACACTTGGCAAACAAATATAGATTTGAAAATTTCCATAGTTTTATGACATGGGGTTTTCCAATTTATGTTATGCTATGATTCATGGGCACATGCCCGATTGATGTTGTAATATATTTAAATTATCCAGAGACTAGAGAGTTAGGCTTCGCCTCCCTAGCTTTGTTCTACAGGGATATGATTTATTGAGCCTTTGTATCCGCATACATGAAGGGCTTAAGGTTATTGTGTGAAATATTTACAACAAAGTTTGATTAATATAGTACTGTTTTATTATGCTGAAGGAAGCAGGACATATGGCAAGCGACGCACCAAGTTGGGCTGATCAATGGGGTGCTGGAGGTATTGGTGCCATGGATGATGATAGCACAACGTTCCAAAAAGATACTGGCAAGAACAAGAATTCGGGTGCTAAGAGTGGTTTCAGCAAAGTCAAAGCAACTGCCTCGAATTGTGTCAAATGGATGAAAAATCTGTGCAAGAGAAAGAAAGCATCCAATTAATGAGTGAATCTGAATGTGTGTACTTCTAACTCAGTACTCCTAGAAGATATCAATTTTGTTTGTGTGTTCCAATCTTAATGAATTGAAGGTGTATTCTATTCGGTTAAGCTCGATTCAAGGGATAAATCGTTGTTTCCGAAGGAAGGCACTCTGTATAAATAGAATTAATGGGTCATTGATCTGCCCCTAGAACTGCGTGATTGATTGCTAAAGAGTAAAGACACTCATTAGGATGGTGGGTCAGTGTTTTGCTAGCAGTGCAGGTTTTGTGATGGCTTGAAAAATTGTTATTAGGTAAAGAATTTGGTGATAACCTTATATATATATATAAAACTAATTTTGAGGTTTTCGTTGGAAAACATTATGGTGAACTGCTGAAGTTTGTTTCTTTTTGTAAGACTATGGTGTCGAGATGATGAGAATGTGTGAAAATCAATAGTTTTGTGGCGGGCATCATAAGCCTTGAATTAAGTATTTTGGTTACAGAAACCTGCAAAATCTGTCACGCTTTAGACTGCTCATCGTGGACGATTCGATTCAAAAATTGCAGAAGATAGAATAAAAATGTATGTGAGCATAGTTATCAGAACCGAATCCGATCGACTTATGGGTAACTGGTTAACGGAAGGTCACTGTCGAATTGGATATATACAAAAAAAATATAAAAATATATAAAAGTTTAAATAAAATTCAATAAAATGGCAGCTAATTAACAACTTGACACTCTTTAAAGGTCTAAATAAAAAGTATAAATAACAAACATAAATTCCTTAATATTGTTCACATTTCATAATCACGAATCACAATTGAAAGTTCAAAACATAATTACATAATTAAACTCACAGAGTTTTACATCACAAATTCACAAATCATGATAATACAAAGTTACTATATTTTTCTATAAGTCAATTAGAATTTTTTTTAAGGTTTTAAAAATGACATCATTTAATCCAAAAAAAAAAACTAACCCAACAAGTCCAGTTCAACCAATCAGTCACCGCTTTTGATACAAAAGGAGTAAAGTCGCGGTCTAATGGGCCATCAAATAATGACTTGAAGGTTTCATGACCTTTTCAAAAGGTCCAAGCCAGTTTTTACAACATTGTATGCAAGTTCACCTTAAACTAGTTGTTTTCCTAAATTTTAATGCGTAGATTGCATTTTTAAGCCTCATTTGATAAGTTCATGAGTTGAACAATTGCCACTTCTGAAAAGGATGGCACGTCTAATCATGAGGACCACAGTTTAGGCTGCCTATAAGTGTCATACATTATGGAAGTTCATTTTTTTGGTGCAATTATGGAAGTTCATGTGATCAACGGTATTTGATAAAGAGCAAAAATAATCACAGGTCGAACCATTGACCCGAACAGGGTTTGCGTACTTTTGTGACAAGTTTTTGAATAATGTTAGATCGCAATTAGCTATTTTGAAATTCCAAGTCAAAAGACGAATATCAGATGAAAAGAAAAAATCGCAAATTTCAGACCCATTCAAAGGCAAAGAAGAGTCCAACGGTGAGATCATAAAACATAAATTCATCCATTGAAATTCATAATGTAAATATAGTGCACATAATCAAAGGACAATATGGTAAAGGATAGGCATAAACTATTGACAGCGGAGAATTTACATGTTGCAGCAGGGGTATTTGCAGAGGTTATCATAAATTGTTGGTGCCTAGTGGGATCCGAAAGTGTTCTCTCCACTGTAAGTCATGTAAAGAAAGCCATCATCATCCTTATTTTCCTCATAAATAGCAGACATCAAGGCGGCTGCAGCAACAAGAGTTTCATTTATTAAGCACAGCCGCAAGTGCAAAATATCATAAGTTCAGCATGACATGAACAGTGGTTACTTACCAGTTGGAGGTAGTGTGTTATTGATGAAAACAAAAATAGCCTTCTCTGCACTGAGCTTAATCCTCTTTCGGACAACATACACAAACTGACCAACAGTCAAATCAGCTGGGACAAGGTACCTACAGCATGAAAACAAGAGTAGTGAAACCTAGTGAGAATAATACACTAATGCACAGAATCCTAACTTAATGCATTTTGGCCTAACTTGCCCAACATTATATCAACCTTTGCAAATATCTTGTTAAAGTGATGAAGTAAGTGCCAAGTTGTTTATAAAATAGTAATCTTCTACGGAAAGGTTCTATTCCAATTAAGCTAACAAATTATACTTTCAAAAGTACAACCAAACCAAAAGTAAAAGCAAAATATTAACACATGGTAAAGTACAGGCCTTGGGGCCAACAACAAGCAGCTGACTAGGCTAGAGTATAACATACTTTTAGATAGACAAGTGGAAATCAATAAAAAGCACATTACACAAGTTCAATTGTGATTATATTGTCATCTAGTACACCTCAGGCTTGATAAAACCAAATTCTTTCCGCAAGCATTGAACACCCCCGACACAAAGATTATTCATTCTTATGAATCCCTACTTCTAATAATGCCATCTGGTACTAGGTTTCTCCCACTCCGACCATGCAAATTTTATCATTAAACCACCACCACTGTATATGACTACCAGTATTAACTCCACATAATTGATCTGTTTTATATTCTACTACCTTCACCCCCTGCAAGGCTGCAACCATTGTCAAATTACGAAAACAACAAAAATATAGCTCTCCAAAATCTTCACAGAAGGCACAAAGCAGCTTCAAGCAAAAACTATACTATGGCCAGCCCTGAAACTAATAAAAAAAGGATAGAACAGTGAATGATTAAATCGCTCACTTCTTCTTATCAATGTCAGGAATGTCACTTCTTTCAGCTTTCTCCACAATCACCTGCACGCAATTGTCATATTTGAACAAGAGTGCTCCAAGAAAATACAAAACAACCAAACAACCTACACTGCAAACTTACAGGTATTCTATCAGGATACTTCTCTCTAATGCGGGCCGCTTCAGCTTGTCTTCTTTCTGATATGGTCAATTCAGAAAAAGAAAAACATGGCAACAAAAAATATGTTAACCTCAAAGAAAGTACTCATAAGACAGTGGAAACAATTGTCCTGCGGAAGAGATGAGCTATCTATACTCATATAAAATAAGAAATAACCACATTCATGATTTTATCCGAACAGAGAAAAAGCTAAAGATCCTTCTCAATTCTCATATTAAAAATACCCGGAGCAAGATATCTCCAAGGATTAATTCCAATCCTTTCAACTAGAAAATTAAATTTACAGCAAAATTTATTTCCAACAATCCAAAAGCCATGGACTTTGAATTCGATCCACCAAAAGGCTTCCATTCCAAAAGAAAGCCTTTAGCTTTCAATCAAAACTAATTGTAAACGCAGCTCTACCAGCCCAAGGTTTAGCTGATAAATCTTACTGCCGATAAGGCAAAGTTTTCCAACGATGAGACCCACAATTTTTGGACACGATCATGAATAAATAACCCCACAAACGGTAATTCTAAAATAAGACAGAGAAAAAACTAATGGTAATTTTTTTTTCAAAGAAAAAAGGAAAAAGTACCCAAGGGATGTTCGAGCTTGAAGGAGCTTTTGGCCATGCTGAAATTGGGAGTGCGATGGGTCTCTGCAAAATTCAAACAGCTAAACATTAGAAATCCAACGCACCAAACATTGCACAGCTCAAAAACATTAAAGAGAAGAGGGAAGAGATTGCTGGCGTGTGTAATCTTCGAAGAAAGAAATTAGCATACCGAACACGAACAGATGTATAATTGAGGGATTTGGTTATGATAAAAAGGGACGAACGAGGTGGATCAAATGGTGATCGGGAATCAATGGATCAATGGAATTCAGACGCAGAAGAAACTTATGACACAGATTAGGGTGTTGTTCTGTTTTTAAGCCCAACACGGAACAGAACACAAGTACAGAACCTTTACCTATAGTAATAATTATCATTTAATAATTTATTTATTTATCTTGTTTTGATCGAACGGATTGGATCGCGTCTCAACCAAGTAAGCTTCGCCGTGTGTGGTGACGTGGCATCATCCGGTGTCTGCTTCTGTCTTCAAAATCTTCCATCTTTTTCGGGTTTTTTTAATTATTTTTCTAAGAAATTAACTTCTTTTTTTTTTGGCCTTTGTTTTTTTTGGTTCAGAAAATTAACTTCTGCCTGGGATGGAGTGAGGTTGGATAGGCGACGGATCCATTTTGGTTTTTTTCAGTGTTGACTCTGCTGAAAGAGATCCCTCATGCTGGGCAATGTGCTCTTTTTTTATTTTTGAAGGGCAATGCGGTTTATCAAATATGAAAAGACAAATCTAAGCCCAAAGGTGAAACAAATTTCTCTTAAGAGGCCCAAAAGAACTCATAATGTAAAACATTAATATTGTTTATGAGCTTACGTTAAAGGTTGACCAATAAAAAGAAGGATCATCTTGAAGAATTTGTTTTTTAAGGTACATGTGAAAATACAATATTTATACAATTTTAAAAGGACACGGTCCCTTCCTGTTTTTTTTTTTTTTTTTCACTGTCGCCCCATCATAAAATCATGACATACAAGTCAAGATATATAAATATAATAATATCAAAATTACAGATTTTTGACATGCAAAATGTTGTTCACATAATATTATTCAGTAAAATTAGAAAAAAATATTAAAATCTGTAAGATAACCACTATATAAGGTCTCTTCATAAATATCTCAGAGAAAAAAGAGAAGGTGAGGGACCTTGAGTCTCGTGACTTATCTTTTAAAATTTACTACTCTTTTAAATTACTAGATATATTTGGTTAATTATTGATCAAGTATATAAATGAGTATATTAGTATAGTTTCGTTTCTTGAAGAAAGTAAACTGCAACTTTAGTAAACAAGGGTTTAACCAACAAAGTCTAACAGTTGGTAAGATGGTGTTTTTCACGTGTCCTTTTTCCGTATGTATAGAAGGGACTTTGTTGGAGAGGCAAACCCACTTTGGTGATCTCACGTCTCGGATTAACCTAGTTCGTTCGGATACCCTTGAGCAATCAAAAAAAGTAAACAAGGGTTTAATTGTAACCCATTATGAGTGTAGAAAAAATTTATATGAATATCTTTCGATATATTTTTATATAATTTATAATATCTTTTCATTAAAAGAATTAACTTTTTAAACAATTAACAATTAAATCTTTTCTATATATATTGATATTTAATTAATTCAATAAAGCACTGTATATGTAAGAAAAATAATTTAAACAATTGATTAATCTAAAAACATTCACATGAAATTATGAGATTAAAGTGAATTGGTAAGAGCCCTTTCTTTCTTAATCAAGTGTCAAATATTTGATTAAGTAGCTTTAAAACTCATAGTGTGTCTATCTCATAAATCATAAAAGAACTTACAATGCATGAAAAGATTAGTTATTTTTTTTTTTTGAAAAAAAACATTGTGTGTTTGAAACTAAGAAATGAATAAATGATTATTCTACTGAAGCTGTGGTGGCACTGGCGGGTCTATCCAATCCAATCAACATAGAGGTCAGGTCAGATTGGTTGGCTCCCACTTTCACTCATAAATTGAATTGAATCCCTTGCAGCCAAAAAATAAAAGGCATATCTCGCATTTTCGCTACGAAATATATACCAGTATGTTTATTCGAATGATTGTCCCAGACATATGGATGTATAAGCATTTATAGCAAATAACATTCACCACAATACTACAATAAAAGCCTTGTCACAGCATTATACACACACAGCATTACATTTTGTCTTTTTATTCGTGCAGGTTCCACCTCTTACAATGCACCAGTCTAGCAAGTACTGATGCTCCGTTTGCTAAGGAAAGGATTAACATCTAATCGTTGTATCTTACCCATGATCAATTGTAAGTTACAATTCCCGCATGTTTTTTGATATCCGAATAAAATGGTTGGTTAGATGAATTAATGAAATAGTAATTAAGTTGATATTAGTGTTATTTAAACATGGAATGAATCCGAGTTGGTATCCAACGCTAGATCCTTTCTTTGGTTTCTCACATTGATCACAGGCTCCAAAACACAGAACCCACTTGGAGGGCCACAGTGTGAGTCAGATCGTACCAGGACCACAATGCCACTGGACAGTGGTGCCCATTGGCAATTACTTCATACAATATTGGCCACCTTGTTTCTCTTCACACTTCACACACTCATACACTTACCTCTTCTCACACCCTTCCTTCTCTTAACTCTTTCTTAAATATATTCACATGTATGTCTCAGCTGTGTCTAGCTAGCTAGTGTGCTTAATTTAACTGCTAGCTAGCTCTTCTATAGAGTCCTAGACTAGTTAGCTACTTCACAAAAATATTGGACTAAAATACACAACAACATACATGGATAACTCTTACAACTCTACTACTACTGCTACTACTGCTGCTGCTGCTGCTACCACCCCTTCAAGTTCCAACACACAAGAGGCTTCAAGCATGAAGAAGAGGTTCCTGAAGGCGGCTAAGGAACAGAGGTCCAGGCTCTTTATACTAAAGAGGTGCATTATTATGTTACTGTGTTGGCAGAAGTACGAGCAGTATTGATATTGCAAAAGATCTGTGTGTTGTGTTTGCTCACCCTCTCTTTAGCAGGTAGATACCATTAACTACACCAACCCCACTATATTTAAGGTAGCCTTTTCAAGTTTGTTAAGCACAATGTATATTATCGTTTTACTCAGAGGTTGCTATTGATGGTGCGTGTGTTAGATTTCAATGACCATGTTGGGCACTTTATTGCACCTGTGAACCATGTCTGAGGATTCCTTGAATTGAAAGGCCTTGAACATTAAAGAATACACTAGTTCAAATTCAAATTAATTAACACTGGGATTTAATTATTAGCTGGTATGAATATATAGAATGATGAAACGATGGGGGATATCACTAGTTGAAGGATTTGCACGTTATTGTGTAACCAGACATTACTCTATTGAGCTTGTTTTCTAGTGTAAAAGAAGGTGAAAGAACAGACATTATCTCACATGAGGATAGGGACAGATCGTGGCTATTAAGTACAGAGTTGGTTTTGGTAGCAGTATAGCACTTCGGTCAAGAAATAAGGGTTTGGCCACTTTTCTGCTCACTTTGCCAGTCATATTACATAAAGCTGCAATAAATTAAACTATGAAGCTCCACCTTTTCTCTCCTTTCCGTTCAGCAATGACATCAATCATGTTGCGTTTTTGCTTTTCCAGTCCAAAATTTGATCTCTAATTTCTTTGTTGCTAGCAATTTACTACTGTCTTTGTTTTAGTAATATGGGTTATGGGATGAAAGATACAAAGAGCACGACTGATTCATATATAATCATTACATGCTTTTGTTTGTTTACTAAATTATAGCCGTTTCATTTCATCTTCTTACTGGTCAAATAATATAAACAAATAGTTATGTATTTTTTTTCCCAAAAAAAAAAACCATTGAAGTGGCAAGATCGCCGGTTGATATTGTGCCACTTCTGAATCTACCATAAACTTGAGTCTATATTCACATTTTTCGAATAATGAAACTGGTTTGGGGCTGTACCCAACATAGTGTTTATATGGGTGTAAGGAGGCATGCATGCCTACAACATATATCGGTAGTCTTAGAGCCATAAGCTGCCTACTCTGCAGTTTCTATCTAATTTTTTTTTTAACTAACATTACTTGATCCTGTTTGTACCACAAATTCTTCAAAGCTCAATGCAATCACAACGAGCATTGCCTTCTTGCATGCATGATCACAGATGCGTCTGAGGTTTGGCTAAATAAAGGTTAATTTGTAATCCAACTGTGGAAAGGGAAATGAAAGAACTTTTGAGTATGATGCACACCTTATAATTAACAGTACTAACCCTATTGTTTGCCAACATGTTCTTAAAGAAACTTTCTGTTCAAAGCGTGTGCATACAAATCTCCCCCTTATTTAAGGGCATTGCTCGCGGAAAGACTACAATAAAACTGGTCACAGGGTCCCCGGAAGGCATGGGATCTGATTATATTTACACTGTGTAGGCTAGCCTATTATTCATTTATTCTAGTTTTATTACGAAAAATGAAATAATATCAAACCAGTTGGCAACACAATTATATCAAAATGATTAGTGTTGGTATACCAATCCCTTTAATTTATAAGAAATCATATATCTTTTGGACGGGTGCTAAATTCGACCCTTAAGCCAAACAAATGAAAGTTGATCGATCATGACTAAGATGCTGATGTGTGCATTAAAATTAGACAGAGAAGAAAAGAGGCATAAAATTTTGAGATTCTTGGGAACGTTAGCAGCAGTGAGTGGTGACAACCTACCTCATCCATATGATTTATGGATTCTGCTTATTTGTTTGCTTTTTTACTAAAGAAAGAAAGCATTAATTGACAGCATGAAATGAACAAGTGTACTCTATACTTTCCTAGTTTCCCGTGAGCATGGGTTTATGCCGAAAGACTATTTCTTCTTTAACTAACTCCACTTATCTCGTGTGGAAGAAAGTGGTGCACTGTTTGACATTGATGAATTCAAACTTTTGAGTTTTGAGCATGAACGCGTTGAGAAACCGAATTTGCTTCCAAATAAATTTGGTTCAACAGAAAATCCGTGACATGAAACTCAACCAAAGCAACTACATTCACAATTTCACACCAACCAACTACTGACTTATTTTGCAAAAGGCTATTTCCAATTTGAATTTCAAATAATAATAATAATATTGTCTTCATTTCTTTTAATAGTTGCTCTCAAAAATAATGCAAAATATATCGAAAAGTTAACATAAAGGTTATTTTCAATTTGAATTTCAAATAATAATAATAATACTATCTCTATTTTTTATTAATAGTCACTTTTGAAAACCGTGTAATTTTAATACATCCAAAAGTTAACGTATTCGTAGAAATGTCCTGGGAGGTCATAAATTTATATAGTTGGCAACAGACCCACTTACCCTGGGAGGTCATAAATAAATATAAAACCTGGAAAATGTCCTGTGACTGAGTCTCACTGGCCTTCTCTGCTTGTGATAATTCAAAATTCGTTGCTGGGTCGTTGGCAAATTAAATGCCACCATACATATATATATATACTCTGCACTGCACCCCTACGTCCATGTCCTCCCCCTCTCTGATCCATTAAATTTGAAGAATGTATATCACAGGACACCATAGACCAAACATATGCCACCTTCTTCACCACTCTTTGTTTCTCCTTGTGTTATATTTTCTGGTGATGGATTGGAATTGGAGAACCAATATCATGGGGGTATGCTTTTCTTGTCACCTTGATTAACGAATGGCTTTATTTTATATATATATATATATATGTATATATTTTCTTCAGAAAGTGCATGCAGGAACATGATGGCTTGGCTTGGCTTGGCTCTATATGAAGTGGTACTAGACATCGCATGCAATTAATTAAGAACCTGAGATATTGGTACGGTTCAATTAGAAGGCAGCGCTTTAGATAATTCATAAGCTCTGTGTTATTTGATTGAGCCGTGCCAATATCACATGTAATTGATTGATTTCCGGCAATCACAGTTTCTCGATCTCCTCCATGCATAGCATTCTGCAGCACCGCAAAGGTGACGTGGTTTTAGGCGGCGTGCGTGTTCTCTTTATTTATAACAAATTGGCATGCAAGTGTTTTGATTAGTTCATGAGCAACAGTGGATCTTCCATCCACTAATGGATTCTTCTGCAGATTTAATCTTCATCCAGCTAGCTATTTGGTGCTGGTAATTAAGGTAGCCATTGTTGAATAATATAAAGGAGTGTTCTTATTTTGCATTGAGGTGGCCACCCTATTAACTTTTTTCTTTTGTGTCTCCAAAAGCACATTTTCGTAACCATAGTTGTTTTGGATCGAATTATAATATGTTATAAAATAAGTGCTCCCACTCATCACACTGTCCCTGCTGTTGTTTTGTTGTCAATGTAACCCATTTTTAATGGGAAATAAAAAAAGTTTTGTAGCCTCCAATTTCTTGAAAATTCTGTGATGCCTCTAATTTGGATGAAAATCCAAGATTGGGTGATATTACTAACTGAATTGATGGCATCCAATTAGGGATACTATTCGAACCGTACTAGTACTCCACAGATAAAGCCATGAGAGATCTAATTGCAGAGTATACACATAGAATTGTGTTTTTTTTTTTTGAAAAAAAAAAAGAAAAGAAATGGGAGCACAATTTATTGCTTTCATGCTTGGAAAATACGACAAACTCATGCCTTGGCAGGGCCAGAAATAAATTGAGGTCCCATTTATCGATCTCAGAACGCCTGTGTCTAATTCTTCGTTTGTTTGGTCAGGTGAGAAATATATATATATATATATATATATACACACATGCGAGGATTGATTCATGAAGTCCCTATCATTTTCGTTCCAGAAGTTTTATCAAATTTGGAGTCTAGCTTATAAAGTCACTTGGGGAATGAGTTTTCTTTACATGTAATTTTCACATAATTTGAGTCAAATGTCTATATAATCATTTGCTTTTACCAGAAAGAATCCGCTCGTATGACTTCTATATAATATCATATGAAATAAGAAATTATCTTCCCGAACCTCTCAAAATGAGAAGAATTATATTTATGATTCGTGTCTATAATTTTTTTTCACATAAGCTTATCGAAAGTTATACAAGAAAATTTATTCCATGCTTAACCCAAGAAATTTTCATCTCCACATAGGTCCACATAATAACCTTATCCGACATAAAATTGGTATATTATGAACAGAATGCCGTGCAAAAATCATTCATTCATTTTTGATAAAAGGACACAACAAAACTGAAAAGGGGTTGTGCGGTTAAAGAAAAAATCAATCAAAATGGACAACCATGGGAAACAAAATAAATTATATTTTAAGTTAATGACAAAGTTGAACTCAATGAGAAATAATTATTATGAGGCGTTAGACATGGAGAGAACAAGAATACAAAAGCCCTCCAGCCACTACTAAAAGAATGGTTTGGTTACTACTGTACTTTGCACCATTACTTTTCAAAAATGCAGAATGGCTCGCAAGCAGCAAGGCCTATTCTCGTGTTGAACCATCTTCTAGTCTCACATTATGTATGATGCATGCGCCATTCATATGTTGTCTTGTCTTACAGGTTTCTGAATATTGTACTGGTTGAGTTTAGAAGATTAGTTGCCAGCCTAAGAACATCAAAAAGTTGCAGACCACAATGCGTTTTCATCCTCCCCACAACGCTGGTGAACTTCCTTCATCCTCTCAACAGACCTGCATATCCCACTGCATTTCCAATCAAATGAAGCAACACAGATGTTCCCTGCCTGCGCCTTCCACTCACAATCTGCACGAGGGCAGCATTACTACTATTAGATAAAAGTTAGTCAGATACTGATTAATTTATACTTTAACATATATGTTATGATATCTGTCCTCGCGTAAGTGATTTTCTCTTCAAGGGGAACCCTGGAAATGAGAAAATGCTACTCTTCAAGTATGTGTCATATCTTTTTTTTTCTTATTTATAATCAATGTGGGGTCAAATTTTATTAAATAATGGGGGCAAAAGTATATATAGACATGTGTAATTATTTAACAAAAATCAAATTCTTGTGGGGGCATGAGCCCCCTCCTTCTGCTATGTGGATTCACCCCTGCTTCAAGTAATCATCACTTGAAATCGCAAATTGTATAGGAACATTCAAGTGCAAAGTTTTCCATTAGTTGTTCCCATATCAGATCAATGAAAATGTAGTTACATGAATTCTGTTAATATTTTAATAAGAATCGAAATAACATACCCGGGGGTACCACAGCACATTCTCCTGTCATCAATATGATCCACGTCTAAACCAATAAACCAAGATCCCAATGAAACATCTTCATTAGCATATTTATGCAGCACATCCCTGGCATTATAAAATAAGCCTGTCACCAAGCCATCAAAAAACTGCAGCATGCCAAATTAATAAGTATACTATTTGATTATCTATGAGTAATGAAGGCCACATTGGTCCAGCAAATTGTTAGTCTGTCCTTGTTCATGCATAATGAGAATCTTAATTTCACAAACCTCCAAATATCCACTCCCACCATGTGTGCTTTAATGATTAACAGTTCTAAGCAAGGAAAACAAGACTTACTGGTTCATTGATATATAAGTTGCCAAATCTTGTGAAATGGCATATAGTTGTCCAGTAGCATGACGAAAGTACTTGTTTCCCACCTCACCAAACTTCCAGTATTCTGGTTCATGGTATCTCACTCCCCTGCGTTAAGATAGTTGCACTAGTAAGTGGTTTTCATCCAAACTAACTGAAAAGTAAAATGCAGGTTTTCTTACTTCTGAGCAAGGACAGGTCCGGATTTCATGCACCCAATATACACACGAGGTTTCTCACGGTGCATACGCAGAGTCAATCCAAGTGTTGCTGAGATTAAAAGAAAAATATAAAAGCATAATTAGGGAAGTGATCGATGATTATATGGAAATTATGGCACAATTCTAATGCACCAGTTCCCTCTATAACACTTGAATGTACCAAACACAAGAATACTAGTTCACTCAATTTCAAGTCCATTGTTAGTTAAGCTCCCTATTGATATCAACAGATTCTCCTACAAAACCCATCACCAATGCCCTCTGAAAAATTATTTTTTTCACATTTTTTAAAATTTTCTGACAAAACAAAATGCATAGAAGAAATTTCCATATCTAATGTAATTTTAATTTTATAAAATTAATTCCTCAAGACATATGTTCAAAAACTTAAATTGCAAATTCAAGTTGTTCTAAAAGATTTCTAGCAATCATTTTCACATATATATCCTTCACCATCCAGTTACCACCTTCTTCAATAAATTAATTAATTTAGCAGGTTTTTCTTTCCTTTTTTATTTTTTAAATAAAGACAGGTGAAGCTTTCCTCTTGGTCGTATGCATATTATTATTATTAACCGTAAACAGTGAACAATATTTCTATTTACCTAAATTCACATGGACATCATCATCAACTTTGACATAAAACTCTGCATCCCACAATGCTACAGCAGTTGAAAAGTAGGTCTTTGTCTTAGCTGATAGTTCCAGGTAGCCCTCCACATGGTTCTGCTTAATTATGGATGTATATTGTTTCATCAGCAAAAATAAGTAAGCACAGATATAAATAAGACATAGGAATATACATTTAAATGACAAATGACAGGAGAGAAAGATCACCAGCCTCAAAAAGTCGCCATGAAGCTTCTCCTCTGCTTCGATGGCTCTATCAAGAATGCCACCTGATGTAGAACTATAGACGAAAAAGCTATTTAAATGTAGTTAATTGATTAATTTAACACCACAAGGAAATATGAATTCAACTGACCATATAGGAATTTATCATAGATGTTAACCCCAAGGTTGATGATTTCATGTCATTGATATTGACAAAAATTACTTATAGTTTCTTCATTAAAAAGAAGTGCTGCAATAATATGTATACTACCATTGCATACAATACAAAGCAATCATATTGGATATATATAAACATAACTGCATCAGAATGAGAGAACAGTAGTTACCAGTTTGAAATAAGTTGTGCTGAGGCCACAAAATAAAGTTATAAAGAACAATATATATGAGAACTTAACAGTCATGGAATAATCATCAATAGGCAAGCTAGATATATTGAATCTGACCTGTGACCTATAACAAAACGTATGACTATGCCCTTTTCATCCTCCAACTTCTTTCTTTCCTCAGCTGATGAAGTTCCATTAGAAACCATGGATCAGATACACAAGGGACATGGAATAAGCTAGAAATGCTTAAGTATTGGTTAATCACCTTGTGGCATCCAAGCTGCACGAACAGAATCTCTTCGCTTTCTGCTACTAAAGGCTGTATTGATCCCTACAACCATGTAACATTTTTTCCTAGAAGTTGATTCAGCTGTCTGTGAATTTCCTGATACATGAGAACCATTCAGCATAAAATCAGGAGCTACCCCAGCAAATTTAAATTTAGCTCCAAAGCAGATATTGTCTTACTGTGTTTCCTGCAATTCAAGTATAGCAATAGGTTTAGCATCAAAGTTGTTTGATAGGAGTATAAGTAAATCCACAGCAAACAAGCATTGGTTTGGCTTACTTGATGACATTTTGTGTATTTGAAACTTCCACTCGACTGTAATTGGAGTTAGGCTTTACAACCTTTCAACAAAGGCAAAACATTGTGCGAAAAAAGTCATAATCACAGTTTTTTCCCCTAAATAACTGAACATGCAGCTAAAATTTATAAGCCTGACATTAAACTAGAGAAATGTTAAATTTTATGTGTTAGACTTACAAGATTTAGATTACAACCCTCGGAGTTTAATTTTAGCTGTTCAACCGCACTAGAAGTCCTTGAGACTTCTTTATATTCAGGCATTGACCACATCCTGATGCGAAATTTGTGGTTAGCATTGCACATATATCATAATGATTTGCTGGCATGAGATCTAATGTACTAATACTAATAGATTAAACTGAACAAAGGGAAAAAAAAAATGCAAGACCAAAATCAAGGGAGATGAACAGAAATCAATAAACTGAGGATGACAGGTCATGCCACAGGGAAAAAAAAAGAAGAAAACTCTATTCAATTAAGCTCACTTCAATGTCTTTATTTGCTAAAGAGATTCATGATTTTCAGCAACAACACAAGCCACAGAATAGAAGCAGCATGCAGTGGATGGATGAGAGAGAAATAAAATGAGTGTGGATACTTTTGGACATTTAATGAAACCAATCTTAGCTCAAGTTCAGTTTAATGCACAAGCCGTATGTACGGGTCATGACAATGCAGTCCAAACTCCGAACCAATGATAATATTCACACAAAACACCACACAAAAAGGAAACACAACTCACAATAATTCAGAGCAAGCTTCACTATATCACTAATGTAGTTCAATGTGGCAGAACAGTGAGCCAAGTCCGTAAAACATCCTTGAAACCAGGAAATAAAATGCGCTTCCTTATTTTAAGGAAAACTGTGGAGTTCAATCCATAGCTAAAAATTAAAACTTGATGGCCAAATGTAAGATACCCAGAAGAGAAGGTAAAGTAAAGTACCTATTGGAGAAGAACATTCCGGCACAGAAGCTTCCAACACAAAGGAAAAGAGCCCATTTCCTATGAAGGACACTCCTTGCACCCTGACCCGGTTCTACACCTCCCCCCTTGCTCTTCATGCTCAATCCCCCTTCTTGCTTGCTTGCTTGCAGCCTCACTATAATACCCACAAAAACAAAAACACAGCAAGATTCAGACAGGGAACACACAGAACACAAGAAGAAACAAACGCCCCAAAAAAAAGAGGCAAACTTTACAGGTTGTGTGGCACACACAGTCCTTGGCTTGGGGCAAGAGAGAAGAGCCCCTAGAAACCCCTCTTTATAATAATGTACGAATATTATTACGGAACCGTCCTTTCTCATCAAATGGCTCTTCACCATTACTGTTACTATTAAGGAAAATCTGGAGGAGTTAACTTGTAACAAATAACGGTAACAGTTGTTAACAACGAGTGAGTTCGATCACGGTTTCTCAGATCTTGTTACTATCATCTTGTCTTCCTTATCACTTCGGTTTTCACCTGAAAATCCGCTACGTGTTTCGTTCAACAAATTTTCAGCTCAACTCAATGTCTTAAGTGATAAGTTCCATTTTGAAGAAATAAAACCAGGGAAATAGTGCATTTTTGTATGCATCAATCAATTAATTACAGTTACTTGAGAGGAAGAGAGTTATATTTTCTTTTTCTTATACTACTAATTTGCCTAAGAAAGTGTCGGTTGGCAATGAAGTAATTATTATATATTTTTATTATTAAGGCAGTTCGAGTTTGGTGAAGAATGGGTTGAGTCCAGTTGGGGATGGATGGGATCCCCACCACTAGAGTCTTTTCATGTAACATTCAATCCAACAGAGGTAAGGTTATGTTATGAATTATGATACTAATCATGAATCAATCCATAACGCTAGACAAGTAGGTTTGCCTTGCCCTCAATTAATGAATGTGTTAGTGGAACGGAGGAACAATTATTGGTAAGCTCGGTTTAGTTCTTGGAACTCCAAAAGTAAAAAATTATACAATTTCTTAAAAAATAATAAATTAAAAATCAAGTTATCAAGTTACGTTGCATCCGAGTTAAAACAAACTTTCCCTGGGAAAATTAGAGCCCAGTATCCAGCTAATCCCTCGGGTCTTTGGGGCGTCCATTACCTCGACAATGTATTGCTCCAGTTTAGTTTTTCTCTAATTGGGCTTTAACGCCATTTTTCTTTTACAAAAACACACCTTAATTTTTCGAATAAAGTATACGTTACTGTGAATTTGCCCAAAATAACTTGCCATTTTTTTTTTTTTCAGTAACTTTCACAGTCATGCGGATACATATTACCCAAAGGAGTATATAAATGATTCGTATACAGCATCATTTTCTTTTATCAAGGGTTCTACCAATTGGTATGCTTCTGCAATGTCCTGAAAACCCATGAACGGTTAATCCAAAGCCATGACACCATATCTCAATACAAATAAAAAAAGAAAAAGAGAAAAAAGAAATAGTTCAAATAAATCAAACTGGTCTAGAGAACCGAACTACTATTTGCTATTTCCACCTGTGGAATAAAATAAAAAAGGCTTGTCATTGATAGCGATAAACAGCATTAACATGTTATAAGACCATGCAAGAATGAAAAAAGGCTTGTTGAGGAGTGAAAGAAGACAAAAACAAGAGACCACATACAAAGCCGAAAGCAACTAGTAGAAGACATACAAAGCATCAAGTAATAATGAATGATAAACCAACCAAAATCGGAAACTGGAAAACTCTTAAAACTCTTGAATTCACCTAAACATTAGCCTACTAGAGATCCAGACAAAATTCATACTGCCTGCACCCCTTTTTTTTTTTAGTTTCTTTCTTTCCCTAGAACTCCATTTTCCCAGAAAATTTAGAACAAGAAGAAACATAGAGAACAAAAAACAGAAAGGGCAGCTGGCACTGGCTTTTGTCCTCATGTAGGGACTCTATATTAAGCTGATCTGTAGGCAGCAGGACCTCACATTCATCCCATACCATAAGGACTCCATATTAGTGCGAATAATCAAGTAAAAAAGATTGCATGGGATCCGATTCTAGCAATGATGATGACTCCATTGTAGTAGGGTGCTATTGCTAGTGACAATGCCAAAATATATATGAAGCTGATAATGACATGAACATGACCATGACTATGACTATGACAATGACGATGGTGGTGAATCCACCCATTACTAATTATTCTATGAAACCGGTTTTGGTCAAAATGGCATTCCTCACTTTGCTAAGATCCCTCCCTTTCAGTGTCCTACCAACACCTTCACAGACAGAGAAAGATGAAATCTGGCTTCTTGCAAGCCTCCTAGCAATCCATTCATGTGGAGGAATCATGCCATCCTCATCCTCAATGTTCTCATCATCATCACCATAATCATTATGGTAATGATCCCCATAACTGCTTACATCTGCCCATGAACCTTCCCTTGACGCCCTCTTGCCACTCTTCCCATAAATTTTTGACCAGTCAGGAATGTCCATTGGAACTGAGGAGGAGGAGGAACCTTGAACCACTTGTCCATCAGAAGAGTGTAATGCAATGCTGTTACTATTAGCCCTTGGGATCTTTCTAGGAGAGGTAGGTTGGTGCCATGCAGAAGAAGAAGAAGAAGAAGAGTACTCCATAGATACCCTTGTTTTTGGGCTTGCATAGTCCTTCTTCTCCTTGACCACAGTACCCCACACATCTTCTTCATCAAAATCTTCATTCCTCATTGACCCCCCACCAAAACCGCTGCTTTTGTTAAGAAAACCACCCCAATCTGCCATTGTTATTTGTTCTGCAACCTCACTTGCCTGCAAATACAAATAGGTCGGTGCTTGTGAGAAAACAGAACAAGGGAAGTGAATAAGATTTAAGAGCGATGATGATGATGACACAGTCATCTATTTAAGCATATATAGACATTGGTGACTAAAGAACTTCTTTTCACCAAAGGATATCATGGTTGCTAATGAGATAAAATAGAATACTCTTTTTTTTTTTCTTTCCTTCTTGGGAATTAATAAGCAGAAAGGTGTAAGAGAATAATATAAGGAATCTACCTTGCCTTTGTTCCAATACCCTCCAAAAGGAAAGAGTTTTCAAAAGATTTTCTCAAATGGGGAACTCTGATAAACCCCTAAAAAACTAACCAGGACAAAGGAAGAGGCCTTGAAAACCCTTCCCCTGACCTTAATACCTCCAAAGAAAATCACAGGTTTCAAGAGACCAGTCTCACAGAATAGTACCTGAAAGATAAAAAGACAAGAGAGAGCAGAAAAAGACAAACAAAGCAACAACAGAGGTATGAAGAGCTTGTATTATAGTTTGGCCCATAAAAAGAACCACATGCGAAGTAAAGAAGCAAAAAGAAAATGACGGGTCTTGGAGTGAGTCTCAGTTGATCCCTCCCTCTAATAACAACATTAACTTGTTTACCTGAGCACATAAAAGGTGGTAAATTGCAAAAGTCCAAAAGGGCCACAGATCAAGGACAATTAGGAGGTGGGCATAGCGGCATGGAGCAATCCAAGAGAGCAAGTCCCATCATAGCAGCCACTTTTGTATTAAGAAGAGGGAAGAAAAAAACACAGGCTGTGCCTGCTCCTGCTACCAAATTTATCACTCAGTTGCAGTTGCAGACGCAGTGCATACATGCATCTTCCTATCTATCTATCTATCTATATATATATAACTATATAACAACACTTAATGGTTTTTTCTTTTCTCAATATCTTCTGATGAAAGGCTGCATCCTGATTGGCTTGATCGTACCTCACTGATCTGCAACCTTATCCTATTCCTCAATCCTCACCTCCTCAACTAATGTAACAAAGGCACAGCTCATTCATTCGGCTGTATAAGAAAAGAGAATAAAGAGAGCAAGGAAAGCTGTGATGTGTTAGGCTTGGAGCTATGTGAATATATGTGAGGTGGTGAATGAGCTCTTTGTAGTTGTATTCTACGTCTGTGAAACTTGAAAGTGCGAGCCTAGGAGGCAACCTTGCTTTATTAATGTGCCTCGTCCTAGGAGAGGTGCTCTTTACCTACTAGTACTGCTTACGATGTGAGTAAAAACCATTTGCTTGGGCGTTACTATAACATTGAGACATGTAGCGGGCTTTTGCTGACGAATGACAATGGGTTTCGACTGTGTCTCACTCACCTTATCTTTATCTTTATATTCTTCAATGCTTCCTGGGTTGTGGGATCATTAATTAATGCCCTCACTCGGAGAGAGGCACACACACACACACACACTGAATGTGGTGCACATTATGGTTAAGGGGGGTGGAGAGGTCACACTGGATCATTGCCTCAACCTCAAGGACAAGGGGTCCTTCTGACTCATATATCTGTAGGGTATGGTATGAATCCGATATCACATTCACATGGATAACATATTTGTTATCCTCTCAGTCCATGCATGGAGCTCTTTTTTTGTTTTTGTCGTATCCTCCAATTATTGCTTGCTAATTGGCCAAAGCTGTGCTGTCCTGTTTTAGATAAATGATGTGATTCAATTTTTTTTGTAATATGAACATTTTGATTTGTAGTGCGTAACAGAGACGGTTAGAAAAAAAAATTATTAGTTAACTTTTTTATATATATGACTTTCCAAAAATGTGGAAAATCGATGTTGATATGGATGGGGATGATGTTTAACATTTTAATATGGGAGTTAAGGAAAAATTATTAAAGGGTGGAAAAAGGAACATAATTTGCTAGCAGTGGACTATGACACCAAAACCTTAAAAAAAAAAAAAGAGTTGCACTATCCGCTGAAAGCGGATTCCTCTCCTTACTGAACCCATCATCTGCACAGTGCTAGGAGCTTAAACAATTAAGCTTCACGTACCATTTTTAAAATTAAAGAATGAAAGTGGATAGTATATCGGTGTATGGGTGCATTTGATAGTACATGGTGTGCCTTACTTTTTCGATTCCTTAATTTTCTTTTTCTTTTGCACCCTATCCACTTTTAGCGAATTTAGTTTTTTTTTTTTGTAGTACAGTATCTACTAATAGCAAATTACTTTTCATAATTTTTTCTTTAATTTTTTTCCTTTAATACACTATCCATCTTTAGCGGATTTAGTTCCTTTTATTTTATTTTTTTTGTTTGGTAGTATAGAATCTGTTGACATAGGATTATGTTTCAATAATTTTTTTTTAGTTTAAGAGTAACGGTATCCACGGAAAGCGGATTGATTGTACACATCCACATTATAGTAATTTTCATAAAATGATAATAATTTAGTATTTTCTTCGCTCGAATTCCAGAAAAACTGACCATTAGTGACTAAGCATTGTTTATCTTTGCTTTGCTACGCTAAGTAATGATCTTATCCAGTAACTAATGTTATTTAATGAATGCGATTCCATTCTGGAGTACTACTGCATTAAAAACCAGTTGGCAATTAATGCTCGTTTAGCAATTTACATTTATTTCTTAAGATTTATTACAGGCTGTTTTGCAAACTTGACAGCTATCTTGGCGCAAAAACCATAACTTAGTATAGGGTCCATTTCGTTTGAATTTTTGTAGAATTATTTTTAAAATAATTAATTTTAAAATAATTTATTTGTGTTTGAGAAAAATATTAAAAAAGTAAATTTAGAAGAATTTATTATGAGATGAAAAATAAAAAATTAAATATTTTTTTAGTTCTACTATAATCAATTTTTATAAAAATGCGTCACTTTTATCAAAAGAAAAACTATAAAATAAACACATTTAGTTTTTCTCAACCAATTTTCTCAACGCAACGCTGAAAAATTGAGTAACCAAACATGCCGATGGTAGCGTATCCTGCTAGGCTTCAACTACACTATTCTCACGTCTTTTATATGCATGTCTTTTACATGCATTATTATGCTATAATTTGAGTATTATTTATACACTTAGATAAACCTGTTTTCTTTTTCAACTATCACTTCGTGTTAATAATTTAAAGATTAATTTTAATGGACTATCAATAAAAAAAAATTTACACTATATATAAATAAGATAGTTGAAAAAGAAAACCCACAAAGCCATACGAATGCGATATGTCGTGTGATTTTGGTATAGAATATTTTTCGCCCGCATCATTTTTCATATTCGTTAAGAAAGAAAAACCAGAACAACAGTTACTTTAATCTGTTAGAAATATTGACTTTAACCAGAGCAATGGAATTAGTTTAGCTGAAAATGCTACGATTTAAAAACTTGAAGGAAAAAAATCCGGTGAAGTTAAAAATAACTGTGTAGAACATCATGAAATAATCACAAAACCACAAAATAATAATGATTTGCAAAGAATGTATACTAGCCAAGTGGGAATGTATACTGGCCACAATGTCCATAATTCTATTGCATTGTTAAAGTATAATTATAATTATTTGAAATCACTTACTAAGTGGACCAGTTAATCACCACTAACGAATTCGTCTATTATAGTTTATTGATGAGCAAGCTCATTTCTTAGCATCATTCCAAATATTTGACAATAAAGCACAAGTGTGAGTTGGTCCATCTTCTTTCTCATATTACTTTAGCTCTACTTTTAAATAGAGGAGAAGTGGTATCTTGAAATTAGAAACCAATAATAAGCAATTGAAGATCCTCCATTGAATTTGCTCTAAGACTATGTTATATAGTATCAGCTACTACCAGCCGCCCCTTGTTAGTCACATTATCTATCATTTCCACAATGCGATCTGTTGCTTCAATGCACTTCCCAGAGGTGAACAAACTTTGGTGGTAAGTGGCAAGAAGATGTGGGACCTCTTAGATGCCCACCTATCTTGTGATTAGACATTCAGGTCATTGACGTGTCCTATGTAATATGATTCCACATAAAGGATATCAGCATCACACCCACTCAAGCACTCTTCTCCTCCTTTATCGTCTGGATGATATATATTGGATAGCTTGAAAAGGATGTTGGTAATCGCTTAAGTGGCGTCTGATTATTGCCAAAGTAATGGGGGGCCTAAAAGATGTATTCTATGATAATAGAGAGGAAAAAGAGGAAACATTATTCTGCATGAAAAAAAGATAGCCTTATTAGCAATCTTCAGATGCCTTTTTCAAAAGCTTACAATAACATTGCAGAATGAGAGAGGAAACAGCACCAGATTAGATTAATAAGACATCAGTCATTCATTCAACAATAAACTTCTTCAGCTACAAAGTCATTCATTCAATAGAAGACCCAGAAGATAGACACTTCTGCTTACATTTGTAATCAAACAGGTTTTTCCAACACTAATAACATTGCAATGTGCAAAGAAAGAGAAGTTAAGTGGGTCAGTTTATAATGGAGAAGTGGCCAGGTTCCTAATCCTACTTGAACGCCTAACTGGAGTCACCGTTCCCTCATCCCCATGTCCCTGAAAAGAAAAAAACAATGTGATGAAAAATAAACCCATGAGTAACACAATTCACAAATCTGAAAAATAAATATCATGTTCATTATAACAATAAAAATAATAAGGGGACAAATACTCACCTGCTTGCTTGGAATTTTCTCGAACACGGTTAAGCTTCCATAGGATGGTGAAGAACCCATGGAATAGTCTGATGTAGTAGAGGCCAAAGATTCTCTCCTGTAGTTATTCTTGCGCTTCTTCTCGAGGCTGTGAGCTTCATTCAACTGTTTCTCTACTTTTTTGTTGTAGGATGAACTCTTCTGAAAGCTGCTCATTTCCGAAGGGCACGGCTCTTCCAGCACATCCATTTCTAGGGGCCCATTCCTCAGAGATGGCTTCTCTGGATATATCTGCTTGTTCAAAGCTTGCAAGGAGTTGGCATACAGTTCCTCACCAACCAGAGGTTGCTCCACAGAGCTTTTCCTTGTGCTTTTGCCTTTCCTTGACCAGTTGAAAGCTGCACTTGCAATTAAAACAGTGCCTCCACAGAGAAGCAAATATAGCACCATGCTTGGAGGAATGTCAGTTGTTTCTGATTTCTGTTCATTACCTCTAATTGCAGCATCTAGTGTTGCAGAATTTCCCCCTGCTTCATCATCATACACTTCAGATTGAATTTCTGCAGCCTCTGAATCTAAACCGGGCCCATGATTGAGGCCTACATTACTTGGTCTGTCATCATTGAATGTAGCATCATTTCCTTGTGCCTGCTTTGTATCTAAATTGCCTGCTCCAAGCACATCAATATCGATTTCAGAACCCTCTGAAATCAAACCTGGATGATTTTCAACATTGAAGTCAGCATCATCTTCTTTTGCCTGCTTTGATTCTGAATTTTCTGCTGCAGCCAGTTGCAAAGGTTGCTCTAGTTCTGAAGTATTTTCAACATACATGTTAGCATAATCTTCTTGTTCCTGCTTTGCTTCTGAATTTCCCGCTTCAGCTACTTGCAACGACTGCTCTGATTCTATTATTGGGGCAGGCTGGTGCTGGTCATCAAGTAATTCCACAGATTCTGGAGCACCTGAAGCATTTTCAACTCCAGCAATTATTCCCAAGTCTTGCTGAACTTGTTCTTCATATACCTCATAATGCTCTGCTGAAATGTCTTCAATATCCTCATCAGGACCAATCTGTGCGGCAGCCTCACATTCTTGAACGTGCAGTGCTGGTGGGTGCATGATGGGAGTGTCAACAATTCCATTTTTGCCTTGACCAAATACAGGGTACTGATTAGCCGCAACATGATCTCGCAGAACAGTCAAGTTGCTATATTGAAACTCGGCCAAACTGTGTATGTGTAGTCCTCTAACACTGGAAATCAGCTCACACATTGAAGACAAGGATTTAGTGAACCAGATATGGGAATGCCGAGCTAACCAATCAGAGTTTTCTTTTGCAAACTGGGAGAATCGACCAAAGTTTGCCCTTGCAAATTCTGAAAATTCAGACGCTTCATAAGCCTCATACAGATCTTCAAACACAGCATGACCAATCACCGGAGAATTTGTGACTGAGACGGAGAGAAAGGCAACTGAGAGGAGCAAAATCAGTCCAAAAGCCTTTGATCTCATAGAGAGGCGGCGTTTAGGCACCTCTTTGGCTTCAGCAGTTTCCTCAGGCATGAATGTCCTAGCAGGACTGATAGGTTCAGAATTTTGGCCCTCTTCCTCCTTAACTATCTCATTAGAGGAAACGTCCTCTGATTCCTTCTGTGAGCCTTCAGACTGGGTATCCTCTGTAATTTCTGTATCTGAGAAGCTTCCAGATATGATGCTTTCATTGCATAGTTCCATCCTTGGTTTCGGTTTGTAATGAAGAAACTGTGGCCTGGGGAGAGGTAGTTAGTTTTAGGATCATAAGGTGGCATCAAGGGATCGGCATCAAGAGGGGCTAAGATGGTAGCTGTAGATGAAGCTGGAGGTGGGGTAGGACTAAGATTAAAGATAGGGTCAAGGTTAACACAATCAGGTTCCTGGGAAACGGTTTCAAAAGACGGTTGTGTGTCCATGTCATTCTCCAGAACCAAAGGAACATTCATATCATGGACAGCATCAAATGACAAATATGTGTCATTCATTAGAACAGTGGCATCATCATGGGCATTTTCACCACTCAGATCCTCAGAAGTCAAGCAAGAACTTTGAGTTTCCTCAAAATTGGGAACCCCATCATCAAATAATAAAGCATCATCAAGCTTCCTCTCTTCCAAGTCACCACATTCCAAGGGCTCGGCAAAAGTTACCTTGCGAACGTGACTTTTGGCTTCTGCAGAGGGAACAGAGGTCAGAACAGGCTCATTCCTCTCAATGAGGACCTTCTTCCTCGGAGACTCGGCGATCTTGCAGGAAGCAGAGATGGTCGGAGACATGAAATTCTTGGTTCCCTTTGAGGAAGCAGCTGGTGATCGAGCCTTCACGGGCTTCAAAATGTGGTCTTTGCCATTTTCCTTGTCATCAACAAAGTCCCGCAAACACCCTATGCTTTCTCTACAGGCAACAGAGTTCCTTCTTGGAAAATCTGCACAATACCAAACGACAAACCCTCTTTCAAACTTGGAAAATAATGAATTGCTATCAAATGGCCACAAAACGGAAACCCTAAGCTGTTCAGAGTTAAACAATGCTATTTTCTTCTATAATTAAGCACACACTTTCTAAGCAGCAATCATAAATGGATTGACAAATAGGGAAAGAAAAAAGAGAAGATTAAAGTTTAGTTACCTGAAGGACTGTTGGCGGGAGTGTTGGGAAAATGGATCTAGGGTTTGCGATGACGGAGGGCTTCGAGAATGGGTTTCCGGTGAAACTCTTCCTCATTGGGTTACTGATTTCTGAATTTCTTGGGCTTGATGTCACTGAGGACTTGTTGGAAGTCATCATAGAAGAAGAAGATACGAATTGAATTGAATTGAAGTGAATTGGAAATTTAATAGAAGAATGATATGATAGTGGTGAGAACTGAGAAGTGAATGGAATGAGATGAAGGGCGGGTAGAGTGGAAGAACAAGAAGAAGATGGTGATTTGGTTTGAGAGGTTCTTGAAGGTTTGAATAGGAGATGGTGGTAACGGCTATATTTCCGAACGAGAATTTAAACTGTAATAAAAAATGAGCCGTTGAATTAATTTATCTGATTGCGGAGACTAGCCGTTGGAGGAAAAGAGTTTGTCTTTCTTTCATGTGGCGGCTGAAACATTGCACAGGGATGAGATTAAGAAATCCTTTGCAGTCTCAAATAAATTTGCAAAAAGTACATTTCATCACCTACCCATTCAAATTGTATTATTTTACAAAAAATGACATAATATAAATGGATACACTTTGAATGAGTACCTTTTAACATAAATGTAGTTCATTCATCATTTTACTAAAAATTAAACCAAACGAGCCTCGTAGTGTTGGTTCTAAAAGTTATTATGTACAAAAATTATTTAAGGAACATTATCAACTATCATCTTCGGTTTTTATAATAATTACAAAAAATTCTGATTCCTGCATTACATATTATCTCATGAATTTTTATATGAATCTCATACAATACGTTTCTTAATTATTTTTACTTCAACTTTTTTTTTTTTGGTTCTCAAGTTACTGATGCAAAGGAGATTGAAGACTCGGTTGTCGGATGTCGTGTGTACTAGATGCAGTTTACTTGAATTACTTTTTTACCCCTTTTGAATTTAATGGTTACAATTTAATTGTGAATATTTGAAATATTAATTAATTTAATTAGTGAAGCATGTGATAAATTTTTAACATAAGTTATTTAAATTAAATCCATGAATTTTATAGAATATGAAGAAGGAAATAAATTCTCTATCTCAATTTAGTGTCTCATTTTCGGATCTACCAATAAAAAAACATGTATGAATTATGAGTAATTATTCAAAGTTGATTTTTTTAAAATTCAAATAATATTCTTAATAATGGACACTTATCAACACATAAGTTAAGGATAGAGAAAGGGACAGGATATTTGAGATAAAAAATCTGAATCCATCGACAAAATCCTCTCTTTTTAATACATTTTGAATTTCAAATTTGTTTCGTTACAGTTTTCAATTGGGTCAATGACAATGCTTGACATTATATTTTTATTCAAATCTAGCTAAAATACGGATTTGGATGCTGATTTGATACCCGACTATAGTTAAATGTTTTGCGACTTCAGTCTTATCTCTTTCCAACAATAGGAACAAAATAGAGAAATATGATGTTGAACTGTGGACAGCTCGGAAGGTTTTTCACACAGTAATTTGTACCCGAATCAAGTTACGTAGTGGTTATAGGATTTTGGTGAGTAATTTGTCGATAAAAAATTGCCCGAATCAAGTGATGAACAATCCGTACCCGTCAAAATTATCGTCTCTAGAACGCTATTCACTGCCAATAAACATTAATGAAAATGAATTTTTTCACAATGAATTTTCAATACTCTTTAAGCACAAGGAGAATTTACATATCTATTCCGTGCAACGCATTATATGATTCACGGGTTCAGCAATTTAACGTCAAAGTCTCTTAGCATGCACAGAACTACAAAGTTATTTTATTGCATGCTAACAAAAATGAACCATTTGAAGTTCATTGGTAGAAACATATCACCTCGAAGTTATTTTCCAGTAGGATTCACCATATGCCCATATGCAATCAATTATGTTTAAACTAACACTTACTGCTAAACCTGTACAAAGGGTATGAAACTTATTTGCACCTCACTTCCTGTCTAGTGAAATCTCATTCTGACTTGCGTGCAGCATGATAAAGCTCCAGATAGTCAAGAGCAGGCCGGTTCCAAGACCAGTCTTGCTCCATCACCGTCTTGCATAAAGTGTTAAACCAATCACGGGCGTCATACCATGCTGATATTGCCCTGAAAAAGTCATTTGAAATTAAGATTGCAATCACACACTTTAAGACTAGAAAGTAGAAACACAGATGTCTACGCGTGACAGTTTATAAGGGAAAAGAAACTCCTTTTTCTTAGTAAACATATTAAAGTCTATAACTGAGCTTGACATGCATATCCTTATGAAAGCTCAAGCCTTAAACGAATTTACAATCCAACACAGATTCTGGAAATGGTTTTAATCCTGAATTTCCGACAACTGTCAAGTAATGTTGGTTTTCTCAAGTTCAGAGACAAATGCCTCGCCATTAAACAGCATATAACTCACCTATTGAGAGCATAATCAATGGCTCCGGCATCAGCTCCATCAAAATTAAATCCATTTGGTTCGAGGCCCTCTGCCTGTGCTCTATCCCTATCATGATCAATGTCAAATACAGTATCGTAAAGTCCTGCAAAACAATATTGAGATGTATAATTAACGGTACCAAAGCAAAGTCAAAGGAAGATGGAAGTTGACCACAATTTCATTTCAAGTTGTTCATCTGGCAATGATTGCTCTAAGGAAAGAAATAATTAGACTATTAGATTAATTGCCAAGGGAAAAAAAGAACCTGTATATCATATATATAAAGATTTACGGAGCCTATACTCCAACCAAAGAAAATTTAAAAGGCAAAAAATATTCCATATCTAAACAAGACACAGGACGATGGTCTGTCAACAAGGCCATTTGTTATTTGGTTGACTAAAAATAAAACATGCACAAACCTCCAGTTTTTCGAACTACAGGTATCGAACCATATCTCATTGCCGTGAGTTGAGTAAGACCACATGGCTCAAAAATTGAAGGAACCAGAATGAAATCAGCACCGGCATATATCTAGAACCAAAAACGTCAAATGAGTCAACAATGCCCCATTAGGCCATGCATAAAAGACGTAAAGCATTACCAAAGATTTTCAGTTCCACAATAAAATACCAAATGTGATAGAGGCTCATCATATGATAGACAGAATCTAGATTGGTCATGATGAATAGACTGCAATTCACTGGCCAAATTCTCAAAATCCTTTTGGATACGAGGATCTGGAGCTGAACCAAGTAATACAACCTGCATTCAAATATTTCCATTGTAAAGCATTGAAGTAGAAAGCCAAATTAAAAAAATTAATTGCTTTGCTTTGAAATTGTTCCTTGGCTTATAATCAATTAAAAAGACAGTTCAATGCACGAGACTTCCAGTAATCATCTCTAAACAATTTAAACCAGAATTTGTGAAGTTATGGCAAAAAATTGGCTGCTTTTCTATGACGTAGGTCAATGAGGATTGAAATCAACACAACCCAGTCAAAGAAGCCTCAACTACCACCATGTCAGTTGTGAAATAACTACTTGTCCTTAAAACTTATAATATAATGTAAGGCTTCAAGAATGATTATTATTTTTCTACCAAAATAATATTGTTTGAAGTCAACAGTCTGCTAAGATGCAGGCAATGCACTTATATGGCAATGCTGGTGCACAATTTAATACAAAAATAAAAGTAGAAGACAACCTGTCCACCACGCTCTAGGGTGTGCCATAGGGCATGCTTGATAAGATGAATTCCTTTCTGATGAGTCAATCGAGAAATAACTCCCAATAAGGGAAGATCAGCTCTTTTCAAACCAAGCCTTTGTTGCAAAGCTTCCTTGGAAGCTCTTTTGCCTTCAACAACATTTTCTGATGTGTATGATACCTGAAATAATGTAACTGGGTGAGTGAAACTGGAAAGACCCTCAAAAAGTAGAGTAATGCTACTGACTCATTGCGGTCATTACTTAACTTAACAGCACTCCATCAATCCATCAAAGTTAACGTAGTCCTAGTTTAACTTTCAATGTTAAATGGAACCATGTGTGCAGTAGCCAATTGTGGGTACTGCAACGGTTCAGCGAGAAGCATATGATCCATCATTCATCCCAACTATTCACACAGTTACATAAGAAAGATGATGCAAGCATCTTGACTTCAACTGTTTGCATTGTTGGAACATGGACAAGAACTGATATAGGGTGGGACTAGTCCGTCTAACCTAACATAAATAAAATAAAATAAAATAAAAATGTTCATTCAGCAGCTATGTTGCATGTACTTGGTTCAAGTATTTATTCAATATACATCAATATGACAATCTTTGAAAAATTTAAGATATGGATATAAATTATTAGAGAAATAAGGTATCAAGCACTCAAGTGAAGCAGTCACCGTGTTTGGGACTTAAGTTTGACAGAACAAAAAAAAGAACAATAAAAATCTCTGTTTGTGTCTACTTACAGGAATGAACTTATCATTATATGGGTCCCATATGTCTGGGTCAATTCCATTTATTATACCATGGAACTTGTGAAGATGAGAGCAACTGCAGGATTTCCAGCAATCTCCCTAGAATAAGTGGGGGATACCTGCCAATATAACACATATGACTGAGATACTATACTGACAAGAATATCAGAATAATATAAACATGCAAAATCTTAATCACTTTCTCCTCTTTTCCAATACTACAAATTCTATTTATAGTCAAATATGCAACTGTTGGCAAAGTTTCTAAAACATTATGTTATGAGGTGGAAAATATTTTTTTTTTCAGAATAGATTTTAAGCAATACAGATGATGAGTAAGAGGCCCAATGAAATTCTAGCGAGATGCTATGACTTAAGTTCACACAAGGGAAGCCAAATCGTGGCAAATATGCTTGCAAATTTCTCCAACATTCTAAGAAAAAATAGAATAAAGTCAGAAAGAAGGAGGCAAATATTACAACCCAAATAATACCAATTACTAACAATAATGAATGTTATCACGATAAAATAATTGAATCCTACAATAAAGTTAGCAAACCAGCACTTACAGTTGTAGCCTTGTCTGCGTATGCCATAGCTTTTCCAATAAAGTGGGCTCCAAATTCAAGGTTATGAATTGTAAAGACAACCCGTGCTTTACTTAGACTGTAATGTGTATACTGTTCTTTAAATAGCCATGCAACTGGTGCACTCGACCAATCGTGGCAGTGGATAATATCCTGCCAATTGATCAGAGCCAATCAAAATACATTCTAGGAGACAACTAATTACATTCAAATATATATTTTTAACCAAAAAAGTGACAAATACATTGCTAGACCTCAAGCCACATGCATCTTATAGGAATGGTATGCAAACACAGGAAAGAAAAAAAAAAAACAAAATGGAAAATAAAAGGCTGAGTACTAGGAAAAGTGGTTCCTGCTGCTTGCATACTTAGAATAATACTCCAATTCAACCAGTCAACCCAAAAAGGAACAAATGAATGATATTTGCTAAAGCAGGTATATTAGGCAATTAGCTCATTCTTTTATGTATGGGAAAGTTTGGGTTACAATTACACATAAATGCAAATCAGCCACTTTACTAACTACTCTCTTTGTAACCAAACAGATAAATAATTTCATGCATATCATGTTTTTGGTCTAGTGAGATGAGAGAGAATGTTGAATCAGCAGTCAGCATCAACAAAAAAGGCACTTTAAGTTCCACCCTAACATCAAGAAAGGAAATGTGCGATGAAAGTTATGTTAACCAACAGTGCAATCACTACTAAAATGATATATCTTACAGGATGAAATCCATTTTGAAGTAGAAATTCAAGAGCAGCATGACAAAAAAAGCCAAATCTCTCTGCATCATTCCGACAACCATATACACAGCCAGCATGGAAGAATCTGAGAAGAAAGAAAACATATATAATCCTGTAAAGCATAGTTTGATCTATGAAGCAGTTTAAGTTGTTCAAGTCATCTTAATAACAATGATCATGAAGGGTACAAATGCATCAAAAAGATACACTTAATGGATATAGTATATAAAGGCTACAGACCACATTTTAGATACAGTTTTAGACTTAGATACCAAACACAATATAGTCAATGATTATCAATATAAACAGTTGAGTTTGTCACAAGTGACATTGACAGTGACACATTGGATGTTTTTCTGTTTATTTCAGGTTTCCTTCAGATATAAACTATGTTTCTACATGCAAAAATATCTTCTTCAATCAACTCACTTTGAAGTGGTGATAAAGATTATCTCATCAGCCAGGGTTGGTGTTCACTCTAAACTAGTACTCAACCTTCTATTGTACTATGGTTAACATCTGAAAGAATACTTGGCCTTGTACAGATTTATCTAGAATGTTGGCATACCTAAATAGCATAATCTTTGAATGCTTGAAAATATTTAGGCTTTGGTATTAAGACGTTTTTTAAGTTTGTTGAAAATCTAGCCAGCAAATTTCTCACGAGCATGGCTTGGCCACCACCATCCTACCCTTTCCCTAAAACGATGGAGCCTCAACCTTATCACAGGCAATGAACATGCCAGAGAAACACTACACAATCAAATGATATCCATCAGAATCCAAGCCTTGAGGTTGTTATTAAGAAAATTTTATTATAAAACATTAAGTTCAATTATGAGATACAGTAACTGCAACCTATCTTTGCATGTCATCTCAAGTTTCAACATAAATATTGTTCTGACATAAAGTTCATCCAAAGCAGGTGCATTTTAAGAGTAAATACGAAGCTTATCTCCATTTGGTTAGTAATGAATTACACAGTAATTTCATCCTTACATATCTTCAGAAACAAAACAAATCACTATAGTTTGCTTTATTCTAATTCAAATCATCGAAGGTGCAAGCCCCTTACAATTTGAATCATCAATATGCATAAAACTACCCATGAGTACAAGAGAAAAAACCACAACAGGTAAGAATTTCAAGGATGGAGAACCAAAACACTTGCCCATTTTGAGGCTCCAGAAAGTAGACTGAGAGGCCTTCCACCTTTCCGTGCCATACTCTTATTTCAGTCCCACCCCAGGAATAGTTTTTGTGATAATCAAAATCTTTTACCTACATCAAAAGACATACATTACAGCTATTACAGGAACAAAAATAAATACACCACGAAAACTATATGGATTTTCAATCAAATGTTAAGAAACCACCCAACAATAGCCATTTATAACTTAAAAGAGCCACTAGTGAAGATGCCCAACAGCCAACTCTGTCAAGAATCATGCTTGAGAATAGCCATACATTTCCAAGAATGTCTCAATGAATCTCATAAAATTTGTTTTCCCCGAGTATCACCTAGTTTTATACTGATCCTTAAGCTATATCGCTCTTATCAGTAAGCAGGACATCAAGCTCTTTCAATAGGACAGGCCAGAAAACTCATGAGAATAAACTTTGAATATCCAATGCAGAGTTTAAGATCTAGCATAAGTGCCAAAGCAACAGCAAAAAGCTTACATTGCTAAGGTTCAAACAATCGTACTTTGGAAGAATAATATCCACGTTGTGATTTAAATCCTGAACAGCCCGGGATAGACCAGTAACAACATCACCAAGGCCTCCAACCTGCCAAAGATATAGACCATCACAATCAAAAGAACATGTTAAAATCACTCACAACATGCTCGGGCATGGTGAACTCAGATATCCTCCAACTATATTACTGAGTCTGTCTACTATAAAAAGTCTAAATGATAGTTTTTATTTCTTCTTTCCTCCATCCATAAACCATTAACATCTGAAAATCTTTAGATGCTAACTGAATAAAAATGCTATTAATTTCAATCATTATAAAATTTCAAATTCCACTTTTTCATAGAGAGGCATTCAAATTCCACATCTGAAGCAGGCATGTTGACTTCTGTTATTAAGGGATCAAAGAGCATAACTTTGTAGCAACAGTATTTTCCATTACAAACACAGGATAAATGGTAAAGTATCTTCAATGTAAATTCCAAAAACTTTCCACCCTTGACGTCTACACAAATATAAGTAGATGAAGTCGAGGCAATATAGATGCAACAAGCTAACTTACCTTTGCAATTGGGGCCATCTCAACAGCAATATGGACGATATGCATAGGCAGTTCCTTCACAATACCTCCAAAAACAGGTACGTGATAATCCATTCCATATTTATTGTCAAAAATTCCACCATCTTCCCTCTCAGAAAATACAAAGTCCATCATGTATGCATCCAGTGGAACCCTAACTGCAAAAGCACAAAATCATACAACTTATACAGCAATAAATGTGTAAGGCTACAAAGTAAACGGATCAATATTAGTACTGAACAAATTGCTTGCACAACTACCACATTTCAATTAAGTAGCAGACTTAAACTGTCAAAATATGATAAAATTGTTCATCTTGAAATGCTATTGTAATCTGATACAATATCCGTGAACATTGGTTCTGAATACAAACAGTAAGTGATGCATTTCTTCATAAGATTTTTTACAACAAACACACAGCATTTAGATCAAAGGCAAACCTGCAGCTTAGAGAACACCATACGAACAGAATTCATTAAATAGGAAGAGCAGTAGTCTGCTAACCAGAATAGAAGCACATCTTACACGCTGTTGACAGCAAATTTCATAACTTGCTATATTTGGGTGATACTAGATCATATTCCACAAGTCACACCCTTTCACGTGAAAATAATTAATAATAAAAAAGAAAAAAACAATGAAAGAGACATTGAAATCCTTGATATTGATATTGATAGATTACTAGGTTCAAATTATATTTCGAATATAAACTAAGAACAGACTCACCAGAGGCTTTGAAATGAGTACTATTCTCTGCAGGCAACATTCTCTGAGGTGGCAATGGACCATTTCGATGAGTCCAACGATTAAATGAGCATCTAAACCAAACCTCTGGTTTTCCATTCAGATTTGTGCTGGAGGGGTTATAAAATACACTCACTGTGCTCCCTGCTTGAACATCAAGAGGCTCGGTGTAGACAATATGCTTTTGAGAAAGCAAAAATCGTTTCAAAGTTCTTTCCTTTGTTTCAGCTTTCATACGTGCTGTTTTTACAGCCTGCAACAAGAACAAGTGCAGATATAGAAGATGAGCAGCTTGAATAGATGTCAACTTCCCAAAAGAATGAAATAAGAATGCTCATATCTGCCAATTAGTACTTAGGTAGACACAGTTTTAGTGATCAATCTACAACAGGAATCTCAGCATAAGAATTTAAATTATCAGAGAGACCAAATTCAACTAGGTGAACCACATACTCTGTTCCAGAGAAACTACATTACAAGTATATATGGCCTCTAACTTTCTTTTCATATATTGGAAGGCACATGAGCAGAAACAGACAGCTGAAAATATTTTATTCATGGCAGCGAGGTATTTTAGATAGAGCCTCAACATGGTAATCCGGAAGTCATTTCACGTAAAGACTAACCTTGGCACGTATTGCTTCCTCTCTCAACTTCCTCTCGTCCTGGAATTTTCTGCATATCAACTGCTCTTCCCCAGCCCAATACTCTTCGTCAAGAATGGCCTTTGTGACAATAGCATGGAAGTCTTGACGATGATTGTTATCATACACAACTGCACTGCCCGGTGGACCGTCAGAGAAGACCCAATCCAGAACAGAGGCTTGGTCAGGCACAACAACTGCATCAAATGAAAGATGATTAAAGAAGTTGTTGTTAACCTCGTACCTCAAGCTAATTCTAAATAAAAGCTCAAGATTCCAATCTTCATTATTCAGGATATCATTGAAAACTTGAAATAGTCATTTATCATTTTTTTTTGCCGTAACAGTAATTGATCTAGACCTGTTTAAAGTGTTGATAAGGTGATTCTAAACCTAATTCCAGAAGTAAAACATTTAATTCCTCTCAAAAGAAATTTGCATATCTCTCTTTTGGTGGCTTGTCAACCAAAGTATGCCAACAAAGGAGATACCCAAAGCAATGAGTTAGAAATGCTAATGCAACTTTTGAAGTTTTTCTATACCTCATAAAAGATTAATTTCAATGAAGTGAATTAACAGAATAAAAAAAATCAAGTAACAGAAGACGTAAATGAGCATACCATCGGCATACCACCAATCACCATCTTTTGAATTAGATTTGACAAGCCTTTCAACAATTGATAATCCGTCCTTCCAATTGTTATGCCCCCCATGAATCCATACTTCATTAGCATGTGTAAGAGGACCTGAGGTTCTGTTATAATATAATCTGACCAAGTCCTTGCCTTTAAATTCAGTAGGTTCTATATACCAAACATTGTCGATGAATTTTACAGCCTTTTTCATCAATTGCTGCAACATTTCTCTCCTCCTTGCTGTCTCCGCCCTAGCAAGTGACCTGTCCACCTCTTTTGCAATTCTCTCTGCTTCCATTCGCCTCTGCTCTTCTTCCTGTCTTTTCCTTTCAGCTTGCTCCTTAGCAAGCTTTTCTGATTCTTTACGTTTCTCCTCAAGTAAGAAATCTTCAAATGCATAGGCATCCATTCCACCATCAACAGGTATGGAGAAATCCTTATTGTCATTGTTGTCATAGACATTTTGCCCATTGAAGAACACAAAGTCCACTTTATATCCTTCTGTTGGAACATGCACCTGGCAAGACCACCAATCACCATTGAGATGTGTTTTATTTAACCTAATGGTAAAAGATTTCCACCTCCAATCATTAAATGCCCCCATAATCAGAACATCTGGCTCATTATTTAGAGTTGAAAGACTCCTATTAAGGAACACTTCTATATCCTGATCGGGTTTAGCCACAGGAGGATATACAAACAGCTTGTTCCCTAGTGCAATGTTTTCCTCTGCAATTCTCTCTATTTGTTGCTTGCGTAAATTTGCTTCCAACTCTAACTTCAACAGCCTTGAAGCTTCCTCATTTATTCTATCATCAGTATCAGTATTTGTTTCTGTGATGGTTTCCCCATCTGCTTCATCAACAATGTCAGTATTTGTTTCCCTAATGGTTCCATCAATTTCTGCATAGCCTAATGGCTTCTCCTCTAATTCTGAGTCTTTAACATTCCCAACGTCCCTGTTGTAGGAACTGTCTAGAACATCCTCATCAATTATAGAAACTTTTCCATTTCCCCTGCCTTGATCACTTTGAGCAACACCCAATGTCTCACGTAACAAGGATAATTCACTAGCCTCCCCAATAACTTCACCACTTCCATCTACTACCTCAATTTGTTTCTCCTGAGAATATTCAACAGTACCTTCCTCTTCCTTAGCATCAATCTTCACATCAAGTGTTTTCTTATTATCCCCTGACACCTCACCAACCGTTGGGATAAATGAATCTCCCTTGATTCCAGTGCTTTTTTTATCCCTCTTCTGGCTACTCGTCCCAATCGGTGGTTTGGGGATGAAACCCTTTGAACCAGGACCCTTGGGCCTTGCAGTTGACACCTTCTTCTGTCTCCTACGCGAAAAATCTACCAAAAGATGAAGGCCAGTTATAGAAAAGAAAAAATTTATAAAGCATGACAGAAGGAGTAATAATAGTAACAAACCTGCCCTGGCGTTGATGCAATAAGAAACACAACCTGCCTTGAACTCATGCCTCCATCGTGAAGACTGAAACCAAAACAAAAACCGTTAAATCCACCATATTTAGCAATGGCATGAGATCTGAAAAAGTGTAATAAGTAAACAATCTCAGAAGAGAGAGGCTCTCAGCTGCGTCACTCTCTCTCTATATATATACAAAGTATTATAGCATAAGTAAGAAGATAACCACTAACCAACTTCAAGCCAAATATGAATTTGATTATTGATTGTAGCCTATTAATCGTGATTAAAAGAGCATGACTGGATTAACATGAACCAAAGCATCAAATCACAACTTTCTTGGAACTTAACTCGAAATCAAAGCACGTTTCAAGAGAAAAAGAGAAGAGAATAGTAACAATAAGATGAATAAGGAGAGTAAGTAACTAGTTGGTGAGAGTGAGCAGTTGAAGCGGCTATTCGGTGAGGGAAGAACAACCCAGCACGAAATGGCTTCAGCTGCAAACAGCAGCTTCGATCGCCCAACGCCGTCGTTTTGCAGTGCACTTGCAGTTGCAGAGACATCGCCATCGCTTCCTTCCAATAATTGCTTCTTTCTTTCTTTCTTTTGCAACTTAATACGCTACCTATACGTTGATGTAGCAAGAGCAATTATCACCTTCTCATTCATTCGTTCATTCATCCAGCAATCATTCTCCCTTTGAATCTGTGCATCCGAAACAATCTTACAAAACAAATTTTACAAAAAAAACAAAAAATATTTATAAGATATTTTTTTTGTTGGAAATGATAATATAAATGTTTATATAGTGATATTATAAGAATTAAGAAATGAAATATAGCTTGTACTATGAGCCACTGCTGCTGCTGATAGCGGCGGAGAAGGGTCTAGCATCTCAGCCGTGCGTTGATTATTTTACTATGCATCCAAGCTGCACCGTGTTCGGCTTCGGGAAGTACGACAATCGTTTATTTCCATGTGGCTACAGTATTTTATGGGATCGGACGGTCAATGATGATCTTATCATTGGAGGTTAGTGTGGGTTTGGATGCATGGGAGAGCGGTCAGGGACATTGGTTCCAGAATGGAAATGTCCAGTTGTTGATGGGAGAAGGCGACGGTGAGGATCAACTAGGATTCGCATCATCAAATAGGGGACATGACACGTGGGCACAAGCTTCGTCGGGGGGTAATGCCAAATCCAAAACAGTCACTAATTCTCCATCCGGTCATTAATGTAATCCATTGAGTAGATCATGGCTTTTTTACCTAAAAAAAAATACTTATTTACCAATCTCTATTGGTTCAGAGATTAATTACTCATATATTGAACAAATTATTGCATCTGTCAGAAATAATTCGTTTAACTGGGAGGCGAAAAATCTGAAAAAAACGGCCATTAGTTAGCCGATTCAACCCAAAAATAGTCGATTTAAGCATGGCACTGTCACCAAACTGCAGTTGCATGCCGTGCAGCTTTGCAAGCATAGTATAGTGTAATTCGGCCAACACATAGCCGAATTGCATTTATACTAGTTTATGAGTTCAAGTGGGGTGAGGGAGTGAGGGAACAGAACTCCACACAGCCAAGCCCTTTTTTTTTTTCGATTAAAAAGAGTTTAGTACATGGACCAACCTGTTTTGCTTTTCTAGTTTCGTACATTTGTTTAGCCTTATCTTATAGAAATTGCCTTGCCTTATATTCAATTTGTCACACATGCATTGTGTTAGTAGAGAGTGGACATGTACTGTTTGGAGTGTGTGTGTAAAAAAGATAGTGTAATAAAAATGAAAGAGTTAAAAATAATAATAATGGTGCAAATATAATAATTTATTTTAATGGTGATGTGCTTATAAATCCAAGTGAAAGTGTCATATTTATATATGAGGGTATTACATTTATATGCAAAAGGTCAAAAGTTCTTATATTCCATATATTTTTTGTATCCAGAAGCTAGAAGTGTTCTGTCAATCCATAAACTCCAACACTCCAAAGGCACTGACAGCAATTTGACACAAGTGTTTAGTCTCAATTTTCACCGGGTTCAAACAATATTAAGCAATTCTAATAAGGCATGACAATGACATTCAACTAGGAAATATATTCCCACATGGTTGGATGATATATGCAAAGATCGCCCATAGGCAATTTCCATTGGTCATGTCATAGTGTTAGGTCGTCACATTACAACAATATCATATCATATTGCTCAATAACAGAAGATGACTTAAAAATTAAGGGGAAAACATATGAATAAAAAAAAGTTTAATAGGAAGAATTCGATGGCACTACTATGAAATTTGGCACATACCTTACATTTTCAACAACTTTTATCATTCTTTTTTTCACACAACTCACTATTGGATTTTGATTTTATATGTTATTGATCATATTCATTAAATTCCTCTGGTATATTGGTAATAACGAGATTTGAACCTATGATCTCATACAAACTACCCAAATCACTCATTATTAGCCAACTCCTAAAATTTCATGTTAATTCAAAATCGGTCAATACATATATATCAACATAATAAATATTTCTTAAATGTATGCAAATAAAAAATATTTGATCACATCCTTGGAAGTGCTCAATTCTTCTAAAATTTGGCACATAGAATTAACATGATATTTAATTATAATTCAATAATTGGATAGAGAAAAAGTATATTGTATAAAGATTTATTGTGTCTAGTCTTATATGTGTCAACAGAACCTTCTTCATTTAAAAATGCTAATATGCAAATGAAATGACTTAAAAATATCTTGAACTTATAATGTATTAGTAGCTTTAATTTTTTTTATCTGCTATAATGAGAGATATTAACTCTTTAATAATCTCTATAATTTTATATGAAATGAGACATATTAACTCTTTAACACACACACACACACATATATACACTGATTTTTTTCCTTTGGTGGGTGGTTGCCCCTCTGGCTACTTCTGTATGTTTCACCGTTGGCGTCACTACGAAGGTTCTCCTTTGTACACAAATCGCCCATGGACAATTTTTGTGCAAAAACACCATATTCAACCAAATCTCCCCACAACATTATATTAAGCTAAATATGTAATCAAATCCCCATATAGAAAAAGACTTTCCTGCATTTGTTTTTCTCTTTCAAGTTTTTTGTTTGATAGAATATCCAAATTAATCCTTTAGAAATATATTGAGAAATAAATTAATTTCCTAAATTTTAAAAGTCAAATTAGTCTATTATAAATAAAAAAGGGACAAAAGGGTCCTTCATACAATATTTTTTTAATTGTAGGACTTGTACAAAGGACCAACAAGTCACCTTTTTTTAAATGTAAGGGACCAATTTGAAATTTTTAAAATTTAAGGACTAATTTGTCTTATCATATATTTCTGAAGCTAATTTGGATACTAACTATATTTTGTATAAAACTTATTAAACACACACTTATATGACTTAATTTTTTTTATTCATGTAGCAATATATGATTGGATAATTATGAAAAATAAATTTTACATTGTCAATCCACTAAAATCAAACTCTTTTAAAATATAATTGAATGAAATATAGTATTAACTAAATTTGTTTCATCTATCAAACATTTTTATTTTTATACACTGAAGTTGCAAAAGAATTGTACATTATCATATCTAATTATATATTTTTGTCCCGATAAATATAGTTTACTTTTACATTAACGACTTAAAAATCATGTAAATATAATAATTTAATAGGATAGCAATGCGTCAAAAGCATACTTTTTATCAAGCGCCGTCCTTAGTTTAAGAGAATACATACCATGAAATGATGAAAATAATTCATTTAAATTTTGTATCATTTCATACCTTTTTAATTCTATTTTTAAATAATAAAGTACAAAAGTGTTTTTTAATTTTATTATTAGTTATTTCATTTCAATATTAATGTACTAATAGTATACTTCTATCTGAATAATTATTCAAGAAGTTAATTTGTGAAAATTAATTATATTTACCAATACATCAATATATAATTTTCTCTTATGATGGTATCCACATACAACCAGATAATGTTTTCAGTGCGTTAAAATTTCATTGTACTTCATTCAATATTCTCTCTAACTAGAAAACATGACCTTAAAGTAACACATCTCACATGCATATAAGGTGAACTTAAAGTCTGGTGTGACCTTTTTCATTTTCAGCTATCATCTCCAAATTCATGATCTTTACCTATAGTTGTTTGTAGTATAATATTGTTCACCTCAAGAGAATGATAGATTGCTATATATATGACTTATGAAGTAATGGACATGAAAATTAATCATATTTTATTGATGTGGCAAAATATAATACTATAACTTTGTAAAATAGTTTTACACCATCAATATGGAAAATTAAACTTTGAAGTAAATGTCATAATTTTTAAATTGTGCATATTTTGTTTACATTTTCCCAATTGACCTGCCTTTTGAGCTGCAAAATATCAAAATTCGTCGACTTCAGATAAACATAATTAGGAGACGGGTACGTTGGTTCGACACATGCATGTTCTGCATGAACTGGATCGAGTTTTACTAAAATATCTAATGGCTAAAACTCTATCCATCACTTTATTTTATTGTGAAATTATGTATTAGTACCACAAGTGTTTAATTAATTTTGCCCACTAGAGCCCCAGCCACTGCCATGTAACGTATTCAATCCCAGATTTGGCCATCTGTGTCTGGCTGCCCACCTGCCTGGTGCACCGCCACACTTGAGTCTCTTGCTGTGGCTGACATGCATTTGCCACCGTCCTATTTTTCATAAAAAAATACAAGAAAAAAACAATATATATATATATATATGTATATATGAATTGGAACGTAATTAAATAAAATTGTAGGGGACCAAATTTAATTTATAATGACTTATGTCATTTGAGAAATGAATATAAGTAGTAGAACATTTTGTGATGTAGGCATGGCTTGAATTTAATTGAACAAGACAAAAAGTAAACAAAGGGTAAATAAATGAGTGGGCGCGTGGATATGAGGTGTTGCCCTAGGTTGGAATAAATTGTTCCTCCCGCGCCTCTTACCATATGTTCTGAAACGCCGCCTCTCTCTAGTCCGCGGAACGTTGTTTGCCGCCACCAACTTGCCCTTTAAAACCCCCCATCCTTTATACACATCTCACTCACTCACTATTCATTCGGCTTTTCTCTTCTTTCTTTCTTCTCTATCTATCGTTGGTATAGTTGTGAGTGAAGCGGTAACCCTCTCAAATCAATCAAAGGCATCATCATGACCATGAAAGGAGGAAGAAGAAGCCCAAGGAGCAGCAACATCGCATCCCCCTCGTCGTCGTCCTCCTCCTCATCCCCAAACCCAAAGATGATTAGAAATGCATCAACATCACCATCCTACCACAGATATCTGAAACCAGGAGCTCTTGCCAAACTGAGAGACTCCAAAATCATTGCAACTTATCATCGCTCCCGCAGACAATACACTAGTACTAGTTCTCTTTCCCAACTGATCTTACTCACGGGCATGGCTTCTCCATCATCATCATCTTCATTCATTAATAATATCGAACAGCAACCCCCGCTGAACGAGGATAATGGCCTCCCTTGCTTTGTTTCCACCAGGACCAACATCGTCAATCAACCCCCTTGCCTTCACAGAAAGAAACTCTTCGCTGTTACTCCTTTTTTACCGAGACCGAGACTTAGGTAGATATATACATAGTAGAATGAGAATGGTTATTCTAACCTAAAAGTGATGTTCAATTCACTAACTTCATTACTTTGGATGTGATGGCGTCCAATAATGATGAAATGAGTGTTCCAAATGGACATCAACTATTGAGTTTGGAATAACATTTTTATAGTAGAATTAATTACTATATAGTATAAGCCCCATGTAACTTGTAACAAAATAGTAGGATAGAAGGCTACAGAGATTGAGAAATTAACACGACGTAGCTTTTATTTTCTTGTCTCGCCTTCCTTGTTATTGGGATGGGGAATGAGTATCTACAAGTATTCTATCAAATATATCAATATGAGCTTAAGATTTATCTATATGTGAAGGAATAATAACATTACCATTTTTATTTTGAATTACGTGCCCATTAAATAGGAAGTTGATTTGATCATTACCATTATCCATTTATTTCAGAATATGCGCGTGTACGACTCCGCACCAGGCGAGGTTGGAGCTCAAATGTGTATTGCATGAGCTTATTTGTTCAAAGTTGTGGGTTTCGACATTGGGCCAGCTTTTTAAGCCTTTATCGAACATGATTTTGGGCCTATGCTTAGGCTTATATTTTTGCCATAACATAACCCTGTATAATATTATATAATATAATTTATCTGCATTTTTTATTTCTCCTCAACATAATAAATTAGTGCTACAGCAGTAATCTTGTAGGTTCCATGTAAAGAGCAAGAAAAAAAAATCTTGTAAGTTCTGATGAATTTATTATTATATATGCATGCCCTCTTCCTTCTATGCGGTTCCCCTTAATTTGTTTTGTATAGATCCATCTGCACGTGGCCATGGTGTCATAATAATAAACTTACATATCATGAGAGATCTTAATTACGTAATCCATAACAGATCCATGTGTTGAAGATCCATGACCAACAACATTATGCACGATGATGGTTAGGTTTTTTGTTTAGTGAATTGCGTGGGACCATATCAGAAAATGAAGAACCTACAATAATCAATCATATGTTCTGATTTGGAATTCAATGCAAACTCACAACTTTAGCCACCTTCATTATAGTTGATGCATCTGTGTTTGTGCTGTCAACAACGTAACTCGCATCTTTTGTTAATTTCTCATGGCGGCACAAAAGCTAGACAAATACGTAGAGTTTAGCCAACGAGATGACAATTCGGTGCCTTTTAATGTTTATAAACCGTTACTTCTCGTTATAAAATTTTGATACTAATTTGATATCACAAGCCCATATTAATCTAAGCCCAGGATTTCTCAACACACTAACTCACTAACAAACATAACTCTCAGAATAAATTTCTCTCACCACATGTGATAAGACCAAGAGAAGTAAGCTCAACATTTTATTGCAACTTCACTTGGTTATTCGTGGTGAAGCCTTTTATAAGGCAATTTTCACTACAATCAAAATCTAAGAAAGTCTACAAGCGTGGATACTCAATAAATAAATATGTTGGTGGCTGCTACAATCTTTATGTAAGTCTACATTAGCGCAGATGACTTGAAATTCAATCTTTACATTTAATTCCAATTCACCAAGAGAAAACGTGGTGCTTGGTTTAATATCTCACGTTGTTGACTGGGAACATGAGACTACAAGGGACTTGGTGAATCAAGAATTCGTGATGACCCGAGACTAGAAGCCACTCTATCAGTTGGATTTTGACCCACTCTTTCATTATCTAACGTGTTTCCTACAAACTCGGGACATGGACACATACATGAGTTCACACAGGAAGTGTCCGCACTGGCTAGTCTTACTCTACAAATACCAAGCTAAGAGACCAAGTAACTACTTTAATTTTGGCCTCCTTGCAAACCACATACTTTTGCTAACTTAAACGGAGTCTTTGTCAGGATGCACCCCTCATTCACTGGAGTAGAAGGAATTGTAAGGTCTTGTGTTCCTAAAATTCATCCTCACGACAATCATCTCATCTCGGGTAATTCTTATACCTAGTGATTATTTCCTTACATACCAAATCAAAAGACTATTTAATATCAACTTATAATATGAAGACTAATTAATATCAACTTATTATATGAAATGGCCCAATACGGATACGAGGAGTTACGTTCTACAAGATTATAATAAACATTACTCAAAATTTGTTGCTATTTTACTGCACCATTTTCTCCTGATTTATTGTTGCTTCCCTTAAGTGTCTTTTCATGCCTGCGGTGATTTCTTTGCTGATCCATCAAACAAAAGCAAAAAGCATTAAGGTACTCCTCTTGGTGTGGTTCTTCCTGCAGTTCAGTGTAGCCCTGCTTCTTCAGGTGAGTTTGAATTCGAAACTTTGTTTTGTTATGATGCCTTGCTTAGGTTGCTTGGATATAGATAAGAATATCAGTTACAGCTATACAATGAATTTCTTAAATTTAGGGGTACTAGTATGAGAGGAAATATCATGAGATTACTTTATATAATATATATATATATATATATATATATATATATATATATATATATTAAAATTAAAATCTTAAGTTATAAGATAAATATAATGTTTTTTTAATAATGATCCAACGCTAGCTCTGGCGTGTAGTTATATGATTTGAAAGAGCGTAATAGGATTTTGTTATAAGCAAAAGCAAATCAGAAAGCAAACAGATGGTTCAGGTGCAAAATTTAATGGTTTGTAGGGATTGACTTATATTAAGATACATGGGCAAAGTGTTTGATAATGATCACTCTTGCAAGTGTTAAGCGAATACCGTGTATTTGCCTGTCCATGCTAATGTCTGATGACCTATAAATCTATAATCGTCATATTGTGAATAGCCTGACCAAAAATGAGCTAGTTAATAGGAGTAATGAGTTCGGAACAAAATTATGGGACAGTTTCGATAAAGTGTAATATTTATTTGTACATGATGTTTATAGGAGATATGGTGTCGGCATTCCTATGTTTATTATTGGACAAGGGGTGTGGATTTTATTAGGTTTGGATCTCACATCTAAGGGTATAAGTCTAGAATACTTGTCAGGACGTCTTTGATTGGTTTACATTTAATTTAATTTCATATAGCTTATTTAATAAACAATACATGTTAAGGTTTTTTTTAAAAAAAACTTTTTTAATTACATAGGCTAGACTCTAGGTAATGAAAATAACCTATTAGGTCCAATAGTTTGGCCTAATTATGTTATTATTATTATTTGAAAAAAAATTAATAATAATAAAAATATTTTATCTTATATAAATTTTTTTATTATGTACCCTAAAGGTATTGGTATCCTTTTGAATCAATACGTTGTGATTTAATTATGAATATTTAAAATATTAATAAATTTAGTTAATGGAATACATGGCAAATTTTCAATCACAAATTATTTAGAAGTTCAGGATCAATGAATTTTATAGGGTGTTGGAGAAATCCATATATAAAAATATACTTTTTAGCTTTTTTAAGAAGTCATGTAGCCTATTTAAAAATATATATTTTTAACATATTTAGAAGTATTTTAACTTATTTAAGAGTCTATTTTTTTTATTTAATTTTATAATTAAGTAGGTCTTTATGTTTTAAGCCATTCTAAGACTTTTAAAAAAGCCAAAATAAGGCCATAAAAAGACTTTTATCAAGCAATAGGTCCAGACTTTTGGCTAATTTTAGGAATATAAGTTAGACCTGTTTAAACAAAATCTAACCTAACCTAATCTATTTTTACCTCTACCCACGTCTTATTAAATGGTAAATGAGAATACAATGATAGGTTTCCAAAATATTACTTAAAAATAACATTTGTCATTGACAAATGCTAAGCTTAACCTGAATATTAATAGAATCAACGTCAAGTCATCAACAAGAGGTTGTAACAGTGCTCTTCTGACATCATTTTAACCGGAGGATTATGGAAAACTTCGAAGATGGCTCCATGCTGTTTCAACAATGATCTAAACTCTTTCATGATCATGTGCTTTGTGCGGAATGATAAGAAAACATTACTTGGGTTGACCGTTATGAAGAAAGCTTCACTTATTCATGATAACATAATTTGAATGTCAGTAAATCGCAAAATCAAAGATTTATATTATATACCTTCACTGCATTCATTAAATTGATGTATGCTCCTATAAATAAATAGAATGGACTGGATCATCAGTCTTATGCTTTGCAAGTTGTTAATTGGCATTGCTCGACAATCTTAATGTTCAATACATATATAAATATGGATGGACCAACTTACATGCTGTAATTATGCCTATTAGTAGTAAGTACAAATTTAACTTTAATTTTATGGTTTAGGGTCATTATGAAGCTACTTCTATTTAAAACGATAATCTTGGCCATAGGGAATTCAATTAACCTATCCATGATGTTTTAAACATTTTGTTTGGTTGATTTCACGTTTTCTGTATCACATTATTGTTGCCTGGCCATTCTCACAACTTGAACTGATTTTTTTGATCCTTTCTTCATTCAGTGGCATCATTAACTTGGAAAGCCCATTTTCTGTATTTGACTGAACAGATAATTTGATGTTGCTACCATTACTCCACTAGGCAACGCTTGGTTTTGCTTTTATAGTCTATGAAGTTTCAAGTGATGACCAAAAAGGGGAAAGGAAAAGTTTCATGTGCAAAACCAACTATCTCTCTCTCTCTCTAGTATTCATTCTGTAACCCCTGTTTCCCCGCAGCAGCTCCATCTGATAATCAAACAATGAAAACGTTACTACTTTAGAACACAGTTTTAGATAAACAGGTCTGGAAATTAAAGGAGATTTTAATGTTGTATCTTATTCTAGTTAGCGATAAGTTGGCAGTGAAGGAAAAACTAACCAGTCAGATCCTACTTTGGCTAAAATGGAATCTGTGTATTAAATAAAGCACCAAACCATTTATAAACCAACCTTTTGAAAGCATTAGGGCAATTTATTATGCTTTTCTATGAGGACAAATATGAATCTACAATAATTAATTTTAGAATTATTGCTAGTTTACTGCACCTCTGATCATTTCTGAGTTATGCACACTCTGATTGATCAAAAGTCAAACTGAATCCCAACTTCTTTCTTTGCTGCATAACTTCATTGCAAGGAAGCTCCTACGTGAACAGCATGCTATCAAGTTTACTACACATATTAATTTATCGTGCAAGACATGAATTATATTCTATATATTTATTAGAGAATTAATATCAGGTAGATTGTCTCTGTGCCTGTGTGCTGTAATGTTGCATCCATTACAGGCAAGACCGATACTGTTGATCTTGATTTTATTCAATCATTTATATCTATTAATCTATGGTTTATATCAGCCAAAACACAAGAACATTTTTTGTTCCACACTTAGTAAGCCAAATACATCTTTGTAATTATGAACTCTGAATCTTTAAATATCACCACTATTACATAATTATTTTGGAAGGGGAAAAAGCTTACAAAGGAAGTGGGAAAGCTCTTCTATTTCAGATAACAGTACTGCAGTGCTCCTAGTGCAGATCTTTTTTTGATACATTTACAGCAGGAAAGTTCAAACATATTATCTTTATATAATAGCAGAGAAGGGGGATTGAAGAAATTGAAACCTGAGAATCAACAAACTCCATTCCACAAACCTCTCAAACAAATTAACAACTAACTTTAATGGATGGAGCAGCTATAGTTAGCTCAAACAAAGAGTTCTTAAATTGAAGATAAGGAGAATATTAATCCACAATTCCATAGTGGCACATCCTGAAACAATGTGGTGGTTCAAATAGCCTACAATAATCAATTTGTGCTTCCAGCTACTATGCTATATTTGAGGGATTGATTACTCACGATTTCCATTAAGATTATCTTTTGGACTTACTTTTATTATGAGTTTGTCACAATTGATATTTCCTCCACTTTAGCAATTTTTTTCCCACTCTAAATTGCATTATTATTATTATTGCATGATAGTTCTTTTTGTATTTCTAAACCTGTCGATTTGAATTGAGGGATAACTTTTTTAATAGCTCAGAAGTTAATGACATAAGATATCATTTTCCAATATCCGGTTGTTTTTAATAATAAGATTTGAAACCGACACCTCTTTAATGATAGTGAAAATTAAATGGTGTTTTTCATAATTCTAATGAAAATATATCAAAGTATCTCCTAAAGTATCTCCTACTTTCTTTTTTTATCGGATATATCACAAGAACCGATCTCTAAAAATAATAGTGAAAAAAAAATAACAATAATAATAAAAGTTATACAGTAGTCATTCTTTTTGTGTGTAAGTTTCATTAAATAATGGGATGCCACACATTGGTATTTTCATTTGCGTTCTATCTCCATTGGCATTAATTTCATCTTCAACAAATTAAGATGGTAACTAGGATGCATTGGAAAGTAAGCCGGGATGAGGTCATGAGAGCAGTTTAGGACCATTCACATTTCATGTGTTAAGCACAAAACTTCAGCCTAGTGTCAACAAATGTCAAATAAAAGTATCATCTGCTGTTGCCAATCAAGCTTATACATGGACTTATAACAAGCTCTCCCACCAGCATGATCAATTCATTCAGAAATTTTATTATTGGTGAGATATACCTACTATGTGTCAATACTAATGCCTTATACACCAAATACATGAAGACACATTCTGCGATCAAATAGTAAGAGAAACTTTGTTGTAGGAATCTTTGCACACAATGTTTTTGTCTCTGTTAGTGGCATTCTTTATCTGACCTCCTCGCATAAACATCTATTTCTGGTGAGTCGACCCACACCTTTCTGGTCTAATACCTGATATTACTGTCAACGGCTCAAATTCAGCAACCATATCCTTCATATATCTTCAATGAGCAAATAGACATTAGGCTAAGGCAGCTACCTCAAATGGATCACTCTGCATAATGCTGGTGGATAGGTATATAAGAAGAAATTTCCCAGGAACATCTCTACTCCATCCAAATGTCATTTGGGTAAGGCTACTGACTCCAAGTGAAAAGAACTCTGTTTTGTTTGCACTCTACACGAATGAATTATATAACTAGTAGTGTAACCACCAGAAGAGAGCAAAATGATACTTTTCAACTGTTGTGCTGAAAATGATGAGCCAATTCTAGATTTAAACTTTAAAGCTGACTGAAACCTGAGCAAAATGGAAGAGAGGACTGTCTTTCTATACCACATTCTAAAATATAAGTATTATATGTCAGAATCTAAATGTGATTCTTCAAGTCAAGGCATAAAAGGATATAAGTTTTATCTCATCTGCAACTAGCACAGCTCTAGGAACTTCAGTCATGGTTCTGACCTTATACTTTAAAGAAGAACCCATCTCAGAGAACACTTATGAGCAACATTCCTTATAAAACTCACTTGATGCCTTAACTCACTGCTAATAAAAAATTCAGGCTTATATCATACAGTAATTACATCACAAAGGGAATACAAGGCAAGGCTGTCTCTCAAGAATAAAAAAGGTATTAAAAGTTTCCTCCTAAATTTAATGCATAATGATACGTGTAAACCAAACTAAAGAAGAAGAAACAGTTGAAGAAATAAGGAAGAAAAAGGATCATGCCTGACGTGTACTGATAAGTAGAACCATTAGCATTAATGCACAAAAATTACTGCAATAGTCTAATCAATTAGTATAAAAAGAAAATTGGAAAAGGAACAACCTGTGAGTGTGGGCAACCCTTTATACTGGTGCATACATATCATATCATAACTTTGTCTTTCTTCCTTCTTCTAAAAGAAGTGGGCTTACAATGGTATTGTATGTTTTTTGGTCAGGGACAACTCCCTTAAGAATCATGTAGTCATGCAATACAATCACTTCCTCAGGACGACATTTCCTGATGAAATGAGTAACAAGTGTAGTGTATGTTACAAAATCAGGACGAATACCCTGCATAATCATCATCTTCATCAGCTCTTTTGCTTCTTCATCACACCCATACTTGCAGAGAAGGTTTATCAATGTATTATATGTGACTCTGTTTACAGAAATTCCCAAGCTCTTCATTTCCATAGTCAAACTAAACGCTTCATCAATCTGTCCACTTAAGCAATATCCACTAATCAAGGTGTTAAAGGTTGTGGCATCAAATAATTTTCTCTTCGTAATTCATCAACTACAAGTTTTGCAGCATATGTTGAGGCCATTTTACATAGACCATTGATGACAGAATTGTATATTGCCAAGTTTGGCTTCTCATCCATCTTTAGCATCACATCATAAACCTGGAGTGCATTTTCTGCATTACCTAGCTTCCAGTATCCATCAATAACAGTTCCATATGTATAAACATCAAGAACTAGACCACGTGTAATCATGTTGCCCAATAGTTGCTTAGCCACTGCCAAATTTTTTCTTTTGCATATATAGTTCAGGAGTATGTTGAGAGAAAAAGCATCTTGTATTAGGTTATGTTCTAAAATATGGTTATGAAGCTTAAGAGCTTCAATTAGATACCCATTTCTGCAAAGTCCTTCAGTGAGGATGGCGTAGAAGTGCTGATCAGGGCTAATACGCTTATTAATCATGTCAGATAATAGCAAAGATGCTTCCTCAATACCTCCTTCACGGTAAAGCCAGTATAAAATTGAATTGTAAACAACATTATTAGGAACCAGTCCCCTTTCCACCATTTCATCACATAGCCTCAGTGCCTCTTCCAAACTTCCCCACCTAGCATACCCATCTATCAAAGTAGCATATGTCCTAACACTTAGCTCTATACCTGCCTTGACCATTTTATGAAGCATTTCTTCAGCAAGTACTAATCTCCCTTTCTTGCAGAACCCATTAATAATACAGTTGTAAGTAACAGAATTGGGCCAAACAGAATTTCCTGTCATCAAGGTCATCTTCTTAAAAAGTTTCAAGGCAAGATCCAAGCCGCCAATCTTGCACGCTGCATCTATGATCATGTTAAATGAAACAGCATTAGGGAAAATTCCACCCTTCAACATCCTATACAACACCGATGTAGCTTCCATGAGTCTGAATTCCTTACAAAGAGCATAGATAACCAAATTAATAGTATTCACGTTTTCAATGTAACCAAAAGAATCCATTCTTCTATACAAATTCCAGAACCTATCAATTTCATTCAATTCCAGCAGGTGATTTAGGAAGTTATTCCAAGCATGAACCGTGACCAAACATCCCCGGGTTCTTAGATTATACATCACATAATAAGCACCTTGAGTGGCCCCAGCCTGAGTACAGGACCTCACCAATGCATCAAAAACCGCAACACTCGAGCTACAACTTTCATAGCTCTCAATCAGTGCTTCCAACAACACCAAAGGATGAGTGCCCCTTTCAGTAATCAAGTTTCTCATAAGAAACAACGCCTCATCAAACCTTCTTGACTTCACCAACACATGAACCAAGGTGCAACAAGAATCTAAGGAGTGCGGGAACAACTGTCCAACCCGGTTGTAAAACTCTAAAGCCAACAGGGGCGAGTTCTGGAACTCGCAAACAACTCGGTTCACCAAAGAGTTTGTGAGCTTGGGAGAGAATTGCTCCAACACACTCCATCTCCTATGCTTCAGATTAACACAGACAGCTCTGAAAACAGTATCTTCAGCACTAGCACTTGGGTTTGAGAAACGCTTACCGGCATGAAAAGCCCGGGTGTAAAGGTAACGACTTTTGGATGAAAAGAAGCTGAAAAACATAGAATAATCATACCCCAGTTCATCAAATAGCCAAAATCCTACGCACACTGTCCAACTGTATTGGGAAAAAAAATGGGAAAACTTCTTTATAGTGAGCAACACATAATAGCTATTCAAGGAAAAAATGAAAAAGTAACCGAGATTCCGTAAAATAAAGAAGTTCAGTTCAGAGGATACCTTCCATGGCTTCCAAGTTTCTTCTGCGGCTGATGAAAAGAGAAGGAGGCAAGGGGCGGCAGAATTGCAGGAGAAGATGCAATTGTGTTTTTTTTGGGCCAACAATAGCTTTTTTTTTGTCATATGGGCCAACAATTTCGTGTGTATTGTTTCATTAATTAATTTATGCTTTTGGGCCAGGAGCCCATCTTCAAGAAATGACGAGCCCAATAGATATTTGTTAAATTTCCTGAACTGCCCCGCCCCCATCTTCTTCTTCTTCTTCTTCTTCGCTGAGCTTGATTCAGAGGTTTTTGGTGGGTTTACTGCAAACTGCAACAAAAGAAGCATGGAATTCGAGAAGAGAAAAGCAGCAGCGCTATCCTCGTTGAGCTCAACGGAACCCGACAAATCGCCGAAGGGCACATTGGACATTCCCATAATCCCTCTCATCAACGCCATCAACAACAACCCTTCGTACTTCACTACCAGCTCCTGCTCCGGCCGAATCTCCATCCTGTCCCAGCCACTCCTTCCAAACGACGCCGTTTCGCCGATCCCAAAGAAGAAAGCCAGAGGCGGCACTTGGCTCTTCGTTTCCCACGACCCCGCCCTTCCCGACTCACTCCTCCCCCTCCTCTTCCCTTCCGAGTCAACTCAGCTCCAACTCGTTCCCTCCGAACTCGTCTTCAGATTCGAGCCCCTCATCATCGCCGTCGAGTGCAGGGACCTTTGCTCCGCTCAGTCCCTTGTGTCGCTCGCCATATCCTGCGGTTTCAGGGAGTCCGGCATCACAAGCGCCAACAAGCGCGTGATCGTTGCGATTCGGTGTTCGATCCGGATGGAGGTGCCGTTGGGGGACACGCGAAGGATCATGGTGAGCCCTGAGTATGTTCGGTATCTTGTTGAGGTCGCTAACGACAAGATGGAAGCCAATAGGAAGAGAACTCAGAGGTTCCTTCAAGTGTTGCTGCACTTCGGTAATGGCTTCGGAGGATCCTTGGTGGTTGCGGATAACACTGGTCATTTCTCGCCAAAGGGATCGTCCAATGTTTCAGTGAATGGAGTGGGACTTGTTTGTGATCATTTTGAAGTTGAGGATGAATCTCAGAGCGGAAACGAGAATGGAGACACCTGTTCAGGTATTTCACTAGAATAGAAGATGATAAAACCATTCATACTTGTGAATTTGATTAGAGTATTATGTTGCTGGTGACAGATGTTTATGGTTTGTAGGAATTAATATTATATGATATATGCGTGGATAATTGGAATCTGTACTGATACATATTGATATGTATTAATCTGATTGCAGGACAAGTTTCTGTTTGATATCAATCAATAGTCTGAATCTTTGAATGGTTGGCAGGGTCTGCGGGTCTCCTTATTGTAGTCTCTTGATTGTCCATATTGGAATTGTTGGGGAACCAGTGGAGAAGCTTTTCCTTTGGGGCCACTCGGCTTGTACACTGGATAATGGTAACAAGAAGAAAGTTGTTGTTTTTGGCGGCTTTGGAGGCATGGGAAGACATGCAAGAAGGGATGATTTGTTGCTGCTTGATCCGGATTCTGGAAATGTTGAAACGATCGGCACTTCCGGCAGTGTGTCTCCGTCTCCACGGCAAGGCCATACAGCTTCCTTGGTTGGAGATTGCATGTTTGTGATTGGAGGTCGGACTGGTCCTGATAAAATTCTGAGTGATGTATGGATCCTTGATACAGGTAAGAATTGTTGGAAGTTACAACAATGTGGTGGCAGTGTCTTTCCTCCCAGGTAATGCTTTATATCATTCTTCTGTTGTAAGTTCAACAGTTCAAATGAAAGTCACTTATCAAGCAACTGTGTTTTAGGGGAGAAAAAAAACCCGGCATAGATTATTAAGACAACTTTCTATAGTGTATATGTTATGGTAGTTGTACATTTTAATTCATGCAGATAAATTCTTACAACTTATTAAATGTACTGTAACTCTATTACAAGGTGTAGTAAGTAGTACTAGTAACAATGTTCACTGTAGCTTGATTTAGTAATGCTATTTTCAGAGTATAAGTTTAATTTTTGCATATTGGATAGGCATCGTCATGCTGCGGCTGTCATCGGTTCAGACATTTATGTATTTGGGGGACTTGATAATGATGTTATCTTTTCCTCTTTCTATATTCTCAACACACAAAATTTACATTGGAAAGAAATACCAGTTTCTGGGGAATGGCCATGTGCACGTCACTCTCAGGCAATGGTGGCATTTGATTCACTGATATTTATATTCGGTGGATACAATGGTGGGAAAGCACTTGGGGATTTGTATAGCTTTGATGTTCAGAAGGGCCAATGGAAGAAGGAAAAGACTGCTGGAAGGAATCCGCATGCTAGATTCTCTCACTCAATTTTTGTCTACAAAAATTATCTTGGAGTTCTTGGTGGTTGTCCAGTCAGACAAAATTGTCAAGAGTTGGCTTTACTTGATTTGAAGCTTCGTCTATGGAAGCATGTTACCCTTAATTCTGTTGGGAAAGACTTATTTGTGCGTAGTACAGTTAACGTTGTTGGTGACGATCTCGTTATAGTTGGTGGTGGTGCTTCATGCTATGCTTTTGGAACCAAGTTCAGTGAGCCAGCAAAAGTCAACTTGCTCCATGTAACGCATTCACATGATGATCTTTTACCTGTCCAGTATCAAAACAAGCATAAGATTGACCAAAGTGAAGGGATGAATGGGAATATAATTGAAAACCCTCAAAGACCGCAACTTGAACATACACCACACACATCTGAAGATGAAAATTTACACTTTAATGGCACCTTGTCTCGCCTGAATGACCAAGGTCAGAAGACTGCATCACATTACGTTCTACAACTAGAAAAGAAATACGCAAAATTAGGGAAGGATATATTGAAGAAATTTGGATGGTTAGACTTAGGGAGGAAGGCATGCTCTGAAGAGGGTGGAATACATATCCGTTTTCCTGTCCATAAGGAATTTTTTACAGTATTTCATGAAAGGAATCATCATTCAGTTGATGCAATTGATGGAAAAAATGAAGTTCTTTCTCCAAAACCATGTATTCGTGATGGATTCTTGTTAAATGAGTTGTCCTGTTCTGAAGCATTAACTCTTCTCCAAGGATATGGTGCAATTATGCTGGCAGATGAGGAAGTTGAAGTTAAAAAAGCTGCAAAGTCTCCTTTGAAAGTGATGACTGAAGCTGTGAAGTCTTTGATTGAGCATGAAGGCCTTCCAGCATGGCTTCTAGAGGAACTGCCAACAAGGTGCATTTATTAAAATTGCTTCTATAGTGTCTGCTTGCATCTTCATACTTATTTTCATGCATTCCCCTTAATGTTGTATGTTTTATTTACTAATCTTTTATGCCTTCTAGGTGGGATCGGCTTGGAGATATTGTTGTACTTCCCACTACTTCTTTCAAGGATTCCATGTGGAACTCCATTGCAGAGGGACTCTGGCCCATTGTTGCTAAATCACTTAAGGCTCATCGTCTTGCTCGCCAGGTAATCACACATACATGAGTAACGCATAAACTTGTGTTCTTGCTTTTCCTGCCTGGATATTCAGTATTTCTGCACTAGTGATCTTTTTTTAAAAAAAAAAAATCTTGTTGGTGTAGCATGCTTAAAATTTATGTTAAGGATAAGGTATTATCTGATGGTGAGATTTCACAGATATATGAAACACTGAAATTACCAACAGCAAATGGATTATAAAGGCAAACCATGACATGCTTTGCAGTTGGTTGATCTTTGGAAGGAAAACATCTTAAATTATTAGTAATTCTTTATAATAATTCTTTACACTTATTTATAGCTTAACCTATTAAATGTAATGCTGTTCTCCATTCTGCCTGCAATAGCTTTGCATGAATATGTTTATTTATGACACAAGTATGCTGGTGTGTTATAGGGCCAAGTTGCTGCGACTGGTACTAGAGATAGCACATTGCAGATTCTTGTTGGAGATAATGGCTGGGTCAGTCATCGAGAAAATGGAATACTTTATTCTTTTGATGCTACGAAGTGCATGTTCTCATGGGGTAATCTATCTGAGAAGCTCCGAATGGCCAGGCTGGATTGTAAAGATGAGGTTATAGTAGATCTATTTGCAGGCATTGGGTATTTTGTGCTGCCTTTTCTTGTCAGGTATTCTGCTGTTTGTACAGGCAGGGCTGTGCCTTGTACCTGACCTCTAGTTATATTCTCCCGTCTAAAGTTTTGGGTATTTGTGTTGTGTGACAAAAATACTATTTAGCCTTCTGAGGTTTTTTTTCCTAATATTTAATCATACCACTCTATTTATTCATATTGTTTTTGCATGACCTTAAGCAGGGCCCAGGCAAAACTGGTGTATGCTTGTGAGTGGAATCCCCATGCCATAGAAGCTCTCCAACATAATCTGCAAGCAAACTCTGTGGCAGACCGCTGTATTGTACTTGAGGAGATAATCGAAATTTGGCTCCCAAGGTATAGTGTGTAACTGTGTATTTATTCACCCATATACTTTATGTTCCCACACACTAGCTTTCTTGTAAACGTGGTTAATTTGAACAATCCAATCCTTAGCAAGGAGAAATTTGATCTATCAATTTTATCCAAAAAAAAAAAAAGGATCTATCAAATCAGCTGGCCATCCCCTTGTGAAACTGTTAAAGGAGAAAGAGCTTGAGTCACGACCTGAGACAGTCTTAAGCACAATCCATCTGAAGATCATGCTCTAGGCCATACATATACCTTCCCACACTGCTCATGATAATCAGCAGTAAACTCACTGAAGTTTTTTAGTTTTTCAGAGAAGCCAAAGATCCACTTGTCATCCCTGCCAAAGATCAGACCCCCAACACTTGGTGATATTCAGCATTTCTGAAAAGTTATTCTATTTAATAAAAGGGAGAATTTCAATTTAGGATATCCTGTCATATTTTGAATTAGGATGATCAACCAAAGGATTGGTTAACGGTCTAAGATGGTTAATATATTGATCTGATTAACCATTTTATATTAACGTTTTCTATACTGGAAATATGTTCACCTTCACCATATATCCCAAGCTGTGATTTACCCTCAATAAAACCTGATTGTACACAACATGCCATTTAAAAACAGTACTTGTTCTACTTCTGATGTATTATCTGTGATACTCTTCCAGCAACTTTGAATGAAAATCCAGAGTAATAAAGTCAAGGGGAATAAAATTGTATAGAGGAATCCAAGTGATGATTGTTATGCTTTTCTTCCTTGTTTTGATGAAAGTAGGATATAGAAGGAAAGAAATGTGGCTAGTGAACTATTGATTCTTTGCTTCTCTTTTTTCAATGAGTTGTTTTGCATACTGACAATAAACGTCTGTGATACCCAAGGAAAACAAGCCCATCGATTTTTTGCACCAATTGACATATGTAAAAGGAAATAACTTAATATGTTGATTTTTCACTCACAGAATGTGGCTGATAGGGTCTGTCTTGGTCTCCTTCCATCAAGTGAGTGTAGCTGGGTGACAGCTGTGAGGGCTTTAAGGTATCATTCCTTTCAAAGACTGCTTTGTTCTGAAGAGTGATGATTGACATTGAAATAACTGTCTAAGTTCTTAAACTTATTTTTCCTGAGTTGCTAATGTTGTTTCTGAAATATTGCCATATTGTGTGTGTGTATCCAATTATGAATAATGAATATGAAAGAGAAACTGTCAAAGAAGGTGTTGAGTCATTTATTAAGGTGGAACTAAATTTAATGAATTCTATTTGTATAAATAATTTTCATGGCTGTGGTTTTGTCTGATCTAAGTCTGCCAATTCCACCAATTTTAATCATAATGGTCCCAAAGTTATGGTTAACATCTCATCTATCAATTGCCTGATTGAAACTGCTGCATCTGGAAACTACGTCTACTTGCATCTGTAAAGTTTGTGAATGTTTTACTTCTGCTGATGGTAGTGAAAATTTCTAATATCTGAATTGAATTAGTAGTCAAAGCATAAGCATGGACATAGCTGTCTTATTTATTTATTTATTTATTTCAAATTCAGTTCTAGGCCACTGCTTATGTAACTAATTTTGCTCTTTCTTATGGAATCAACGTTGCAGGAGAGAGGGTGGAATATTACATGTCCATGGGAATACAAAGGACTCAGAGGAGTGTCAGTGGACTGATCATGTAACAAAGTCTATAGAAGAAATTGCTAGATCTGAAGGTAGCATCTTTTCTTCATAAAAAAATTAGACAACTTTGACATTGTCCAACTGCAACTATGAAGATCAGATATAGTTTCTGGAATAATCATTGATTAGCTAGCTCACACCACTATGATTTTCGCACAGGTTATTGTTGGGAGGTTTCTATAGAACATGTTGAGAGGGTGAAATGGTATGCTCCACACATTCGCCATGTTGTTGCAGATGTAAGATGCAGACAGACCCAAAGATAGCAAATCGGCTGGCATTTGAGGTTAAAGCTTGGCTTCTTCATTTAATCAATGCGAATAGCAACAGGAATTTTAATATAAAATATTTGCTAATATTCTAACTGATCTACTCCTTTGTGCCAGTGGCAAATGTAAATGTGAGTTCCGGATTCGGAGAATCCTGTTGAACCATTGATGGATTGGACCGGTAAGTATTGCATACATACAGGAGAGATGATGAGTGGATGGATGATGATGACAGTTCATTGGCCAGCATGTGTCTCATTCTAAGTGCTGCGTGCTACATTGTAACTGTTGTTCGTGTTGTAACAATACAGTTTTGCTGTTTTAGAATGATTGGTTAATCTTATCCATAGAAAAAGTGGAAGGGAAGCAGGGAAGGGTTTGTGCACGGGAAATTTTTATAACACGAAGCTTGTCAAACTGTTTCTTTTTTCCCTTTTTCACTCCTTTTGCTCTTGGGGTTTGATGTCAAATTGATATTTTCTTGATCAACTAAACTAAGTGAAATTGCTCGTATGTCCTAGTCCCGGCTACAACGATGCTGGTTAGCCCAAAGTTCAGCTGTTTATCTGAAAAGCTCATTTTCTCATCATTTGTGTGCGCATTACATTATCGTAGGTACTATGGTGACGTATCTAATCCGCGGACGTGGTTAGCAACCCAAAACATTGTAATGAAATGGAGTTGGACGGTGGGTCTAAAAGGTAGTTGAAGGCAGCACATCAACTTAATGTTAGTAGTTGCACACGAATTTTGTAATTAGGATTGTATTCCCTTTCTTTTAGCTCAACTTGGTCCAACGTGTATATAGTAAACACATTTTTCGTATACGCAAAACACCTTAACGTTATCAATCAATTGTTATGTAAAACTATGAAATTACGTCTCATAGTCTTACCTCATTTTTTGGCTTTTTGCCTTCATTGTGATGAGATGAGTGAGCTTTGTCTATTGTCTACTCTTGTTATTATGTATACAAATTCGGGCTTCGAGCTTAAACGTAGGTTCTTCAATTATTTTTTAAATGAATAACAAAACCTCTAGAGCATGCTTGTCTTGCATTTTTTCTTTCCATTACTCATCGAAATTTGCAAAAGTTCATAGTCTTACCTCCTTTTTTGGCTTTTTGCCTGCATTGTGATGAGATGAGTGAGCTTTGTCTATTGTCTACTCTTGTTATTATGTATACAAATTCGGGCATCGAGCTTAGACGTAGGTCCTTCAATTATATTTTAGATGAATAACAAAACCTCTAGAGCATGCTTGTCTTGCCTTTTTTTCTTTCCATTACTCATCGAAATTTGCAAAAGTACAATGTGGAAGAAAAGTCAAAGAGAAATGGTGATTGTACTTATATGGGATATTACTCACAATATCTACATTGAATGAATAACTGAATGAATAACGTCTCATTTAATGATGGATTGTCATTGACATCCCATCATGAATATAAATAACACTACTCAAGTCAAATCACTTTGAAGAAGACATTTTTAACTGCTCAAATATCAGTAGGACAAAGGCAACCGGCAAAGTGTACGACATGGAATCTATACACTATACAAATGAGAAGTGCCTTGAACAAAAAGAAAAACGAGAAGTGCTCATTTCCACTATAGAGCTTTTCCTAATATAATGCTCATTTCTAACATTCTTAAATTTTTCATTTTTGTGATGTTTTAGGCTTAAAATTCTTAGAAGGAATATTATCTTGATATAGTTGATTTCAAATCTAATCAACATTGTAAATTTCTTATTTATGATGAATCATGCTTTGAATTTTAAAAAACAATATTATTTAAATATAGATGGTTTCATGTTAAATCACTTGCTATTATTTTTCAATTAAGAAAATATACTTGGAGAAATACGGATCAACTTATTAAAGCAATATTAAGAGTTAATGTTTATTTTAGTTCTTAATGACTCCACCACCTGCCAGACTTGTCACATCCCGAGTTTAGCTCTATTGACATATCCAGTTCACCTCCACCGCTTGCTAGCCAGTTTCAACCACCTATTAGTGAAGCTCCGCCTCCTCCTAGCCAACCCATTCTCCTCTTGGCCGAGCTTAATTGCCATTAATGATTGACCTTACCACCTCCCAGCCAAGCTCTTTCCTCCTCTTGGCCGATCTTAATTGCCATCTTTGATATCATCACCTCAAGGCCAAACTTTGTTGCCATCTCTGATTAGCCTTCATCATATGCTTGTTAGTAGCCGAGCTACTCCTTCTAGCTGAGCTACATTTCCTATTGGATGAGCTCCACCTTCTCACTTCTCTCATCTCTACGCCATGACACATGCCATTGACATGCCTCTTCCAAGACGAGCTCTATTTCCATCTGGCATCCAAGCTCCTTGCCATCTCTCCTCCATGGCCAACCCTTCATACATGCCGCTCTGCTACCTCTTGGCCAATCTTACCGCCTTATCCTATGCCAACATAACTTCTTGGGGGCATTTCGTATAAACAAAGGGTGCACAATCACAACACCACAAGTTCGATATTATTCAACTCTATAGAAATATGTTAAATATGTATATATATCTTTTTTACAAGATTGACATATCAACTTGGTCTAACAATCATGGTTACCATCTTTGCGCAACATATAATCTAGCTTATCTTAATTCTCAGTTTGGATGCATATTTTTTACATGAATACTTTTGGATGCTAAGCATTTTTTTTGACAAGTAGAGCTTCATCGTCGCATTTGGTCAAGCTTCGATGTTGCCTCTGGCCTAGTTACCTCATCATCCATTGACAAAAATCTAACAAGATATGTTTATTCTCATAAACTATTTACTATATATCTCCTTATTCCTAGACTCCATTTACCGAGCATACTCCTATCTCCACTACATCTTAGCATCTCCACTACCTGTTAATGAGATCGGTGTAATACCAGTTTAGATAAACGCTAGAAAATCTTTTTAAATTAGGAAAGACGCAGTTCTCTCGCATGTCATTCAAGGTTGAAATTTCTCTAAGGCTGGACCACACGCCCTTGGAAGGCTATATAATAGAATCATTTTTAGATCAAAAGTCCGGTAATTGTTCCCTAAATTAAAACAAGTTAAAGAGTGATTTTTAATGAATTTTATGAAATCCTTAAGCCTTCGTTTTTAGCTCAAAAGTTTATAAAATCTTCGAATTCCGAATTTGAAATAAAATCCAAAAATTAAATTTGATTTGTGGGGATTTTGATTTTAGATATTTTATTTGAGTTCAAATGGGGGGTATTCCTTATTTACATTTATGTTTTAAAGTTAATGAAAGTAAAATAAATGATTAAAATAAGTGGGGTAACCATTCTCGTTTTGTCAAGAAGACAATAAAATGCGTCACTTCTGAGCGAATCTCAGTGAACAATAAGGCCCAAGAGCTTCGCAGGAAACATAAATACCTCATTTCGGGGTCCAGAACCTTCAATTGCCCAAAACATCACCCTTTCATCTCCAAACGGAAAACCTCTTCCTCAACCTCTCTTCACTCCCAAATCTTCGTTTACTTCCATTTCTTCAATTTAACTTCAATCATTCATTCCTAAGGCTTCAAGGTATGTTGTTTCCTTAGTTTTGCTTTAGTTTCTTCAATTTTTCTTGTCTTTGGGGAGGTTTCTACGCTCATATGGAGAGCTATTTTCTCCATGTTAAGGAGGAATTTGAGGTTTAGTGATCCTAGGAATTAATCTAAAGTTTTAACCTTCCATGATAGATACAGGTGCCAATCTTGCCTCCAGAACTCCAATGATCTGTTCCGTGTCTTGGCATTCAGGTGAGTGGGTTCACATCTCTAACTTCAATATTGAGAATCCTCATTATTTTCATGAGACTTTGACTTATCCTGATTTTTGAAACTTTTGCACAAGTATTTGATACAACAACTGGATACTATGTTTTGAACTATGAATTTAAAAGCATACGTATGTCTTGACAAATCTCTGGGACCATTATTGATAAAAAAAAAAAAGAAGTGTTTCCAATTAGCATTGAATAGTGAAGACATGTACTATTATGAATGTATACTCTTCTTGTGAATTCAACTTGATTGAGCTTAAACCCTAAGATAGACCTAATTTCAAAGTTTTAGCTCTATTTTTCTCCTGAAACTAGACCTCTCCCAGCAAGCCCCTTGCCAGTTTACCACCACGGCCAACCCTTCCAATGCCGAGCTCTACCTCCTAGTTAATCTTACCGTCATCCCTACAACGTCACTTTGGGACATTTTTTTATAGAGAGATAGTGCACAATCACGAACCCAAGTACGGTATTTTATTCAACTCTACATAATAGTGTTTAAGAATTAATGTTTAGTTTTTATAAAAAATTAAAGAATAACAAAATCCATTTGTTAGTGAGCTCCGCCTCCTGTAGAAGCTCATTCTTCTCTGTTCAGTTAATTGCCATCTCGTGGTTCCGCCTCTGCAAGCTCCCTTCCTTTTGGCCGATCTTAATTGTCATCCATTTGATTTCATCACTTGAGGCCGAGGTTCATTGCCATCTCTAATAGTGATGGCCGCATACAAGAAGGGTAAAACACCACAAGTGCACTCGTTAAGCAATATAATGTGAGCGAAGAGTATTCTATCCACAGGATTGGATCGAGATATGCTATCAATCAGGCAACTACCGTGTTCAGGCCTAAGCAATGTCAATTTAATGAGAATTAAGTGAAAATACTATAAGAACAAGTAAATGGAAAATAAAAACACAAACTAAAAATGAGAAACAACCAAAGTTAAAAGGCCTAAGGGACCTTTTTCACCCTCTACCTCACTTGGTCAAATTACTCAATTAAACATCAACAAGTTGGTTTTGTTAGCATGCTAATTATAGTTAAAAACTTGTGTCTAGGTCAATCAGTGTGTTCCTTCACCTAAAGCACTAAGTATCCTTGTGAATTAGTGTGAAATCAACCCATTGAGAACTAACATCAAGCATCTAATGCAAGACCAATGGGATATTTCCATTCCATTAACTAATCTTTACTACAATACCCCTATTTTAAATAAAAAGGTTAGAAAATTTTTAATCAAGAAGGTGCCAGTTACCCTTAATTGCCATTTTGGTCCTTACTCGTAAGTTGACCCTACATGTCCTTGGAGGGCTATATGATAGAGCTATATTCTTTGGACCAAAAGTCCTGTAATTCCCTAGAGGAAAATGAGTTGAAGAGTAATGTTTAACGAATTTTATGAAACTTAGAATTCTGTTTTTAGCTAGAGTTTACGAAAATAGTTGATTTTTCAAATTTGAACTAAAACCCAAAAATTAGATTTTGATTTGTTGGGATTTTGATTTTTTTAATATTTTATTTGAATCTCAAATGGTGAGTATTTTCTTATTTACTTTTATACTTTAAAGTTAATGGAAGAAAACAAATGATTAACTTGTGAGCTATAACCTTAGGGAATAGGAAGTTAGTGAGGATATGTTCACGCCTCTCATGAGCGCTGGAGCGCCAAAGCATAAAATCCCATCTCTGGGCTCCAGACATTCCAAAATCATTTCCTCCCCCCTCACGTGAAATCTCAATACCCAACCCATTTTGACCCTCCAGGTCTCATTTTTTTCAATTTCTTCAAGTTTAACCGTGAATTTGTCATTCCTAAGGCTTAAAGGTACATTGTTCTCTTGTGTTTTGCTTCTTTTCCTTCAAATTTTCTTGGGTTATGGGTGGTTCTGAGCTTTAAGGGAGAGAAGATTTTTACCTTATTAGAGTTGGATTTTTGAGGTTTTAGAGATTAATCTGAGCATTCTGCCGCTTCTATATCAATAATAATAGAGTCATTTTTGCTCCCAAAGGTCGATTAGTCTGATTTCACATAGTCCTACCCCTCAGGGTGAGTGGGTTCACATCTGACTTCTATGTTATGCATTAGAGTTATTTTGTGAAAACTATGATTTGTTGCTTGATTTGAAAGAATAATCTATAAGGATTGAGGTTCAGTTAGTTTATATGTTTTATGATTGTTTTAGAGATGAAATGTATTTTTGACAAAACTCATGGGACCATGTTGCTTGTATTGATTTTATATGGAATTAAATGACATGTAATTGTTGGAGGATTTTATGATTGTTTTACTGATTTCTTGAACTGGTTTATGTTTATGCTAAGATTTTACTTTAGACATGAAGTTTAGAAAAGAGTGGAATGATAGTTTAGACTTTATAATTTCAAAATATGATATTGAATTTTCCTAGTTTAGGGTTTGAACTATGTTTGACAAGTTAATAATTTGAGTTTTAAAGAGTTTGATGATTGAATGATGTTTTGATAATCGATAAAAGAGTTTTAGTGAGTTTCCACGAAATTCAAGAGCATATGCCGCTACATACTCTCTGTTTGGAATCTCAATGTCTACAAAGGATGATCCCTTGGAAATGGTTCCACAGCCAAAGTTATGTTAAGGAAGACCTTAGAATCAAATAGACTCAAGTTTTCATAATATAACGAGTTTATTGTTGATAAAGAATAATATAGAAAATAATATAAAAGGACTTTATAAATAGAAGAATCTGTGTATGACTTTATAGCTGCCCAATACATATTTTGTGGACTTGAAACCACTATGCATGATTTCATAGCCGAGTTATGCTAAGGAAACCTTAAGTTATAAAAGTTCAAACTCTCAGGAACAACAAGCCCACGAGGGACAATCTATTCAGAGAATTATAATCCTACGAGGGGTAATCCATTCAGAATAAATAAGCCCACAAGGGGCAATCTATCCAGAGAATAAATGAACCCAAGGGACATGGCTCATGAGGAACCATTAAAATCTCATGAAGGGGCTCTTATTCACGAGGAATGAGCATCTACTTTTATGTTGTTGTTTATTGTTATGATATTTTGAGACTATACATTACTATTTCTCTAGAAGCTATTACATTATGAACTTAAATGATTTAGGTACAAAATGAATTAAGAAAATGGTTTTGAGTTTAATAAATGATTATTTGAATATGGTTATATAAAATGCAAGTATACTTGATTATGTATGATTTCAAATACTATTGATATTACTATGATTTCATGCATTATTTCCTTGACGTCCACAAAGGGGGTTTGAAGTGGGACTCACTTAAAGGAGTTTTGATATCAAAACTCACCCCTTCATTTCTCTCATTTTTACAAGATAAGAACAAGACATCAAATCCTACACAACCGCAGGAGATGCCAAATGGCAAGTTTGACCAGAGTGAAGCATTCTGGATTTTCCTGAATGCTCCAGGCCAGTGCAGGGAATGTTTGGAACCTAGGTATGGGTTATTGCATTTATATTATGATAAAACTTTTAAGTGTATTTCGTTAATATTTCAATGATATGGACAATTTGTAATTTTGGAATGTACAAACATTGAGGCTTTAGACATGATTATTATGATTTCTAAGAATAAACAATTTATCTAGAGGAAGTGAAATTATGCTTTAAATAGAGTTTTATGAACAAAGCAAGCATATAGAGGCATGAATGGGGTCCAGGCTGACGCGAGAATGAATGATTTCTGACATGATCCACTTGCGATGCAGTGTCATGACACTCACACCTAAGCCAATTAAGTGTAAAAGAACAAACATTACCCATAACCAAGGTCCAACATCCCTATTCCTATGTATAATTCAAGGAATACTCCAATTCAACTTAAATGGTAGCCAAACATATAAGAGCATTAAGACAAGAAATGGTAACCAAAACCAACATAATTAACATTTAAACAAGTAAATTTACAAACATCCAAGATCCATAGAGGGTCCAAAGGATCCCCAGCTACAAAGTTAGCTATCCATAACAATAAACAAAACAACCACTAATTCAAGAAGCATAATGAACATTAAAGACAAAAGAGAAAGGAAGAGATGAACAAAATGGAGCTTCAATTCTCCTCCAAGCCTTTGGTCTTCAATCTCCAAGATGGGTCTTAGTGTTAGCCTTTGATAATTAGATTTTTTCCTCTGAAAATATTTAAAAGAGGCCAAAAAATGACTTCATGCCCCTTAAAGATGGTTTAAACTTTACTAAAATGGGTGGGTTTGTCAACCAGGACAATTTACGGAAATCATCGAGACGCGAACCGACTTGAAAAGATGATCAAATGATATTGCCTATAAGGTTGCAATTGAGTAATTTAAGGTTATTACTCAGGAGCAAAACTTCATTTTCTTCCTTCCTTGAAGTTCCTTCATCTTGGATTTCAATTGGATTTCTTCAATCTCCAAAAAGCTACAATTTCCACTATAAAAAATCATCAAATGAGAATTTAATTTGGAATTTGCAATTCACCTCAATAATCATGATTTATGACATTGAATTTTCAACAAAAGTTTTATGACAAAAGACAAGTCAATTTTTTTAATGTTTAAAGTGCTTTACTAGAAAAACTAAGACAAAGCATGCAATTTAAGCTATAGATTAGAAGCTAAATAACTCCATAAACTCTGGAGTTATCAATTAGGCTCTATCATATTTTAACTCTTTCCATTAGTCAGTTTCGATTAATTTGTAGTTCTATTATTCGAGTTTTGATTAGTTTTGTTAAAACATATTTAAAAACAATATTAGATGATACAATTTTAGGAAGGAATATATATGGTTTTGATCTAAGTTAGGAAAAAAATATTTCAATTGATTAAAATAGATTATATCAATTTTTTCTCACATATGATTGATTTTTCGGATTAGAAACTTTCTTCAAATTCAAATATAATCCATTCATATTAAATATCATATAGGAGCTAATTTGGATTTAAAAAAAAAGGGAGAGGGGGGGAACATCTGATCAGATAATATACAAATTTCATAATTTATGCCCCGTGTGTTAGTGCGGGTATACTGCTAGTTCATTAACAAATGTAACCGGCAAGGGTTGAGTCAGTAGACACTAGACACCGGAATGGAATCGAATCGAAGTGCCATTTTGTCCGAACCCTTGATGTGCCCTAAGATGCGTGGATGTGTCCATACTCCATGTATAGGGCTTACCATACCATTACCAAGTTGGCGTTAATTTTGCTAATCAGTGATGATGATGACTCATGTCATGCCCCGAGTCCCCACCCTCATGGTATATTTTCAAATTTCAATACCCACTGTCGGTGTCACACTGGTCCTGACACCAACCTTACGTCTAGGAAAGTCCATTTCCTGGAAAATAGTGTTCTTTCTATTTATATTATGCGAGATAGTGTATTCACACACTTTTATTTATGTGTATGTGAGATCCTATATTAAATATCATCCTTATCCCCACTTACTCTAATAATCCAGTTAAGTCCCCTAGGAGTTAAAACAAATAAAGTAAGTCGCTTGTCTCGAGATCGAAAATGAAATAACAGCAACACCGGCGTAGCGTGTAAATGTATGCATATCTAAACTTCGGAAATGAATGTTGCGTATTTTTAAAATATATGCATTCGATTTTAGTTTGCGTGTTACAATGTTTTATATCATTATTATTATTATTATTATATTAAAAGTAAGTCTCATGTTTAATTTTTTTATTATTATTATTATATGTGCCAATATCTTATATTTATATAGTTTTTAATATTAGAAGGGAGACAAAAACACTTTTATTATTTTAGAAAAAATATGAAGGATATTTTGCCAAACATATTAATCCATTTACTGTGATATATTTCTCTCTCTATACTGTGTCTGATTCTCAAAGAAGCAACTCTCTGTATGTTCTTTTGAAAAGCACCATCAAAGGTAGAAACAAATTCTATCTTTTTTTTCTTGAAACATATTTCTCCCCAATTTTAGCCCAATCGAGCCAGTGAGTTTGACCAAGCTAGCCACACAAGCCACCTGAAATGGCTGACTTTCTTTGCTATGCTTCGCACTCTGCCAAGTGCAAACAACTTTTCCAATTTGTCATCTAAATCAGTATAGTGGCATTCATCCAAATAATACACCCTTTGATCATTGATGAGCAGTAACTCAACCGTTTTCAGCATTTCCCGTATATGCTTTTACCCCCACCAAATTCCACTTCCAAGTTTTCAACATGAACCCGAACAACAAGGATTAGAAAACCTCCTCCAAGCAACCTTGGGTGCACGGACAGGAATTAAATATAGTAAATGCTCGTTGTGTGTACATGATTATGAGCGTTTGATCATGATCAGAAGCATCAAATTCACAACCCAACTTTCACTACTTTATTAATATATTAACATTTGACAGCTCAATTTTCTAAAATATCATTTAATAATGAATAAAGAGAGTAGTAAGTATTAACGGACAAGACAAACCCAAAAATTCATTAAAGCTCCTTTTACAGATATAGTATACTTTATTAGCACGTTCATCGTGGCCAATTGTTATTTAAGAAGTAGCAGAGTGAGCGGTGCAAGTAGGTCAGTGACCTTTAGTGAGTGGAGAGAGTAGTGAGTGAGGAGAGAATGGCTCCCAATGCCTTCATCCTTTTAGCTTTGTTATCCTTTTCAGCATTAGCGTCCGTGATCCCTGCTACTTTTGCAGAGGATGAGCGAGATCCTGGCCTTGTTATGAACTTTTACAAGGAGACATGTCCTCAGGCTGAAGACATTATCAGAGAGCAAGTCAAGCTTCTCTACAAGCGCCACAAGAACACTGCATTCTCCTGGCTCAGGAACATCTTCCATGATTGTGCTGTTCAGGTATATATATATATAATTTCCCATTTGTTTTCTGTTGCTTGTGAAATTAATATAATTAATGATGCTGTTGATGGAGGGTAGAGCTGTGATGCTTCACTGCTGCTGGACTCCACAAGAAGGACCTTGTCTGAGAAGGAGACAGACAGGAGCTTTGGGCTGAGGAACTTCAGATACATTGAGACCATCAAGGAAGCCGTCGAGAGGGAGTGCCCTGGAGTTGTTTCCTGTGCTGATATTCTTGTCCTTTCTGGCAGAGATGGCATTGTTGCGGTAACTAATTCATTCATTTCTCCTTCAGATTATGACAATTATGACAATTGATTGAACCACACATAACCTTTTAGGTTGATCGGACAAGAAGTCCAGAAGAATTTTCCATTTATAACTGCCATGTGAATAGGAAAGACTCTCTAAATTGAGGGTCAACACTATCATTAGAACGTTGTCTTAATTGTCCAAAGGATACATTTAGAGGATTTTATGGTTTGTCCGACCTTTTGCTTCCATAACTCTCTTTACTTGCTCTTCCAAAAAGGGAACAATTGGTTAAGAAGGCATGTTCAAAGCTCAGTTTCAAATACTACAATATCAAGAAGGCTTGCTATTTTATTCTAAGCCAAACGACCAACTAACCAAACTTTCCATTTGGCCGTTCGGACTACCGAAACCAACATATCCTTAAGGAGTTTTTACTTCACTATAGTTTGGTCCATAGATTTGTTTTTAATTTTGTGGGTTAGGAGGGAGCAATCAGTCATATTATATATGACGATGCAAGCTTCTAATTAAGAGTGTTCTAAAATTGATTTTTTGCAGCTAGGAGGTCCTTACATCCCTCTTAAGACTGGAAGAAGGGATGGTAGAAGGAGCAGAGCTGATGTTGTGGAGCAGTACCTACCAGACCACAATGAGTCCATTTCTGCTGTCCTTGACAAGTTTGGTGCCATGGGAATTGACACCCCCGGTGTCGTTGCATTGCTTGGTAATATACACCCTTACTCTGTCACTCATGCTATTTTAGTTTAATCCATTTTTTCTGCATAAAATGGTAGATCTATTCTAAAAAAGCATGTGAGATTTAATGGTATAAAACCTGATTGAAAAAAGAAAAACTCATTCTCACAATGTGTCACATTCATCTTTTTACGAAAATGAAAAAGAGAAGAATTTCTCATACACTCACTCATCACGGCCATGGTTCACAAAAATGACATCCACACTCATGCGCAGGAAGGCACACACAAATTAAAAAATAATATTATTTATACTTATAATATTTGAATATCATGTTAATATATTTTTATTTATCTTTGAATAAAATGAGATCTAAATTAATAAGATTCACACCTCATTAATAATAAATAAATTTATTAATATAAATGTTTGTATATATATAAAATTTCTCAAATTAAAAATGGGAATTTTGTGCATTATTTTCTGCTAATAATATATATATATATATATATATATATATATAGGGTCTACAGACATAAAAGCAAAAAGACATACATATACACATGTCTACATGCTAAAAGAAATTGCAATTTCATTAGCTAACCATGATTAATTGCAGGCATGTGGCTAGCATGCATTGTGGCTTAATTAATTATAGTTTTAATAAATTTTGAATGGTTGATCGATGTTGTGCTAAATAAGCATGCAGGAGCACACAGTGTAGGCCGAACCCACTGTGTAAAGTTGGTGCACCGTTTATACCCAGAGGTTGATCCAGCACTGAACCCAGACCATGTCCCCCACATGCTGAAGAAGTGCCCTGACGCCATTCCAGACCCCAAGGCCGTGCAGTACGTGAGAAACGACCGTGGCACTCCCATGATTCTAGACAACAACTACTACAGGAACATCTTGGACAACAAGGGCCTCTTGATAGTGGACCATCAACTAGCCAGTGACAAGAGGACCAAGCCTTATGTCAAGAAAATGGCCAAGAGCCAGGACTATTTCTTCAAGGAGTTCTCTAAAGCCATCGCCTTGCTCTCTGAGAACAACCCTCTCACTGGCACAAAGGGTGAGATCAGAAAGCAGTGTAATCTTGCCAACAAGCTGCACCATGAGGAGGAGCCTTAATTAATTAATGCTTCAAGTTTAATTTGGCCCTTGAATGTTGTATAATTCTTCCCCTTGTCCATGAGGAAGGAGTGTGTAAGATATTAATTAATTAATTACATGTCGAAATAATATGTTCGCGTATGTTTAGGTGGGTTGGTTGTGTTAATTAAGATCCCTGCTAGCTCAGTGCATGCTTGACCCTTGGCAGGTTCTGGTGCTCATGTGGAGTGGAGCTTGGAGAGGAAGACTTGGATTAGATATGCTTTGGGTTGAATCTTCTGATGTAACCTTTGTTGTTTTTTTATTCAATAAGGATAGCGTTGGGTAGCGGGACATCTTATGCATGTGTGCCTGTGAATTAAAGGCTGTCGTGGATGGTATGTCATGATATGATGATGATGCATGGAAGGCAGTGACAATGTGCCATCTATATATATATATTCTCGCATTCATGCATATAAGCTTTCTTTCTTTAGTATAAGCAATGGTACATGATTATCATAATACATATATTAATTATTTATATCATGTTATATGATAATATTTTGTCATTAGTTTATAATTTTTTATATAATAATTTACACATTTTCATAATATAATTTTATATTTAATTATAAATCTATTTAGTATGTGTTATAACAATTAAAGACTTTATGTTTTTATAATTTTATAAATATAAAATAGATATAAATATAGTAATAAAATTAAATTTTAGTCATTAGTAATATATTTATTAGTTTTATTTGGTGCTTAATTTGATTTGTTGTGAAAAAAAAGATCATTTATTTATATTTATACGTACATATAAAGTCATTCTTAAGGACATAATCTAAGTTTAAAAATTTTAAAATTAGATTAAATGGAAAATTTAAAAATTTTAAAACTGTACTAATAATATTATATTAATAAAATTTATAATTGTATGAATATAAAATAGAATTAAATAATATACTAATAAAATTTAATTTTAATCAAGAGTGTTATGTTAATTAGTCTAATAATGATAATTATATTTATTTATTTAGTAATGAGATTGTTGTGTTTACTAAATTTAGTTTGGTTTACATAATCAAATATTGTTTTTTAAGTTTTATAGTTTAATATAAATACTATTTAAGAGTTTGAATAGGTGAAAACATAAAGTCCTCAATTGATTTATAATATTTTACTATTAGTTTATAACTTTTGTGTAATGGTTTACAACTTTTTACATATTGGTTTATATTTCATACCATGAATTTACAATTTTTCAACTTCAATTTTCAACAACCTGTTTAATATGTGTTGGTTTATAATTTTTTATGTACTGATTTATAACTTTTTATATAGTGGTTTATAACTTTTTACATACTAGTTTATATATTTTCGTAATATAATTTTATATTTAATTATGAACCGTTTATTATGTGTCCTCAATTGATTTATAATATTTTGCTATTGGTTTATAACTTTTTGTAATACGCATTTACAATTTTTTAACTGTAATTTTTAACAATAACAGTAAATTTAAGCTTTTAGTAGTCATTCTCAATTCATTTTATTGTTAAAAAATGAAAAAAAAATAATTATCCATATCCTAGGACATAAACCACAAATATAAAAAATCAAATTGAATGAGCTAAGCCTTCATGTGAAGGATAAGTTTCTATGCACCTATAGATCTTGATTCTCCTTCATTTTCTTCCTCACATAAAAGATGAAGACTAAGAGAAAACCTGAAAAAAGAGAGAAAAAACTTTTGGTAAGTAGAGAGAGAAAATACAGAGAAGGAGAATAAATATTACTTTTTTTTTTCTTTTCTCACTTTATTCCTCTATATTCATACGGTCTCTATTTTAATTTTATCACCTATTAAGATATATGTATTTAGTGTAAGTTATCGATGGTCATTTATCATTTCCCTATATGGAAAGTTGTAAACGCAGTACCATGGACCTTTATTAACTTGCAAACAAGCACAGTGCAGAGTCAGCATTGAGGATAAGGACGTAGTAAAAGACGTGCGGGAAAGGAAAAAGCCAGCAAGATTCTTATGAAGTTCTCCAGGAAAAAAAATTAAAATCTGTTATTTAAATTTTATAAAGTTGAACTAGTTTTTAAGTAACTTCAACTCACAAATGCATCAAAACCCAGGGTGGTGAGCATACAAGCATAAGTGAATATACCTTGCAATCTAAGAAAGAGTGCATCAAATTTTGAAATTAATTAATTAATCTCGGTTCATTAATTTGATCTGAAGGTTAGCAAACAGCTTAAGCAAAAAATACGTAGCATTGCGGACTAAATAATTGCCGGTGGCTAAGAAAGTGGAGACAAAGAGTCGATGAAGTCAGATAGATTGGGTCTGGATTCTAGACAACACGTGGACCATTGTACAAGACCCAAATCAATGCCATAACCCATAAGCATAGATGATGAAAGAATCTTCCCACTCACTCAACGGAACTAAGAAATGGGTAGGCCCGGTACTACTGTTTCCATTGAAAGTGACATGAAAGATAATGCAAAAGGGAGAAAACGCCAAAAAAGAAATCACCATCGTTCAGCTGGCCTGATCCCATCAAATGCCGTGTTCCCGCTCACAAAGCTACGACAATTCGGGAAAGGAATGCACAAGAGCTCCCTCAATTGATAAGATCAAATAACACCTCTTGCTACTACTACTGGTAATTCTTTCTTTATTAATGAGCCATTTGTAAGTACTTGGTACCACGAGATTCTAACTACTTAGGTTAGATTAGATTAGACAGCATCATCTGATATAAATGAAACTCGATTGGGAAATACATTTTTGATATGAAAACAACTGGTTCGAAAATTTTGACGAATAATATCAGCTGGCTTTTGATTCATTACCATCCCTGATTTCCATTTTTCCTAGAATGAAAAATACAATATCTCATCACACAAAATGAAAAAAATACTAAGGCTTGCTTCGGTGTTCATATAACCCTCAAAAAGATGGCGAGCTATTTGACCTCTCAAAATGTTACAGTAACATGGTTTGATAAAATAATGTGAAATTATTTTCAATAAGCAAGAGCCATAATAATAATAATAATAATAATAATTGATAAATATATTCTAAATATTCAAAATGATAATAGTATATATAAATATTAAAAAATATAATCATAATATTTATTATTATTAATTAGACTAAGATTATATTAATATTTTAAATTTTAAAAAGTATAAGTCAATTATAAAAAGTATCTGTGACTTTTAAAAGTTAATAAAAAATACTTTTAATTTATCAAATAGAAAAAATAGATTGAAATTTTTCATAAGACAAAACATTATGTTAAGAGTATTACCAAACCCATACTAAATAGTACTGTTCAAGTGGGTTAAAATGGTTTGGATGGCAAAAATAACCAATTTAATAAATGGGTGCGGCACAGAAAGGTACAGTGGCTCAGCACAACACAACTGCGTGACATGCTAAGTGAAAAATAGCAGCTCAAAAGAATCATTACAAACAGCTCTCGTAGCTCAGTTGGTTAGAGCACCCGTTTAGTAAGCGGGAGGTCTTGAGTTCGACTCTCAACGAGAGCATGTGTGGCTAAATTTTATCAATCATCTTTTGGCCACTAGGAGAGATGGGCTCCAGTTAATTTTTCTGTCTGCCATGCGAGGGCCCTCTTCCTCCTCTTTGTTTGATGGACTTTTCAAAGTACTCTATCTTTGATATCATGAAGACGCTAAAATTAATCACAACTACAACAAATGAATAGCCATTAACCAACTATAGCAATTTGCCTTGTGCAACATGTTTATCCTCATAGCAATTACAATGCAAGCATCAACGTTTGATTTGTCAGAAATTACGCAGGATTTTCATTTTCATTTATAGCCCACAAGGAACTGACACAAAACGCGGACTCTGTGTCCATGATGATAACAAGCTGCACAGAAAAGCTATGCATCATGCTACTTCAACTCTCTCTGAATGATTATATTCTAAGCGTGTCAATGCAGCATTAAGTCCACTATTTGTGGAATATGCTGGTCACCGCTTTTGCTCGGCACCTCCTGAACTGTTATCAGTGTGGCTGTCACTTTCTTGTGAGGCTAAATCATTCTTTCCACTGCCTTCTAACAACTTTAGTAAGGAGGAACTGCATGTGGGGTGATTGTAATAAGGCTGAGTGTGGAATGACATGTAATTTGCAGTAGAAGGAAAAGAGTGGTATCCATATGTGGAAGGATAGGGTCCATGAAGAAATGCATTTGGTGGAGGAGGCCAATACATCATAGGTACAAAAGTACTCGCTGGCTGTGGTGGCAGCATACCATATGAACTATTGTTACCAGGGACATTGGTACTAGAAGGAGCAAGAGCTGCATTTGGCATGTGAGAAGTATCTTGGGAAATCTGAGATGGGATAGAATGAAATGCTGCCATTGCATATGTGTGAGAAGTGGAATAGCCAGTTAAACCAAATTGAGTAGTAGGTGCTGAATTTATTGGTGTTGATTGTTGACATGGGGTCTTCTGCGAATTATGAGACTTGCTGATGGCATTAGTGTGCTTCTCCCCTGGATTTTGCAGGAAGTGTCTCTTGATTAAAACTCTCAGGATTTTGAGTACCCTGCTAGAACAAGACAAAGTAAAATATCAATAACAATTCTAAGAAGGGGAGCCCAATAACAAAAGCATGGCCAGTTTGGCACCAAAAAATAAGTGTCTTTTGGAGACAACCAAAATCACTTAAGTGTGACAAAATTGCAGCTATTCTGTACAACTATAATTAGAGTTTTCTTACATTGTCACATGCAATTGGACGTGGAAGAAACAACTCCTCCCCTTCAGCATCCTCATCAGCCCTGTGATGGAAAACCAACTATTCAAATTTTGTATAAACTGAAATAGTACTTAAATGTGTTAGTGATGCATACTTTTTCTAGAATAATCTGATTTACAATGAATGTTTCTCTATTTAAATTTTCATTTTTTTCTTATGTTTCTGTTATGACAGTGTTGGATTGTTTGTTATCTATAAATCGATAAACCTGTAATATTTCTGAAGCAAGTCTAAGTTCCGGTATTTGGTTTCTCTCTGAACTAGATCATCAGGAAATCCTGCCATAAACAGAAGTGTGATGCCCAATGCCTTGAAGAAAAAGCTTCCACTTCGAATATGAACCAACATCCCCATTCGGCACATTAGTGGCCCAAAAGACTTCAGTTTGTTTCTTCCCATCCGCTGCCTCACGTATCTGTGATATGCAATCCAGAAAGGTATTATTACTCCATTGTGAAGTCTAATACTCATAAGAGCTAACACCGTCTATCACCAAAGAAAACTGCTTTAGAAAAGCAAAATATATAATCATTTCTTTCCATTATCAGCAAACTTACTCATTTTGAGGAAGATTCCTAGTCCTTCCACCATACTTAATGCACAAGAACAAGCATGATGGACAACTAGAATCAGAGGGACGCATGCCTTTTTCTTCTTCAAGTATCTGGACAGGACACAATACTGGGTTTTGTCGATTCGGATAAAAAAATTTCCTCCTAACACCAGGATTCTCATATAAAACGTGCTCCTGCATATAATTAAAAAGAAAAATCATTGTATTTATAGAATATAAATATTTGAGCCCAAACTAAACTGTTCAAAATGCAAGTTTGAAAGCTGTGCAAACTTTAGATAAAAATTAGTTATATAACATTCTGCATCTTCAGTACACAACTAGCAACTAGGCTAAATACATACATTAGTACTACACCACTAAATTTCTGAAAATCACTAAATGTAAGATGCCAAGATACAGAAATGAAAAAAGGAACTATATCATAATATGATATACTCTCTCATATTTACATTGACTGATTACTTTTGGTGATATTACCATAAGCATAACATTGCAAAATTAAAAACAAGAAAGCGGATTTCTCATACCCGGGGTTTGATGGAGAACCATATGGTTCCCCTTTCTTCAAAATGCTAAAATGGTTGAAGTCCAGCTCGTAAATATCTTCACACCCATGTCTTATGCCAAGTGATGCAAAAACTATGATTTTCCTTATAGTATGGGACTGAGCATTTTTTTGTAGAAGGGCTTCAGACTCAATCATCCTTTTAACTTCTTTTGGGCAAAAAGCCACCTTCAGAGGTTTTCTGTTCTGTGATTTATTTAAAGATCCTGAAGAAGGGACATCAAATGGCGCTGTATATGCTGCAGCCTCTTTAATCTCCTTCCCTTCTTGTGTTTTGACTTCACTCTTCTCTGATAGTGGAGCAAGTATGCAACTTGTCGTTTGATTCTCATGATCTTCTTGTTTTACAATACCAGCTGGATCACTTCGATGATCAAATAAACTTTCCACACATGCCACATTTGACTCCACATTATTATGGTAAGCAGGGTAACCTTGGTTTGCATTAACAGCCTCAGCTATGCCATCAATTTCTTCATGTTTTCGACCGTATATATCACCATCATCGTAATTATCGTCACATTCATCATCACTATCTGTTTCATTGAAATCTGCAACAGCTTCAGCAGAGTCTTTAATTTTTTCTTGGTACAATGTTTGGCCGTCATCCATGCTCATCCAATTAATTAAGTGCTTTGCTGGATTAATCTCCTTAGGAACGATGCCTTCAGTATCAGGCTTGCACTGGGAAGCCATTTCACTTTTGACAGTATTATTATTCTCTTCTTCATCAGCTACCTTTTCTACCTTCTGCCTTTTGAATTTCTTTATGCTTCTTGCAACTGCATGCTCATGATTTTCCTGATACCAAGGGAGGAATTCACCCTTTAATAATAAAACTGAAGAGAAGTTCAACAATCAGGGAACATCAAGAAAATGGCCATGATGACAAAAAGTTGCTGGCTGTATTTCTTGATTGTTTCTATTATATGAATTTCAAATATTCAGTGGATACCGTAGGATAAGTGAATGACCATAGTTCTTGAACCTAGATCAACTGAAAAACTTCAGTTTTTGTAAATAAACATGGAAATTAAGAAGTGTCAAGCAATAATCCAACATAAAGAATCATCCTATCCTATTGACGTAGCAGTAACTCCCTCTTCATATAATCTATGAAGATAGTTTCAGCAGTTTTAGTTAGATTTCACCATGCAGTATGCAGAGATGTATAAACTTAATTCTAAATGTTGTGTTGGTTCATCAAGTTAAGGAAGAATGATGAATTAACATAAAGCAAAAATACGAAAGAACAAAGAAAAGTAATTGTACTTGAGTTTCCATGTTTCTTTCTCTTATCTGAGCTTCGAGCATTGATATTCTCTCCATGAGCTCCTTATTCTTCTGCCTTTCCCTTTCTAACTCGGCTGAAATCTCAGCAACAACATTGACACTATCTCCCTTCACTTCTTGTTCTATAACACACAATGCCGAGGCATTGACCAAGGTAGCACAGGATTGAAGTTCCACCATTGGGAATTGAATAAATGATTTATCTGAAAATCTTTGGTTCTGGACTCAAAATTTCATAACATGGGAGATACCCTTTAATCAAAACTTAAATGAGATGCTTCCAATAACAAAATCTTCGACGATTGCACTTCTGAAAGCAAAACTAATAATATCAATAAAACGAAAAACAATACTTGAGTTGTTTAAGAACTAATACGATAGGAAACGCATGTATATTCCTAACAGTCCATTGTTGGCAACTTGGCGTGAAAAATGGATCATTTGAATGTCAAAAAAGCTTTGGAGAACACAAAAGTAGGCAAGTCAAACCAGTGAAATGCTGACATCTATATTCATTATTCAGAAGAGATGAGGTTTCACTTTCAGTCGATGCCGATAAGAAAAGACTAAGCCATTACTAATGGAAATAGGCAAATGACTGTGATCTCAATGACACAGAATAGGAAGAGCCTTTTGCTGTTGTTGAGGTTTGATTAATATCATTCTGAGTTTTGTAAAACAAAAACAAATAGAGAACGGCGAGAGGTAAGGCATGCATTAGCATTACCACGTGCGCTTCTCTCTCCTTCATTGTATTCCGGGCCACATTTTTGCTATTAGCTTCAGGTTGTAGAAAAGCGAAAATGTTGGAGCAAAAGAGAGAGGTTGCTTTTCCATGTTCATGATGTTTTACAAAAAATTAATCGGTATCTTCAAGTTTTTATTTGTTTTGGATTCCTTGTTTCAAAATCCAAGCGCACTACAAGTCATCATACAATAAAATAAATGCCTCTCATATTATAAGAGTGGACACCTTTGCTACTTTTAAGTTTTAATTAAATGGATTCAAATCTCCTATTCCCTCTCTATATCAATTCATGTTCCTCCAATCAAACTTTGTCACATATTTAAATCATGGGTGGTTAGAAAATTTTGAAATCATGGTGATGTCATTATTACACACATGTCAAAATTTTATTAAAGGATGGGGATAGAAGATTTGGTTCCTTAATTAACCAACCATTGCTTGCCGTCTCTCATTTTTCTTTTGGCAAAGCATTAACCACTTCTCTGCTGCTGCTAATGACAACTCACCGTCATCTTTTATTAACAGTTGCATTGTCTTGTTATGAAAGCGTGAGGCTGTAATCCTGTTTAACAGTATCATAGAAACATCCGAGGCACGCTTCACGTATATTACTATTATTGTATATTTAACTATACTTTGTGCACTTCATTGTTGTTTGAAACTTGGGAGAATGTCAAATGTTGCATTTTTACTTTACCCTTTTTGTTGTCTTGGCTATTATAAGATGCCCAACCCTTGCAAAAATTTCTGAGTCTTGATGTTTCCAGAATGATAGTAAGGGACAAAGCACCAATATATAAGTCACTGTAGGTCTATGTTAATAGCAAACAACCATATTGGAAACAATTTAATTGCCAGATAATAAGAGACAAAATATCCTTGCCACTGTTATTGCTACCCAAGTTGTTATGACTTACATAGAAAGGAAAATAAATATTGTTAGAAAAGCTCTGCAGGACAGCTATAAAATATCTATGTAGAAATGAATGATGAGGGCTTCTGGGGCATACAATTATTTGAAGAAAGGGATAGAATAAGCGTTGTATCTTGACTAAAGAGTCTATGAGACGCCTTTTCCCAAATATATAGATATAAAGAAAGAGAGTGCACACGTGCATATAATATAATTAGTAGGGTGCATAATGCACAGTATAAAAAAACAACCTCACGTGGATCTGCAACCTAAATGGTTGTCACCTAATACAATTTTTGTCAGGGGAATATGAAGTTATAACCTTGGATACCATCTAACTAGTATTAAACTAACTTCATTTACGTCAGGCATTACTCCTTTTACAACAATTGAAGCGCTTCTTTGATTATTCTTACGCATTGTAGCCACTTTACTTTGAGGTTACCCCAAGAAACGATATATGGAACTTCGAACCCACATTGTGTTCTATGGGATATTAAAAACAAAAAATAGAAATTCTTATGATTACCGCATACCCACCTCTTGATTCCCTGCTTTTCATGTTTCTTTCGCATTGTCCTTTCTTAAATTTACGAACAACGCTGGTGTTCCGATGGAGTCACATAAACTTTAGAAAACTAGTGCATTATCCTGTCCCAAGTTCATTCTTTTGTATTGGCTGATGCTTAATAAGCTCTCACTAAATATCAATTGCGTAGTTCGAGTGTCGATTATTGGTGTTTGAAAATCCATCCTAAATATTGATTTAGAAAGAATAAGGCCCAATTGAATTGTGATTAAGCTAAGCTTTTAGCGCATGGGGCCATGAGATGAGGATGGGTCATGAACATAGCTCGGGCCTATGCGGAGTTAAAAAAAAAAAGGAAATCTAGGATCCGCAGTAAAGATTATCCGTACATGAAATTTAGGCAAAATGGCATAATTTAATCATTTACATTTCAAGCCATCTACCATTCTATTCAGTCCATCTTTCAGTCATGCTTCTGTCAATTCCACTAAAACAAGTGATGAAATGTCACCAATTTGTGATATCATCGCATGTCAAGTCAAAAAAGTTTTTCATTATTAGTTTCATTAAGTGAAAAAAGTAAAGATAGATGACCAAATTACTCATTTTGCCGAAAATTTGAGCTTGAACTTGCACATAGGTTAAGGAAATCATTTCCCTCCCCTGACTGCTCATTCCTCAGCCACGCCAAAGAATGATTTCTCATTCATATGATATCATATCATAGTTAACATTCTAATATAAAAATTCAGGCTTCGATCTGTATGACACTCAAATGTGACATCAAGAAACAAAAGACACTTCAAGCAATCCATCCTTAGCACTACAGGCACAAAACCAACCTTGTATGAAGATCGGGATTGCGATGAACTTCAAAGAAATCACCACCAACCCATCAAGTGCCCCATTACTCATTCCTGTAAACAACGCTTCTTGCCAACATGATTAATCAGTCGACCAATCGACATCCATGATGAATCATCTGTGCTTGTAGAATTGACTCCATTCAATAGGTTTAGAATAGTTGTTGTCCCTGTTGTGGCATTCCACTTCTCATCATTGCACAGAACTCCTCATAGTTTATTCTCCCGTCCTGTTAGTTTAATTAAGAATCATTAGTAACAATATCAATACTATTTTGCAAGAGTTTCCGTTGATAAATTAGAGGCAACTTACATTATCTGTATCCACCTCAGATATTATCTCTTTTATTGTTGCTTCATCACCCATTCCATGCTTTGTCATGGCACTCTCCAATTCATCTCTAGTAATATACCTGTCCATGGATTTAAAGAAGCGAAGTTGTTATTCTCAGCCATAAATTTTATTATCACAACATGTTCAACTATTATTGAACTCTTCATAGAGTTGATTTAGTAATTCACTCCTTAAATCAATCAACTAATGCCCCTGAAGTCATAAATTAAAAATTAAATCTAATTTAGCATAGATATTATATGATACAGAGTGAAAAGATCTCAATAGTGCAGCCAATTATAATGTCCAAACAAGTCAGTACAAGATGTATCTACTGCATATCAGGCTATCAGGTCATATGACATTCAATTTCAACTGAGATGGCACTCTCTGATATGGTCTTGGAGATTTAAAAGAAATTAAAATAGAAAACTGCCACTGCAAATTCGTCATCAACATTAAAGAAAAACTCAACTACAACAATGGAAAAGAATAAAACATTTCAAAACTAAAAAGATGGGTGTGTGACTAGCTACTACAGGAAAAAGTCATTATCCAATTTTCCAAAACAAAAAGTTGGAAATCAATTGCAATATGGGTAACACTAAATTTCCAATCTTGTACTCACCCACTGTTATCCTTGTCAAAATACTGGAATGCTTTGTAAAGGTGTTCATCCCTTTCAAGTCTGTGCCTATGCATTGTAGCTGAGATGAATTCAATGTAGTCAATCGACCCATTCCCATCAACATCAGCCTGAAAAATATTGTAGATGAGTACAAGAAAGCTAGTTGAGGTCGAGATATAACAAAGACACACATGTCCAACAAGTCAATTTCTTGGCAGGGTTGTAGGGGTCTTTCACCACTTACAGCTTCCATGAGTTGCTTCACTTCAGCCTCTGACAGTCGCGATCCAATTCGAGCCAAGCCTGTCTTCAGTTCTTCATAGGTGATGGTGCCACTGTTGTCGGTGTCCATATTTGCAAACATTGCTTTGAGACCTTTAATCTCTTCTTCTGACAGATTTTCAGCAATCACCTAAAGAAATTTGTACCAGCATTAGAGATCAAAGAGAATTCAAAGAAGAAATAAGCTGAACCATGTAACTCATAAAATGCTATACACAGATGACGAAAAGAAATACACTACAGCTATCAAGCTTTAATAAAAGCAGTAGAGGGTACCTTCCATGAATTCAGTATGTGGGAAGTTTAAACCTTGGATATGCCAGATTTTTCCAGATTTTCCAATTTATATCATATCCAAGGTTTTTCCAGATTTTCCAATTTATATCATTACATTAGATGAGTCTACTTGTCTATATATGTTCATCATGTCATACAGGGGGAAAAAAACACTAGAAGAAACCATTCAAAAGACCATAATGAATTTATTGAAAATTCTGTATCCAATGGTGTTGTTTGATCCATGTAGCTGACCTCATCTAGGAGAAAATGGTTTGGTTGTAGGTGCACCACTACTACTAACAACTGATGATGCTAAAATTGCCAAGGGCTAATAGAACAGGTATTATTAACTTGTTTCTAGTGAAATCACTGGGTGTTCATATAGCATATCAAACAAACAAGAGTACTTCCATAATATCAATTTATATCTATAGTTAAAATCCAAAATGGGTAAATATAGGTACAGGTTGACAACTGCAATCAAAAGAGAAATAGGGTCTCCTCCACAATCTCAAGGACCAGCCAAAAAGGAAATTGAACATAGTTATTTCTGATCCAAGTTTGATGCCTTACCTTCAATGCAAGCTTCTTGAGCTTATTCATTGCCCTGAATTGTTTCATTCTAGACAGAACTGCACTATCAATTGGTTTATCAGATGCCTCTCCACCTTCTCTGAGCCAAGGGTGTTCTAACCAAACAAATCATGAGCCATAATCAGGTTAGAGAAGTCCAATTTGAAAGTTAGAGAAGACAGTGCCAATGCAAATGAATGGTGAGAATTTTTCAGTTGATTATAATCTATGGCAACATATTGTTGATATGTTAGTATCATTTTCCCTGACCAGGTTTTGTTTTTTGTATTCAACAGATAGAGCAAAATTTGTAGCTTTCATCCATTGAATAGAAGTAATGGACTGCGAATATATTACACATCTTGGGAGAGTAGCAGCAGTTGTAGGAACCAGCCGCATTTGTAACAAAGGCTGAAAGAAGAACAGTTTGACTGCTAAACCAATACAAGCAAAGAAATAATAACGCCATTAATTTGTTAGAGACAAACTACAATGATAAAAGATCAAAACAAGAGTTACTTGAGCCAAAATTAAAACAGTAGCGTAATACCAAGGACTTGAGCAGAAGTGATACGCTTCTTTGGGTCCTGTGTCAACATCTTCCTGACTAGATCTTTAGCACTGTCTGATATTGATGGCCATGGTTCACTTACAAAGTCAATCTCACCTTCCAATATGGCATCAAATATTCCCTTTTCAGTCTCTGCAAAGGAACATAATCTTAGTTTCTTACTTACACCATTGTACATTGAAGTGTTACTTTTTAAATAAGAATCTAAACCACAAACAGCAAAGTAAGCAAAATTTCCAAATTATGGCCTTACCAGCCCAAAATGGTGGCACGCCACTCAGGAGAACATACAATATGATGCCTGCGCTCCAGATATCTATTTCCTTTCCATAACTACGGCGTAATACCTCAGGAGCAACATAGTACGCACTGCCCACCATATCACGGTAAACCTTCCCTGAAATGAAATTTTAGTAACTACTATATCACCACACACACCAAGTAATGACCACATCAGGTAACAAACAATATGTAACTCCTTTTAGAATAACTATATCAGTCAAATTCAATTAGCACTCAATATTATCCGCAATTGAGATGAAAAAAATAAATAAATAAAGTTTGCAGTCTAGCAAATACACTTAAATGCTACCTATATCTTGGGCTACTATAAATGCACTACCAAATTACACATCCTATTATACCTTCTTCAATGAATACAGAGAGTCCAAAATCAGTTGCCTTGAGCGTTGCTCCTTCATCCTTGCTAGAAAGCAAGAAATTCTCAGGCTTCAGATCCCTGTGCATGACCCCCATAAAGTGGCAAATGTGCACCACATTCACAATGGCTCTGCAAATCGATGCAGCTGCTCTCTCTGAATAGTGACCCTCCGCAATGATTCTATCAAATAGCTCCCCGCCAGCACAGAGTTCCATCACAAGGTGCACAGAGTACCTATCCTCAAAAGCACCCTTGAATTCCACAATGTTTGGTTGCCCAGACAAATGCTGCATCAGGTGAATCTCCCTCTTCATGTCCTCTCTGTCAGCTTTGGACACAAGCTTCCTCTTCAATATGGATTTGCAAGCATAGCTTTGCCCACTGGAATTCTCAGTGCACAGATAAGTAATCCCAAATTGCCCTCTTCCCAGTTCTTTCCCAAGAGTGTAGTGCTTCTTGATATCTTCAAAGGGTTTTCCCAGAATGGTGTTTGCTTCGGTTTTCTGCACTGCCCTCACATTCTGAGGAGGAGAGGGTTTTGGTTGGGTCACAATTGGAGCCTGTGACTGTGGCTGTGGCTGTGGCCGTGGCTTGGGTGGCGGTGTATGTGTATGAACCTGCTGAGTAGTAGAAGGTGGCTGAAGAGTGTGGTAGCTTTGATGGGTTTCAACAGCGCCTGCGTTGTTTGATCCATGGCCACCAAGTCCCTGCCTTGGTTTCTTCTCCTTGCTACTATGACAACCCATTCTCTGCTCACAAGGGCACTAGTAGGAAAAAACAGAGACTTTGGAAGTTCAAATTTTGAGAGGACAAGTATTTGAAGGTTTGAGTTTGAGATTGAGAAGAGAATGGTCAGAATGAGAAAATCCCAGATCAAGTTGAGTAGAGCGAAGCCCACAATATGGGTTTGGATAGTCTACTGCAAAAACGTAGCCACACGGAGAAAAGCAGAAAAAGAGAGGTAGGTAGTGCTTAATTCCAGGGAAATAATTTTGTTTAAGTTGATTACAGATCATTTTTTAAGAAAAGATAAATAATTATCACTAAAATTACAACATACACTTATACCAAATTAAAAATTATAAATTAATATATAAAAAATTATAAATTAACATGTAAAAAATTTATACATACTGATTTATAACCTTTTTACATATTAATTTATAATTTTTAACATGATATAAATATATGGAATAAGTTTAATAATAATTATATATCACTTCCTTTTTTTTTTTGCCTATTTTTGACTGCTGCTGTTTAAAAGCAGTGATAATTAATTATATATTAAGATGTGGCTCCTTTGGGTTTTATACATTATTAATTAGATTATTTTAGAGATTTATATGTTAACTTTGTTTTTTCAAAGTTTAAGCACAAGCTCAAGCTGCGTGCCTTTGTGTTGATTTAAGTAAAGCTTAGTGCATAAATGACTATTTTTTTCAGTGAACAACATGGTTAGTTAAGCTGTGAAGTGTACCCTACAGCTTCACGATTAAGTATTAGAAAATGGTTAGCACTATTGCTAATAATACCATTTTTTCCAACAATGAACTCATCGTGGGAGGTATATGCACGAAAAGTTTGTTTGAACTTGATCCAAACCTCAAAAAATTACGACAGACGCACATTTCATTTAAGTTTTGGAAAGCCTTAAATAGTGATTTGATTAAAAACAAAGAACATAGTTTTTGTCCAAATTACTATGGTGCATTAAAAAAAAAGGACAAAAGCTAAAAAAATAATATAATATTGAGATTCCAAATTTTAAAGTACATATGTTATCAAAAATTAAATTAAAATATCTCCCCCTTTCCGCATTTGTCAAATGTAAGACATGGGCGTCAATTCTTAGTTGAAAAAAAAATAAGAAAAGAAAAAAGAACTCAGGGGAAAGTGGGAAAATATCTGTCGACAAAAGAACACCACAAAATGTTAAATAATACCCAAGATTGCGGCAAATAATATTAATACATTAATTGTCCAACAAATAATAAATTAATAATCAAAATGTTTTTTAAATTCATATATGTTCTTTCAGATAAAAAAAAGTTATATTATTTTGCAACAAATGTATTGTGTTTCTCTTTTCAGCATTTCCTGTCTGAAATTCTAACAGGTTAATAGTAAAACATTGGTTTCACCGCTTCCCTTAAAAATAAAAATAAAATAAAAAATCAGCAAGTATTCGAAGAACACTCACTAAAAAATAAAAAAATGATAAATTTTATACTAAAAATAAAGCATTTAAATTTTCATTGTATTAGCCTATTAGGTGCAATAAACATTTAATTATTTTAATTCCTTAACAAATTTTTTAAAAAAGTTATTAAAAATCCAAAAAACAAACACGCTGCAATATTTGTAAAACGTTTTTTTTTTTTCCAGAAAACGTTATAATAAAAGACACAGAAGTCACGGGAATCTCATGTGTTTTGGACTCTTACAAATTCCTATGGCTTTTTGTGAAAAAAACTCAAAAACCTCTTATGGCTTTTGGGCTTACTTGGGCCCAACAATTGTAGCTTGAAGCTGGGCCCTAACTTTTGTTCAAGTTGCCGTAAAATAACTTTCATTTATAACCATAGTTATCAAAACGGCTTTCGGGCTGCACTTGGCCAATAAAATGACAATTAATTAACAACTCAAAAATATAAATAAATAACATGAATAATTGAGTTCAAAACATAATTACATAAATAAATTCAGAGGCATATTAGAATTTTTTTAAGGTTTTAAAAAATGACATCATTTAACAAAAATTTTGTTCATTCAGTTGTCCAATGTAATCAATTTCATTTAAGCTAGTTTTTATTACATTGTTTATAACAATCAGTGGTTGACAAAAAATAAACGTATATATTGAACACCAAAAGATGTATATATATGTAATTAGTTTTTGATGACCAAAATGAAAAATGTTGAATTCCATGGTTTCTACCGTACACTAATGCATAGCTACAAGTTTGAAACCCTTGAAAAATTATAACTGAAAATATCAAGGCACTTCCTTTCTTTTTAAAAAAAATATTTACATTGAAGAAGTATCATTTCCACTTATCATTGTCATTTTTCAGCATACGTTAATATTAGTGAAAAACATAACTATTGTTGTACACAAAACTACAGCCATGGAATTTACCAACTTAAACTACCTTGTTTTATAAAATAATAATATGGCAAAGAATCAAAGGTATGTTTGTTTTTTCGTGTTTTTTTCCTTGTTGGCATGAGTTATTTTCTTTATCTTGATATTTGCAAAGAGGTGAAAAAAAATGCATCTTTTATTAAAAATAAGAGAGAAAGAAAACATATGATACCGCGTAAAGAATTATTAGAACATCGTACTATTGACAACATGAAAATTTTGGTTCACGTACAAATAAAAGTAAACTTATAAGCGGAACAAGTACTTAAATTCTATCCAAATGACCATATATCGAACTTCGAGCTTGCAAGGTGATTATTCTTAGTAAAGCACTGACTTTCCTTTTCTAATAGAGTTATATTATTTATACTCATAAAAGATATTATATCACTACATCTTATTTATTATTAGATGAGATGTAATCTTATTCAAATAAGATTAATATCTATTCAATTATGGATGAGGTATTAGTAACAGCTTACATTCAATAAATATAAATAATACTTTTTTTATAATAATCTAACATTTTGGATGAATAATAAAAAGTTTGTTTAAAGCATGGCCCACCTTATACAAAGAAAGAGGAATTCAGTGCTGATCTTTTGTCCCATTGGTCAAAGCGTTAAGTGCTTATCTGAATAGAAGAACCGATGACTGTGATATAGATTTTTAAGTGTGGGAACAAATGATATCTATCGAAATCTCAATCAAACTTTGGCACCAAGAGCGCAAAACCAATGGTTCAAGAGCTACATGAGTTGTGAGCCCAACATATAGGGGTTGCGTCAATTTCATGCAAAAAGAGGGTGCTGCCATTAGCCTGCCATTCAGTCTAGCTCGTAATGTTGCTCACTCCCACTCTTGGACCCTAATTAACCTATATCAATCCAGTGGCACCATCCATCACTTTTCCATTAAAAGCATTTGGTGTTCTTCTCTCACTGAGTGACCCTATGTTTTTGTCCACAAATTTTTGACAATGAAATAAAATAGTTTTGGATTTAATGTTTATGGGTATATACGCTAGAACTTTAAAACTTAGCCTGAAAAGCGATAAGGGTAAACCAATATACAGATATTAGTGAGTGGTAAATTTATTGCTTTCTTCATTTGAAATTTTTTTGCACGTATCTTTACTCACAATTTTAAACTTAATTTTTCAACAATTACAAGTACTTAATAAGCAATTTCGAAATTAAAGTATGTTATTTTTTAATTTTTTGTCTTAACCACTCATATCCAAAATCCATTAAATTTCGACTAATTTAATTCAAATTAAATCGCGACTTGATAACATCACTGTATTTTCTCGGATTACATCATTATTTTTTTATGGGATTCTTGAATTACATTTTCAATCATTGTTGATTTTAACAAAATGATACCATTAAATTAAAATACTGGTACCACGCGGTCGCACAGTCATAATTTGACTGGAGCAAACTGAATTTAACCATGTCATCTTCATACAATCTCCATTTCTTAAAAATATTTTGTAACCAGATATATTAATATTTTAATATATCAAAATAATGGTATCCTATTATTAACCAAATCTTCTATCTCTTTTTCTGCCTCCTTATTCTCCTTACTAAAATTTTGACGTGTATGTCATGATAATATCACTCATGATTTTCAAATTTTTTTAATTATTTATGATTTAAATATATGGCAAAGATTGATTAAATGGATAGAGAATATGACAGAAATAGAGGACAGGAGATTTGAATCCAAACTATTATTAAGGAATAAAGGATATATTAAAAGGCAAGTCGCTCACCAACGCATGTCGCTTTGATAAATGCTTAATTTAAACCGAAGTCTTTGCATTTCGAAGACGAAAGAGCCACTTTGCATGGAAACAACCATAAGTCAACTATTAGTTACTTGCTTTTAAGGTTTACTTCGGTATGTTTAACTTGCCCGGCTCAGCCTTTTACATTTCATAATTATTCCTGATTAAACTCCATGACCCCAAAAAAAAAATTCTGATTAAACTTTAAAGTGGAAACCAAAAAAGTGACATGTTCTCTTTCCCAAAACAAAAAACAATGGTCCTGGTGGACTGGCCTCGTGACTTAGGCCCTTTGATTCAGAAAATAAAATTAGGCCATTGCTTCAAAAAGTGGTGGTGTAAGAATTTACATGATTCTCATTATTTGCATAAGAACCAACCAACCAAAGTGCCGTTTGAACACTTTCTTAGAGATAAACGATACTTTCATGCTTCACGCTTCTCTCGTTCTCAACCAACATTCAAAGCCTACTTATTATTCAAAGCCTATTTAATAGTCATAAACCGCACCAACAATATCAGTGACACTTTACTTTCTCTTTGTTTGGATTAATTGCGAACAGAAACAGCTGGAATACAAATTTATCTCATCCAAAAGCAGCCAGGATAATGATTTCCGTTTCAGTGTTCATCTACATAGTAACACATCCTTCCTTTTCATCATCACAAATAAAAATGGCAACTGGAGTACAAGTTTATCCAAAAAAGGGACTAAAGTGGTCATACTCCTAGATGATCAAATTTCAATTTCCAAGTTTATATGCTTTGGATCACTGGCCACATAGCTAGCTGAACTCTTTCACCCAGTCCACCCAGTCATCGCCCAAAAAACAAATCCCACCCATCCAAATTTAACAACCAAAAAAAAAAAGAAGAAAAAACTCTATTATTTTTTATTTTATCATTATTTTTCCCCAAAATTTTAAAATTAACCACCACCTTAAACCTGATTAACACTGCTACTAATAACAATCAATTCAATCACAATTCACAAACGGGACCAACCACCACCTGAACGGTGGCAGTTCAGCCGTAGAACCCGGTCTGGCTCCACACGGCGTCGCGGACCCGCCGCATGTCGCGACCCTTTAAAGTGCGACCTACCCCTCGAAAACCGAGTTTGCGGCCATCTTGCGGCTGCGCGCCAAGTACTCGTGCGGCGGAACAACCTCCGACTGGCCGTTGTCGTGTTCGAAACCGTCGTCTATCTCGTGCAGCGATTCCACCGAGTCCACTCGAAGTATCTTGCTCCAGTCCGGCACGTTCACCGGCGCCGAAGCCGCCACGTGGCGCCCCTGCGGCGACGAAACGGCGTCGTGCTGCACGCGGTACTGGTGCACGATCCTTGACGTCGACGTTGTCGCGGCATTACTCCCACCTGCCGGATCCTCGAACGCCAGGGACAACCCTCCCACGTGGCGGTGGTGGTGTTCCCCCTGTCGTGTGGGTTCCTGCTCCGCCGAGGAGCCGCGCGTGGCTCCCACTCGTCGGGAGAGACAGTGACGTGGCGGTCATGGTCTTCGGTCGGGGACCACACGTCCTCTTCCCGGAGCTCCGACGGGACTGCGGCGGCAGAGGAGCTGTGGGCATAGGTTGTTCCGAGGAAGCGCTCGCTGCGGGAGGTGGTGAGTTTGCGGCCCTTGGCCATCTGGCAGCAGAGGGGAGGGGAGGAAGGTAAGCGAAGCCGAACCACCAGGCCAAGACGGAGTGCTGCGGTGGCACCACCGTTACCCCTTGGAACCTGGCTTGGCTTTGGCATAAGCTTTGTGCTTGGTGGTGGATGTGTATTTATAGCGTTTTGTTTTCTCGAATTTCATTTGAATTTGAGTTTCGGCTCCATTTTGTCTGCATTTCTTATTCCTCGCTGTGTGGTAAGGTGAAGACATAAAATGAAAGGTGTCGCAATAACACGGTCGAAAGCAAACCCAAATTAAATGCTTGTTGCGCATCAAAAGTAAACGGCTGTAGCGAAGCGAATTGGAATACAAGTCTTTTGATGAGATTATTTATTTGTAAACAACAAAATTTAAAAACCTATTTTTTAATTTGTAATTGATATGAAATTCAGTATGTTATATTTTATATTTATAATAATAGTTTTTAACGAATTAATGATAATATCAATGTCAAATTTATTAACATTATAATATATTTAAATACAAGTATAAATATTTTAATATTGATAATTTATTAATAATATGTATAAATGAATACGTAAGAAATATTATTAACCAGCGATAATCCCGTGCGATGCACGGGTTTGTCTATATTTTTTTCATAACTATTTTTTATAAATATACTTTTAAAAGAAAATTGTGATAGTTTTTATCCCAAAAAAAAAAAGAAAATTGTGATAGTAATTGAAAACTATTGCAGCCTAAATATGATAAGGTTAAAAAAGAATAATTTTAATCTAATTTTAATTCAAAGGTAAAAAATTAATATTTATAAATTAAATAAAATTGTTATATAGTTATTTTAAATTTTAATTAAAAAATAGAGAATCAAAATTTTTAGGAGGTGATTAACAATATCAAAATAATTGCATTATTACGTTGAATAATATATAATTGTAAATTAAAGTAAATTTAATTTAAAAATAGTGAGTTTTATAATAATAGCATTAATTACATATTTATTGAATTTTATTTATATAAATAGAAGATTATTTTAATTTTTTTAAATTGAAAATGATTAGATTTTTTTTTACATGAAAATTGGGAGAATTCTGCATTAATTCATTATAAAAAAATTAAAAGAGGACCAATAGCAACTGTAAGAATAAAATATTTTTAGAATAAGGAGTATTATTATTATTATTATTATTATTATTGAATTTCTCAAGTTTAAGTTGAATAAAAAATAACAACTCAGCACAGTTCCTGATAGAGACATTATATCTTAATGAATTAAGAGAGGTTATAAGTTTTACTCTTATCTCCATCCTCTATTTCCTAAGATCTTAATTTAAAAAAAAAGTTGAATAAGAAATAAAAGTACAAAAACAAGCAAGTATACAAAGAACAATCTTAATTATATTCATAAAGTAATTTAACTGAATTTTTAGTGCTCAACATATATATATATATATATATATATATATATATAATTGCCTTAAATTAATAATTTTTTAATAATAAATTATATTATTATTCAATCACATTTTAAGGTTGGACTAAATTAATTTACTCTTTTATTACGTTTTTATAAAGTCTTAGTTTTTATATTAGTACTTTTTTTTTAGTTTATTGACCTGAATATGTTTAACTGTGTATGTTTAATTGTGTATTAATATTTCTATTAGTATTTTTTTTCAGTTTACATTATTAATGAAATTTACCGTTAAAACTTGAAACAAATAGAATATGTATAATGATTATAAAAAAAATAGAATATGTATAATGTTAAAACTTAAAACATAAAACAATATATATATATATATATATAATCTAAATTTAAACGTTTTGAAATTAGATCAAAATATGAAATTAAAAAAATATAAATAGTGTAATAATAAAATTGTATTAATAAAATTCACAATTTTATGATTATAAAATAGAACTAAATATAAATAAATATAATTTAATTTAATTATTAGCAAAATAGAACTAAACATAAAGTGTAGGTAAATTTAATTTTAACCATTAGTAAAAGAGAACTAAATATAAATTTTTAGTACAATTATTCTCAATAAATTCTAACAGTTGTATTATTTTAATTTTCATTATTGTATCTTACAGAGAAGATGATATACTTCCTCCTTAATTTTTTTTTTTTTGGGGTCTTTTCTGTCATGTGAATGATAAGATTTTTGGCTTTCTCTTTTAATTATTATTTAAATTACACTAATATGACATACAATACATGACTCATAATGATAATTTAAAATACAAAATTTATAATTAAAAAATTTAAATACTGCACTAATGAAACTGTATTAATAAAATTCATAATTTTATGCAATACTTGACACATAATGATAATTTAAAATACAATATTCATAATTAAAAAATTTAAATACTGCACTAATTAATGAAACTGTATTAATAAAATTCAGTTTTTATGGATAAAAAAAATATAGAACTAAATATGATAAATAAAACTTACTTTTAAACATTAGTAAAACATAACTAAATATAATATTCACGTAGCTTCCTTCTTAGATTAAAATACTGCACTAATGAAACTGTAATAATAAAATTCATAATTTTATGAATACAAAATATAACTAAATATAAAGTTTATCTAACTTCTTTCTTTGATTATTTAACTTTAAAAATGAACATATTTTTTTGAAGTTTTTAGTACAATTATCCTCAAAATTAAAATTAAGAAGATGTTTCATTTTTCATTTTAAATAATTTTTTTGGTTATTTTTATCATGTGAATTATAAGATGTTTGGTTTCCACTTTTAATTATTATTTTGGTTACAATGAAAAGACATGTAGCACCAAAAACAATGGTAAGACATGCAATAATGTCACAAAATGATAATTAAAAATACAATAACACGTAGAATAAATGGTTTACCATAGTTTTCTATGTATAATACATAATATTTAAAATTATTGATTTGTTGTATAACAATAAAAAAAATTATTGATTTGCTACGCAGCAATAGACACAAAAGTGAATTTATTTAAAGAGAACAATATTGTATATCTTTAAAATGCTTATGAGCATATTAAACAGTAAATAATAAAATAAAAAACTAATCAATAAACAAAAAGAATAAAGTGCATATATAGTATATAAAAGATTCAGTAAAATTGAAACTAATAAAAAAAATTAACGAACTTAAATTTATAACCCGTATTAAGAAAATTGATAGAATTAATTAATTTGTTTTAAAATTTTAATTACGATGTATAATTTATTTAACCAAAATTAAATTAAAAGAATATATATATATATATATATATATATATATATATAATTAAAAAATACATATAACAAATAGAAACCAATAAAATACAAAGTAAATATGGTATAGGAGAAAATACTATGCTATTTTCACTGCATATTTACTTTCGAAAACCAAACACATGTTAAGTGGGGAATTTGCTCCTAATGATCTTCAGCCACTGTTACTTGATGATGTTAGTGGAGTTGCATGACCCCGTGCTAAAGTTTTGTTTCTTCTTTGGGCTTCAGCGTCTTCTTATCACCAGAAAAAATAAAAAAGTGTCAGAGAGAAAATACTGTAGAGAGAGATTAATCTGACCGAAAGAAGAAAAAGAGATAGAGATATGGTTGCCATATACCACCAGTTTTCCATTTCCAAGGTTTCATTCTTCAACTATCTTGAAAAAATGAATGAATTGCATCCTCAATAAGATTCTAATTCTAATATATATATATATATATATATATATATATATATATATATATATATATAAGAAGAAAAGACATGGCTTCACAATTTCAAACATAATTATTATGAAATTTCAAAACCAGTACATTGCAAATATAATTGCTACGAATTTTACAATTTGGTTAATTTATTGCTAAATTGTAATCCACAATTCTAAACCTTTGAATTGGTAACCCAAACAATTTTAAGATATTGGTATGCATACGTTATAATGTGTAAATATATTAAATGGCTGCAATTATATGTAACAATTAAATTTCCTAATAGAACATAGATCAATAGTTTCTAGACTAATATGAAACGTAAATTTAAAAGGATTTATTTAGTACAAACATATTTGCTTGTCAGTGTAATTGAACAAATTATAGATTGAATGAAATACATACCTCCAATACGTTATAATAATTGAATGAATTCATCTAATTCTTTCCACAAATATGAAACGTTAAAAAATATATATATGATCGATGGATTAATTATATAATGCAGTCAATAATAATTTTTTTTTCGGTTGCAATGGATAGATGAATACATATGATTAATTTGGTATTCTAAAAATAAAGTATACATAACATGTAGTACAAAGGGCACAAAAAATTTATCTTCCTAAAATATTTTATTTCTTTGATCTAAAAATAAATTGACCTTTGTGATTTCTTAAAAATTTTAAGACTTAACTCTCTAAATTAAAATGATAAAATTACTATAAGCTATCAAATTAACATAATAATTAAGACTCCAACCTTATGAAATTGGATCATAAAAGCCTAATATTATCATATACAACTAAATAAAGTATTACATTAAATTAGTTTTCTTTAGCATATTATGGTCACTTTTTTACCACTAAATAAATTAAAAGTGGAAAAAATTATTTAAAAATATTAACACTATTGAGTTACATCTATAATAAATTCCTAATAACCAATAATTTATTTGATTCCAAATGTTTTTCTAACCAACTATGTATATTGGGAAGTAATTTTCCATGTTTTCAATTATAATTTTTTAGTTACTTCTATCAAATACATAATATAAACCAATTAACCAAAATATATTATTAATTAAATTACATAACTATTATTAATTAAGCAATAGAAAGCCAAATTTAATATTATAATCCATATATGAGTATAAATAATTTAAATATATTAGTAATTAAATAAAAGATTTCAGTTGCTTCAAGCGTCAAAATGATATTTTTTTCAAATTAAATGATATAATTCATACAAAATCATAAATCTATTAAATAATTAATTTATATGTTAAGTTTTGAAGAATGATAGTTTAAAATTTTAAAATTTTTGTTACATGTGTATTTAAAATATTTTATATTTACACATATAGCTATTATACCATAAAAATACTTATACATACAGCAATAAATGCACAGGAATGAAGAATACACACACGTGTATATATATATATATATATATATATATATATATATATTAATTTTTAACAGATGTACATTTTACGTTTATAAATTGTTAAAACATTGATAAAAAATATATTAGAAAATTGAATTTAATTATAATATATTAATTTTGCAATTTATCCTAAAAATAATTTAGCAAGTTTGATTTTTTAAGATAAATAATTTACTAAAATGTTACATTTATATATGTATGTGTTATAACTTATAACTAATTTTAATTGAGCATAAATCGATAGTACTTATGTAGTAAAAAATTATTACCCATGTAAGTATACCTTTGTTATCACTCATGTAATATATGAATTTGGTATTACCTAATAAAAGCAATAATAATAATAATAATAAATAATAATAATAAAAAAATAATTCTATGATTAATTTCTTTTGTCATGGTCAATAATTATATATGGTACATTAATTGTTACTTGCAATTTATATGTTTAGGACCCATGCAAGAGAAATTAATCATTACATGTGTAATATATGTTTGATATCATCACTTTAAATTATGAGATAAGATAACCAATAAATAATTTTTTCGTTTTAATTAGAATTTTGAATTATTATCATATTATAATCAATTAAATTCTGATAGATAGTGGGCTTTTTGAATATCTAATTAAAGCTTCAGATCCTAGTGGTGTGAATGTGAAGGATCTCATGGCTTATAATCAAGTTGTCAATTTATAAGAATAAAATAAGTTTATAATAATAAAAGATAGTAAATAATAAACAATAAAATTGAAAAGAAGTGAATAATAAAAGCTCAATCAGAGACATTTTGAAAGTACAATATTAATTAAAAATTAAATAAATCTAACGCCCTAGAACTTTATGGAAATATAAAACATAAAGTCAATTCACAAAATTATATTAATTAATTTTAGTTATCCATTATACTTATTTTAACCATTTTGTTATGTCAAATCTTCCAATATTTTGAATATATATTAATTAATTATTTATTTTGGATATCTATGCCAATTAGTATGGTTATAATGGGTTATATCAATTATTTATTTGCACATTTTATAACCTTAGGAAGTACAAATACAAAACTTCTATTTTTAGATTGACAAGTTGTATATAGATTTGAGGTTGTTGTTTTAATAATAGATAAAACATTATAAGGTATCAAATTTTTATGAGTTGATATTTGGAATAATTAAAATTGAGTATGAATTTACTTTTCAAATTTAATGTAAATTAATTTGATTTATGAATTTGATTTTCAAATTTAATATAAATCAATTGTATTTGATTTATTAGATATTATGCCTAATAGTGTGTAGGGAAAGGGCATCAGCCAAAGGTTTAACTAAGTTTTCACTTTGAATGGATTGGTCACTTTTTCGTCGTTAAATATCGTGAGAATAAAAATAATAATAATTTATGTTTAAACTAAAAATCAAATCAATTATGAGTAAATCCAATCAAATTAAAAAAAAAACCATTCAATAGTCACCAAATCCAAACAAATTTGAAAAGATCTATTCAATTTTCACTAAATTCAATCAAATTTGAAAAAAATCCATTTAGAAAAATGTCCTTCTTCTACCTAAAATCTAATAAGAATTGAAAATAGAATAATTGAGAAAATCAATAAAATTTTAAAAATAATAGACAAAACATGTTAATTAAAAAAATGAAAACTATTCTATTAAAAAATACTTACCAATCAAATAGTCTTACAAATAAGAAAGGCACTGTGATTCAATATTTATGTGGAAGACTTTAGCAAGAAGAACTCTATTGATGATAATAGTGAATCTCATTTTGCTATTGTTTTCAAAGTTGTCAAGCTATAGTATTTGCTCTTAATTCTACATAACGTCACAATCCATTACCCAAAAATAAATTATTATAATTTTAGAGAAAAATAACAAATCCAAAATTTTGACTTATTAAACAATAGATAACTGATCAAAATAAAATATTTCATTAAAGAACAAAAAGAAATAGTGAAAGGGTCTATTGAAAAAAGATGATGAATAACAATTTTATAAAAGAATAAAAGAATTTGGATAAAAAAAAAATGTATGAACATTGATCAAGTCAAAAGATATAATTGAAATAGAATTTATTGTGGTGTTCAATGGATTAGGATGAATAAAATAAAAAGTTTTGTTTCTCTATAAAGGATCGTTGACATTGGGAGAAAGAAAGAAATATAAAAGTGAAAAGATATGGCCAAACACTAAAACAATTGGGAAGTATTTATAATATATTTTTAATTTATATTTCAAATAAATGAGAATAAACAAAAATATTTATTTTTAAATTAATTAATTGATTTTATGCATTTATACTCTATTTAAATGTGATTTATATATAGAGAAAAAAATATGATTAGTTAGTTCAAAAAAGTTTCATAAAAAAATAAATAAATCATCATTTACATTTATTATGATAGATATCAAATAAATATGCATTGATTTGAAAATGATTTTCAATTCAAAATTTGAATTTTATAGCTGAATATATAAGCTATAAAATATATTTATATGTTTAATAAGTGAAAATAAATTTAAAAAACAATTGATAGAAATTAAATTAAAAATTAAAATTGTTAGAAAAAATAAATGACATAATAATATTCAACGATTTAGGTATATTGTATAAATTATTTTAGAATGAAATGATATATATCATTGAGATCTCAATCATACATAAATTAAGATTGAAATCATATATTAATTGAGATTTGAATCATATATTTGGATTTAATCATTTATATTACATTGAATGAAATGATTTTTTTAACTAAGTCAAATATTTTTGTTTAGAAATTTTGGGTGGGAAAATGAGTTAAGGATGAATTGCCATGTGACATTTTTCTTATTTGGATAAACTCTCTTTTATATAAATATATTGATATATATAGATGTCTAATGTTATCTTCCCTTACATTTTTATCACTTATTTCTGTATAGAATTCTTAGACATAACCAACAAATTCTTCTAACATTTAAATATTTAAGCTTTAGCTTTTCGTAAAATGCAATCATAACTTTCGCGGCTAATTATACTCATCTATATAAACAGGATTATTTTAGCTAATCAACCTTTCACTCATATACTATTATGACTTAGGATCAATTTTTAACCTTTTTTTATTGATGAATGATTTATAAGTATCTTTATAAACATTTAATGAGTTTAAGGGTATATTCTAACTTTGAATTGAGGCAAGATTTTCCCACAATCTAAACATTTAGTCACCAAATAAAAATTGTCCTCGTCTCTTAAACGCAACTCTTTTCCAAAATAGAAAAGGCAAGTTATATATTTTTCTTGTGAAGGGCAATAAGCACTAATTTTATGTGATAAATGAAATCATTTTAAATTAATATGTTATATCGTTCTCAATAGCGCGAGGGGGACCACTCTTGGATTTTATTGATGGATTGAGGGAAAGAGTAATAATAATGTAGTTTTGAATTAATTGTAAATCATATTTAGGATAATATATTAATCAATTAAAATATAATTTAAAATTATAAATATATAGGTATTATTCATAAAAAAATGTGGATATTATGTTGATATCATGTCTCATGAAGGAATCATCCTAAAATCAGGTCTGTATTAATATTTTTGCAAGTGAAGTGGGAAGCGTAGATTTAGAATCAAGAAATATTGCCCACTCCGCCAACTGCTTCTTCAATCCAGATTCCATTTTCGTCATTGGTCGCCATAATTGGCATGAAAGGATTTTTTTCGATTTCTGGCCTCAGGAATTATTATTTTGAATAAAATTTCAACTTAATTTCTCATATTTATAATAGAAAATAAATTAATTTTTAAATTTAAAAAATCTTACATTGATTTTTCAAATTTCAAAATAAAAATAAGTTAGTCTCCCTGTATACATGAGCTATATTCTGTTAACTTATTCCTTTCCGTTCACTTCTTTATATGTCCAGTTAGTTTTAATAGAGGTCATAATTTATTCACTCATCTAAACAGAGTCATTTAGATATTTTTTTCATCTTTCTCTTGCCATAACTCTCTTTAGAAGATAAATTTTGATTTTAAGTTATCATTTGCTATATAACAAAAGAGTGAATAGTTATGATTTATTGTGAAAATTAACAGTATACATAAGTAAATTAATAGTGCAATGTGGATATTTTTATTAGCCATTCAGATCACAATTTAATGGAGGAATTAAATTGCCTCGTTTATAAATTTGAGGTATTAGTATATGATTGTTTAAATCTCATAGATTATTTTGTTTGCACTATAAATATGGGTAACTGAATTAAAAATTTAGTCCATTATTTATCAACATCTGAAGCTTGGCCTTCGTTCATTTCTACTGGGCTGAAATTTGGCAAACGAAAACAACCACCAAAATATAAGTTGGTTTAATTGGTGGAGGTACAAGATATTCATGTGCTGTCCAATGTAATGTCACTTGTTTCAAAACTAACAAATAGATTACTTAAAATATTAGTAAGTGGGTTAGAATGTCTAAACCATTCATTGTAGTCAACTTATAAATACCTTCTTTCTTTAGTCATCATAATTTGCTCTAGCCTTATTAAATCCTTTATTACTATCTTAGGATATGTTTGATTAGGAGATAAAAATATAATATAAATTTTTATGGATAAGCTCCATATGTAAATTACATATGAATTCCATTCATAAAATATTTATCTTCATTTTTACTCCCTACAAACATACCCTAAAGATAAATATTAGTATTTGTAAGTATTATATATTACTTTCTCTAACATCAAATGTGTAACTCTCTCTCCATAAAAGTCGAATTGATATATTTTTAAAAAGATAATTTTAATGGATCATCAATACAATTTTTTTAAAGTTTAATTTCACATATTGAAATTAGTTTTTACCTATAAAATCCAAATATAAATATTTATTACAAACTTATTTTAAGCAAAAATCAAATTTAAGATCAAATTCAATCAAAATTCGTTAATTTACATATGTTCTTGATCCATATATAAAAATAAACAAATTTTTATACAAGTCCCTATTTTTCTATTTTAATCCAAATACTTTTAAAATTGTTTGGTATTAGTAATGTGATAACTTGTTATATTAAATACGGTTTAACTAATAAAAAATTACACCATTCAACCTTACATGATAATTAGTATTCCGAGACATATCATAACCATGTGAATTATACAGATTTTGACATATAAAATTATATTATGAAGTGCCATATAGCCTTTTGTAAGTAAATTCAATATAATATAGATAAACTAATAATCATGATTAAAATCAAATAATTTTATAAATATTTAAACTAAAAAGAGTAAAATAAAAAAATTATCTATTTTTCATAGAATCAAAGTATATTTGGATGAGCATTTTTTTGGGGCTCAGAATCAGTTTTTTTAAAATATTATTTTTTTCATATATTTAGATAATTTATTAAAAAAAATGAATCTAAAAAAACAATTTAAACATTATCATAAAAGTTAAAAACAGTAATTTATGAAAAAAAAATAATTCAAATTTTTAACTATATATAATTTTAATTCGTACGCATCCAAGCAAGATCCCACCTTCCACGTGGGTACGGGCGTGTCAACTATCAAGTTCTGCATCGTCTCACTACCCACCACGTGTAAGATTCCTGCGCAAGAGAGGCCGTGGATGCTGTCTCTATACGCGCCACGCCAGCACACAATGACACTTGTTTTTGGAAACAAGGATGCGGATGTGAGATTAATGCTGATAATAATGGTGATAATGACACCAAATTTGAGCCACCCCTAGGAAAAATTGATGGTTTAGGGAGTTTGTAGCTATGGTTAGAGCTAAACTAATCCCACTTCAGTGTGGCCAACGTAAATGGGAATGCGCTGTACATAGTACAAACTACAAAAGCAGCTTCAAAGCCCTCCATTTTTCAATGCCCAAATCAGAGCAGAGTGAGATACCCACATTGAGCGGTCTAGAATTAGGTCTCCGTACGTGTGGGACCCATATGGGTTTCTGGTTCTGGAGTGAAAACCAAACAACATTATCAACTCCCTATCCCAATCGTAATAAGGTTTTACTAGCCAATACCTTAAAAATATTGATTAAGAATATTAAAAAAAAAATTCAAAAGCTTTTAATGCACTCCACATTTTGAGTACATCAAAATATTTGAATTTTTAACAAAATTCAAATATTTCATAATCAATAGGCTCACGGGCCTAGGGCCCAAGCCCAGTACAAATCAGAAAACTTTACCCAAATGGCCAACTCTGACGATGGTGGTTACAGAAGTGCGACTTACTGGTGCTGCTTTCCACACTCATGTCGAACATTAAAGGTATCAGTATCTATAACTGCCATTTTTGAATGTATTATCGTGAGCTATGTCATATTTTGTAGGGCCTCAGATTGTGAAGAGGGCAGTGAGTGGGTCACACAAGTTTCACTGTGACTCAAGGACCCACAAGAAAATGGTTGGATTGGCAGGACTGGGCCCTGGGCCCTTGGTTCTTCTCTGGCTCGACATAGACCCATCAATCGGTGCAACCAAGCATCCTATGCTGTAATTTCCGGTCTCCCGTTCCCATGATGATGATCCCAATCCATTGCACTTCGTACTTGAGGTTAGGTTACAAAACCACTTTGCATTTGTTAATGTTGCTTCAATTGAATCAGAGTGGGTAACTGGGCCTTAGATAAATAAATTGGATTGGCGTCGGCTAAAATTTGTTAGGCACTGGCGGCTCATGATGGGATGACCCACCCTGGTAATATAATCCCAATTCTTAGGAAAACCAAACCCCTCCTACTCCTAGCTTGTTGCCTAGCCAAACGACACACAACTATAAATTTGCAAGTGGAATGATTCATAAGCTAGCAGGACAGTCCCAAGACTTGACGCACTGTCATGTCATCTTTACGAACAAATACAGCCCACGGACTAAACTGCCATAATTTGTGTTTACCTGTGTCAGGCAGGCATTGTAATGTACGTAATACAGCGGATTTATTAGCTAATGCCTAATAGCTGCTACATCGCGCGCAATATTATCGTTGTTATTATAGTTCACACTTTTTACTACTATATAATATATAAAGCAAGGTGGATCATTTTAATTTTCACATTCAGAATCAGAATCCGACCCATTGTGTAGGCAGACACCTAGTCTGTAATAATGTGCACCACAACCCTAGTGCTTTCCATGTGATATCATGGTTTGCATACGAGTTGGGTATATACACTTGATAGTTATGGACAAATTTCGATTAGGTGTACCATGGAATTATTTGGCACTACTATTTTTATGATGGCTATATTTTATGGAATAATTGGATCCAATTTGATCACTAGCTTGAGCAATAATTGTACTGAAGTGTGAATTCTATGATTTTTTTTTCCTGTAGTGATCACAGGGAGAAGGCCTACTCTGGATGATTAGGTTAGCTATCTTGCTCTTGCATTGGGGTGCGTATCCGGCGTAGTATAGTACCATTGCAGAGGGACAGTATCTTCATGATAGCCTTGTCGGATAGTTAGTAAAACTAGATCACAGTTCCTTTGTCTCGATTTTATTTGCTAAACACCAGCCAATTATTTTGTTATATTATTTTAATTTATACTTTGTAATATATAATGTTGAATATTTATATTTGCTATTGGATTAAATAGAGACTAATTAAGGTTATATCCTCTCTAATAATAGATATATCTGTCACAGAATATCTTCAATATAAGTCAAAATATGTATATACAATGGCGGTCCACATTCTTCCCTAAAGGAGGACCACATACCATGGCACGCAAATCAAATCCCATAAGTTATTATTATATAACCAGTTCCTACACTATGGTTTATCCCACCCACACACACGCTTAAATTTTATAGGTGTCTTATTTGTATTATTCTTATTTTGGGTGCAAGAACGTAGTTCTTATTCGACCGGTTCCTGTATTAATTACTACATGCTTCCTATCTACACTTAATTAGTATATCCAATTTGTAGCATATTTACTTTCATTAGCTTTAAATTTCTTCACCTTTAATTTATGGCTCTATCTAACGGCAGCATCAGCTTAATTTGACTTGTGACGAGGTTTCTTGATTTCAGTGGGCAGCGAGGGATGATTCTTTGTTACGTTTGACAACGATTACAGATGATGATAAGGTTATATATGGTTCGAACGCCTGCACCAGTAAAGTAGGAAATTCATATATGACATGATATATCGCACGATCGTTTGTTTTCTGATTATTTGAATTTGGATCTCTCTCTATATAAGTATCCAATTATCATTCCGCAAAATTCCAGAGGCATCATTTCATGCCTTTGATGTCACAACTCACAACCCAAAATTAAAATAGAAATCGCAATAAAAATCTGTTAGCTAGGCCATCCTCGCACCAAATATAGCCATATCAGTCCTTATCAGTGGAGTCCACCACCAACAAATTTTTCTTTTTTTTCTTCAAATATTTGTGACCAAAATTCGCTGGTAACAGTTGCCAGTGCAGGTGGCCTTTATCATATTTGGATTAGGCGCTAGATGACTGATTGGATTCAGTGTGTTGAATCACAATCCCACCAATACTATGCGTGATGGGTAGATCGTGGCCCCTCATCTCTTGTACGATTGAATCTTTTTATGAATCAAATATTTGATTTGATGGATAACTTATTAATTTCCGGATCAATTTGAAATAATACGCGTAAGATTTCCATACAAAAACTATCGTTTTATTTTTTTTAAAAAAAATTCCGAGTTCTAATTAAAAGCAGTCCGGCCAGAAAAACCACCAAACAAATTACAGGCTTAGGACCATAATTTTGAAGTCCTACAGGACACATATACTTGACATGGACATGGATATGAAGATTCAAAACTATACATTGATCTTGAATGTTTTGTTTCTTCTTCTGCTAACTTAAAAAATACCATTAAAAACACTTAATATTTTGTCTTATTAATAAAAAAGGAAACACACAATTCACCATGGGTCCATTAACAAATTTTAGTTAGAGTTGCACATCAAAGATGGCTACAGCAGTCTTCCATCTACATTATTAAAATTCAAATCAAGGGCTAGATATTAATTATGGCCCCAATTGTTTGCATTTGTTTAACCAGTCCAATGAGATTCCCTTCCCATTAATTATGTACTGATCAACAATATCATTTCCTATTGCAACCGGTTACTGCATATATGATACTAGTCATTTGATCCATGCAATGTATGAGATGATATTAAAAATAGTTTGTTGATCATTACTAAAAAAAAATAACAATTTAATTAAGTATACCTTATGATAAATTGAATATATAAATTAGTTTTAAAAATAAGTTAATAGTTAAATAATTAAATAATGAACAAAATATAAAAGATTATCATATAATTTAATAAATAATTAGTATCATTATCAAAGAAGAGTAAATTGTGGAATTGAAGTCTTTTTTCAAAAAAAATTTAATGTTGAAAAATTAAAGGCTTGTAAATTGATACTTTCATTATTAATTAATTAATATTAATTATGAAAATAAAAATGGTTATAATCGTCCATGTAATTTAACAAATTTTAAACATCATTTAGTTCATTTAGAAAAAATGAAAACATTGGCCTTGCAAAACTACCATAATAGTGAGCAAGAACATCAAAATCTTTAAACTAAAACTATTTTTACTTGAAGTAGATAATGTTCATTCTAAATTAAATCAATCTTCTTCTATTTAATTATCCTTTACTTCACTTAACTTTCAAATAGAATCATATATTCATTAGATGATCTTTTAGACATAATCAAACCAACCCCATAAATAAAAAATATTACTATTCACCAATTTCACTAGCTTTAATATATTAGCATTAATTGTGGAGAGAAATCAAATATTAAATTATGTGTTAAAAAAATTGAAAACTTAAAAATTTAAATAAATAACATGTTGTTTGAATTAGTAAAGTTATATTGTAAAAAGTTGAAAAAATTAAACAAAATATAAAATTACAATAAATTTAGATGAGTATAAAACATAAAGTCAATTTATCAAATTACCTCAATTTTATTTTATTTATTCAGCATAATTATTTTAATCATTGTGTTGTATTATCAATTAATTAATTAAATTTGATAATTAATTTAATTTTAATCAATTTACTTCAAATTAATTTTATTTTTCAAATTAAATATAATATCATATTAATTGAATAAAATAAATTTGATTTGATTTACAAATCACTTATATATTTAAAATCTATTAAGTAGCTTTTTTCCTCTCATAACGTTGTTAAGTGGTGTTTAAAATGAATAAGAATAGAAATCAATTTAATTTGAGTTTAAATTAAAATAAAATTAAACCCCATCGATTAAATTTCTTTTAGGGATAAATGCATTTTACTCCCTTGAATTTTAGGTCATGTGCAATTTGCCTCTGACTTTTCAAAATGTGCATCGGAAACACCCTTAACTTTTCAAATCGCAAAACACCTCTCAATATAATTTTAGCAACTAATAAAAGTAAGATTTATGTGAGGTACCCCTTGAACTTTCTAATTTATGCAAACATCTTATCCATGAATATTATGTGCAATTAACCCTCTTTTTTTATTGTGTTAATCGGACATTTTATGACTTAAATTTTTTCGGTTTTTTGCACACTTTGAAAGTTTAATGTCGTAATGCATTGTTTGAAAATTAGGGATTTTTTTTGCATAGTTTGGCAAATTCAAAGTGTCATAATGCACATTTGAAAAGTTGTTTAAATTCATATTACCTAAAATTTAAGGGTAAAATGCATCTAACCCTTTCTTTTGTACATGATCAATCAAATTCAATATGATCTCAAAACTAAAAATCAAATTTGATGAGATTTGTTAAAATACGTGATGTATTATTTTTAAAAGAAATTCAAAATATGAATGATAAAAATATCTTATTTGGTCTTTATTAATATTCAATTAGAATACTTACATAAAAAATTATATTCAATTAGAGCACAAAATTCATCTATAAAATTTTATTCAAAATTGAGATAGTAAAATTGTGTAATAAATTCAAATTAATTAAGTCCAGGATTAAAACATTAATACAACAAATAGAATATAAAGGCAAAAATTTGGGATAAAGCTTCACAACCTTAATTCAAATTTTGAATTAGCAACCCATAATTAAAAACATAATCATAAATATTTTGTAAAGTGGATTTTTTTTAATTTGAAATATATCAATAAGTTCACACCAAGACCATTACACTGTAATAAAGTCATTAGTATTAATAACCAATGTGTGTGTGTGTGTGTGTATATATATATAATCTTTAGTATTTTAGAAATCTATACCATTAAAACACTACCTATACTAACTATCAGCATATCTAGTAGCTATGTCATTTATATTGTTTTAGCATGAATAAAAAAAATTATAATCTTATATTTCCAAACTTCATTACTATATGGATTTAACCATAATTGTCCTTCTTAACTATAATATTCTTCTTAAAGCAACTTGTACAATTCAATGTGTTTATTGAAGGATGTTTCTTGATCACATAACTTGTCTCTCTAATCTATAACTATTTTAGAAGCTTCTAAAACAATAGGTGATGACAATTCAAATGTGATAATGAACCTAAAAAAATAAACACCTAAAATAAAGAAAATTATTAAATATATAACAAAAGATGAAAAATATAAACATAATAATGAAGAGAAAATATATATAGAATTGATGGTAGTCAAAATTGATGTAAATTAAAATAAGATGTAATACCCTACCATATAAATTTTGATGACATTGAAAATTGTCTTTTTCCGTTTCTCTCAATAGAAAATAGAACTTTGAATTTTGATAACTTAGAATGTTCCATAAGTGAAGAATTCTAACATGAAATTGGTAGGACTTATTGTTAGAACTAATATGGGAAACCATATCAATTGCAACAGCTAAAAAACTTCCAAATAAAATTCATAACCAAAATAGTGATGAATGCTTAGCACAACAAAATAAAAGTTGAAAACCAGGTCTTATAAAGGGATGAAAAGATAGATACATATCAATTTTACATAAATTGCGGCTAGTGATTAAGAAGATGAGAGTTGAAATGGCAAATGGGATAGTTCAATTCAAATTTAGAATAATTACATATTGATTTACAAAAATTTTAAATGAGGACATTGAACACGTAAGAGTAATTTAATATAAATAATTAATTAAGATATTTTATCAAAAAAGTGGAGGAAAAAAACACACATGCACACATATACTTATATAACGATATCTAATGAATAATAGCAATTGCATCAATTTTTATAAATGATGATAATATTAAATATATAATAAAAATATAATATGCTGAATATAATTGACATATTATGATATGAAAATTGAGAAAATATAAGATAAAATTATTGTGATGTGATAGAATTATGTGATAATAACGAGGTCAACCATTTTATGATAATTGATAAATTATAAGACAAAATTCTTGTGATATGATTAAATAAGACAACAAATCAAAATACTTCTTAAAAGGGTTGAATCACATTAAATACAAATCAAATCAAATTTCAAATGATATTTATTATAATTGAATGTAATGCAAATATTATATATTGTTATACATAATATCATTGTGATTGCATGAATTTAATTGAATCATAATACTTAGGAACTTGTCTATATATATTGATAGTTAATTAATATTATATTACTTTATAGATTAATATTAATTATATTATCATATATAATAAATAGAGGAATGTTCTATTAGTTGCAAATACAAAAAAAATTATTATTTGGATTTGTATTATTGATGAGTCATAGAAAGATAGGTATTGATAGAGTGACTAAGTGATTATGAGAAATATAAATTATTATGATAATATTACTATTACAATTATATATAGATTGTAAAAGAATATGCATTAATTTAAAAGAAGATTAAATTTTATGTTAGAATATGTGTCATTATTTGTATTTCTACTTTTGGTGAGAGAAATTTTTTTCTAAAAAATTAAAATTACCAAAAAATAATACTTGGCATTAGGTTTATCCTTTTTTCAAAATAAGTTTTGGGGTGATGATTTGCTTCTGAAATTTATGATGCATCATTTGGACAAACATTTAAATTTGAATTATAATCAATTAAAATTTTAAATTAATGACATATTTTAAAATTTAATTTCAATAACACACTCTAAAGCATATCATAACAATAAATCCAAACAAAATAATCAAACCACATCCATTTCCAATGCAATGCAAATTGATAAAACCTATATTATATATATAAAAAAATGTGATAGAAAAACATATTTTGCTACATTGCATATCATAAGACATCTATGTCAAAATTAAACTCTAACATTGATGGAGTTGTTTGAAAACATGTGAGGATATGTATTGAATGGACAAACGTTACAAATTATAGAAGAGTGAATTAAAAGTGAAAAATCGAAGAGTGAAGTTAGTAAAAAGAAATATAACAACTCAAGTAGCACCATGTTTTTATGCATAGAGGAGGCTAAAAAATATTAATCTTAAAAATTCAAACAATAATAGCTATTTGTTTGCCACAATTGATATAAAAATATATAATAAAATAAAAAAATAAAAATTTATAATGAAAATTATGGGAGAACAAATATGTCACGACCCAACTTGGGAGCGTGATGACACGTGAAGAATCTCATCTCCACGTAAGCCTCGTGAATGCTGAGTCTCTTTATATGCATAATTTATCATAATATTTTAATTAAAATATTGATTTCCTTCTAATTCAACAATCATTTCTCTATTTAAAACCTCGTACTTAAGTTCATAAAGACTAAAGTATTTAGTGTGTGTGTGTGTGTGTGTATATATATAATTCTAAAAGTGTGTTGATCAAATCTGTTATTAGTGAAAAGGTAAATTGTCCCACCTTCTAATCATGGTCATAAATTGAAAATCAATTTAAATTCTTGAAAGTTGAAACGTAAATACATTTTCGGTTCATGACTTAAATCTTTAGGCATAATCTACATTTGAAAATACATGTTTGAACCTTGATAACATATAGGAAAATACATAATCTCTGAAGATAAATACAATATCTTAAAATAAATGCATGGCTCAGATCATGCTTGCATATATCCTGGAACCCTAAAACTAACAGAAACCTAAACTAAGCCTTAGCAATGTAAAGCTCACCCAAGGATAGCTGTGGCTACTAGAACAATGACGGAACGGTATTTACACCTACAACTATGAGAGGAAAGGAGAAGGGTAGTCAACGAACTGAAGTGAATTTTCACCTATCACCCACATGGAACAACCAAGAAATATATATACAAGATTCATGCAATAATCATAAACCATTTAATATATTTACGTACATAACTAGTTAGGAAAACACTTTTCATTCTATACATTCATAAACAAGTATTTCTAAACTCATAATCAATCATGAAATCATTTTAACTGAGGGTGCGATAATTCCTAGAGAAATAGTAAATATCTGGTTATATGTACATATATATATATAGTAATAAAATAATATCCCTAAATTTCTCTAATCTCGGTTATACATGCCAATTATGACATAACAAATCCTCTGCTTTATGATCCCTCAAAGGTCTAATCGAACACCTAACTAGGTTTCATCTCTACTTATGAGATTACCCTAAGGACAACTAAGGTTAACGATCGTTTTACAATCGTTAACTCATTGTTGTTTCTCTATCTCTAGGTTAAACTAGTTTATCAAAAATCATAACTAAAGGGTGGGTGCTAGTCTTGTGAACAAGAGCCCTAAATTCTTAGTATTGAGAGTTCTGGATTCATATAACTTTAACAATCTGACTTTAGTATAATTGTGGTTGTGACAATTATGCCCAAGAGATCACTTACTTGTAGGCATTCCTATTTCAAACCCACAGAATATGTATATGACAGTTGCTACAAATCATACTGAATTTCATACCTCTTGGTACCATAAACTGAAGTTCAAATTTCAAATTTTAAGCTAACATAACTTTTCATATACTTGATAAATCTAAATTCATAACTCAACTTAACATTTCAATGAAATGATTTCTGAAATTCCAAGTCTTAAAACATGGCAATACCATAAGTGTATAATACGTATTTGACAACTTTCATAAACCTCTTTAAATTATACATTTTTCTCAATGATCATTTCCTGAGCATATAAAATATTTTTATAACATGCATCCATCCAATTCATGGTCCCATGGTTTTGTAAAACTCATTCTTTCATGTTATTATCAGAAATTATAATTTTCTAGCTTGACATAATCATGTAAAATCATATTCTATACTTTTTTTTTTCTCATTTCAAATTTCATGTTTGTGAACACCATATTTTGTTAGGATTTAATTTATTTTTCACCAAAAAAGAGAAGTCTCATTCATTCCAATCTAAAACCAAACCAGCCCATTCTAGTTTCGCAGCCATATCTTCTTGGTCCATAAAAAAAAAAGGGAAAGGTAAAGAAGCACTTGTCTTCGTTTTAAAAAAAAGGGAGGTGTGCCTGTTAGCATCGATTGTCCTTCTGATTTTTCAGAAAATAATAAAAAAGAGAGAACAAGAAAAAGAGAAGAGGATCATTGAACAAACAAAGAAAAATTTAGAAAATAAATATGCATTTATTATCAGATCCCTAAAGTTAACAACAATTTGGGATAAAAGTCTCTTAATCAGATCATAAATCACCTACCATATCTGGAAAAATCAACCTACAACTGTGTATAAATTCATAGGAACGGAGAGAGAGGGGGAGCGAATTCAACAAAACACAGAGAGATTAGGGAGGGAATTCACACAAGAAATCAACAAATCAGAGAAAGATCAACATCCAGACACATAAACGGAAATCAGTAGTGAATACAAGTAATACAATCCAGCAACAACAAAAAAAGAGAAGGAAAGAAATTGCGACCACCACGCAGGCCTTCTGTGGCTTAACCAAAATCGTTAGGAACCAAGTCGGAGAAGCCCGGGCCACCTCTGTCCGCACCTCCACCCCTCACTTGTGAACCTCACGCCACTATGAAGCCGGAGCTGTGGAAAGCCCTCGCCGCAAAAAGTCTATCCACACGTGCCTCTGCCTTTGGCTGTGCGCCTGTCGCGTCTCAGCCATCCCGACGTGTGAGCTGCGCCTCCACTCCACCACCGCCCCACGCCCCTCCTTCCTGGACCACTGTAACCACGAGCGGCCTCGATTTAGCGATAATGGCCACGCCTCAGCAACCTTCGATCCCCATCGTGGCCGAGTGAGAGCACCGCCAAGCCTCCCGGTAGCCTTCCCCTCGCCCCTTTCCTCTTGGCCTCCTCCCTCTTTTCCTTTTGTCCTGTAACAATTCTAGGTCTCAGAATTGGGTATTGGAATTGTTTTGTGTGAATCTGTATTTATTTTTCTTTTGGGTCAAATCTCTTTTTTTATTTTTTATTTGTGGGTCAAGTAGCATCTTTTCTTTTGTCTTAGGTATATGTTTTGGGCTTGCTTGGTCACATTTTTTTTACACTAACCAGTTTTGATCTTATTAGCAATTTGGGATTTTTGGGATTGGAGTTCTTTTTTCTATAATATGGGCTAGGTACATTTTCGATTAGGCTAACTTTGTTTTAATTTTTTGTATAGCCTTAGTATTCTAATAGCTTTTTTTTTTAAAAAAAAAATTTCTTTTATTTTGACTCCCTTTTAAAAAATAAAAAAATAAAAATAAATTTTCTCTATTCACACAACATGCAATAGTCATGATTGAGAGGTGGATGCTTCCTTCATGTATTGTTAAATTGTAAAGATTTATTGAGTAGTCTACCTAATTTGAATCCTGTGCACAAGTGGATTTTCTTTTTTCCAATAATTAGTCCACAAAATCCTTTTCACAATTAAAATCAATTAGCCCACTTTTTTTTTTTTATCTTCTCATAATTAAAATCCATCAACATACAATCATTTTTTACAAGAGCGACGTGACTTTGAGTTCCTCATTACACTAGAAAATACATTGGCATAACCAACAACTATCAAGCCAAACTTAATTTTTCTTTAAATTTTATTGTATTTTTTATTCAATATTCTTTTCTTTTATTTATTTTTTATAATTATTATGATTTTTGGGGAAAAATAAATATTTGAAAGTTATAAATAAATTTGCATAATGAGCTCTACGGAAACGTATTTATACGGATGTATTAGGGTACAGTGGAACTAAGTTTCCACCCTTCTTAATCATAATTAGACCCTGAACCTCAAATCTCTTTCAAAAGACAAGTTTTTATCAAATCAAAAGGTTTTCCAATTTTAGCCAAAATTAAAATTGGTGGCGACTTCCATTTTTGTTTTTAAAATCGATTGTCATTCTCGTCGCGGTTCCTGGGGACGTTGTGACAATGTTCAACAATCATAATGCATAAACATACTTGTAATGACTAAAAATAAGCTCATGAGTTTGAATCCACCCACTCTAGGAGCTAGAAGTATATGAGCACCACCAACTTGATCTTGAGAGCTTCGAATGACACCAACAACTACCATAAAGCAACATGAAACTCTAAATTAATCCAATACTCTCTAGATAACTCTAATCCAACTCTAACAACATTGGAGAGCACCCTCACTTGATAACTATAAGAGAAACAATAAATCTCATACTCTTGAATATGGAAGGAAGGAGAAAAGGAAGTATAAACTAACAACCAAAATCACCTTGAAGCTTGGAAGGAGTAGATTTAATAGAGGATGAGAGTGGAAGGGAGGAAGAAGGAGAGTAGATGATGCTTTAGGGTAGGGTTTTGAAATGGGTGAAACTGAGAATTTTGGGGTTTATATGGGGTGGGGTATCACTTAAATGAAACTTGCTTGTTTTGCATTGTCCATGCATAGGGCACTGCTATAGCAATCAAGGAGCTTCAGCTGGTGACGCACAACAAGGAAACCGCTATAGTGGAATGTAGGATGCCAAACACCCTTTATGACAATAAAATCTGGTTCAAAGTTAATGTCATCATTTATTTTACTCTTCATTAATTTTAAAACATAAATGTAAATAAGGAAGTACCCCATTTGGATTTAAATAAAATATCATAAAAATTAAAATCCCAACAAATAAGAATCCAAATTTTGGGTTTTAGTTCAAATTTAGGGATTTTTAAGATTTATAAACTTGTGGGCTAACAACGAAATGTTTAAAAGTTTTATAAAATTTATTTAAAATCGTTCTTTAACTTATTTTCTTTTGGGAATAATTACTGGGACTTTTGATCTCAAGAATGTGGTTTTATCATATAGCCCTCAAAGGACATATAGGATCCAAACTTAGTGAAATTTAAGACCAAGTAAGAAATAGAGGTAATGGCACCCTTCTTAGTGAAAAAAAAACTTCTAACCTTTTTATTTAAAACTATGGTATTCCAGAATAGATTAGAATAATGAAAAAATAGGAAAGAAAAACAAATTTGAAGAAAAAGAAGGAAACTCATCTAACATGAAAAAACATAAGAAATGAATAAACTCATATTTGAAAATGAGGTAATGCTTGATGGCATCGAAGTTGGCATCAACAACTGTAAAAGTTCCACAATGGTGGTTTGAGAGGGAAAACACAATGGCCATCAATGAGAGAAGATAAGTGAGAAAGAGAGAATGAAAGAGATCTTATAAGAAGGAATGCAAGAATTGTAGAATAAAGATAAGTAAATCACCAAACAAAATCAACAATACTACTCATCAATAATAAAGTAAGATAAAAACAAATTAAGACAATAATTAGACTGACAAAAAGCAAATAATCATAGAGTAATTCACATGGAAGATTTTAGAAATTGATTGATCAAGACAAAAAGTAAAATGACCTAACAAATTGAAACAATATTGATAGACACTTGTTACAAGAAAAAATGACCATGATAAAAATTTATATTGAAAATTTTGAAACTTAGTATTTATTATTGTAGATATGAAAATACTATATATTGATTTAAAGTTGATTTTGAATTTGAAATTTAAATTTTATAGAGATATTTCGTTAAATATTAATAATCTTAAATGATATTTTAATGATATATAATAATTATGATTTATGATTTCTTAAAAAAATTATAGATTAAAGTTATGAAAATTGTAAACCCTAAATTATCCTAGAAATGACACTTGGAAAACTTCCCTTGATATGAGTCTAGAATATTAGTATTGTAAATAAAAAAATAATTCACTTAATTCTTCCAGTCAGAACTCAAAAGGGTTCCATTTTCTTTTTACAGCTCAATCAACCACCCTTCTCTAGGCATGCAAGCATTCTTGTCTCTCCTATGGGGGTGTGTGGTTCGCAGAATGTTTTAACATTCCCAGGAATCTGAGCTCAGGAATAGAAGATTCTTGTGTTTGGTTCGCAAACAAAAAACATTCCTAGGAAAATTTCATTCAGGAATGAAAATAGCCCCATTTTGATTCCCTCCTCCACCATGGAATTTCCATGGAAGGGAATGTGTCTAACAAATTAAAAAGATAGAATTACCCTCACTAATCTAACCTAACTCTCACAAATCTCCTATTTCTTTCTCTCATTTCATCTCTCTGTGAGCCTAGAAGAGCCTCTGAATGACAACTCCTCCAATGGCCCCAACTTCTACCATCGCACACCCAAGCTCGCTCTCCGCACACCCAAGCTTTCTCCTCCACTCACCCAAGCTCGCTCTACACTGATGACTTGACACGGTGTTGCCGACCAAATGAGTGCGACTCACATCGCTACTTACATTATTGAGACAAGGAAGAATTTGAAATTGGAGATGGGATGAGTGGATTACTAAAGAAAGAAGGCAACAGAGAGAATCGCAAAGCTACACACACATCGAGATCGGGATGAGGAGGCTCCAATGCAATGGACCTAAACTTCGAGGCTTTGAGTGGTCTCTGTGATTTGAGAAGCGTTGCCTGGTTCGATGGCTGTTACAGTAGTATTAGAAACGGTTATAATGATGATCAAATCTGTAAATCCTGACTCGATCCTTGTTAATTTTTTATTTCAAGTATAATGATAAAAAAAAAAATTGAAAACGGAGAGTATGGAATGGATTTGTGATTGTAATATTGTATTTGAAAACGAAAAGTACATGGTACATTACTTAATTTATTTGATTCTCTCTTTTTTTTTTTCTGATAATAGTCAATAATACCTTTTGTAAGCTAATAATTTTCACTGTATCAAAGTTAAAGAGATGATATCTTTGACAAAATGCTCCAATATTACCATGTTTTTACAAATAATTTTGAGAAAAAATATATAGCTATTTAAATACAAATTTAAGTTTGTTTATAAATTTACATGTATAATATTTATTTCATAATATTGAGATTATAATATGTTATATGTATTAAATTATATTTAATTATGAGTTTAATGTGATTAAAACTTAATTTGTTAGTTTAAATTGCTAAGGGTACATTTGAAAAAATACATAATATTCCGGTATATTGTGTTAACCAAACACATAAATAATTTATTCCTGAGCATATTATTTGAGATTCTTGGAAATTTAACTTGCAAATCAAATGCGAAACAATTCATTCCTAGAAAATCTATTCTAGAATATTATTTCTGGAATGTAAAATCAATCATTAACCACGCCCACGTCCCCTGAAGGTTATAGCTACCTATAGGTCTATAACACTCAACATAATTTACTTTAGTCTCTGCAGCAAATTCATAGATTCAGGCTGGCATCTCCAACATAATACTTTCTTCCGCACTCCATTGCTTGTACGATAACAAACACCAAAAAAAAAAAAAACCAAAAAAATACAGCTAATTATTTAAGAAATTATTGTCTTTGAATCAACCTTAATGTAGTTATTATAGACGCACAATATAATAGCACATGCAAGCGTGTGCAGGGTGAAGCACTGCCGACCGTAGTTTCGTGGTTAAAAATGTTATATATATATATATATAAACGTCATTTTCAATATATCATATACAACAACTGGTGTAGCTGTGTCAGCTAACAGTTGCATGCTCATTTCTGTTGCAGTGACAGTTAACAGAAAACTCTTTGGCTGTTTCTGTGTAAGGGTGGTTAGTACAATAATCGTTTGAAAGGTAGAAGATTATAATTAATGTGAAAAATCTTTTCCTAAGGTTAAATTGTGTTCTACTCTATCCAGGTCACCCGTTTGCATGTACGTGTTTGTGTGTACAGGACACAGGCTACAGAGACTTAATTATGTGGCTCTGGTGCGCGCGCGCGCATGGTCGTGGGGCAAGTGCATTTTCTCGATCAGGTGGGGTTCGGGTACAATCATGAAGAGAAGCAATGTCTTGATTCTCTGTTTATTAGCCAAACGGGAGTGGATGTGAACGATTTGCTCGGCATCTCATCATCGTAGGCCAAAAATGTCACTAAAAGGTCCCCAGGGCAGATCAAAATCATGGTCTTAAATGGCTATTTATAGCGGTTGGAATAACTTAACATAATTATAATGGGTACCGCCCTCGATCCATAAGACATGCATGTTCTCGACATGAATAAATCAACCATTCATTTTATGATATTGGGGTAGTGGGATGTGAGGACCATATGTGGAAATGCTTATCCACTTATCCCTAAAGTATTAAATGTTCATTTAAGTACGTACATCTGCGATCTGTCTAAAAAGCATACATTACCATCGATCGCCATTAATTCACATACATTTTGAATCCATATGTCTTCAATTATATCAAACTGGTTTCTATCTGCTGTTGCTTTGGATTAATTGGGCTTACATTTGGTAATAGTAGAAGCAGGATGGTTCTTAATCTTAGCTCTTCCTCCAACCCCACTTAATAACTTCAGTCAGCACAATAATTAGGATAATTTCAAGTAACCTATCAAATGCATGTGTTATATATTTTCTTGTTAATTTAACTGATTTCATAATACGAAATCTCATGTTTGCATACGAGATAGAATTGTAGGTATGATCAATAATAATAAAAATATAAAAATGTGAGATGACGTAGATAAATATTGTTCTGTAAATAAGATTGGGTTTCATCATGTAAAGGGTCAACCAAGAAGGAAGAGAGGTTCGCAGAGAATCAGAGGGAGAGATACACTAACTGAGTCCTAACAGACAGTAACTAACCCGTAGCTGTAATCTAACTGACTCGTTGCTTTCAATAACTAACTCAACGGTCACTAGAACGTGTGCTGTCATTCTCTTATCTATTCTTTTCTTTCGAATCTTGCAAATGGACTGTCATGTGTGTTTGGTACTTTGCTCTAAGGAGAATGACTAGTGAGTGACCGGTGATAATCATTACAAGATTATTTGGTGAGGTTACAAAGACGAACGAATTCAATAAATAAGGGAAAAAATGCCATGACTACATTTTTTTAATCTAAGATACATATCATTAAAAATCAAACCCCTAACTAGATTATTAAAGAGTCTAAATTAAATTTATGAGTACAGTCAAATTAAATCCATGTTTAAAATCTACCCTCTTTGATGATAAAAGGTTATATTTGATAGTAGGCCTAGGGAAGGACATAAAACATTGTTGGATTGGGCTTGCAATATGTTACGAGTACTGCCCAACATTTTAAGCTTGACTAGAAAGGGCCACCAGGCAGTAGGAGGCCAGCCCGTTTGGTTGACACATTTGCCTCTTTGGGAATCGCACCTGGGACGCCAAGGTCGTGTGTTCGACTCTTAGGTATCAGAGATGCCATGTCCCAACCCCACTTCCCGCCGTGTGTGAATAGAGTTGGCCCAAAAAAAAAAAGAAAAAGAATGGACTATCATTGTATTTATATCAGATCAGGGCTCGCGTTGAGATTTCTCTAAGTAGTTATTTCTAATCTCTCTAATGCATCCCAAGGCACCGTTTTGAAATTATTAACCCTTTTATAACAGTATTCGAAAATAATTTACTCTTTCTCAATATAAAATTTATAAAAAAATTCATTTAGAAAATTTGATAATTTGCCTTTTGTAGAAGAATGACACACAAAAAATTTCAAAACATTATATATATTCTCGTTTGTCCTGTTATATATAAATATACACTGTTTTTTTGTTCCTCTTGTATGCATAAAAGTGCTGCAAAGTTTTTTTTAAAAGTTTTTTATGGTACTTTATTTTTAGGCACTTTAGTACATATTCTCACTAGCCTATATATGACTTATACACAATTATGGATTTTTGAATCTTCGCCTTGCTTCCTTTTTGCTTTTGCGCGCTCTCATTTTCCTTTACTTTTTAAAATCCATAATGATAATAATGAACCTAAGCAATTTGGGATCCTTATAATTTTATTTCCAAGAATGTTTCTGCCCATCTCAATTGGGGCATTATTAAATGTGCAAACGTTTTCAAAGCCGATATAATATGCTCCTTCTCCTAGATGGATTCAACATAGCAATTCGTTTGAAAATGGTTGTAGCATGCTGAACAGATATATGTTATGTAACAAAAGTTGTCTTGTCCCTTGTCTGGTCATCTTGTTATGGATGACACCACGGAGTTCAAAACAAGCCATTCTTCCAAGGTAGCAATAAAATACGAACGAACCAAATCATCAAAACAACCTGTCAAGGATCCCGTTCCTACCAGCTCCAAGGGATGTAGTTGATTTCCATCTGATATATATTTGGTTTTCGGCACATTTCCTTTTTTTTTTTTAAAGAAAAAAGAAAAGATAAGAAAAATACGTGTAGGGTCTACATAAATAGTCTAGTATATAGTTGAAGCTCGCATGCAGACGCGGTAAGGTAACGCGTAACGGGGTCCATCCTAAAGCTAACAATATCTGCCAGCGGAGAGAGACAGCAGAAATTATAGGCGCATCGTGAGGAATGCTAGATTCATGTCTAGAGTCCACCAACGTTCACAGCAGAAATTATTATTAGACTTAAATAAATCAGAGATAATCATTCAATCTCGTGCTTGTTTTCTTTTCTAGAAAAGATATATTCAGCTTTCAGGCATTTAATTAGGATAACTGTCAAGGAAGCACAAGGAAAAAGTTAAATCATATCATATTATATAGTAAATGATGATGATTTGTTTCCATGTGTTTTTCTTTTTATTCAAAAAAAAATTACCGAAAAGGTGAATTGCCATTTGCCAGCCAGTTGGTAGTTACCACAATATCATATCCTCGGTTTACCATTGAAATGATGAGTGGCAACGAATTTTCCAATTGATTAAATCTTCTTCCAATTGGGTCCAAAAGCATCCTTTCTTTCTTCCATTGCAGTCTCGTTAAATTTAGACAGAAAGGTGGGCGAGAATGAGATAACTGTAAGAGCACCAATAGCCTGAGTGTACAATGACCATGGATTAAACAAATTACAGGTCTGAGATCATACAAAATAAGTAAAGCAACTCTTCAAGCAACAACAACAACCATTGCTACGGTTAAAAAAAATGATTTGGTTTACCAGAAAAGAATCAGCAACACTCAATTCGCAATGATATCTACTGTAAGCGTGATTACAATTGATCAAATGCCGAATACACGAAAATACATATTGGACACGCAAGCTGAAAACTGTGAAACGTGGTGTTTCTTCTGTTTTATTTACTCTCTCCATGTAATTGATCTCTGTCAAGCAAGGTCTTAAGCCTTCGGCTTGAATATGCATTGCAACTGAGATTTATTGCTTTGCACTCTTTCTTCCAAAGTGATGATGGCCTTTTGAATTGGCTTTGGGAATGCCTCATGGCCATTCTATGCATCCTTTTATCACTTGAGGTGTTTGACTCAGTGATGTAACATAGAGTTATTGTTTGAGCCATCTTCATCAAGGCTTATGATGCGGATGGTGGATGAAGGGCCATTAAGATTGGGAGGGGAGTCGGGTTCAATCACTCTCTCGGTAACTATGCCTTTTCTGAGCTCCTCATAAAAGCAACAAATGTCATCTGATTTTGAGAAATCATATGAAAGTTCAGTAATATGCTGAATATTGAGTGATTCGGCAGCCTGTTGGATCAACTGAGCATCCCTTGAACTTAAGAAAGTTTGCAGATAAGCAATCAACAGGATCATCTGATTATATTTGTCTTCAAGAGCAAGTCTCGCATCAACTAGCTTCATTTGGATACTTTCCTCGCGCCATAGATCGGCCATTTCGAACATCTTCCCTCTTCTTCCACTTCCTCCCGAATTCTCGTGGAATCCCTTTGCAATCCCTCAAGCTTAGCCTTGCCTTCTCCTATTTGCATAGCCAATTCAATGCAAACTTCCTCAAGTAGTTCTCTTTCTTTTCTTTCTTCCTCATAACTTGTCCTGAACTTGTTGGCACATAGATTGGCTTTGGCCAGCTCATGGACCAATTTAGTATTCAGCAACTCCATCCTCTCTCTACTTCTTCTTTCCCTTGCCAACTTATCCTCTAAGTCATCTAGCACTGCCTGAATATTCACGAGTTCTCTGTGCTTCCAGAGGACTTCTTCCTCTTCAAGCTTCTTCACAAGTTGCTCAACCTTTTTCCTAGAGGACTTGTGTTCAGCTTTAAGCTTATTGATGCACCTTTGAGAACGAAGGAGTCCTGCTAGCAAAGCAGAGACGACAGGGTCACCTATTAGTTTTGTTTCTCTTAGAAGCTTCCTGCTTTGAATCTTGGCGAGCACATTGGATGCTTCAGAAAGATCAGGACCCCATTTTGTCACTTTCACCCCTTCCTTCAAGAATTTGGGACATGCTGGAGAAGATTCAAGCTGAGGAAAAAACAAAATCCGCACGTGGCTCAGTGTCACACATAGGAAGGTAACTAAAGGATTAGGAAGTAGAATCTCCACAACCAACATTGTAATTCAGGAGGAATAGGTTGTATTTTATTTCTTCCTTTCTATAACATGCACGGACCAGCAATTCAGAACAGATTTGTTACTTTTCCATGTATAAACAGATCGGTTAATGTATAGCACTTTAAACCAAGATGCCAAATTAAAGCATGGACATGTTCATTCATCCTAAGTTTTGGAAATGCTTCAGACCATGGACAAATGGAGGTGAACATCAGAAATAGTGAGCAGGCAATAACACTAACAATAATATAATATGCTTTCATCCAAGGATCACAGAAATTCCAGGATTCAAATTCTGAATAAGAAAGGAACAAGCATAAACATTAATTCCAATGAGCGAATATTATGAAATTAGAACGAAGTCAAGAATTGCACATATATATACAATACATACATACACACATACATACATACCTCTGAGTCGGAGAAACGGAAAGAGCCATGTGGGAAAGGTGCACGGCCGTCCCCAGAAACCTCCAGAAAGCGCAACTGCCATAACCCTGCTGCGAGCTTCCTCGCAGAAAGCTCACTTTTTCCTTTTGGGGTGCCTTGTCGGAAGTTCACGGGAGAAGCGTTACCATTACCATCACCATTACCTGCATGGGCAGAGTGTTTCTTCGATGACCATCGGAAGATGGGAGACCTGCACTTGCCGCCTGATTTTCGATGTTTCCGGCAACGAGGAATCGCTGGAGTGTGGTTCCCGGCGGTGGAGTTCATTTTGTTTGGGGAGGTGCGGAGGCCGTCAACATGAACATGAACAAGAACAGAGAGCTCTGTTTCACAAAAAGCAGAGAAAGCGGTTGGAACTAATTTCGGGGATGTTTGTGTGTTGTGTGGTCAGACTCAGACATCACACACTACTACTCCAACGTACGTGGCAGCATGTTACCCCCTCCAACCTGTACAACCAATGATTTGGAATTTATGCTATGCTAAAAAGTTGATTACAATTATAAAAAGAAAGAAACAGCGGAAAATCAGCTTACCTACTTTTCAAAGGTATACACTGGTTAGTGGTTTAGTTCTTCGAATAAAAATCAGGATGTTATTAAATAACTACATAAGTAATCCACCCCCCATAACAATTTTATTTTAAAAGCTGCAAATTTGAATGAGTAGATGATTATCTGTATTAGATGATTCGAATATCTTTGTAAGGAAGAGTCATGCGAGTTTATTTATCAACAATATAAGTAGAAGTTTGATAGAATATGTGTATGGTTACACGGTCAAATCATACACAGCAAAAAATGAAGATAAGTAGACGTTTGATGGAATATGAATGTAGTTATTGAATTGAATGAAGTTGTGCGACTGTTTCTTTATCGAGAATCAACATTTCACCATTGCCGTTAGCAGGAACTATATATAGTAGATAGCAAATTAAACAGAAAAGGTTATCTAATGCGGAGACAACTGCTCAATACTGTGACTGAACTTAACTCTGGAAGATTGAGATTGACACACAACTAACTACATTACGAGCATTGCCTTCTTCAGATACAATAATATATTATGAAGTTAATTATGCACATGGAGATAAAAGCTTACGCGAAATGATTTGAATGTAATGCAGTTGAAGTGTATGGTTATGGTTGAAGAGGTTGCCCAATGCAAAGGAGTACATTTGATGTTTGGAGAGCACGACATGAAGACATCGCTAATTAAACTGGTTCTCACAATCTCATTGTACTGTTTCTAAAATTTGTTTGGGTATGTAACACTGATAGGAGTTGACCATGAATTAGCATAATCTCTGGGATGTTTAGTCATAAAATTAATCATGCACCACAACATATTGGATTCTGCCATGTTATATATTTGCTTATAAGTGGATGAAACATTCAAGTATAGATCGATCATTTCGTTGATTTTCCAACTGAAGGCTTTACTAGAACCGCCCTTACTCCACACAGTTTTGATCCGATAAGAAAATATGACATATATTGTTGTACACGTTTATTAAGCACGCAACGTGAAATTGGGCAAAAGAGAAACACATTTTCCAAGCTTAGAATGAGTGGGTACTCACCACATTTTGGTGTTTCACAAAAGTGTATTTTTGTAAGCAACTATAGCCCTCGAACTCAAATGTTGCTTTTCAATAAAGTTTCATGATGGCAGGTTAAGTTTTTTATTTGCTCGAATAGACTCTGCTTATCCAACCATATTGGAAGGGGAAGAAATAAGAAACAGAAGATAGACTTATAAAATTATGCTCTTGACCTTTTATTAACTGTCACATTTTTTTTTGTTGAAAATAACAATGGACGCTAACCACACAAATACCCACTCCCTAATGTATTCTCACAAAGATGAATCAATAATATGGGAGGAGAGTTTGCCAAAACCTAATAGTATCATCATTAGAACTACCAACTTAGCTATTCCATTAGCAAAATTGATGTACCCCATGAGACAGGTACAATCAGTCCCTTTCAAAAGGTGAGACACCTCTGAGAAGCTTAACACAAGTATGATGCTTTGTCCAAGAATTGGATGTAAGTAAAATAACGGTATGAAGTGTGTCACTTTCACACCACATTAAGATATCCTTTTTCCCACACTCTGGCAAGGCCAACTCTAATCGCCATAAGCTTAGCAAATAAAACGGAATTATCCCAAGAAACCTAGAAAATCCTTCAATCCACGTCTCATTGGAATCTCTCAGACCTGCCAATTCCCACACGCGCCGCATCAACAACCCAACAACGCTACCATAAGTGTTCAACTTCACTTCCTCCTCCTACGGGAACCCAAGCATACCACATGCGAACCATTGAGCGACGCTTATTAGATGACAAGTGCAATTGGATGAAATGGATGTCGCAGAAGCAAGACTAACACCTTATTCATCCTCCACAAGGATGGCTCAAAAATTTTTTATTACGCCAACACCAAGCCCATCATAATGCTAAGCAAAGTACAAATTAAAGGAAAATCTCAAATACGCATTTACCCAATCAAGCAAAGGAAGTGTGAAGAAGTCAGGATCTTGGCCAAAGCAAAGTTCAAGCCAAAGAAGTTGAGAGTGGCAACAGTCAGGAGGCAATGCAGAAGATCTTCCTTCCCAAGATCACATCTGACACAAATTGGAGAAGGAGCAATACGTTTATTAAACCTAAATTTGGCAATAGGGAGAGCAAATGATAAGCTCCAGATCAAAAACTTGAACTTCTCTGGAACCGCGGTTTCCAAATCCATATGCAAGACCCTCCAACTTCTTCAGAATCACGTCCTGAAGTAACCATTGATAATCGCTTGTAGTAAAATATTCACCATTTTCCTCCCCGACCGCGTCAAGCCTCATCACACTTACCTTAAAGTGGTAAAGAACGATCGCCAAAAGCGACGAATTTCTTTAGGCAAAGGAGCATTCAAGATATTAAAGTGCCATTGGTTATCCCACCAAAGATCCCGATGCGGACTTACGAATCCGAAATATGGACGAAATCTACCATAGCGGCCACCTGATCCCCCAACCAACTGTCATATCATAAGGAGACATTCCCTAAACCAAGAAAGAAGTGAAATCCGTCCTTCAGCCTCACAAGCTTGCCAATCCGTTTCCATATATAGGAACACGACCTTGGTGGTATGGAGTGAAAGACCGAGCCATGATTGAGATATTTTGCTCGTAGGACTTGAACCTAAATCTTTGGTGAATTATTTTCAATGAGCCACACCAGCTTCCCAAGTAAGGCCGTATTCATGTTACGAGCTCCCCTAATTCCAAGGCCCCCACAGTTCTTTTGACGAGTTAAGACTTCCCAAGCAATAGGATGGAAACCGCGATGGTTTGGTTGATTACCCCAGGCAAAATCCCTCACAAATCTATCAATAAGATCACACATCCCTCCGGTAGCCACAAATGCATATTATAGACAGGAAGAATGTCAACTTAAACTTGGCTAAACAAAGATGCCTTGCTTTATTGAGTAAACATTTTGCCAAGAAGCTAGTCATTGCTCCTCCTTTTCTAGAATGGTATGGAAAGCGGCTTTAGTTACATGCCCTTGAAGGATAGGAACACCCAAGTAACTTCCAACTTGCTTGTAAATCTAACCGAAGTGAGTCGTGACAAAGCATATTTCCTCCTGTTGGGCATTAGCCGTGATGCTATAGCTCTCAATTTATTGAAATTTACCTTCAATCCGACATAATGTAAAATTTATGCATAATATCCATAACACCCCGAACTTGAGACTTTTTCCCATTACAAAAAGGAGCACATCATAGAGCAAAGAGTAAATGAGAAAGTAAAGGCTTATCGGACGAAAGTCCTTGAAATAGGTAGGGTACTCCACCTTAGGAATCAACACAAGGAGAGTATAAGGTATTGGTAAATCGATTAGGCCTCTCCTTGAGTACCTTGTTGATCCTTTAGATAGAGGGACAACGGATAATATTATTTGGCTCAGGAAGTTTTACATTGGATACAGTCTTCTAAGAACAAGAAAGGGGTAGTGGCTTTTAAATTTGATTTAGAGAAGACCTATGAAATGGTGGAGTAGAACTTCTTGGAGGCAACACTGGAGGATTTCGGTTTCCCCGAATTATTATTCGTTTAATTATGCATTGTATCTTTTCATTTCAATTGTCTATTCTATGGAATGGGGGAGACTTGACCCTTTTACGCCTTCGAGAGGTTACAAAGGAATCTCATGTCTCCTTATTTGTTTGTCTTATGTATGGAAAAATTATCGACAATGATTTAGGAAGCGATAGGTAGTGGCATATGGAAGCATGTTCATGTTTCTCGGGATAGTCAGCTCTAATTATGCATAATTAGAATTATTAATAGTAAGTTTGAGTTTGATTAGTTATATATTATCTATATATCTACTCAAAAATCAAAAGGAGGGTGTTAAAGTATTTAATTATTTATCATTTTGTAAATGTAAAAAATAGTACTTCAATGTTAAAAGTATCGATATGTCATTCTGGGAGTAATAATCTTCGCTACATCAAAGCCATCTTTTCTTCTATCAAATTAAAACCCATCCTAATTAAAATTGCAGATAATATATATATATATATATATATATATATGAACTTGACATGTAAGCTCTTGTTTTAATTATTGGGCATTATTATTCTAATATTTAAAGATAGATATTTAATTGGAATACTCATTCCATTATAATTGGATGTGATAAATAAATAGAGAAAGTTTGGAGCATTATTATATTCAATACTAATAGAGTAGATGTTCTAATTAAACATTTATTTTTAGGTGTTGGAGTAGCATTTTAAATTACCAGTGAATCAGTGCTGATGTCGGATCGAAGATAAAATCGCATGAAGTATGGCATCACGGTTGCTTGTGATAGGTTGTACTTTCCAAAGAAAAAATCATCCTTATTTCTGTATCATTTTTTTTCCTTTATACCCTTATCTGTAATAATCAACAGAGACTTTAGCCTAGGCCCTTTGTTTTAATCTTTGTAAACTTCAGCTGGTAGTTTAGCACATCAGCTGTAACACACGTTGTGAACTTTTATACATAGCTAATCACTTCAGCATATCTTATTATTCTGGTTTGAATTAAGCTTGCCTGCAAATTAATAAGTTTTTGTGTCTAATTTGGTTATCTTAAAAAGACAAATCTCTCAAATCAAAAAGCATGAGAGAAACGTGCAGACGTTTTTAATGGCCATAATTGTTTATGTTGGATGCAGCTTAGACGTTTTCATTTCTATTAATGTAAATTCTATGTTAATTAGTATATTCAATTATTCATACAGTATGCACCCGAAAAAATCCCTATAGTATTGAAGCGACACATTCTCCTCAATGCGGTCAAAATTGATGACCGCTAGCTGCCAGAGAGGAAACGAAAATTGTTGCGCAGATACACATGGGCAGCTGAAATTTTCAATTTTCTGATCGGTATAAAATACTGAAGTCTTTTAGTCATATATGTTAGTCTCAATATGGTTTCTTCAAAAGAAAGAGTTTGTATGAGTAACATTATTCATCTTGGAAAAAGAATTCATTAGGACAACTGTCTCTTATTTAGTTATTTATGCATACATTTATATATGACCAAATAAAAAAAACTAAAAACTTTTAAGCGAGTTTGTTGTCCGCGGTGAAGGAGCGGTAGGACCTCAATCTGTTTGCATAGAAGATTGTATTTGACAGAGGAAAAGGGTGAATGACATAGCAAATGATTTGATAGAATCAATACATCAGAGGCGCTGAGATAAGTAAAAATAATAGTTAAGGATAATTAAGAGAAAAAAAAAAGGGGGGAAGAATGTATGATTGATGACCGTGCGATGCTTATCCACAGAAGGAGACATGCTCTTGTTGGCTGGCGTCGCAACTTGCAAATTATGGTCACAGCACGGTATCATTTTCATACATAGTCGTCCTCCAATCACTCTTAGCCAAATGCCATCCCTTTGGAGGGCCAATTAATCATCCATATTTTATTTATTTTTTTGATAAATAGTCCATATTTTATTATCTCTTTTTCTTTTTATTGATATATTTTATTATCTCTTACTCTTTGCTACCTCCCCCTAATCTCAATTTCAGGACAAGTGTCAAGGGGTAAGAAATTCAAGCTACGGTGAGAATTCTGAAAAGTCTTTTATGATTCCGTGACGAAAATTCCAACCGTCAAAATTGCCTACCTATGCCTCTGCAAATATAGTTAAACGGAAAATTAAGCAAACAAAGTAACAGGATTTCCACAACTAAAACAGGATTTAGTTTGTATATGAATTTCATGGATATTCTTTTTTTTCACATATTCATCTAATTATATATAACTAATCATTAAATGTTTAACTCTTTTTATAATTACATAAAAAGTCATAATTTTTTTAAAAATATAATTATTTAATACTATAAAATATTTTATATTAACAATATGTCAAAATAAATATTGTTAAAAAGGGTCATCTTACTTGAAATTGGCAGCAATAATAACATTATTTGGTGTGTATCTGATTGTGTTTGCAAATTTAATTTGATTATATTCTTAACAATATTAAAATATAAAAAATTACACTTTATCTCTGAATTATAGGTCATATGCATTTTAACATCTAAACTTTAAAAATGTATAGTTTGACTCTATGTACTTTTTTAAATGTGTAAATTGACTATTCTATTAATTTTTTCATAGCTAATAAAAATAGCATAAATTTTTAAAAAAATTAGGGCACTAGATTGTACGTTTAGGAATCAATTTACATATTAGGAGTATAGTATACTCACTTTGGCTAAAATACAAATTTGTGATAGTTTAGAGGATTAATTTGTACATTTGTAAAGCATGAGAGTGAAAATGCATATGATCTATAGTGTAAGTAAATAAAGTGCAATTTTTCCTATAAATCAAAATATATTTTAATTAAAAATAATTTTAAAATAAAATAACTTATTTTAATATTTTTTATGTCGAAGTTAATTATTATGGCAAATTTATTACTTGTGCATGAAGTTTATTATAACCAATAAAGTAAAGAGTTTAATCTCAAAATTTATCATTTTTATATGTATATTTAAATAGAAATATTTCTTTTTAAATAAAGAGTAACACTAATGATCTCTTGTATCTTTATTTAAATAAAAAACAACGATAAATTGATAAAAAAATAACCCTAGATTTATGAAATGAAAAATTCTATATAAAATCAGAGTCATAATTACTTAAAGTATTTTTTAACTAATATTCTAAGTGTGTGTTTGGATGAAGCAATTATAGAAGGGAATGTAAATTTTAGAAGGATTTAAAATTCATTATGATAAAATATTCTGTTTGGATATTAACTTAGAAGAAATTATAAAATTCAAGAGACTTTAAAGAGAAATTTTATCTACCTAAAATAGAGGATTTTAATTTCCACCTATAGAAAAGAAATTTTGGAAATCCCTACAAATACAAGTATACATTTTTCTCATTTTGGTAAGTCTCATTTTTGTTATATTCCATTACAATTTTTTATATTTATGAGATTTTCATTTAATTTAATTTTTAATTCATTTTATTGCATTTAAAATTTTTTAATATTCAATTTATATTACATGATATTATATTTACGTATCATTTCATTTTATTTATATAACAATTAAATTTTATAATTTAAATTTAAAATATTTTGTGAATAAAATTTAAAATAATTTATGAAATATAAACTCATTATAATTGATTTTAGATTAGTTGAATTTTGATTATTAATAAAAAAATCTTTTTTTTTAAATTACCTTATGTTTTTCAAATAAAATATGTTAAAATCAAGGTAATGTAATTATCTCACCCAAACAAAATATTTTACAAATGAAGGAAATGTAATTATTTGTCCAAATAAAAACTTTAAAAATTGAAGAGAATTTAATTGAAGCATTTTAATTTTCTAATATTTTAAATTTCTATATATTTTGAAAATACTATATCAAAACATACATACACTAAAGATTATGGTTAAGCTAAGATTTTTTTTTGAAAAAAAAGTCAAGTTTCTAAACTTTGCATTCTTGAATACATGGACACTAAGAACAATTGTTAGGAAAACCTTTACTTAAAAAAAAAAACCTTGTATACTATAGCCACTGAAAGAGAAAGCAGGTATAGCTGATTCCAGTCCGTGTATCAAGTTTATCATTAACATTAATTGCATCTATACAAGTAGAAGGAATGCAGTACCCCAAATTACAAAGCACATCGGCCGGAAGATGTTAGTTACACTGAATTTTGCACACAAATGTAACCCAGAGCTACTACTAATTGTTGATGAAAAAAAAATGAGAAAAATGATGAGTGTCGGCGATTGTACGCCTAAATTTTTTGAACTGGCTTTCTTAGTGTAACCATTGGTTTCTAGATGATCGTAGCACTGCTTTACACGTTACTTTTAATAAACAACGCATACGGGCGTTCTTTTTTTCTTAAAAATGTGCGTATATGCATGAACTATGCATCAGCAAAGTTGAATTGAAACTCAATAATATCTTCCTGTGGTCTTCAAATTGATCCATCGCCAGCTACATGTTTTTCTCTTCGTTTGATCCTAGCATTCTTATGATTACGTATGAAACTTACATTACAAAACAAAACAAGATACAAAATTTAACGCTCTTCTAGCTACTAAGTTCAATTTTTCAAATTTACTATCAATAAGCATTATTACTCTCTTCAACCAGGAAAACAAAAAATCAAATTATCAATCCGCCAGCTGTATCTCAATCCCGATTGAATCAATACAACACATCTCATCTTCCCCATTCTTCTCACTGTAATGATTATTCTTGTAACTTAACTAGTTAAACTGCTTTGAATAATTAAATATGGATACAATTTTTGTCAATGCATGATTTAACCCACGCCGTCACTGCATTTCAAGTTCTCACGGTTCTCACGGTTTGCAGATAATACAACGGAGTGTATATGTATCCTTGTCATGGACGGAGAAAGATAAGAGTTCTGCTACAGAACCTGATTGTGCCCGGATGCATATATAAACGTAATTAATCCAGGAAAAGACACTATAGTTTTCCACCAAAACCATTACCCTAGCGATTAAACTAAACTAAGCTCACACGTGTGTGTGTATATGTAATCAGTCAAACAAAAGGGAATCGACAAGAGACAAATATCCCAAGTCCAAGATTCCAATTGGCCACGTTCACACTTACTTGGGTAGCGAGCAAGCTAGTCCTAAAGGTGCAGCAGCATCATATCCTGGCCCCTTCATTTCACACGATCGCGCGCGATCATAAGATGGCTAGCAAATCAAACCTGGTAGTCATACACGGAATACATATATATATTATATTATATACAGCATGGCTAAAATCATATGCATAGTACTTTCTATGGTCAAGGTCAATAAATCAAGCCCCTTCTTCGGCTGCCATGCACATACATATAATTAAGAGACCCGTTCTAGGCTAGCGAGCCACCTGCGGTAATAAACTAATGAAGCCCAATTGGCTAAGTCAATTTTCCCATCATATCCATTTCTCTTATCACATCGCTCACCCCTATAAGTATCAAACCTTTCCACTTCACAAAAATCTCTCATTGTCACAAACTTCATTATCCTAAGAGTTAAATAATACAGACACATAAGCAGATCGAGATATATATTCACTATAATTATATTAATTATATATTCCAAGAGTTGAAGAAGAACTTGAAGCTAGCTGGCTGGCTTGTGATAGATATATCATCATATAATTCATTGTTTCATCTATCTACCTGTCCCAGTAAGCATATATATGGGAAACTGTTGCAGGCCTGCAGCATCATCAATGGAATGGGGCGGCGAGGACTGGGATTATTTGAAGTCTAATAATAAGAATACGAGGACGAGGACGAAGGCGAGATCCAACAAGGTGTTTGACGAAGGCCAAGGGTTGATCAGTCTCGGGAACGCACACAAGGAGAAGCTTTTAGGAGCGCTGAGAGCTTCTTGCGATGCCGATGGGAAGGTGAAGATAAGGATTTCAAAGAAAGAGCTGAAGGAATTGCTTGGTGGGAGTACTGGAATAATAGATCAGAAGCATGAACAAGAAGAGATCGTGAATAAGAAGAAGCGAGTAGGGGGAGCTTCTGCAGAACAAGTTCTTCTTCGCTTGCTAAAGGCAAAGAGAGATCATCATGAAGAAGACCACACACCTTGGAAACCGGAGCTTGAGAGTATCCCTGAGCTGAACTGATGATATATTGACCAGATACTCTCAATAGTTTTGTGCAGTATATATACATGTTGAGACAGTTTCTTTCTTTCTTTGCCATTTGTACTTGCTGTACAAAACAAGCAAAACAACTAAGAAACGCTGCATTTTTTTTTTTTTTCTCATTTAGTTTCAGGTTCAACTGGTATTTCCATGAAAGATAGAGGTCTTGGGAACATGAAATTTGTGTATATTAATTCTGCCAGTGAAGTGATCCTTTTTCTTTTAAAAAAAAAAGACAGCTGATCGAAAATAAAGTGAGTGAGGCATATATGTTACTCCTCCCCTGCTGAGATCATAAAAGAGACAGTATCAAAGATGTTTTGTGCTCTATACCATTATTCGTGAATCATGACACGGACGACATACCTTTTCAGAATCTATACTCTGATTGTTCTTTCATATATTTTTATAAATGGAGATCTTATTTATTAATGTCTTGGTTTCTACTTGGAAGAAGGAGCTAGGAGGAGGAGGATATAGGTTGTAATGACTGTCCCTTTCCTTAATTTGTTTCTTTTTCTTTTTAAATTAATAGTAAATACTCCTCTTTGTGGTGATGATCAAGGCTTGCTTATGACAAGATCAAAGCATATCCTTGTTTGGTTCCAATTCACATAAGACTTCAATGCCAAGACATTTTTTTTCCATACATATGAATTGAATCTAACAATTGAATTCAATCTTATGTTAAGAGGTTAGCTTTATTAAGGACAGTTGATATATAATGGGGATTTACACCTAAGATATCTATGTGATTGCAATGATAAATTTTTTTTAGTTGGTATTATCTAATCAGTACTTGTTTTTGGATGTATGTATAATACGTACAATATTTATATTCTCACAATATTTTCTTTAAGTAATAGAAATAAAAAATATTCAAATAATAATTATATATAACACTACCTGATTCAATAAATATTAAACAAAAATCTTGTATATTTAATATTTTAAAAACTTAAAAAAATCAATTACTCAATCCGTACTTAAATAATTATCTAATTTAAAATGCACATTAGAATTAAAAAAATAATTAAAAAAATATTAAAGTTAGAAAAAAATTAAAAGTAATTTACTAGATTATCTTTTTTTCTTTTTAATAATATAATTTTCTCTCTCTTTCTCCACTATATTTCTCTCCTTCATCCAATAGGATCTAATAGGAGTACCATTGAAAAAAAATAATTAATGGTAATTAAATTTTTTAAATGAATAATTATTTCTAGACAAAGAAATTTTTTTACAATAAACAATTGTTTAAGGACAGATGAAATACTTCTTTAATTATTTAGTAATCAAAACAATATAGAATTCTTGCTATAAATATATGAAAACACATTAAATATATATGTAACTAACAATTAATCCATGCTTGAAAATTCTCCAACTTGAACATTAATATAAAACACCATAGGTTTTGTATGTTAAAAAATACCGACAACTTTCTTTTCTAAATTATTTTATTTTATTTATTTCTCATTCAACTCATATAATGTCAAGAAGGTGTTTAATGAAAATGTGAAAAGATAATTCTGTAAATAGCAGTACACACTTTTTTTCTTTTGAAAAAACGTCAAGTTTTGACATTGAATCTAGTATTTTTCAACATTATTTTTCAACAATATTAAAGTGGTGCTCATGACATCAACCAATCCCGATAACCCTTCCTAACTTGAAGCTAATTGTTGGGGTTGAGTTCTAAAATTTGATCCAGTAGACTTTTGACTCAAATTTGGCTCAATATGAAGTAAAATAATTATTTAAAAATGACTTCTTTAAAAAAAATTAATTAGTAATATATAAACTCAACATTGTGTGCAAATTCTTCACCTTGCATGTAAACCACACACAATGCATTGCGTGGATAACTCCTCACGTTAAATATAGCCCTAATAATACATACTTTTAATTTGATGAAGTTTACCGGGAACAAACTTGATGCCGACATGAGTAAATATGCTTAGTTGTGACGATAAAATTGTGCAGTGTTCAAACTCTACAGAACTATTGGACCGATTCGATTCTACCCTTGAGTTTTTTGTATTTTTTTATTGAATTAAGATTCAATCAAGTAATTTAAAATCCATCATTGGCAATTATGTCCGAGCATGATGCAGGCATGAGCGACTAGTCTGTCAGTAAGTAGAGTGACTATAGGTAGTAGTTAGGAATCGGTTAAATCACTTGACTAGCTTAAAAAGAAATTAGAATCCGTTTATGTACCCCCAAAAAAAAATTCCGTTTTAAAAAAATCTAAGAGTGATATAAGGTATAGCAAGTTAACTTGCATAAACTTGAAAATAAAGTAGCAAGTTGATTGAGTTAACTCATGAACAAAGTCAACTAATAAATTATTTCATGCTATCCCGTCACAAATTTCAAGTTGAAGTTTTAAAAATAAATCATAAAGTACACCTGAATTACTTTAGTCATCTGATAACGAATTGGATGAACAATGATGATACATTCCTGAAAGCAGACTGAAGCACTGGAATAAGGTTCTGTTCATGGAAACTACTTGAGATGACTGTGGAAGCATAGCCTACAAAACGTTAATCCAAATTATACTTCCCATGCACGCAGCAACTACATGTAAAGAACCACGGGCATGAGACTATACCTGGATCCTTTTTTCTGGAACTGCTTCTCCTGCTGAACCTCAAAGTCTCTAACCAAAGAGCCATTTAAATCATCACCAATGGGCAAATCAATTAATTAAGATCCAATATCCACTGTAGCAAGTCAACAGATAGGGTGATATGGAGCTGATATCCTCTTTGGGTTTGGGGGCAATTTGCGTAGGATGTAGAGGACTAAAGCTGAAGGTAGGACCTCAACCAGCTGTATTTTGAAAAATGAAAAGTGAATTCGAGATGCCAAGAAAGAAGGAACGGAAAGTCTGGTGGCAAACAACAAAAAGGAATACGCAGTAGTATACCAAAAAGTAGATCAAACGCAGATAGAAAACCCTGCATGTATAATAAAAGTGCGGTTAAGAGAGAAGGGATGCTGCTTGAAGAATGGTACCATAGAGATAATTATTTAACTCTACAGCTTTAATTCTCATGCCAGAGGCTTAAACCCTCTCCCTTCCTTTTCCCCTGAAATTCATCTCTCTCTAACTTCTTTTTACACTAAAATTGTTCACCATCCCAGCATTGCACTTGAAACACGTAATATATGATTATTACATTCAACTAATGTAGTCCGACATTTAATCCAACTCATCAACTACATGCACACAGTTCCCACTTTGAATCGTACTTGTCAAAGGAAAAGGCAACATTTCTATTAATCATACAACAAATTTTAAAGCATACAAGAAGGTACTAACAAACAACACGGTGAACCCAAATATGACATACACAGAATATATCAAATGTATGATGCAGCCAGAGATGGTACAAAGTAGAAACGATAACATTTTTTGGTGTGTGGGTGCATGTGGACCCCTTCTGCTGCAAGCAAAGCAGAGTGAACTACCATATTTATAGCACAACAGGATAGCACAGGATGCACAGAACCAGCAGAAAAAGAATTTTAATTCCACACAGTGTCATGTTTACATAGACAAGCTTAAAAAAATGTTTTATTGTACACTAAAATGATAACAATGATAATAAAGACATAAGTTACCAACTTACCATGACACATCTTATCAAAAGAACAGGTGAAACGGATAGCTATGACAGATCCAACCTGCAATATAAAGCCCGTGTTACAACTAGTATTGATATGAACAATTTTTTTTTTTCAGTTTCACCTTGCTATATTGTGGAACAGAACAGGACATTAAAAGTAAGAAGGTTTTTCTCAGTTCACAAATTGATGAGGTTTGATCCCAGGGGGCATAAAGTAATTAAAACCTTGTTAAAACGGGCAATTTTATAGACTACAAACTATATAATTTAGTATTATATAAATGAACATGTCTATCCTTAAAAACTAAAGTCTTGATTTGTTGTAATTTAAGAATAGATTACATTTGTAGCACAAATAAAAAGGAGGTATAAGAGATTAAATAAAACAAAGAATATGAAATCAAACTGGTCAAAAGTTTTCAGCAGCAAGAGAATAGATAAAGTAAATCAAATTTAATTCGCAGATTCAAAAACTACACTACACCTATTGCTTCTCATCAAGGATGCTTGGGTGTTCCAACCAAAATGCTGATTCGATGATATTGCAGTGTTCTACTATGACTCTTCCAAGTCTTTCAGTAGTCTCTCCATTTTGCTGATGAATGAGAACACTGTCTACCCTGTCCCAGAAAACTGAAGATCCTTGTCGGAAAATAGCTGGTAATTTACTGTAATCAATAGCCAATTCCTCAATTTTCTTTTGCAACTGAGCACCCTTCAAGCTTTGCTGGGCTTCTCTTTTGCTTTTTCCAGATGCAACAAGCTTCCAGAAACAAGAGTTGTACTGATTGTTGATGTGGCAATCTACTTGTCTCCATGAAAGATAGTCCCTTAGAATCTCTGTAGATGGATAGCACACTGCTCGTCCATCAAAAGAAGGAGGGTACTTTAACTCACTTTGTGGGAAGAAATCTTTCCATCTCATCACATAAGTGGATGTGAAGAATGACACAATAGCAGAAACGATTTTACTAGCTCTTCTTTGAAAAAGATCAGTGGTTTTCTTGAGAATAAAACTATACTCATCACTAACCCCATAGGCAAATACTATATCCCGTGGAAACTCTTCTGACACAGCCATTGCACAAGAATTCATCAAGTTAAGAGCTCTCTCATCATTTGGCTTCACAAATTCATGTATCTCCGAGAATCTGTGAAAGTGGCATCCATCTAGTCGAATTGCGATCCATGTAGACGGCATCAACTTGCAATCAAATTCAAAGGACCTCACATATTCTGGTTTCACATTGTCAATCTCCTCCAAAAAACCACCAAGCTCCTTCAAAAGAACAGTCTGGTCATTCCAAAATCTTCTACCTGCAATCTTCTTTGAATGCACTGTAATTATCTTCCTCCTGTGCCTTTTAATGGGAGCACCATTCTCCGCATACTTCACAATATCATTTATCACTGTCTTTAAGACACATGAACCTTGTCGGAATATGGGCTCCAGTGTATTGTAGTTGACATTAAACTCATCAAAGAGAAGATTGTTTAGGTTGCATTTCTCAGCACCCTTGAGGAAATCATGTGCTTCACTTTCAGCCATTCCACGTTTGACAAGGCGCCAGAAGCATTGATTATACTGATTATTCACATGACAGATATTTTGCCTCCACAAAAGATAGGCTTGAAGGACTTCTATGGATGCACAGCTTGTGACACGCCCATGGAAGGAAGGAGAATATTGCAGTTGCTGTTGTGGGAAGAAGTCACTCCATTTTGTCACAAAGATAGATGAGAAAAAGAAGTAATGATTGATATAACTTTGCTAGCACGCCTTTCATAGAACCTAGAGGTCTTCTTGAAAACAAAAGTGTACTCATCACTGAACCCATATGCAAGAACAATATCTGCATACTCTTCAAGCACGGCAACAGCACAAGAGTTCATCAAATTCAAGGCCTTTTCATCATAAGGCTTGTGAAGGTGGTGGAGTTGAGCAAACTTGGTGAAGTTAAGGCCATTGATTTGGACAAGGATGAAAATGGGATACATGACCTCGTCCTCAGGTTCAAAAGATTTGACATACTCATATTTGCTGTTTGCCATTTTCTTCGCACCGAACAATAATCAAACGATGCCAAGAAGGACGTAGTTCCTAGAGGCGCAGAGATTTAGGTTATAGTCTACTCTATCCTGTCTGAATTAAAAAAAATAAACAATTAGAAAACAGTAACCAGAAAATCAAAGATGAAAATAGATGGGGGAACTAAAAAACCGAATAGAAGAATTGAATTGATATAAGTCAGTTATGCATCACATACATAGCAGCTGAGGGAAGCAAGAATTGAAATGAAAAAATATTAACAATAGCAATGAAGTGAGCACAGTGGAGTTCGAAAACTAGAGTGACAGGAAAATAATAGGGGGTCATTAACAGTAGAGCAGCCATAAACAATATATTATTTTTGGTACAAAAGTGTTCGAGACTTGGGTCCACCCCAATAGGCTGGAAAGAAAGTGCTCAAGCAGTATTCACTGAGTTTATGTCTACAAGACTCAGCGTTAGATGCGAATCGAATATCCTTTCCACATCTTCAAGAGTTGCTGATGATGGCAAGTTATACTATCAAGTTGAGGTTGGTTGACAATTATTACATTCTAAACATGTATTGCTAGATGGAACGAGTTTGATGGATTAGCATAGAATGATAAATGAAAAGTGAAATGCAGAAAAGGAAATTGTAATATAATCATTCTGGGTAAGTAGTGCAAATTTTTTCCACAAAACAATAATACACTAAAACATCAATTACAAGTTCACAATAGCCAGAACACACAAAACAATCAATCTAAATCACTAATACACTATCACCAGAGCCACTAATTGCACATCAGAATAGAAGTAAAATCGTAACAGAAGCCAAAAAAATAAAAAGCAATATCATAATAATTCTGAAAATAATGGACTGAGAAATACTCAGAACTTGGAAGCACAATTACCTTGGAAATTTTCAAACAGAAAGAGAATCATTTAGAAAATCAGAAACACCAAAATTAATAAGAGAAAATCTATATCTATAGTTCATAAAAATCATATAACAATGCAAAAATCATAATTCTGAAAATTATGAGCTCAACAGAACCACTCAGAGCTCAGAAAGCAAAATCACTATAAAACTTTACAAACAGAAAGAATCCTTCAGAAATCACAACTCAGAAGAAAAATCTCTAACATATAAGGAGCTGTGCCTGTGGTCTGGACGGCGGAGGCGGCTGTCGACCGGCGGAAGGAAGCGTCAGCTGCTGCGTAGTGCGGACGGAGGTGAAGCGTGGTTGCTTGCTGCTATGTTTTTGGGTCATAGTCTCCTACCCTGGGCCTAGGGTTTGGCCCATTGTCAGTTGAGTTTGGGCTATCTTAGTGGTTTGGAGCTCAAAACATTTTCAGGGAAGCCCTTACTACATTTTATGTTTGGGCTATCTCTATTCCTTAAAACCAATTTCTTTATTCTCTGACCAAAAACTTTTCTTTATTCCGTTTGTCTTTTGACTCCCATTGATCTCTATTCCATTGTGGAGGTAAATATTTTAACAGTACTATATAAGGCCATCACACAGTTGATTCGGTATTTAAAAAAAAAAGAGGATGGTTCGCCTGAATCGTGTTCTGTTTTGAGACTTTGGGTATTAGAGAAATGAAATCACATTATGGTTAAGCTTATGATCGAGCTCCACGTTCTGTGATACAGATAAAGTACCAGAATTCCTATGGTGATATTGTTAAGTAACTCTTGAAGAAAATTATATATACCTGAATCTTAAACCAATGAAAACTTGTTTACTTTGGAAGGGCATATATACATTAGTAAAGGAAAACTTATTCGCTTGAATGCTATGCTTGGCTAAATTAAAATGATTTATTTGCTTTTCTGAGTTAGTGAGTGAGTGAAAGTTGGCAAGGGCGGGAGGCGGCACTCTAATTGAGAGGGGACAAGTTCCATAAAAAAAATAATAATAATAAATAAATAACAGAAATAATATCCTTAGAGTTTTTTTAAAATTAAAATGATTATTTTAAATATACTAATAAAAAAGATCATTTGTTCATAAAAAAAAGTAGATAATTTGTGTTACTAATTCCTCTTAATCAATTGTCTCATATTCGAGTTATAAATATAAAAAAATCGATGTTAAGATAACTATACCCCAATTGGATTTCAAATGCTCAAACATAATGATTTTCAATGTAAGTAGATTGGGCTTGACTACGAGTTCTAATCTATGTCAATTCACAAAAAAAAAACTTAGAATAAATAATCTTATTGTAAATTATATGGTGTGTCTGGATGTGATTTTCTGGATAAAAATCAAATATGGTTCCATGCATCTTGAAAAACACAAATTTCATGAGTAAATCAAAGAAAACACTTTTCCATTTCTTGCACATTTTTACATAAAATCTCATATTATGACAAAATCCATATTCAAGTCTCTAAATACTTCGTAATGTTAAAAAATGATGATATATTGACCAAAATAAGGCCATGAGATTCAACCCACTCACTTGGAGGAGTGGAACGTGAAGGACTAATTCCACAAAAGCTCTAGGAGTAGAGATGACACCAATGTCTGTCATAATAACCAAAAACTCAAGATTAATCTATAGGTATCTCTAGATAACTCTAAATCAACTCTAAGAACACGGGGCACCCCACTTGACAACAATGAGAGGATAATGACATCCAATCCAAGAACATGAAAGAATGGAGAGAAAGAAGACATAATCTATCAACAAATACATACTCTGAAGCTTTACGGGAGCTAGATTGGAGTGGGATTGAGTGAGGAAAGGTTGGAAAGTGTTTGGGAGGTAGGGGTTTCGTTTTGAAGTGTGGGAACCGAGTTTGGGGTTTATAAATAGGGAAGGGTCTGTTAGCGGAACAGTGTCGTTCTGTTGGACCTGTATCGGGGCACCGTTATAGTGGCCAAGGCATCTCAAGCGTCATTCGCAACACAATAGGGGGCCACTCGGTTGCAAGTGCCTAAAACCCCTAGTTTCCATACCTATAATCGCTATAGCGGTGACAACGAGTCTATTTTTGCACTTTTGCGTCATCTTAACATGCAGGAAACCTATGGTTCTAATACCACTTTGTCACGACCTGATTTGGGAATGTGACCGACACGTGAGGAATCTCATCCCACGTAAACCTCGTAATCGTTGAGTCGTACTATATGCATATTTTATTTATAAAATCCCTTTCAAATCAGAAATAAGATTTGTATACTTAAAACATGATAATAATAAAATAGCCATTTCTCATATTCAAGTTATAATTGTAACTATAATACAAAATATGATGAGTTGCTCGCTATACAAAACAATCAATGAGAACTATATCATTTTAAATATAGTTCAAGAATAAATCATGGTAATCAAAATATATGTGTATGTATGGTCGGGACTCTACCCACAAACCACTGGAGCTCTCTACAAAATATCCAAAACACTTCACGACAATGTGAAGCTTACCCAAACTGAAAGCTAATGCCTGCTATCGAGGAGGAAGTGGAGGATTCAAACTAATGGATCTGAGGGGAAAAGGAAAAAAGGGTGAGCTTTATCTTAAAACTTAGATAGATCCTCACTCACAACCATACATGGGATAAGAAGGAAGATACATAAGTAATAATGCAATAATTATAAATCATTTCAGTTATAATACACAATAGCTATGAAATTACTAATATGCTAAATCATCTTTATCTCTCAATAAATTACAAAAGAGACAGACTATCCATAACTGTAAGGTGGTGCTCAGTCCTCGCGAACAAGAGCACGAGCTAAGATCTTAATGGTCCCTTGCATATCGCATCCTTCTTGACTAATCTGAAATAAGGGTAATTTGCCCTTCATGGGCCTTGGTATATTAAGATTAATGATTTACTGTCGTTAACTCACAACTTTGTTCTTCTCAGTAATTCCCTATTCTTAAAGTCATAATAGGGGAGCTATATGGTTTTAAGTTCAACATTTCTCAATTCTCATAAATAAACATAAAAACTTTACATCTCACATCATCAACCATAACAATCTCATTTTCATAATCAACTCAAAATCATGAATTTACTCATTTAAGGAAATTACAATTCAAATATGATCCCATGCATCTTGAAAAAAAGCAAATTTCATGAGTAAATCAAAGAAAACACTTTTCTATTTCTTGCACATTTTTCCATAAAATCTGATATCGTGACAAAATCCATATTCAAGTCTCTAAATACTCTGTAATACTAGAAAATGATGATATAATGACAAAAATAATGCCATGAGATCAAACCCACTCACCTGGAGGGTGGAACGTGAAGGATCAACTCCACAAGAGTTCTGGAGTAGAGATGGCACCAATGTCTGCATAACAACAAAAACTCAAGATTAATCTATGAGTATCTCTAACAATCTCTAGATAACTCTAAATCAATTCTAAGAATATTGAGGGAACACTTCACTTGACAACAATGAGAGAACAATGACATGCAATCTAAGAACATGAAAGAATGGAGAGAAAGAAGACATAATCTATCAACAAATACATACCCTGAAGCTTTAGGGGAGCTAGATTAGAGTGGGATTGAGCGAGGAAGGGTTAGAGAATGTTTGGGAGGTGAGGGTTTCGATTTTGAAGTGTGGGAATCGAGTTTGGTGTTTATAAATAGGGAGGGGATTTGTTATGCGAACGGAATCGTCTGCACTCTACCTGTCATTGGGGGCACCATTTTAGCGGTCTATAACGGTCAAGGCACCCCAAGCGTCATCCGCAACACAACAGGGGAAGCGGTTGCAGGAGTACCCAAAACCCGTAGTTTCCATACCTGTGATCATTATAACTGTCTTGGACCGTTAGCAATGACAACAAAGCTTGTTTCTACACTTTTGGGACGTCTTAGTATCTAGGGCCTTCTGGCAACATGGGTGGGTCTGGGTGACCCTGAGGCTATACCTGGACCTATTCAGACACGTGCACTTAAGCTATTACACAAATGATGGACACGGAGCTAAACTTCCAGAGCTAAAAGGACCATCTTGGAGTTCGACAAATAAATCTATTATACAAATTTCGACAAATGAGTGAAAATCGTGAACATGTGATCGATGTGCTTGTCTTCCCAAGTTCGAAACCTTCTATATTAGATCTCATTTGACCTAATATCAACGACATCCTATAGCATTTTTTTTATTTGCTTATTGTTTCTCTCATACTCCTCTAGTATTCTACTCTACAACTCTAATAACGTAATTGGTGGATGGATAACCAACCAAGCTTGATTGTCACTACAAAACGTCTTGTCCTCGACTATACTTACAATCTCACCATCATAATGTACAAGTATATGAACATAACTCTCACTCATATTCTCACTATGGTAAGCTTGTCAGGGGAGCTCTATTTATAATTGAAGAGCGGCTTAAATCGATTTAAATCGTCCTCAAAAATCAATTATAACCGACTTGTAAGTGTCAAATATTTTATGAAGTCGATTTAAATAGATTTCACCCAATCCTGAAGTTGATCAAAATCGACTTTCTTTACAAATTGAAGTTGATTAAAATGGACTTTCTCTGTGCTTGAGATGATGTGTCCTATGCATGTCACAAGTGCAGGTTGGTTCTTCAGAAGTGATTTAACCGACTTCAATAGAATAGTGTTGACTATGTAAGGAAGTTTCCTTTAACTTATATTATATAATAATCAAGACATACATCAAAATGCATCAAAACTAGGGGATCTATGTAATATGTTATTTTTTTATTATATTTATGTGAAAAAAAAACCTTAATTACTACACAGAATGAATTAATGGAATTAAGCCACGTGGGGGGTTTAGTTGTTGTTCCCACTTCCCAGCAGCTTGGAGCTGTAGATGCAGAGAGAGAGCGGGAGAGAGAGAGTGAGACTCCTAAATCTCGAATCCAAATAAAGCCCCTCAACATTAAATAAATAAATACTCTTTCTCCATAACCATATCAAATCAAATCATAATTTTCGTGGTTCATTCTTCCTTTGAACCCCATTTCGCCCCCAACGTCCTTGGATCGATGCGCGCAATCCATCCGTGAGTTTTTCTTCTTGCATTGCATTTGCCTTTTACGTAACAACAAAATACCAATCTTTTACAATTCTTTTTTTTTTTTTTAAATCGTGTTATGCGATCGTAGAAGTAGAATGTGATTTTTCACTGTTGTAAATTTGTTCCTCGGTTGTTTTGGGGTTTGATCCGAGTTGGGACAGCTGGTCCTGATTGAATTGGTGCTATTCTCAGTGCAGCTCACATCACATGTGTTTACCTATACCATGCATTGTAATTGCAGTTACACACAGAATCTTTTGTTCCAATCTTCCAAAGAAAGCGTGTGATATTTTTTTTCTTTTATTTTTCATTTAATTTCCGAGATCTTATATTTGTAGATAAATATTTATCCTTGATGCCTAAAAATCTACCCCTTTTTTTCAATCCTTTTGTTGGTTTTTAAGTTTCTTTGAATCTAAAGGCTTACGTTGGTTGCAGCATGAGGGGTGCTTCTTCTGCATGTATGGTTTCTGTTGTTCTGTTCTCATCTTTCTCGCGAAATTTGTATTGAACATGCTTTTTACTCGTGCGTGTTGTTTTGAACTTTTGCTTTGTCATTGTTTCATGTTTAATCTTATCTAAGATCAGTATTCCTTCTTTACTTGTAATTAGTGTTGGTGCACTTTCATTTTCTCATTTGTACAGTTAACCATCATAACTTGTGCCTCCTTCATTTGAAGTCTGATTAAGAGGGATAAATGTGTGCACATTGTTGCTGTTTGTGTTCATTCAAACAAATAATTTTCCCCTTTATGATTTTCACAGAGATTTTCCTAGAGAATTTTCAGTATCTGTCATTGTGCAAGATGAACCCCCAGAATCAAGCATCAGGCACACCATCAACTGTTCCAATGAAACGGAAACGTGGCCGACCACGCAAAGATGAAAGTGCTGTTCAAGGGAATAACACACCCGTAATGCCTGGTTCTGACAATGTTTTCAATTCCAATCAAGTTGCGGGCTCAACCGACAATCGTGGTGATGAAATGGTGGGTAAGGCGGTCACTGGTGTCATTGAAGGTGCCTTTAGTGCAGGATACCTTCTTAATGTTAAAGTGGCAGATGCTGATTCTTATTTAAGAGGCCTTGTATTTCTACCAGGCCAAGTTGCCCCAGTCACAGCAGAAAATGATGTTGCCCCTCATGTTAAAATGATCCAAAGGAAAGATATTCCAATTCCAGCTCTTAACCCACAGACTGTGACACACAGTTCTGTTCCCTCATCAGCAGCACAATGCATCAAGCAACCTTCTGAGCCAGAGTTGCCGGTGCCTAATTCTGATCAGCAAGTGTTACCAACTGAGATACATTCTGGCACCTCAGGTTCAATTGAGAATCAGTCTGCCCCTACTATGTTACTTGTGACTGACTTGCCAAAGAATGAAACTTCTACATCCAGCGGAGAAATTCCTCGGGGAATATCGGAACCTGGGAATGAGAATAAGTCTGCTTCAATCGTGTTAGAGTTGGACTGTGACAAAACTGTTAGCAAACGAGATGAAACATTGCATGAGCCTGATCCCTCCACACAGTTAAAAGAATCCAGTGCTGATGGAGGAGCAGCAAAAGACTCAGAGCCAGCATTTCAACCTATCAACCTAGTTCCAACAATAGAAAACACGGATAAGGAGCTCATAACTGGAGAGCAGGATGTGCCTCCTGTGCATAAGCTGAATGAGCTGATTCACGATGGAACAAAGACGTCGAATATTGAACTCAACCAAATCCCTGTATCTGTTGAATCTGAACCCATGCCATCTGAACAGGTTGTGGAGAAGCAGGCCTCCCCAGAAACTGATGCACTGGAAGATACCAAGACAAAGCTTGCTACCGAGACAAAAAGCGAAGTTGACACCTCAGACTCAAATGGAAAACCAAGTACTGGTGTTGGAGTGGGATCAAACCACCTACTTGAGACCAGCCAACCAGAATCCATGCAATCTGAACAGATTAGTAAATCTGTTCCTTGTGAGTCCAAGTTTTCATCTGAAGGATGTGCTCTCCAGGAGAAAAGTGATCCCAAGAGTTGTGCCTCTTTTGATGCTGTTAGTAAGGTGGATGTCAATCAACCTACTGAACCATTAGTTAATTCAGTGGAATCTGAAAACCAGATTTGATCAACAGACATTTCATGAACAGTTTACCTAGAAAGGATGGAGAAGGTGGTCTAGCATGGTTAAGTGTAGGCCCGAGGAGAATAAGCCAGTAATTTAGTCATCTAATCCGACAGTGTTATTGGGATCGAGTAGATTTTCAGATTTATAGTTTCGAGCCTTTTTGCTGGGATTTTCTTTTCTTTTCTTTTTCTCTCTTGTGGTCCTTTGCTCTACTCTTGTTCTGCTGTTACTTTTCGAATAAATGACTTTTCTTTGCAATAATATTTTGTCATCCGTAGGATAAGCTCCATATGCCTATACTGTTTACCTTTTTTATCTGTAAAATCGGCATACGCAGTATGGTAGGTATTGTGGGGACAATGTACACTGTTGGATTGGGTAAATGACAGAGATGGATGATATGAGTGTGGCAGGTTGTGTGTTAAACATGATTGTCAATACAATCTGCCATAAGTTAGGACAGATTAGGCAAAGGAGGTCGAGGGTGAGTGAATATCAACACCATCCCCATGTTAATAACTTGTTATTCAGCAGATGGTATTTACAAGAAAGTTGAACTAGCTGCTTGCTTGGTCATCTTAATTCGTGCGAACTTAAAATCTGTTCAACTCTTGGTTCTATGAATTTTATAAACAAAACAGTTAGGCCAATGTTTTGTTGAAAGATTAGCATTGTTTAAAGGGTATTTTAAGCTATATACATGTAGAATACTCCCACTTCGCTTAACTTCCGAATTTTGGTAATGACCAAACCAAAGCAGATAAAAAATTATGAAAATGACCCTTCGAAATGTATCAACATAGTGCATAATTATTGATAAAGTTTGTTACTAATTCGCACCATGGTTAGTAATCATGGCAACGTGTTTGACACAAAAACAAAATCTTTCAACGAAATCCAATGATTCAATGTCATTTTGATTTCAATAGCACTAAAAATTCGAGTTTATGTTAAAAACTGCTAAATAGTATGAATTAACTTCCATTAAACTACGCGTGAATTATTTTGTTAAACAACGTAAGCACTTAAATAAGAATAGGCAGGGTAATGAAAGTTGACATTGGATCAAGTTCGAACAGGGTTTTAGCTTAGATTCTGAAAATACATTCGTTAATAATGTAAACGGTTTGGTAGAAGGTACACGACAAACAAAAAGGGCATTTTCTCATACCAATATAAACTATATTTTATTTTCCTATATGCTCAACCGTGTGAAAAGCTACTCAGTTCTTATGGTAAATTTAGATGCTAATCAAGGAAATAAGACTCATCAACTTCTCGCCTTAGGTACTCGGTTCCAAATTTTGATTTCGAAGTGTGCCCTGAACATCACCTGAGCAGAGACCTTGGAACTGTTTGGAAGTATTTTTTTATTTTTGTTTCTTAAAACTGTTTTAAAAATAAGTTTATGTTCATTTTTTAAAAATAAAAAAACAAGAAAACTTATTTGAGTAATTTTTTTAAAAAACAACTTCTAAAATGGATAAAACAAAAATTATTTGGCAAAGATCATAGTAATAAAAATCAACAACCACCACCAACCACAACAAAGATCAACAAACAATGGTGATCAATTTACAACTTGGTGTCAACATTGAAATCAACAAATTACAGCAGCCAGTGAGAGGGAGGGAGAAACAGAGAAAGAGAGCAGGTCACGGAGTTGATGAAGAGGTCGCGGGCTAGCAGAGCTAAGCTTCAGACGGCCTGGCCGATGGATCTAGGCTTCGCAGGTTATGGCAGCCGCAGGGGAGCAAGTCTGGCGGATCTAGCCTTTGCTGGTCTTGGAATCGCCATGGGAGCCCGCAATCGACTCTACCCTTCACGGGTCTTGGGAGCTCGGTCGCGCGGAGATTGGAGAAGGTCGCGGGTCTCAAGAGCTCAGGCCTGGCCTTCACATCGTGAGTCTCTCTTGCGTTGAAGGCTGGGTCTTGGGAAGCTCTAGCTGACGCCGACAAGAGCAAGTCATGACTGCGGGTGGGAGCAAAATTTGGAGCTGCTTGGAGGCAAGACTTGGGAGCTCTTCCTTGAAGGTGAAAGGCAAGAAAAGCTTCCAAGAAAAAATAAGAGAAAGCTCACAGAAGGAGTCTCTAATGACAAAAACAATAGTTTGAGTTATTTACAAGTTTACCACCATGTGTTTTCAAAAACAACTCAAAATTGTTCTTGGTTTTTGATTTTTAAAATCTGATTTGTGCTTTTTATTTTTAAAATAAAATTTTGTAAAACAAATTAACAAACCGATTTTTTAGTCTTTTGTTTTTAAAAATACAAAACAGTTTTAAAAAACTGTTCCCAAACAGCCCCCTTTTTGCTCACAAGTGCAAACAATGTACTACATTTTACGCAACATACATAATTCAGAGCCAGATATCGAATGGACCAATCCATCAAATATATAAACATCAACAAAGTACTCTGCAAGCATCTCGTCATGGATACAAAAGATGGTTCGCATAAAATATAAATATTAAATACTAATCATAAGAAACTAACCGAAATAAAAAAGTAGCAAAGTTGGCTTTCGACAAGAGACAGAGAAGCAACTGAAAATAAGTATCATAGGATTACAGGAGATAACAGAAAAATGGAGGCGGGGCTTCTCAGCTGTATCCCATTTGCTGCTGTTGCTGAGGAGGTTGGTAATTTGCATATCCCGGATAGCTGCCATACATGTTGGGGTCCTGTCCAGCGGCAGCATAACCATAATTTTCATAACCCTGAGCATATCCATAATATCCACCACTACTACTCCACTGGTTTGGATCTGGTTGAGTCTGAAAATCATCCAAATTCATTGATCAAAATTGGCAACAAGTCGCAGGAAATGCATCTCATAACTAGGCAATTTTTTTTACCTGTTTGTTTGAAGGACTTCGCCCCCATGAAAGCCGAACATTTTGTCCACCTAAAAGTGTCCCATTTAAAACCCGCAGTGCCTCTTCTGCACAACTCCTGATGCACGAAAAACCATCGCACAGTCAGAGCTCTGCAAATGGGAACTAATTTCATACTACAAATATCAAAATATCAAATACCTGTCTGAAAATTGGACAAACCCACATCTCTTGCCGGCTGGAATCTTAACATGAACTAACTCTCCATACTGCCCAAAAACTTGTCTCAGATGATCATCAGTAACATTAGGATCCAAATTGCCAACAAAAACCTGCAGTACAAAACCAAGTCAGAAACAAGCAAGAAGCGGAATAGTTTCCATATGTCAAAGAAGTACGCACAGTTGTATTATTTGGATCATTCTCGTTCTGTGCCCCTTGGTGAGGATTCTGATATGAAGCTGCATTTTCAAAGTACAAATAAAAAGATGAAAGGCATAAACACAAGGAAAGAAGCACTTAATGGAGACAACCAATAAAAGAAAAATATGTCAAGTAATTTCCTAATAATAAATATCACAACTTTCTTTTATTTGAGGAACAAATTTATAGCATATGTTTATGCATCCAGTTTGAATATCCTAATTTCAGATCACAATAACTCATTTAGAAAGCAAGCATATATCCAGAAGCAACAAAATTACTAGTGTCTTACATGTACAACACAAACCTTCAAAAAGGAAAAGTTAAAAACACATCATAGAAATAAATTCATAAACACAACAGAATTTTGGTTGACTTAACGTTAACAAGTGTGCATATTGATAAACAGCAAAAAAATATGGCCAGATCCTTACATAGCCCATTATATTCAAATATGAGACAACTATGCACAAATAGAAATGAAACAAACAAAAAATAAACTTTGCATTAAGATATTTTAATGATCAATTCAATAACTAGTCATCATACAATGCAAGGGCTGAATATTTGGCAATATTACGATAAAATAATATATAGGTCATACAGTAAAAACCAAATATCTAATATAAAACATAGACACAGCATTGATGATCCTCACATCCTATCTATCTAAACATTTCATTAGATATGAATAATCAGAGTTAGCAAAGTGCAACGCAGACTTGAAAGACTGAGAAATGCTTGCGCAGGCTAAAGAGAACTTCACGAGTCATTTATCAAGTTATGGACATCTGACAGATCAAACTAACTGAAGGACTGAGCAATATAAAGTAAATAAAAACTTTAATTGCATAGCATTTTGCTGAGAAATTGAAAAAGGACAGAATGGGGACAGCGTCTAGGCATCAAGGCAGTAAAAAAACCACATGATACACAGCCTAAACAAGAATGCAGAATGCAGTCTCTAGAAATAAGGCAGCAAATGCCAGCACCCTTTTTTTTTCCTTTTTCATGGACTGGAGATTGGAAATTTAATTAATAGGCAACAGATAGAAGAACAAGAAATTGTAAACAGTAAACAAGATCTGCTTTTAGAATAAGGAAAAGGTACAGGAGAAATTCAAAGATGTAGTTCTTCCGGTAAGCTAAAAGGAATAAAAGTAATGGAGCGAAGAATAAGACCGGTGGACTGAAAATAAAACTAATAAGAACTGAAGCGCAATGTAATTGGGCTAAGAACTCAACCAACGAAATGAAAAGAAGAAAATATAAGTAATCAGAATAGTTGCGCAAGGTAGGCGGAAAAGAAAATGCCACGGAAAATAACCGGCGAGACATAAACGGATAACTGACCTACACAAGGCCATGCACTAAAATGGTAACCATTTCAGCTGTAATCAGTTCCAGGCTCCGGGATGACAGAGCCCCTTGATGCCCTGCTTCGAGACAAGAAGAGTTCTATAAGATTTTAATATTTTATTATTCTATATCATTTATTTAGCCCAAATTTTCAAAGGAAATTGCAGGATGAAATGACTTTGGACTGCATGTCTTCAAGAGTGTAACTGAAAGAATCGTAAATTTACAGCTAACCCATAAAACAAAAACGCAAACAATAACTAGATCTGCAAAGCCAGAAAGCCGTAAATCCATTGGTACGGCTAGCAGGCTACAACTTGGCATCTGAAGAAAAGCAGCTAAAATTTGTCCATATGCAGCATATCAAGCATTTGCAGCCAAATGGCCATGACACAAAAACTACGAGAAAGACAAACCTTTAGATTGGGTGGCAGTGTTTTTATTAGAGGCTGGTCCAATCCGCATGGGTCTTGTTGAACAAAGAACCCCTTGCATTTCAGTCATAGCTCTAACCTGCTCACTCTCATCTCCAAACCTAACAAAACCATAACCCTTCGTCCGGCCGGTAAGCCTGTCAATCACAACTTTGGCCCCCTTAACTGAGGAGTACCTAGCCCTAAATATCTCCTGCAGGTGGTAGTCCGTAACATCTACAGCCAAGTCTCCAACAAATATAGTGTAATCGGAGAATCATCGTGGCTCCTCTCACCCGCACCAAAGGTTGCCCAGTTCAACCTGAAATTCTGCCCTCCATTTGGCATAATGGTGCCATTGTATGTCTGCAGTATTCTTTCAGCGGCAGCACGGTTTGTAAACTCAATAAAACCGTAACCCTCTGATTGACTAGTTTGCTTATTCCTAATAACTTTAAAAGATGCCACCTGCAAGCAAATAATGAACTCGCATCAGTAAACATCAGCTTTACAACCAATATGATGACCGACACAGCACCCATCTGAAAAAACACGCAGTTCGAACAACCAAAACACATCGTGCAATCAAACCCTCATGATGGAAATCAGAAAACCCCAGATTCAAAAAACAAAAAAAAACTGAGCTAGACAACAGAGAACACAAATCGGAATCAAGAAAACCTAGAATTTACATCAAAAGAATATATATTTCTCCACGTTCTCATTCACAAGGATTTCTCAAGAAAACAAAAAAACACGGCATAGAAAATTCTAGTTAAATCAAACCTTCACATTCAAAAGGAAAAAAAAAAAACGAAAACGGAATGGAAAAGCATCGATTATTAGGCAAATTTCAAGAGATAGAAAGGAAAAAAAAAAAAAAGAACAAGGAAACAGAGAGACAGAGAGAGGGAGAGAGCTGAAACCTCGCCGGTGTGAGCGAAGCAGGTGTAGAGGTAGTTCTCGTCCATCCAGTACTGCAAATCGCCGATCCAAAGGGTACGGACCTCATCGGCGCTGGCAGGCTGGGGAGGGGCCGCCGACTGGGCCGATGGGGCCCACATGGGGCCCGGCTGCGGCTGAGGCTGGGCCTGGGGAGGCATCATCATGTACGGCGGCGGCTGCTGCTGGTATTGCTGCTGGTTGGGCTGTTGGCCCATGCTGGGCGGAGCCATCCCAGGTCCAGGCTGCATCATCTTGATTGATCGAATGAATCTGATGTCCGTTCTAGAGAGAGAAAGGGAAAGAAAAAGAGAGAGAGAGAGAGGGGAATGCAAATGGTCGAAGTGAAGAATAAGTCCTTCCTGTGTGCTCTATGAAAGAGTGGTTGAGAGAGACTCAAACCCTAACCGTGACGTGTGGTGTGCTGTGCCCCTCTTTCTGTTTTCTATCTTAACCCTCCTTCATTAATTTCTTTTATTTTCCCTTTTTATTATTGAATTTTGTTAATGTTAATAATTGAAGAAAATCTTTTATTATCAGGAAATATTGTAACTACTACTTCATAAAAAAAGAAATATATCGTACAAGAATATTTCTTTATAACAAGGAAATTCTTCACGTGTGTTTTATTTGGATTTTTTGTTAAAAAATATTATGATCAAAATCAAATAATTTATGTGATCATTCATACATATTTATTGATATTTTTGTTATAAATTTATGTCTTTGAAAATACACAGGAATATTAATTTAAAATTAGAAGTATAATCATTACTTAGATTTATTTTTTCATTCATTCCTTTCTCTAATCTTCTTTTCATTAACTAACTAATTAATTTCATTACATTGATCTCCTAATATCCAAAGATTCTAAACATTTTAGTCGAAAATAACAAAAAAAATCCAAAAACTACATGAATTTATTTATCTATTAATATCTATTGATTAATTTTGATACAATATCTTTCTTTTTTTAAATGTCATCCAATTATATATTTTTATTTATAAAATTTTTTAACAAGTGGGTGATTTAATAAAACCCAATTACTTATATTGACATGATAATTCATAATTCAGTATTTATATAAAACTTTTTTTTTTAACTTTCTCATATATTACTTTGCTTTTTTGTCTTTATGTCTGTAGTGATTATTATACATAAGCAATGGAAATAATTGTGTTTACAATAGTGTTATTTCAACACTTCAAAATAAATATCATAATAGAATATTTACTTTTAAGTGTTGGAAATAATATTTTTTATTGTGTTTATGAAAACCATACATAAAATAATTTTAACAGTGGCTAGAATCCGAGTACGTCAGGGTGATCTATTTTTCACCCGCCTCAAGATAATTTTCTTAAAGTTAAAAAAGAGAAAGAAAAAAAAACTACAGAAAACGATTTATTTTACTGAGCCATACACCTCATTATTTCGTATTATTTTCCCAACAAAATTTTAGTGAAGGATATGCATTACTCTTACAGAGCGCTGAATGGCCCGTTCTATTAAATTTTCAATAGTTAATACACAGTTCACGCCTAATAAAAGCAACAAAATGTGTAACATCAGTTATACAAACAATTAATCAAGAAGCACGCCAAACGAGAAAAATAAAATCACTCACGAACGCTATCAACAAAGCTCATTCCTGGATCCACGAGATGAGGAAAAAAGTGTTAATGAAAGCCAACAAACGCAAGCAAGGCTTCACTCCATGCATGCACTCAGAAAGAAAACACACACAGCACAATAGAAATGGATAGAAGAAGCTTCACGCGCGTGTTATCAGCTTGAGAATTTCAGCAGCCTCCTTCAATCTTCTCTCTCTGTTATCTCTAATAATTGTACTAGCACCTCTTGCATTTCTGCATTCCACATAATAATCAATACATACCAAATCAAAGCATTTAACTTGACACATGCCATGTATTATTATATTTCAATGAGCCAAAACATGAACCTTTTCTCGTAAATTCCCTTCCTTGTAAGCTCCTCAACAAGGCTGTGCAGTCGTTTTAGGAGGGCAGGGGACTTGAGCATCGCTTGAACGCCGGTATGAGTTGAACATATCTTCTTCAAAAGCTCAGAAGCAATAAAGTAGGCATCCTCCTTATTCCTGGGAACAAGTTTCAAAAGTTGCAACCTCTAAGAACAGACGAGACAACAATCCTAAATCAACTTTCAACGAGTAAACACTTCTGAGAATTGAGACCTTAGCAACTCGAAGACAATTATCTGTACAGAATTGCGGCTTTGGATCAGCACTTCTAGTAGATGAGGGTAGCGAGCAAGATTTAGGAGAGTTGACAGAGCATGCTTTAGAACCTCTTGATCAGGTATGCTCCGGCTGACTGATTTAATAAGCCCTAGCAAGGTGTCAATAGCGCCTGCAGCCACGAGTTCTTCACAACATTTCTGAGAATGTCCTGTAGCCATATCTGTGAAAAAAGACAAATATAAATGAAAGATGATGAAAGAAAAAGGTCACTTTGTCCGGACTCGTCACACGTTATTTGTTAGCTAGATAATGACATTAAATTAATCATGTCCAAACTTAAAACGGTGGTACAAGAACTAGTGTCTTCTATATTCTCTTGTGTGACCCAAATATATTCTAAAACATCGACCTTTACACGTGTAAATTTGAATTAGATCACATACTTGAGAAAACTAAACTTCCAACATTAAAAAAAATAAATAAAGTGAAAGCAACAAATCCAAATGACGTAAATTACGTGCAGTTCTCACCCAATGTAGAACAAGTATGAAGGATGTCACTAAGGCTTTTCATATTAAGTAACTCCGAAAGCGCTGCCAAGAGTCTATTTATGAGACGCTTGCTATCATCAATATTTCTGGCAGACTCCTCCATTCTCAAGCGCAAATCCAACAGTTGTTCTTTTGACTCTTTACGTGCAAGGTAACCTTTCCAGTGGGACTACAAAAAGTTATGATAGAAAAGAGAAGGAATATTAACAAACAGCAACAAATTAATTAAACAAGGAAAACTTAAACTACGAGGTTTGTGTGAACAGCTAGTCAAACAAATACAAAACAACTACAGCGTGATATGACGGAAGTTGCTGACAATTAAGATACCGTACTTGGATGTGAACTATATGGTGTCTATGAACATTGGCCTTTCGCCTGGCTATCCACCCACGAGTACAAGACTGAATAGTAATGGCGGGCTTGGTCATCAGTTTTTGTGACAAGAGACTCCTCCACCACCGTTGCAATCTCACAACTGAAAACAAGAATAGCTTCAGTTGAAAACTGCAGCAGCCAACTGGTCTTGAAAAGGAACCTACAGGAATGGCTGCAAGCAGCCGAGAAGCACAGCCTGCGTCGCGATAACGCGAGATAATAGTATAGTAAGAAAATGTGGAACTATTGTACCAAAAAAAAATGTGGAACTAGAACTATATCATTCAATTAGTAGCTTAACAAGATAGACTATTAAACACCAATAAAATGCCAACTGATTACCTAATAGCCGATTTCGAGTTATATGTCCCCTAATAAATCGCTGGATCTCCACCGCAGCATCATTCTGGAAAACTCAGACTTCAGTAACACACAGGAACAAACGGATAAAAATGCAACACAAAGGAATTGATTGATCTAGGTATCTGTTTTTTGTTAACTAAGATATTATAGGATAGGGGGTGAGAATGAGAGTTGAACTTACACCTTCTTAATTGAGATGTGCAAAAGTCTACCGCTATGATATCGCAACAAACATACTTTGTAGGGTAAAACTAAAAATTAGGTTTAAAGGAGAAAAAAAATTAGGCTTAGTTCAACCCAAAAACACATAACTTGCTCCCTCCATGTGCGTGTAAATAGCTAGTCAAACAAGATACAAAAGAATTACAGCATAGTGTATGATGATAATGATACTAATGATTCGAATAGCATACTTTGATGACAACAATATGGTGTCTGTGATCGATGGCCTTTCGCCTGGCTATCCACCCACGAGTACAAGACTGGATAGTGATGGCCGACTTATTCCTTAATTTAAACAAGAAGAAACCTTTCCACCATCGTTGCAATTTCACAACTGAAAACAACAATAGTTCCAGTTGAAAACTACAAAAACCAACTGGTCTTGCAATGCAACTAAGGGGAATGGCTGCACGTAACTGAGAAGCACCACCTACATCGCAAAACACGGAATTAAGAAAATAATAATTTCTATCCAAAAAAAAGAAATATCAAATTTAGAACTCACAGACGAGCTCAAAGTCAAGCAAGTATTAGTTTAAAAAATCGTGAACTACTAACCTAATAGCCGATTTCGAGCTAAGTGCCCCCTGATGAAACGCTGGATCTCCAATGCAGCATCTTTCTGACAATTGAGAGCCTTCTGGCACGCCATGCGTCGAATGCTACGTTGGATCCTTACTACAGCATCTCTTTGGAACAAGAAATCCCGTTTCACGAGCCAACCACGGCAATGCCTCTGGAATCATTCAAGCAAATTAGAAAATTATACAGTAATCTACAACTCCTTCATAAAACGCAAGACATTTATTCAAAATTCAGAAAAACCACACAAGAATAACAAGTGATAACAGCAATGTCACAGAAGAAACATAGCAATAACCACAACCAAACTACGGGATGATTTGATTGAATGCCACGATTACTTTCCTTAATTGACCAGTATGCATTCTGCCATCTCAAACTGTGAGGTCATGCAAAAACAAAAAAAATAAAGAATCAATCACTTACTTGAATTTCGACGATGTGATTCCTTCGTGCACAAGCTTCCTTCCGTGCAATCCATCCACGTAAGAAAGCCTGAATGACAGTAGCTGCCTTTGATGCAACTTTGAAACGTTGAAAAGCGTTTGCACATCTCCACATTCGAAAATAAGATTGAATTTTTATGACGGCTTCAAACTGATTTAAAAATCTTTTTCTGAACAACCACCTACGAAAGTTGCTTTGAATTTTTGTAGCAAGAAAGTGCTGCTTCTGAGAAGTAGACTTGCAGCATATAAACTTCTTCCAAGCAAGCTGAATACTTACGGCTGCATTAGTTTGAAGATCTGATGTAACCTTCTTCTGGGCTAAAATAAAAGCTTTCTCTTTCTCTTTCTGATCAAGCTGACGAATATATCTAGATCGTACCATCCAACCACGGACAAATTTCTGAACAGTAGTGGCAGCACTCACCGGATCTGAAGTCATAAGAGAAGGACTTGTACTGCAAACTTGCTGACACCTATGGTAGATCCAACTCCTCACTGCTTGCTGGATAAGCTGTGCTGACCTCTTCAACTTCAAAAAGGAATGCCTATGAACAAAAAGCATGGCATATCTCCGGTATGTTTTAGAATGCTTCAACATTTCTGTGTGATTGAACAAGCATGAAATGCCAATAAGTAATGATCCAAAATTCCAATAAATATTTGACACTAGCTGATAGACTATATACCGTATGAAAATTCGTAGCCTTGACTGGTTGTGAATATCACACAGACCGACACCTGCCTCACTTTCAGCCAAGCTCTGAAAACAGTTTGCAAAAGAGTAACGGCATTTATCATCCTCTGAAACTTGCGACGTGCGACAAATCCTCTGATATGTGATTGTATTGTTCTTGCAGCATTTTCTGAAAACATTGAAAGTTGTCAATAAGAAAACAAATACAGACGACACAACTGTTGCATGGAAATACAAAGGAATAACGAGCAGCAATATGGAAAACTGGCAAAGAAGAACCGTTAAATTTGAATTTCCATTTCTGAGTAGTTTCAGGAACAACTATCCAGGATGTAACAAACAAACAATGCACCTGATATAGTATTTTATTTTCAAAGCAGCAGTAAATGCATATTGGTGACTTAGTAACAAGAAGGTAAAGAACAATGCAGTCGTGTCAGTTACCCCTTCCACTGTTGGTGCCACATTCAGTGGTTCTGGATGTCTGCAAATCAGAGAAAGCTGGCTTTGTGATACGGTTTCGTTCAGCCATATCCTGCCACCAAGCCTGGATGGCCTTGAATTTTCTGCCAGCATCTATCTTAATAATCACAAGATTTTGATCAAAGATTTATATATGAAATAAAGAAAGAAAAATATTTTTTATTTCTTCAAATATTGCCATAGAACACGTGAATGAAGGACAGAACACAGTTGCTTAGCCAACTATCATGCATTGCAAGAACTACAAATAGGCTAGCATTAACGACAGTACAAGTCTACTAGAATTTGACCCACGCAGTTGCCCAAAGAATTGAATTAAATAGATATGTAATATGCAATTTTAAATTTTACATATATATGGATGATAAAGAAATAGTTTAGATAGTATACTAAATTATTTGTAAATTGTATATGAATCATTGATCAACTTACAATAATATATCCAACCTACATTTTTTAAATACTTCCTTTTACACAGCATTATTGATATTGATTTCATTAGTGTTCTTTAAATTATTATAACATATAAAAAGCTCCCATCTTCTCTGATCGGTAACTCTGTAAATTCCAACTTAAAATTGTCTTTAACTAAAAAATGTTTTTCCAAAATCAAGACAACATTTTCTCTAGTGGGGCACCCGTGCGGTACATTGGAAATGTAATAGCATGTTGATAACATTTTTATAATAAATATTAATAGAAAAGAATAAATTATCAAAATGCATCCATAACAAACGAAGAAAATATATTGTTAAATCATATTTTATGAGTATAAATATTTGTGACAAATTGATTGAAAATATATGTTATCTCACCCCTTACTATTCTCTCTTCTTTTCGAATAAAAAATTATTACAAATTCATATCAAATAAAATGGATCTATAAGCATGATTAATTTGAGTAAAAATTTCTTACATGGTTTTCATGAATAAATTTTTTTTAGAAAAAATCTCTCATCCTTATCCACGCTCTTCCCCTATTTTCTTAAATAAGAAACTTTGGCTGAAAATTAAAATATACAAAAATATGAATGTTTAAGCATAATTAGCTTTAATTAGAGAATACTTCAACGATTTCAATGAAAATATATATAAAAAAAGATTTTATCACGTCAGTTTACATAGTGTGGCTATGGCAAAGATCATATAGTTAACTCCAAAAAAATATATAGTTGCAAATTATTTCATAACTCAACTCCCTCCTTCTAGTAGAAGAAAAATGTTAATTTTTACCTATAAATTTTTCACTTTAATTACATCTCATGCAAAGGTTCAAATACTATAAAAAAAATTGAAAAATAAAGAATAATATATATTTGCAATAATAACTTAATTTGTAACAATAATATTTAAATTAATTATATTTTTTTTGTTTTTTTATGTAAATAATTAACATCTTAAAAGGTTTTGGCAAAATTTAGAAACAAAATAATCGATTTTAGAAGGATATTGGTTATTAAAATGTATTAGTGCAAACTTATCAATATGTCAAATGATAATAAATAAATAAAATCAAATGATAAAATGATAAATCAAGAAAATAAAATATAATAAAAAAATACAAAAATTATATTAAAATTAAAATGTCTTAACTATTTCCATTGATAACTATCAACGCAAACAATCGAGTGACACTTGGTGGATGTGTGAGAATTCATTTTTTGTGTAAGTTTTGGAGGGAAAAATTTAAATCATTAAGTGAAAAATGGCATATTTAGAGAGTGGGACTATTACACTACTGATATAGAATAGATATCCGAGGATTATATGTATTTTAAAGATAATGCCGATTGAACGTTAATTGATGATATTTCTCATTTTTATACTTGATACTAGAGTCAAGTGAATCCAATTGATACAACTATTACAGCAAAAGTTTATGTTGCGCGCATCAAATCAAATTCATTGCTATTGCAATATACTAAAAAAAGAACAAGAACTATAAACAAATGACAACCATAAACAACTAAAAGTTCAGAGTTAGAGAGCCACAAGAAACCTTCATTGCCATGTACATCTGAAGCGTCTGGCTTTTGTACTGAATCAGAACTTGAAAGGCATTGTGCCATCCTCAAATGTCTACGGAATGGACTTTGGCAGTCATAGCCTAGGAACTTATGGAAATTTAAGTGATCCTGAAAAGGAAGAAGAAAAGAAAGGGGAAGATATTACTTGACACAAATTCCGGAACATGACAATATCAAGAGGTGACCATAATCTTTGTTCCATTTACCACATTTTCTGGACAAATAATTGGCTTGCAAGGAAAACCAACAATATCACCACACTTCGATCACTACAAGCGCCATTGTATTGAAGTAGCTCACTTATTTGGAGTACCTGTAGAATAATATTCGCATTTTGAGATACAAAAATTATTTGGAGCGCAAGATACACAAAAATCAATCATTGTCCCTCACAAAAGGAGGTTCCAATTGCAGCTTTAATTAGTTCAAACCAGTGACAAGTGTCACATAATCGAAGAATTTAACGGAAAACATGGTGCTTATATCAATGTCATACATGTGGGATATCACCAGGTTATGAAAATAATTCCAGCATGCGCATTTACACAAATTAAAGGATTTACCTCTGGAAAATTCCCTAGTAACGTAGTCAGCTTCTGGGATAATATAAAATTGTACAGTGCATCTGAATATTCATCGACTGACATTATTGACGCCTTGCCACTTTTCTGATTAACTTCCTGTAAAAAGCATAAATTATCAATTCAGTTAGTAAGAAATTATCATCAACGTTCAGCAGCAATCTAAAGAAGTTCAACACCTTCAATGAACAGGAATTATGAAGTTCCTTCTGGAAGTAATAATCAAGTAAGCACCAGATAGCTTTGCCATCAACAAGGGAATGAAAATTGACAATTCCACAGCCATAATTTCCACAAACAGCCTGCACAAAAGAATTGACAAAGTTAATTTGCAGATAACAAAATGAAATATGTATTTTTTTTTTCAACTGTATACCACCATCTCACAAAGTGTAGCAGACCAAGTCAGAACAATTAGCAATAAAAGCATACACCTAACCAAAACAAAATTGCATTTATCTACCAATATCCACCAACAAAATAACAATTGAAAATTAGGAAAAAGAAACACTGAATCCATACAAGCATTGAGATAAATTTGGAAGAAACATCGCGTTTAACAAACTTATAGCGTAGAGCTCACAATCCAGATCAAGCTAGCTCTTTGTACAATTACTATTGTATTATCTAACACATATATCATCACATAACACATATTAATACATATAACATTAAAATATTGCAGACGAGCCTCTCTTAAACAAGGAGAAAAACATACTTGAAAAATTTGCTATCCCTTTCTGCAATAAATCAGCCCTTAGCAATTCTCATATCATACTAGAAGTTATTAGTATTAGAGTGAGTTGTGCTTGTGTATTTGGCAGTTATGCAAAATGAATTAGATAGATGCAGGATTCTCGTTGTTGCTGGTTTCTGAAGGGTATATGAAAGTATCCTAGGACTGTACCTGAATCCATTTCAAAAGCAAATCCAGAGAACTAAAAGTTGCACTGTTTATGAGATCCTGTAGGATGAAATAATAATCAAAGCTCAATCATAATGGAAGATGATCTTACAGAAAAATAAAGCAAAGAAGAAGTGCAGGTTTAGAACAAATTCAAAACAGACAACTCATACCATGCCATGTCCACGAATTTTAGAAATTTCCCCCACTAAACTTGTTTTGTCAACCAAAAGTGGTAGCTGCAGGTCCAATGAAATAAGAAATTACATTGCTGTCCAGGTTAGAACTCAACAGCAAACATATCCAAAGGCAACAATATTACAGAAAGAGTCAGGTAAAAATAGAGCTGCCACCTGTAGATGAACGAACATATTCCAAAGCAAGGAAAGTGTCAGTTCTTTATCTCCACTAACAATATCATCTGCCACAATCATCATGTCATCTTCGTCAAGTACAGGCACACCAGCTTGTCTAAGATATTGTAGGACAAGACCACAATTTGCCAAATTTTTCTTAGGAGAATCTGAGGGAACTACAATTTTCTGTCCACATAATGATGGTGCATCACTATTCATAACCAATTGCACTATCCAGAAAGTAATTGCATCAGAAGTGTCAAATATGCTGATATCATTTCCAACTATATATATATATATATATATATATATATATAGAGAGAGAGAGAGAGAGAGAGAGAGAGACGGAGACAGACCGAAATATATAAGATACAAAACTAACCATCAGGATAGAAGGATTATGCTGCAACAGCTGAATAACTCTACACAATTTTAATCCATCTTGGAGATCAACGAATAAATCTTTTACCCTGAAATCATATTCAACAAGAGGCCCCTACAAAAGCACAAAAAAGTTAAATAAAACACCATAAAACACATCTTGAATCTTGAACTAGATACAATGACCTTAATCACAATAATAATTTTTAGGTCCCCTAGACATAAAAGTGAAACATCTAATACTAAATGCACCAAAAAGATGTTGCCCACATGCATGCAGGCAGGTACCAGTTCACACACACAGTAGTAGACAACATTACACTAAAGTAAATGAGCATAGCAAATGAAAGGAATAACTGACCTGTTGATGAGATACTTTGTACCCCAAAACCACCAAATGTGCTAGAAGATTTCCTTCTCCGTGCATTACATCAGATGATAGAAATTCTAATTTCCAACCAAAAAGAGAGAAAAGTCAACCTACAATATAGAATCGTCGTTACAGGAATATCAACAAAAGAATCCAACTGAAGCATCAAGGAGGACTTGCCATGAATCAATTGACTACTTGATTTGATCCATGACTCTGCTTTGAATAATAAAGGGGAACCGCCATCTAACCCATCAATACCATACTCAAGTGGGAGGCAACTTTGACATTTGGCTTTATCGAGGATAAGCACAAGCAGCAAAATTCTCTTCAAAATGACGTTCCCCAAATTCTCATAATAACCTGCCCTATACACGCCTTCAACCATCTTGTTATAAGAAAATGCTTTCGCTAAACCCTCATGTGAAAAAAATAGCTTGGCAATGACCATTGTTAGAAACACGACATCTTGATCAGTGTCAGCGTCTTCATTTGCCACCAAGGAGTCACCACCAAAAATTACATACAATCCAATTCTGAGCCAAATTGGATTGTAACACATAAGGATTCTCATGGCCTTATCCTTCAACCCAACATCCGTAACTATTGGGCAGTGTGCCTTCAATTTTAGCCTTCCTTCGTCAATTGTCTGAGAAACAAAAGCAGAGGAAATTGACACAAAACTCAATGCCTTATCGTCCAAAGCCTATTTCACTTGACACTCCATCAATTGTCCCACTAAGTGTTCATTCAGATTAGCTTATTTTAAGTTCAAAACAATTTACAATCAAAAGCATTGAAAAACAAATTGATTATTTTCCTAAAATAAACTATTGCCAAACATGCTATTGGTCTGCTGTGGAAGAGAAAACAAGCAAACCTTTGTGACTTGGCTCATGGCATCGAAGATCTCCTTGCAACTGCGGAGGCTCAGATAAGCTCTCATTCGCTGCTTCAAATCCTCAAAGCCGCAGACATCCTTCAGAGAATCCCTCAAGCACGAGTACATGGAACTCGGCAACTCAGCCGCAGCACTGTTATTCTCCTTACCAGCACGATACTCATCCCTCGACCACGTCTTCCTCTGCCGCTTTGGCGTTCGCCAAACCGAATCGACCCCAACCGAAATCCCTGGCCCATTATCCCTCTTACCCTTGGCGGCGGGAGTAGCGGAACCTCCGTCTCCGACGGCGACGCCGGCGATGGACAAATCGCAGCCACAGGAAGCAGGATTCTGGAGGAGGAAGTTGAGCCAGACGGAGATGGACTTGGCTAGGGATTTGAGGGACTGCTCCTTCTTGATTTGGGCATTTCTGGAGGACTGAGACTGTTCGAGTTGGAAGGCCTTGAGCTTCCTGGCGGCGACGGTGGCGGTGGCTGACTTCTTGGGAGGAGGGGCGAGGGAGGGGCGGCGGCGGAAGGCGGAGGAGCGCGGGGTTTTTTTGGAGGCGGTGAAGAATTGGGTGGAGGGAGAGAGGGGTGTGGGGTTGAGGGAGGGGCGCTTAGGGGTCCTGAAATTGGAGATGTCCTTCAGGAGTGACGAAGACGACAGGCCAGGGAAGGGGGAGGGAGGACATGGAGAGTCGTCGCCATCCATTGTCGGAAACTGGGAAAGAAGTGAAAGGAAGAGCGTTCAGCTATGTAATGTTGTTGGTTTTTTGAGATTTGAATTTGAAATGGCCGGGGGGAGTGAGTGGAGAGCGGGTAAATGGTGGTGGTGATGCAGGATGGATGAGTGTACGGATCACGTGACAAGCAATACTATGGAGGGAGCATTGTGGACCAAGCCTGATAATTATGGAATGCTTGGGCCATTTTAAGCCTTTTTTTTATAGGGGAGTGAGTACTTGGACTTTGCGTGTTTTTGGATTACGATATCATGGTATGAATTATGTATGGAACAGGCTTAATAGGATAGGATGGCTCAGCCCACTGATTTTAGAGTTGAGATTTGTTCATCTTACTTTTACAGGAAATCACTCCTGTAACATAGGTAAATTCACTTTTTTTGTTTTCCCCTTCAATATTAAGGTATCATTTGTACTTGAATCCCTTGACTGGTGGTTACCCAGCATCAATTTTGCCGTCACTCGTTACTAAGTTCTTGTACTTCGGGAAATGGGTAAACATTTGAGGCTGGTTTATTGGTTTTTTTTATCAGAAACTTTAATTTTAATTTCCTATGTAGCACAAGGCAACATTTCAGTACTTTTATGTTAACATGACCAGTGTTCAGATATTCACTTCCTAACTATTCTTGTATGCATATGCAATTTGCTCAATGTCGTGAAATCTCAATCAATCTTACTTTTTTATGTTTACTCGCCGAGCAAAAAGAATCCCTTCATAAATTACTAGGCTTGATTCTAAGAAAATTGCCGAGGAAAAAAGGTTTCCAGTCTGAATTGCCTGAGCACTTGTTATGAATTTTAACGTCGTTCAACTAAAAGCTATGTGGCAAAGATGACAACAGCCTTTTACAACCTAAAACATCGTATGTAAAGAATGGTTGCATCATTGCAGTTTCGTTTGGCCTGAAACACATCCAGACTAAATGAATAACAGCAAAAAGTCACCCAATCTCTTGTTGGCTCTTATGTACCCTACAAAAAATTTCAATCCAAATTATACTTCCCACGCAGCAACTACATGCAAAGAGCCGTTGACGTGAGACTATACCTGGATCCTTTTTCTGCAACTGCTTCTCCTGTTGAAGCTCAAAGTGTTTAACCACAGAATAACTAATGGGCAAATGAATACATATTATCTTTTTATATTAAGATCCAAGTTCCACTGTAGTCAACGGATAGGGTGATATTGGGCTGATATCCTCCTTGGCGGTAATATGCGCAGGATATAGAGGACTAGAGCTGAAGGCAGGATCTCAACCAGCTGTTTTTTGAAAAATTAAAAGTGAATTCTAGATGCCAGGAAAGCAAGAAATATTAAAAATCTAATTAATGGAAATCAATAAAAAGGATACTCCGTAGATACCAAGTAATAGATCAAATCCAAAATAGGATGATTCAAAACATCAAGGGATGCATCAGAGTCAAATGCAGATAGAAAACCCTGCATGTATACCAAAATTGCGATTAAGAAGGTATAGTGGTATCCTGCTTGAAGAAAAATACCATACAGATCATTATTTAACTTCAATTCTACTGCTTTAGTTCTCAAGACAAAGCCTTTCCCTTCTTTTTTCCTGAAATTCATCTCCACACAGGACATACTTTGCATTTGGTAACTCTATCAATGCTGATCACCAAAGGTTCGATAGTGTTCTTTTGATTTCCATCTTCTCCCTCTAACTTCTTTTCACTGTAAAATTGCTCACCAGCACATCTAACAGTATTACACTTGAAATCGGCATTACAGGATTCTCACATTCAAGTAATGTAGTGCCCCACTCAGATTTCCGTGAACAAATTAATTGGCATTAGTGTCCCACACATAATCAAACTCTACACCATATCATCAATTACACGTACATAGTTCACACTTTCAATCATTATTGTCAAGAAAAAGCAACATTTCCATTAATCATAAAACAATTTTGCTTTGTTTTTTTGGGTATGAACTATGAAGTATACAAGAAGGTATCAACAAAACAAAAACACAGTGAGCCCAAACATTCCACACACAGAATATATCAAGTGTCTACAATGCACTCAAAGTTGGGCTAGTTGGCAGAAATGTTCACATTTTTCGTGGGTGTGTGTGGATCCCTCTTAGCAGAGGGGAGCAAACTACCACAGATGATGCCTATAAGACCATCAGAAAATAATTTTAATTTTACATGTGTCATCTTCACATGGACAACCTTAGGAAAACGTTTTATTGAACATTAAAAAAATAACAATGATAACAAAGACAGAAGTTACCATAATGCATCTTATCACAAAACAGGTGAAACAGATAGCTGTGACAGATCCGACCTGCAATATAAATCCCATGTCACAACTAATATTGATATGAACAATTGTGTGTGTACAAACAGATAACCCGAACAGACAGCACAGAAATGCAAATGTACAACTCATTTGCAGAAGCGAATCTTCTATCCTCTTTCTCTATCTCACTACCTGTCCCTTCAATAAAATTCTGACATGTGTATAGTGATGATATCACTCATGATCTTTTATTCAATCAATATTTTTCAACTGCTCATGATTTGGATACATGGCAAAACTTGATTGGAGGGACAGGAAGAGGAGACAGAAGAATTGGATCCCTACCCCCTTCTTTGCTTGAACAGTCTGCTTAGAAGCAACATTTGAAATACACAGAGGAAAGCTAGACATGAGATAGAGAAATCATTGAAGGGGGTGCAATGAGTTTACATGATTTGTCCCAACGGTATGACATTGGACTAATGTCACGGAGAAATCACAAGATAGGAAGAATTTTATCATAATCTCCATTGAGGAATTTTATCATAATCTCCATTGAAAGCCGACATCCTGTACATCTGGATACTTATAGAACACTTAAATAGCTGCCTTTCATTATGGAAGATCCACGTATTAAAAGAATAAAGAAGATTACAGCAAAAGTGGACAACTATTTGCTCTTGAAGTCATTCCACAAATGGACACATTGGCAACATAATAAAATACCATGGAGAACTTAAGTACATCATTAAGAATAACAATTTTTTATACGAGTCGGGGCCGGGGTGGGGGGATGGATTAAAGTGTGGGTCAAATAAAAATTTTCAGTATAGTAGTGGCAGAACATGCATTGCACAAATATTAATACTATCAAATAGACACACAAAAGAAAATGCTCATACCTCATTAAGTTTCTTCCTCCTCCCTTTAGATTCAATTGGGAAATGCCTCAGCATGAAAAATAATCTAGAAACATTTAATGTGGTCCAGCCGGAAATCAAAATAGCCGCCCAAAGCCACCATGAATTGAAAGTGAGTAAATGAAACTGAAGTTGCAGAGTTATTTCATAGACCATAGCAATAGAAAAACTGCAGAAGCCTCACCTTCCTCCATATAGCAAGAAGCCTGATGCAGCCATAAATGACACAACTGAAGGATAGAAAAGAAAATTCCATTTAATAACATGTCTATGCATATGGCAATTTGTTATTTCAGGGTGGCAAAACTCACTCTTAAGCTCCCACAAATGGGTGTGTATATAAACCAATCTTTCAAAGTAAGGAAAAAAAAAAAAAAAAACTAACCTGCAATAAATATCTTTCCAATGAACTTCACAACACTGTTGTCGTCTATGCCAAGGTATATCCAGATACAAACCTGAACACAAATTCAGACTCGAGTGTTATGATTATTGATGCAAGCTATAAAAGAAAGTGCTCCTTTTTGCTCAAACAATGAAGAGATTTATGCTTTGCTTAACATCATTTACAGAAAATATAAGAAAACCATCATTACTGCCCAAAATGAAATTAAATTGCCAATTTTAAAAGCCGATATGTCCAAATCAAATTAGTCTCATGGTTGAGAACTTTTGGTACAAAATCAAGATCTACCCAAGTCTCCCAGAAATTTAGACCCCATGATAGCCCCACACAATAGAATAGAGATTTTCCCCCATACTAGTTGTTTTGGGAGTAACCCCCTAGGTGGAACTCTCTGGTAGAGACCCCATGGCAAGGACCCCATGGCAGGGACCCTAGGTGGTGACCCCTCGGGGGGATCCTAGGAGGCGACCCCTAGGCGTGACTCCTAAGCGGAGACCCCAGGTGGTGACCCCTTGGAGGGTGTATGATTGAGGAAGTACAAAGTTTCATTTCATCACCTCTTATCACATTGGTTCACCTAATTACCTGAGGAACCGCCTCATTCAACCAATACACGAATGACATGTAGCATTGTGATGTACTAGCTCTCCCCAACTTTTACTTATAAATAGTTGATAAAGAAGCACAAGAAGGGGTGGTCTGGTACGTCCGCACCCAAGCTCCTTCACTTCAATAAGGTCCATGGTTCGAATCCCCTTTACCCCTTACACCCACAAAGCGATGGATTTCACACTTCCACTCTAAAAAACCTTCTTCCCTATCCCTCATCATCCAGCCTTGGGGAGCTTTACCACCTTTGGTACATCGCATCTACCCATATGACCCAGAGGCTATGCGCTGAACACCTTTCAAGTGCTCGTTAAAAAACATCCGAAGTAAGGTTGGGAGCAAAACCAAATGAGATAAAGTAAGATTGGGGGCTAAGACTTAGCCTAAAGAGGATCATATCCTAAGAAGATGTATGCATGATGGAATTTTTCCATGTATGCGGTAAGGTTTTATTTGCAAAGGGTGTAAAATGGCTTTGAGTATGCTAAATGAAGAGCCACGCGTCTACATTTAGCACGGGCCTAAAATGATTAGGGAGTAACCCATGTGCAAGTCCCGTTCTCATGGATCCCTCTATCAGGGGCTTCCCCGTCCCTTAAGATCGATTAACCCTTCACTTGCAACAGAGCTGGTTGGGTGGCCAGAAATTATAATATAATAGGTTGAAAGGTGAGGGATGGCAGCATGACAGTAAATGGCCAACATCATGGGTTATAAAAGATCAACCCCTTCACTTGGAAGCTAGGTACTCCTCTAGAAACGAACTCATATAACGTTGTGTGCATTAGAAGAGAATGAGATAGATACCTGGATAAAGTACAAGGCACCATTTATTGAAAAATAAGCTATCCTAAGCTTATCAGTTGGTAAACTCCTTGCCTGTTCAGTCATTGGATAAAATTATATAATTTCCAAATAACCCAAAAGAGAAAAAACGAAAAGAATCAAAACTGAAATAAAAGAATTTCCTTGATCATGATAAAATGGATAATTCCTTCTTTGAGAGCTGGTTTCATTTAGTTCACCAAAGTGAGGTACTGTTTGCTAGCTAGCAGCTAATTAAAATAATAAATCATTTCAACGGATAAGTTTATTTTGAGTTCAAAACAATTTATAATTAAAAACTTCACAAGACAATTTAAGAATAATCGATTATTTATATCTTAAAAATTAAATAGGCCGTACTTGTTTCCAAATTAACATGCTAGCTAGGGTTTAGGGTTTAAGAAGAAGTGCATTCACTTGCCTGATGATAAATTTCAGCCCAGAAAAGGACTAGAAGTGTATATGTTGAGAAAAACAGTAGTCCAGGAAGATCTAATAGCACCAAAATCAATACCTGCAGATTGAACAAGCAGGAATTAATTAACAACACTATATTCAGGAACACTATATATTGTACCATTATAATTACCTGCTAGTCAAAATAAATATCTTGCAAGGTGCAAAATTAAACCTACCTCAGGACGCAAAAGAAAAACTAGTTTGTGTAATCCAAAGACCACTGCACGCACTGCATTGTATGTGGAAATGCCAAAGAGAGAAAAAGAGTAAAACTAAGACTGAAGCAAACAAACGCATGAGGACATGAGAAGCAGGAAGAGAGAGATCAGTTGGTGTGACTGTGAGGTGAGCTGACCTCCGTTGATAACGAAGTTCATAAGATGAAAAATCTTTTGTATTGTCCAACCATACGCAGGCACTCTCAGCTGAATTCTTACCAATTGAATCTGCACATTATATATATATATATATATATATAGCAGAACACGTACGTTAACACAAAAGTGTGTGTCGTGTGCATGGTAAAACAAGTGTCTAATTTAATAAAGATCAAAATTAGAAAGAGATAAGGCGCAACGAACAAATTAATTAATTAAAAGAAAAAGGAAGGGAATGCAAGAATTTGAAGAAGGTAGGGATGGAGGGAGGAAAAGGTGGTACGGTACGAGAGCGATGGAGGAGAGGAGAGCATAAGCAGCGCAGAGTGAGTAGAACACTGCGTCGTCCTGCCACCCGTCAGTAGTGGATGATATCTCCTCCCACCACCGCAACCGCATTTTCGGCACCATCACGTTCATGGCCGTCAAGCTCAGCCTCAGCGTCCTCATTTGATTTTGATCGCGATAATTAACCGAGCGAGCGAGTGAGGGGGACATTACGTAATTTGATGATATAAATATATGATGCTTGCCTAATTACTAATTATGCTTGCCTAATAGCTTTGGTTCTGCTTTAATTTCAACTCTACTCTACCAAACAGTCTCCTGTGACGTAAGAGAGGGAACTGCGTACTCTTCAATTTGTGGGTGCGTGTGTGGGCAGCAGATCGAATATTAGACAAGACAGGGAGGAGAGGCGCCAATTTTCGCGCTCTCACTCTCACTCTCACTCTCACTAAACCAGAATAATTTCTTCTATGCTATGCTATGCACCCGGAGTGAATCACTTTTTTACTCCTTGAACAAATTAAATCCCACCATGATTTCTTTCTTTTGTCTCTCCTCGTCTTTCTCACTATCTTAGTCACATCAACGGTTGGAATACTCTCTCGTTCTTCCTCCGTAAGTATGTAAGTCTGGCTCCTTTCAACTGAGGTTCCTGGGGGATGAGTCGCAGTCGCAGCTAGCTAACGTGGTTGTTGCGTGCCACTTGTTATTTTTCTGTTGCTTTGTTTTTCCTTTTTTTTCTTTTCCAAATACTTTAAAAAGACAATCACGGACTGGAGGTTGAAGAATTGATTGATGCTGATTGCCAAATTGGAATTGAGGCGAGAAATCACAAAACTATGAACATTATTTGTTAACCGTCCGATACGTACCGCCATCTGATATTTCTCTTCTTCTTTTTCTTTCTTTCCTTTTAATTCCAAAATATCTGAAGCAAAATACGATATGATTTACTATATACATCATTGTCAGAGTCACCTGATATGGTGCCGGAGTTCGGAGCCTTGTTCTTATCTTGTCAAGGGAAATTAATCCACTCTGTTTTGTTTCGTTTACTACGATAGTCTTCTCCTCCCGTTCCCAAACCACTTGTAAACATAACGCATAAGGTACCTCCCTTCGTTAACCATTGGAGATTGTAGTAAAAGTAACAAATCAAAATAATTTAATAGTTAACTTAAATAACCATTGTGATATGCTGTTAGGTGACGTAGCACAAAATATATCATTTTATTTGATTTAATCGGTCACACTTTGATTTTATTTATTTATGAAATGTTTATTTTAGTAGAATATAAATTTATTATACTTAGTTTATATGTTAAATAAATAATGAATATCGCATATAATTTATTAAGTTTCATCTTTCTGCAAAATACCCGCATAATTTATACCATATCAAGAGGAAAAGTATTAAGTGCATTGAGAATAAGAGAAAATATTTGTTCTAATCTATTTATTAATTAACACATAAGTTTTGGTCATTATTATCTTATACTTCCCTACATTTTCAAAACAATAGCTGATTTGTTAATCAATAAACAGAGGAGTAATATTTTGTCTCGCTTTAAAAGGACATAATAATGTCTCTATCGAGGAGTTAGAACATGTCCAATCCATGGACATCAATTTGGAAAAATTCTTGAGAAACGTTATTTTGAGTCACACTTTGTGAGACCGTTACATAGTCACATCCACCATTAAATTGAATGTTAACTCATTTAGTTTGGGTCTACCCCATCTAATGGTGAATGTGAGTGTGTAGGATATGTCCCAAAATGTCAAAATAACATTACTCTAAATTCTTATATAAACACAAGTTTAACACTTTACATTTACACGCTTACAATAACTGATATGACATAATTAATTACATGGATTTCACAATTACACTATGGATTATGCTTTTGCTGAATGACACAATTATAATTAATACTACATATTTTTTTATTAAAAATAATTAGACAAGGAGCCTAAGTCCTCAAAACCTATGGTGGTTAAATAATATGGCCCTGTAACCTCACGAACACGTGTCAGTAAGTAGGTTTGGTTTGACCTTAGGGTCTCCTCACCATCCGTATTGTCGACAAGCCCCAAAAGTTATGAGAGCCCCTTTCATGCAAAGTAGATGAACTTCACCGCTATAACGATTACAATGTGAGGGTTGGATGTTTTTGATGTTCTATCAACAACTATAGTGGTCATAAGTGTTCAACTAAGGGGTGTGAGACGCCTGAACCGCTATAGTGGTCATAGCGGTTTCCCTTGGTGCGTGAACAATGTTGAAATGACACCATTCCATTTAATAACACCTTACCACTTTATATACCCTCATTTTGGGGTTTTTACTCCCCAATTGAAAACCCTTCTTCCCAACCATGTTTCCTCTCCTTTTCTCTCATTCTACTCAAATACTTCCCCTCCCAAGAGATCAAATGTAAGATTTTATGGGTTTTCATTATCTTCTTCTTCTCCATTTCATATCCTAGAGTATGAGTTATTTTTTTTTACCTTATTGTTATCAAGTGCTCCCCAATATTATTAGAGTTGATCTAGAGTTTTATTACTTCAATGACACGTTGGTCATTCCTCCTCCCTAGAACTTCGTTGGTGTTGACACCATCCTTTCCTCTCCTTCAGATGAGTGAATTCAGATTCTATGATCCTTATGTTAATTATTAGAATTATTTTCCTCAAATTGTGACATGATTGCATGATTTTTAGAGACTATTTCAAGAAATTATAAATTATGGTTACTTTTAACAAGTTGATGAAAATGATGATTTTGAACAGAGCATGAAATAATTGTTTTAATGCAAACTCATGGGACCATTATCGTTAAAATGATTTTATAAAAGAGCTTGGAGTGTAAATATGATTTAATTTAGAGATTTATGAATTTTCATGATGATTTTATGAGTAGAGAATTTATATATAATAGAGTTCTAACTTAAGTAGAGCCTAATAGAGAGTTATAGAGAAAATGATAGTTTTTATGATTTAGAGACAAGATGGTAGCTATAGAGAAATAGAAGCGAGTTAACGCTAAAACCGATCATTAACCTTGGTACCAAGTTGTCCTGAGTAGACAATTTTATAAATAAAAAAACAGAACCTAGTTAGATGTCCAATTTTCCTAAAGGGATCCTAGTCGATTAGAGAATTTGTTATGCCATAGTAGACATGCATAACCAATGATCCCGTTTCTTTACTAGAGTGCTATTATTTATGTTTTTAAAGATTATTGATACTTTTTGGATAATATTTGATTTAAGAGCCATTATGTGTACGGATGGAAATGATTTTAGAGAAATTGCATCGCTAAGTTTTATGATTATATATTATTACACATCTTGTTGTTGTCCTATGAGGGGGTTGTGAGTGAGGATCTGCTCATTTAGTTTTAAATGAAACTCACCCCTCTCCCTTTTCTATTATAAATACATTAGCTGTTGCCGTTTTCTCAACCATCTTTTTCCCAGTAGCAAAGATATCCAGTTGATGAGCTTCACTTTGAGTGAAGTGCCTTTTTACTTTTTGTATAGAGATAGAGTGCTCCAGTGTTATTACTGGCCTGACCATAGAGATATATTGTATTTTGTATACTATGATTATTTTATATTTACATAATTATAGCTTTCATGGTTTATTTTGGATAGAGTAACTCATTACACTTTGTATTACAGAGACAAATTTAGAGTTTGATTATGAAATTATTTATGAGAACCGTGATTTCAAAGAGCTAGAGATTTATGTTAGAGATAAAATAATGTTTTAAAGATGGATTTTATTATTAATATATGCATATAAGATATTAGGTTATTAGACTTACATGTGAATAAGATTTCATGTGTTAGTCATTTTCCAGTTCTTTGACATCCCTTTTTAATAGAGCTTCATTTTATTGAGCTAACTCTCATTAGATATTATACCATAGATTGTGCTCTTGCTGAAATAGTTGTATTGCATTGAACATATCACTAGCACAAGTGTACATCTGCTTACACCCACAGTCCATAGCATACTTAAAGCATAAGTATACAAAGAACTGAATTAAAAAATGTTATATTAATTAACTTGTATAATTTGCGGTGGGCTATAATATTCTCTCCAGTTCCATGAATTTCAAAAGGATCGCAAGCATAAAAAGACAATATTATGCATGTCTGTAACATATAATTAATATAATTCAAAATTGTGTTCAACATGGGAAAGTGAGAGAAACTTCTGTATTACTGGTTTGGTGACAAATCTAACTATGCATTATTCCCATTGTGCGACAATTACTTTTAAAAGGAAAATCAATTTTAATTTATTCCAAAAGAGAGGTACATCACAGACTTGCAAGCCCTTCAAAAATAAAAGAAAAAAATGTTTTAACTAATTCCAACATCACCTAGAGTACGATGCTAATGAAACCCATGATCCATTAGTAAGATAATCACGCAATAAACTATATAATGTTTTATACTTTAAATTATCTAGTAAAATATAATAAAAAATTATTTTTTACGTACTAAGGGTATAAAATAACTATATTATTAATTAACAGAATTTCGAAAATTACTTAATTACAGTAAATAACTACTCACATAATAAAACTGATCATGATTTAACAATTTCTTACATTTCGATTAATAATAAATAACATAAAATCTACATTGTTATAGAAATCAATTCTCACAGAATTATTGAATACTTATCTCTCATTGTGTCATACAGGGGCGGATTTAGATAGCCAACATGCCCCACAAAAATTATAAAATTTTGTAATATTTATATAGGTATAGCATATTTTTATCCCTAATTTTAAAATTTCCTGGACCCGTCTATGATAGGGCGATAGTGTCACCGACAAGAAGCAACGCCACGTGGTTTATCATCATCATCATCAATTCATCATAGAAGCCTTTGGGTCGTGGAATTAAGACACTATTAATAAATTTTATAATCCCTTCATTACCAAGTGGATCCGTGGCGCAATGGTAGCGCGTCTGACTCCAGATCAGAAGGTTGCGTGTTCGATTCACGTCGGGTTCAATTCCCAAGGATCCTATTTTCCCTTTTTTGACCAAATTTTCCACTCTCTAACGCAGCAGTTATTCAACAACGGACATATTCCTTCCATTTTATTTGTATAGTTTTTATCCACGCAATTTAGATAAGTTACCTACCAAATATTTCCGGAACAAATTGATTACTTACAATTTGAAAGTCTATTCATAGTCCTTACATTTTATACAAGGTAACATATTAATCTCTGTTAATTCATCAGTTCAATACTTAAATAAAAAACACACATAATTTATTGAGTGTGTTGATTTAACTCTCCATTAAAATAAAAAAATATCATTAATCTCTTTCAATGGAAAATTATATTTTAATCTCCTTTTTCAATGTCTATGCATCCTCAAACTCTAACCTCGCTAATCCTCTATTTTTTTTTCTTCTTCATTTTCACATCATCTGGTAGTATCGTTGACTTTAACATGGTTAAATCAACAATTTAACTAGTCAGCCGTGGTTTTTCATCAAGCATTAGAATAATGTAATAATAGGGGAACCAACTTGCCATCTTTTCTGAAAAAAATGAGAGATCATATAAAGACTACTAAATCCCAACGAACCAATTTGTCCCCTGAAAAACCAACTTGGAGATTTAGTGTAACTTATATTAAGGAAGCTGATATACGTGCAGTCTTCACCCTTCTTAAAATGAAAGTTACTTGATTTTACCTCACCTAGCTGTTTAGCTGGAACGTAGGAATTTCCTTCGGCAAGGAGGACGCTCATGTGCCATCAATTTTCCTTCATGCTAGTTCATTGCATAGTAAATTGAGACATCGTGATGTTTCGTGAGAAAACTATTATCAGATGTCGTCTATTGTTTAATTGCATCCTCACCAGCCATGTAACTTTACCAAGGATGTTATTGATCGTAACAAATAATTATGAAGTTAGCGCGGTAAATCACCCCCAAAAAAAAAACACACACACACACATCAACAATTGACCAAAATTCAAGAGCACACAATGAGGTTGGTTTTCTTGTGATGAACATTTGCCAGTCACTTCTTTGAATTGTGTCCTTATCCCAGAAGCCAATCTTTCCAGTCTAATGTTTACCATAATTCACTTTGCAGCGAGTCCTTGCTCGTGCCAATCCCTCATCTCTCTAGGTGCTGGACTGCTCAAATCTCTATTTGCGCATGCGCCATTGAACATAACTCAAGGGAACCTCAACTAGGCTGACTTTGATAGTATTGCAGGCCTCCTAAAATACTGTACTCCGTATGCCGCAGTAGATGCAATTGTTGTTGAAGCTACCAAATAGCTGCACCAGAAAATGGGTCTGAGTTAAACATCTGGGAACACATGCTACAAAAAGGAAAAAAAATAATATATATATATATATATATATATATATATATATATATATATATGTATTATACCTCAAATAAGTAATATATGATTGAGTTTCTTGGGTTCCAAACTCTGGTTGAAGCAGAGCTGCAGCAACTAGTACTAACTGGAGTACTGTATTCACCTGTTTAACATTTGTATTCCTCCTCAAAAGCAGGATAGACAGAAGGAAATCCATGGACAGATCTACTCTGATACATGCATATATTGCTTAGAGTTTACGTTTTTTTAAGGTTATTGCTCATTTTTTCTTGTGTTGTGGGTGTGTCTTTTCATGTTATAAATGTTCTGTTTGCACGCCTCAATCTTAATTCCAAGCAGCTAATAAGTTAGTGGCCACACCATGAACAGGTGATAGAACTAGTATACATAAGTTAGTGTGCACCTAATAAACCCAACATCCATAAGCTTACCTTGCTTATATAAAGTGGTTCAACCTTTTGGCGGCGGTCCCATCAAGGTTAAAAAAATCAAACCAGCTTTTCCACTGAGAGATGCACACAAAATGAAGATTTCATTTAAATTATTACATAACACTCAAGCAAAATGGAAAGAACTTGAGAACCATTTTGTTCTTACCTTCCAACCCAAGCTACTTGCTCTTAGGAATACAGCACCGCCAACGAGGAAGACATCTCGGAACACAACAAGACCAACAACTCCAGCTTAAAAAATGAGAAACAAAATGGATAGTTTACCACATATATGGAATACAGACTAATATGTGTGTTCTGGAAACATAAATGATTTAGTTATCTGAAGAAAAATGCTTGCACACACATTTTCAGCCATGAAAATCATTAAGTCCAAGCAATGTAACTAATGCTGAACCTGATTGACAGAACAGATAAATGGAAGATCTGATGTTTAAATTTACTAATGACAAAGGCCAAGGATGGTAAGACCAAAGTGATAGTCTTGCCAAGACAATGAGACAGTAAAAGCAAACCTATAACTACAATACAAACAACCAGTCACAATATATCTGAGTATCTGACATTACATTGTAGCTAAGCACAGAACATTATCATGCTGAGGGGCTTGGTAAATTATTAAATTACAGATAACGCAACATGAGTATGTTGTTATTCCAGATAGAGAGATACACGTATCTCTTAGATTTGTAGCAACGGCCAAAGACTAGGGCAAGCAAAATAAGGACGTGGTTCACCCTTTTAATCTTCCTTTTGTTTCTCATTTTCCATTAATCCTCATAACATCACAAATGCCCAACCCAAGCCATTACCAAGTAGATATTGTTTATAAAGTTAAACAAAGGTACATAAAATAAAGTCACCAGAAGTCTAGAACGAACTGCTTACGATGCAGTAAATCTTTATGCACCATTGCAAGAGCAACACAACTAATAAGAACCTGCATCACGAATTGAAAACAATTGATCAAGAAAAAAAAAAAAAACCCATCAACCTCAACTGCATTGCCAATGATACATCAGTAGTATACCTTGTCAGCAAGGGGATCAAGGTAGGAACCCACTACAGAATCAATCTTCATCCTCCTAGCCACGTACCCATCCAGCTATAAGCAATCAATTACACCATAACAATACATGAGAAGATAAAAACATAAACATGCTTATCATGTCATTGTTATCTTCATTTACAAATTACTAACAACACTTTAAAAACCAAAAGAGTTATTATTAATTTTTCATACCCAATCAGTTCCACCAGATACGGCCAACCCTATCATTGCCGAGGTATACATCTCATTCGTGATCATCCTACACAAAATTCTCAATCAAACCACCACCTTATAAAAAAAAATTCTTATTTTTTTTCTAAATTGTAGTTACCATCCAAGAAAAGGACCGGAAAGTAAGCGGGTAAAGGAGATGAAATTGGGAACATTGAGGAAGCTATCGAAGAGACCGTTGAGGGAGGAGGAGCGGTTCGGATCTGAGTCAACCCGATCCACCAAACGGAGAGGGGGGCGATTGGTTGTGCGGCGGAGCAAGTTGTTGAAGGCGTGGACGTTTGGGAAAACAACAGCGTCTGGGGTTCCTTGAAGGTAGAGAGGGGTTGCGGACTGAGAGAGCTTCCATGGTGGCCGAGTCAGGAAGAGAGGGCAAGGCCGCCGCTGAAACCGGAACAATCTGAATCTGATGGATGGCGACCGGAAGAGTGGGTTGTTGCTGTTGTGGTGAGGTGGCGCGGACAATGGGATCGTGGTTGTTGATGTCAGAAAAGTTCGTGCTGCTTTGGTTTTGGTTTCTGTGTTGTCGATCAGAATTGATTTTAGGGATCTGAAGAGAACCATTATTGATACATTTTTATCTTTTTTCCCTTTTTCGGAGCTGTGGAGGAGATGGGAAATTGAGGGTTTTGGGTTTTAGAGAGTGAAGGGGGAGGAGGAAGAAGACAGAGGGATACGTGCGTTTTGGTAGTGGAAACAAGTGTCCGAGGTTGCTGTGTGTTGATGTTCAAAGTGACACGTTTCTTCTTATTCGGCGTTGAATTTTCTGACTTTCGACTTGAACGCAGAGTCGTTCAGGCATATGATTTTGATAAGGATTGGAAATTTTTCATTTGAACGTATTGGAGTAGGGTGGTGGTTGTCACCGCGAATGAATAGCCTTTAGACAACCAGACGAGGTCAAGCTGGTTCATAGAATAAAGCTAAATCCTTGATTTTTCTCTTATCATAATAATAATAATAATATTAAAAATATACACATTCCTTTAATTATCAGTATAAGTGATATTTAAAAAGCTTTGGAGTAGTCGATTAAAGATAAGGACACTGGGAATCCTTAGTCAATTGCATTGCAGGCAAGTGCATATAGATTCTAGAAGTGCACAAAACTAGGTAAAAACGCATAGCAAGTGAATCCATCAACATAGCTCTGGGCATATTGAATCATTTAGAGGTGGAAGCTCAGACCGGTATTCAATGAAAGTATGTTGACTAATATGAACGAAAGAACTCTTCAGCTTGAACCGTTTTTTTGACAAATACAAATGGGTCACAATTTGTATCTGTGACTGTAAGATACATATATTAATTATGGCATTCGTTAACTATCTTATGATGTTATCCTTTGTCTTCTTGGCTGCAACATGTTTCCAATGAGCTGCATTGGTTCAAATATGCTCATTCAAGCGATAGAAAACTGACTTTATATATACTTTTTTAATCTGAATGGTGCAAAGGCAAAGGCATCACAAACAGAAGAGCTGGCAGAGAAATTGAAATCAGAATGAACCCCAAGATAAAAGGAAAATTGCCCCATATGGCAACACAACGTGAAAAATAACATGAATATGCTGCAGGTTTTGATCACTCATGATGCATGTAAGCGCAGACTAACTCAAAACAACTCCAGAGAGTCACCTAGAGCTGAAAGTTGTTGATGTCATTCTTGAGGATCCTGTAGCTGTAACCAGAAATCCTGTTCATCTGATTGCTTTCTGCTACTTCAGAAACAGAACATATTTTTGGGAGAAACCCATTTGTGCCTCTTCGCTTCCTCCTCTTCCCTGTCATCAGCATGCCCCAGAAACTAGGCTTGGACATGCAATAGCCTCTGCTAGCAACCATGCCCACAAAGTGTGGCTGAGGCTTCTGTGAAGTCCCTCGTTTGTCTAACTCAATCTTGGTGAAGTACTCAATTTCCTTCTTGACTAGAGACCCAATAGTGCCTCTTGTGCCTATAGCAACTGGAGCAGGAGCAGCCATTCTATCTAGGAATTTGGTTTTAATGGCAGTGGCACTGCTTTTATTGTACATCAATATTGTTGAACTGGAGTGACGAAAGTGGCTTCTAGATGAAGGAAGTTGTGGTCATGGTTCTAAATTTAATTTTCACTTTGATGCATCTCCTTTTCATCTTACTTAACTGTAGTAGATAATAAAATGCTTTATGAAAAGCATGCACTTCCATGATTGAAACTTTAAAAAGTGAAAATGAGCATCATATTCTCCCGGTGTCTGCAATAAAAACTCGCTGATTTTCCGGGCATTACACTTTACCGTTTGACTTCTCGGACAATAATATCTTGCTTCTTAAGGACCCATGTTCATAGTAAAATCATTGATCATAGTACATGTGAAATCGGCTCTGTTATCTGTGGTTCTGTACCGTAAAATTCATCCACGATTATTATATGGGACAGAGTTAACTTTCTACAGGTGCTCAAGTCAAACTCAATGGTTCACTGTTTATCTGAGTTGGGTTGAAGTTAACTTCCATCATTCATGCCTTGAATAAAGGAAAGGAGAAGAGGTTGATCTTTCATTGTCTTGGTTGTGTGCTTTTTGGGCACAGGGGTTTTGCTGTCTTTTCTGATATAATGATTTTTCCTCTTGTGTGTGCGCAATAGTCAATAATTATAGTCTATCTGGATATGATTCTTTTAACAATTATTATTGACTGTTCTTTTATTTATTTGAAAATAAAATGATGCCCATTATTTTGCTAAAAAGACCAACTTTGTGAATTGTGCTCATTCGTTCAACCTTCACCCCATTAACTGAAATACTATATAGTTAGCTGGTAATGGAATACAGGAATAGGCTATTCATTACTCACGTTAGAGCCAGGAAATTCAATAGTGGAGGTAATCCGAGTGGGTAATTATGTGTGGAAAGTGCTGACACAAGAAGTCAAAATTAAAATACATTATGATAATAGAACTTATATTTATCAATTATCATGCTTCTATATAAAAACTATTAATTATTGTATCCTACAATTAACCAATTATTTATGCATGGACTACAATTAATCCAAATTGAGTTGAGTCGACTTAATGTAGAGTTACTTAAAAGGAACAAATCTCAAATCACTTGAACCAACCAAAATATGCAATTACACTAACACATCATAACCCCTATATTTTGATAAAATTTCCTTTGCAAAGTATACTTTTTTCATACATGGCCGCTTTTATTATTTTTTCTCCTTGACTTCGACAAAATATATTATATAGAACGGAAGATGAAACATAATAGTTAAAACCTCTTATTTTCTAATCATTTAATAATTTTTACCCAGGGAAGTAGTTAGATAAAATCTTCCCAAACTTACAAAATTCGAATCTTTAACACTCCAGGCAAATGTAACAAAAAAGACTCCAAATAAATCATCTAAGATTATAATCTAATAACTTTTGGAGAAACACTCAAGTGCTCTAAAAGGAGGATTACATTTACTTTGTTTCATTTAATAAAAGCACATAAGCTATGTAGATTATTGTTATCTCCCATTTTTATTATATATTTAATACAATAGCTAATATGTCATTTATTAAATGAAACAAATAAATATATTTTCTTACTCTCAGCACATAAAAATTTCTCTAAGTGTTGGACGTCAAACCTATTCTTTACAGCTTGTATATATCCATTAGAATTCACAAATTTACTCTGAATTTTTTGACACATAATAAAATCTCTCAATTTTTCTTTTTAAAAAGTTATAAAATTTTTATAGCTTTTTTATAAAAGAAACTATAAAATTTAATATTAAATAAAAAATAGTCAATATAAAATAAGAGTGATTAGTTATGGAAATTAATTCTAATAAACTATTTTGGATAAAAAGTTTAGAACTATTATCCAATGAAATGCTATTATATATGCCACTCTTTACGATAGTCATGAAAATCAAAATATTTTTATTATACAAGATTAGATGATTATGGAAAACTTTTATGCTAACAATACCTCAACATTTAAGTCTTAGTTATAATATCTTTATCTAATAAGAGACCATGCAAAGTCATACAACTGTTTTGTCTCCAAACAGTTGCATTTGTGTAGATAACTATGTCTAACCTTTGCAGCTCCTTCACATTCATATTCCTTATACTTTTCCTATTTGTACTAATATTATATATTATATATTTATTTGGTCTTTAGATTAAGAAAGGGCTAGGTTTTTTTATTCAAAAAAAAAAAATTAGCGCATTCAACTCCCTGCACTTGAAACATTGATACAAATGATGCCTGGCCCACAAAAAAAAATGATACAAATGATGAGAATCCTTGATCGAATGTTATTAAAGTCACATAGGAACACTGTACCCAAAAATATAAAAAGTCACATAGGAACAGGGGAAAAAATACCAAGCACTGTCCTCCTAATTCTACAAGAACATGTTCTCAGAAACAGGGTCTCTGTGCCCCTTCTCCTCTCTCTCTTCTGTCTCTCTCTCCCTTCCTCCCTCTCCTGTCTCTCTCTCTCCATCTCCATCTATATCCTTTGTTTTTGTATGTATTATTATTGTTGTTTGTATTATTATTAGCATTGTTGTTGTCGTTGTTGTTATTTTTGGTGCAAGATCAATTAAACAAATTATTGTATGCCGGGGAGATGACACACATACCCCAATCTTCGACGTGAGGCAAGAGCATGTTGCAAAGCAACTTTTATACTAGCACCCTCCCTGAATAATGAGTCATACAACTGACAGATAAATTGTGACAGTTCCTCTTCATCATTGTCCCAAAAAGATAAAGTGCAGTCCCCATTTTCTCAGCGTCACTATCTTCCCAGTCACTGACTGGACTCCGAGTCGTGGCCTCATCATCTGCTTCATCCTCCCCAATTTCAAACTTTCCATTTCCCATCACATTTAACTCTGTGGAACCGTCAAAGGTCGCCAACTGAGACTCTGGGGGTTCATTTGAAGGACATATAATAGCTTTGGCACCGGAGTCCAGAAAGGCCTTAATAAGAGCAGGAGTAGGTCCATACGTCCCTGTGCATATTATGATCCTGTCTCTCCAAGCTCCAACCTAGGTTATTCAAGGAACCAGTAAAAGTAGAAAACATAAATGAGTAATAACATCTCATATAATGAAAGGATCTAGGCTTAACACGGCTAGCATTTTCTATCCCCCTCTAGCTACCCCAGGGAAAGTGTGGCTGTACAGTAGAACAGAGATATCATACAACCCAAACTACACTGCATCTTAAATTGAGACTACCAAAATGGAAAGCATGGTTCTGACGGACTCAAACAGTCCAGAGTCCAGATGCTGTACAAAATTACAGCCACTGTCAAGGTAGAATTGTAATCCAACGAATGGGATTGCTCAAAATCAAAATTCTACTTTTTACTTGAAAAAAATCAATGGACTTGGGCTTTGTAAGTCCTGTCCTGTCCCCAACAAATTGACCCATACAAGGCATCCCTGTATGCTGCAACAGTTGATGAAAGTGGACACTGGGTAGCATCAAATAGGAAAAATTGTTGAAAAGCTCCATAAAATCTAAATCTAGAAGGACAATGAGAAAATTAAATGGGGAGCAAAGCACATACCATCCATCGTACATCGTCAGGTGATAAATGCATAGAAGGGACAGTCCTACGAAACATATATGAACCAATTTCTCGATCATCTTCCATAACCTAAACAAATGATATCCAAACTCAAGCTTCTAACAGATGTACTAATTTTACTTCAAAAAGCTATAAAGAAGCATCAGGAGAAGAAAATATACGAGGGATTGATGGCCTAGATAACGGTGGACAATGCTTCCAATGTGGAAGTAAGGTTTAAAGGCAACAAGATCAGCAACAGTGGATATATTGGCCAAGAGAGATGCTCCCTTTCTCCGATGATTCCTCATTGTTGACAACAAACTGAATTTAACACTTTGTAGGAACTTCTCTGCAAGCTCTCCAGGTTCAGCAACCACAAATACATCATTGTGCCAACTATTAAAAGGCCAGTAACATCATGCTTCCATCCATATAGGCTAGTGAAAAGGAACAGGTGACTATGAATAGAAATTCATTAAACATAGTAACAAATACCTCGCAATTAAGCCATTTGAGTCACTTTGAAGAGCCAAATGGATAACGCCCACTTGTGGTGAATTCAGCAATTTCTCATGCAATGATCTGGCAGGCAAAGATAGCTGTCTAAGTCCTCGAGGAGACATTGGAGGCGATGCAGCTGTTTTTCCCAATTGACCATCTAAACTTAAAGGTGGGACCGAATCAATTCGTCCAATCCTCTGACCAATATCAGGACTATACACGCGTGTGCTTGATGGGAAGCTTCCTGTGAACAAAGGTGATGCAAATGGAGATGGAAATGTTGATGGCAGTGTCTTAACAATCTCAGACAAACCCTGCATAAGGGATAATCTTATTCCACTACGAGCACAGAAAGACTCAAGTGCCCGGGCATGGTGCATCACTCTTCCAGAATCTGGATTGTGTGAAGCTTCAACAAGTAGTACATTACGCCTCCACCCTAAACTGGGGTCACTAGCACCTGATTAAACATAATAAAAAGGTTCTTAACTTTTAAGGGATCAACGAAAGTCAAATTTTACAGTATAGACAACACAAGCCACAATACCCTCATTTGACTCCTTTGTCTTGGATGATTTAGATCTCAAATTTTCTGACAACCTCGCTTGATGCTGGAAAGGAAGAAGCAATCTCTCACAGGCATTTTCAAATACCTGATAATTCTTTTGTATATATTCTTCAACTGCAGATTCCAACTTCAGCCAGTTAGTTGGATCTGTCTCATCAAGTTCCATATCACAACGTTCATCAACTGCAAGGAATACCACGAGATCACATATATAGAATTGAAGTCACTTTCCAAGAATAGCCACTGTCTAAAGGTGCTTACTCTATCAAACAAGGAGAAGAAAGGATGTTAAAACTGAAGCAGAATAGCGAATTGCTAAAAATTGATTGTAATAAAATTAGAAGAGAGATTTTTCACTTCCTGCTCTCTAAAGTCCATAACACAGCACAGTACCTGGATTGAAACGATAATATTGTATCTCAGGAAGCATAGGTAGCAAAGTATTTAAAGCTTCCTCAACCCGGTCAACAGAGCATGAACTCTCAATCAACACCTGCCCCGTATCCAGATACCGCCAACCACCTTTTCGCATCTATAACAGCACAAATGTTAGTCAATAAAATATTAAGTAGTCTGAGTTTAAATTGTCATGTTGACAGAACTAAACTCAATATTAGTAATCCCCTAAAATCAAAATTACAAATCACATTCTTCATAATTTTCTTGTTGACAGAACTAAAGAAGCAAGCGTGACATTAGAATAACCATCAAATCCCTTGATCTTTTTTCCAAATACAGAATATATTGCTAAACCAAAATAGAGAAGGATAACTACCCTTGTTCGAACAGAACCACACCCTATTGAAACCAGACAGTCAATTTTTGTGTCTGGCCACAGAAGTTGTGCTTCTCTTATGGCAAAAATGGTAGGATTGTTTGCCACTATTGCACCATCTTGAAAGCGGTTGACATCTTGAGGCACGTTCCGGGATGAAAAGACATATATGTCAAAAACAATACATTAAAGGAAATAACAGAGCTCAAATACAGCCAACACGATGCGAAAAATAGCAGAGCAACCAGTACCATCTGAAAAATCATCAAGATAATAAGGAGCAGCAGATGAAGCTCTGATAGCCTGCCATACTTGATGCTTACAACTTCCCATGAATGCACTGCGCTTATAGCCAACTTGTGCATCTGTAGGAGATGCTAATACATTGACCCCTGAACTTTCTGATGTTGCTAGAGTCACCTCTGGTGTCCCAGAAGGGTACTGCATTTTAAATAGTAAAAGTAAAGAGAGAGAAGGCAAGAGAACTAAAGATTATTAAGAAATAATACATTAACAACCACAAACTATCTAGTTCAATAGCCACTATGAACATCAGTTAAAAGATATTTGCCACATACCTGATAATTGCGAAATATGAAGGGCTGTGCTGGCATCATGCTGACCAAGGTTGAAACAACAAAAACTTTGGGCACATTTTTCACAGCAGAATCTATCATTAGATCCCCATCCTCATCTGCACACATTTCCTTCAATAGCCTCTCAAATTGATCTGCACTGTGCTGCAAGACAATAAGTTTTAGGGCATAGAAATAAATAGATGATAGACGTAGCTCTAAACTATAAACAATCGCATCAGATAAAAGAATGTATTATGCACTCTGTCTTCAAACGTGAAATATATTGCATAACATAAACTTTAGGAAATATGCATACAAACAAACACATATTTAAAGGAAATAAAGAAGTGATAAAAAATAATAATATTAATTTGTCAGTACAACACAGAGGAAAGAGGTGCATACTTTTGATCCATGAACGACGACTCTAAAACTCTGTGATGAACTCTTATAAAGTTGATCTAACTTTTCTCTCCAAGTTGCAGCTTCGTTGTCCCTGGGAACAGGCTCAGCAAAAACAAGCTTCCCTGAGTAAAAATGTCATTGAATCAGTTTATCAAGAATTGCAGGGCAAGTAAATAGATCAAATAGCAAAAATACTGTATGTGATTCTTAAGAAACACCCTCACCAAGATTTTTGTATATATCTTCACATTCTTCCAAGGTCATTAACTTAATTGCAAGGGCAACAGCTAGCATTCCACCCGTTGATGTGCCACATATTAAATCAAATAACTCGTATATTCGTTTTCCTGTACCCTTTTCAATTTCCTTTAGCATTTGCACAGTTGCTAGACCTTTCATTCCACCTCCATCCATTGAGAGTATGCGAAGTCCTTGCTTTGCCACTTGTCTCCCTCTTATTGCACGCCTCAGATTTTCATTTTCACCTACAAAAGTTTAAAAAAAAAAAGGGAAAACGAAGAAGCCCATTATTAGGTAGTCAGGATAAAACATCCTCAAGACATAGATAAATTTTATAACCAGAACAAACCAAGAATTGCCAAAGCACGAGCTGCAGCTTTATAAACACATGGTTCAGTAGAAACAGCCAGGCGCAAGAGAAGTTCTCGCAAACTTTCAGAAGTAACAAGTATACGACGATTCTTCAGACAGAAGGCTAGATTCCCAACAGCTAACAGAGCTAGCCTTTGTACCTATAGAAATATAGACCTTAAAATTAAGGAAATGTGCAATATCCAATCAATTAGACAACTATCTATGAAAAGAAACTAACTTGCCTCTGGATCTTTATGGGCGCATAATATTTTCAATGATTTCAAAGCATCCTTGGTCAACATTTTCTCAGCTACAGTATCAGATGTAAAACCCAACTTGACCACAACTTGCAATACAGATATTAACTCTTCCCGGCCTGCGGATTTCAGAACTATTCCAATTGGTTGCATGATATCTGCTTTCATCAGCTGCAGTGCAACAGAATGATCAGAAGCAAGGGCTGAAAGAGCAGAGCAGGCCTGTTCAACCTGTAAATATTAAGAACGATCTCAGCCACTGAAGTCAACAGAATAAATTTAAAAAACTTATGATGCGTAAACCCATTAAAACCTACCACATGACAGTTGTCACTACTTATCATGCTTATAAGTTGCCGCACTGCATTCTCATCTTTACCCACAAACACTCTGTTTGCTTTGTCTTGCATTATCTTTCCAAGTGCAGATGCTAGTAACGGATGATGACAGGAAGAAAAACGAAATATAAGAGAAAAGGCAGCACTGAGCTTATGCCTAGATGCAACAAAATAAGAACTGTTTTCCATCTGCAATGACCAGACAGAAGTATGTTTGACTAAATATGTAACATGTTTTAAGAATAATGCCAGCTATTAGTCCACTTAGTTTGAGAAATGCTACCTCTATTTGCACATTCACTGATCTCAAATTTTCATCAGCCACAATCCTAATATTTGCAAGAGTAAGGTGGCGAAGTTTGTGGAGGGGCAAAAATTCAGGAAGAAACTCCAGAGGATTTCCAAATAGCCTAAGAACCCGTAACTCAGCCATAGCCCTGCCGTATGTCAAATAATAAGACCAAAAGATTACATGAAATCTATACTAATTTGTACAAGATCATCTGATCCAAAAACCTGAAATCAAGAAGAGGTCGAACAAGCTTGTTGTATTCCAATGATAACTCCATCAACTGCACACACCGTCTCAGTTCTGCTGCTCAAAAAACTAAAAGAAATCAGATAAATGGGCAGTTTTTTTAGAGAAACATTGATCTTAAGACCACAATTATTTTAGGAAATATCTGAATAATAAATGCTACAGTGCTAGACAAGGACTTGCTTCTCGACAAGGTTTCTCTAATGCATTGTTGCGGTAAGTGGGGCATAGAACTTCAATTGCAATCGTGCTTTCCATGTTTGTGTTCAATGGAAAGCTTCACGTTATCTAGCATTGCCTGTTCCTTTAAGGTAATGTTATCCACTCATGTTTACTCGGTATACTTATTTAACGGATGTAAAAACCACAAGTCTACTACAATCTTTACATGGCAGTGATTCAGAAACTTAAAAGCTTACCAGGTACTGAGACAAGCATGTTGCTGTCAACGCTGAGCACTTTTAAGCTTCTAAGCTCACCAAGCTCAGGCGGCAGAACAGTCAGCTTGTTGTTATCAAGATAAAGTTTCTCAAGATTTGGCAACTGAGTAAGCTCTACAGGAAATACCTGTGCATGACTATACAGTTAAGCAAAATATCTTACTGTGCAAAATATCGCAGAGAAGCAAAACCAAACCGCCTAGTCATTTGCTTCAAATTTGGAAATCATATCATACATACGTAGCATAGTAACAAAAATTCACTTGCCAGAAATTATGGCGCCATGAATTCGAAGGCAACATGCACAGATTGAAATCCATTGCTTCAAATCGGTTCCACAATAAACAATACAAACCGAAGTAACATAAAACAGAGCAACAATAAAGCCAGCAAAATGAGCATCAAAACCGAAGAATTCCATTAGCAAAACACTCACCGATAAGCCACAGCCGGAAATAGTGAGCACCGCAAGACTCATCCAATGGTCACCGTAACCGGCAACGCCGTCGCCAACGTGCGGCGGCGGCGATGAAGAAGAAGAAGAGATATCGGAACGCAACAATCGAATCAAAACCCCGGTGCCATCACTCTGCTGGCCGGAGCCAACATCCTTGGCCACGGTGACGGCCCTGAGAGGCTCCCTCCTCTTCACAACCTTCATATCCAAATCCACATTGCCATGATCATCATCGGCTTCATCATCTTCACGAGGCCTCAGCTCAAGGACCACGGTGTCCTGCGGCGTCGGCAGCGCCACCATGAGCTGCGACTGAAGCTTCAGCGCAGCCTGATCCTCGTCCTCCGTCCCCGACCAATCCAATTCAATGCGGAACCCTAGCTCCTGATCCTGCTGCGATAGATTCGAGGAAGAGGAGGAAGGTGAAGACGACGAAGACGACGATTGTGAGGAGGTCGAGGTGCGGGCGAAATTCTCCGGCGGATCGTCGGTGCCATAGCTGAGAGTGAGGTGGAAGATCTCCGATGGCCTCTTCCATCCCAATCCCCAAGACATTGCTCTGAAAATCCCGATCGCAGATTCACGATTCAGTTACGCCCATCGCAATCGCTGAACGAATGAAACTGAATGATTCTACACAATGCCGAATGCTGAATTGTTTATCGAAGATTCAACGAAACAATAATCTCAGAATCAATGAATACAGCACAGACTGAGAGACTCGTGCACAGAAAGAGAGACACGTTCAGTTTGTCTGCGAAAATGATGAATGATTTTTCAAGTAGCAATGCAATGCAATGCTCAATAGAAAAATCATTAATTAAGATTAGTTTCAACGGTGTTCGGTATTTAATTTCTTTTTTAATTGCGATAGTATTTAGAACCTTTGAGTACACGCTTGTTAAATACTGAAATTTAGGTGACGCATTTTAATTTGGATTTGGACGAGCACATTCGAAGGAAGGAAGGAAGGAGCAATTGCCGGCTATTCTGAAAAAATGCGAAGGCGGTGACAGAAAGGAACATCGCTAGCGTTCATTTTAATTAATGGTGTATTTATTTGGTGTGAGCGATTGTAGCTAATGTTAAAACATAATTATTAGCTTGGCTCTTTTACCAAAAATAATAATGGTTAACTATGAATGTCCATCCATTTTGATAATATTTATCTATATACATCATTTTCAAATTATAGGGCTTACAGTGAAACGAATTATCTACATAATACGTTTAAGTGGTGATCGAATTACTGCACCTGTCAGATAAAAAAATGATCACCTGTGCACCAAAAAGTAGTGTAGTCAAACTGACTGTTTAAAGGGACATAGGAGACAATACAGCCAATAGTCAGCCAAATTATAAAAATGGCTAGCTGCCAAACGTTTTAATTAGACGTGATACAACCAAACGATTTATGAGGTCGGGACCACTATAAAAGGGGTCATTTTTGTGGTGTACCTAGCCGTTTCTCATCCTTTTGTTGTTTATTCAAATTTGGTAAGAGAGTTGGAGTGGGAAAAAAGTAGTATAAAAGGCATACGAGAAAACGATTTATAACGTAGAGATCAGTAAGGGCATTTCTCTGCAAATCTGTATGTGCAGGTAATTTTTTTAATTAAATATTATAATTATATTTATTTTATATAGTGTAGTACATTTACTTGAGTAGCATATTTTTTTTATTTGAATAATGTAGTGTATTTATTTTTATTCGTGTAATTATAGGAAATAATTACTTGAAATAGCTTAATGAATTTTTTTAGTTTATGTAGTTTACTATACATATTTAATTTATAGTCTATAAATTTAATTTAGTTTATATTATGCATGTTGAATTGTAGTATGCAAGTTTTGTTTATATTCTCTATTTTTTAATTAAATTTGTTTAGTTTATGGATGGCATTTATTTAAATGTTTGAGATTGCTAAGAGATTAGTAATTTTTGGCTAATTTATTTATATGTATTAATGTTTGTTTTAAGTCTGTATGATTAGTAATGTCTAGCCAAATTGTCCCTTGACACCTCGTGGCACGTGTTGAACGAATTAGTTGCACTGTTGAACGTGTATCATATAAATCATGTCAAACGTTTTATATGATATATTTCATTTAGCTGTAGGTCGTTTTGCTGTAATTCAAAACCTATTATATATTGGTAAATAATATCAAAATGGATGGACATCCGTAACTAACAATTTTTTCTTTTTTTTTTGGTATAAAAGCCTTGTTGGCTGTTCCATATGTAGAATTGATATGTTTTTCCAAATAAGTTTAGAATTAGATCCCCCGTTCATACCGCAGACGAAGACGACTTTGACCATCTTTGTGTATTCTTTTGCGATGAAGGGAAAACAAGTCCTTCTATTTTATCACTATGATGGTGAAGGATAACACAATCCTACCCATCTTTTTTTTGACCTTTACATGATCTAGTGTTTTATGCCATTTGATTTTATTTATACAGCTAAGATTTAAAGTGATAATAATTATATAAAAATTAAAATAATTACATAAAATAATAAAATAAAATGACAATATTTAAAATTACAAAATTAACCATCTCATAATTTTTAATCTCCTTCTCATCACTCTTCCTTCTCCTCTTCCCATCACTCCCGACTACTCCACCCTCCCTAGTTTCTCTTCCTGCATCCGCCCCTTCCTCATGCCCTTCACACTATCTTGCAAGACAACCACTATTATTGGCATGCCTTTGATATTCTTATTGTTGCATCCCATCTTTGAATTAAACTAGGAGAAAGATTGCATATCAAAATAACCTTGATGCTGGATCAGACTTATTGCACATCCACGATTTTACTTTTTTACATACATCGTAGAATCAGAAAACATATTTGAAGGCCAATCGTTGAAACCAGAGAAAAAAAGGGGGGAACTTGATCTAAATCTAAAAGGAAAAACTCAATCTTTTAATGAATCCATCCACCAAGTTAACCTCAATTTCCAGAAAAGCTCAAAACAAGATCAGAATCTTTGCGAAGGAAATGAAGGGTCGTGAAGCAGCTGGGCACAATGAGAAGGAGAAAGAACCGACAGTGTATGGGCCACGAAGGATGGGTAGAGTCGTGGTGGCAATTGGCGACCCGGGTAGCACAAGAGGCGGCACGCAGGCGAAGCAGTGGTTGCACGGCGGTGCACAATGTGAGTGAGTGATTAGAGATGGAATTAGAATTTAAATGAGGGTTAATTCAGTAATCTGACACTAAAAGTAAGCGGCCCATCCCAAGTTCCAGAAGATGCAAGGACCATGTTATCCCTCATCCACTATGATATAGAAGCAAATAGCAAGCAAATACTATCACAAATTCACAACAAAGGATTTTGTTATTTTTGGAGTGTAAAGAGGGCCTAAGCCCAAAAGAAAGAAACTGCACTATTCCAACTGAATTTCAGGGTGGAACACCCCTTGAGTATCACTAAAGCAAAACAAAACTGACCAGAAAACAGAAAACAAAAAAACTTAAATAAAAGAGAACAAAGCACCGGCACGCTCCACTGCGTGGTCACATCAGCCTTAACTTATTAAATGCTTCACAAAAAAATTCATAGTTTCATCCACGTAAAAAAATAAAAAATAATTTCATCATCTAAATTAGTTTTGATTTTTAAATTCATTCTCTATTTTTTTCAAATTTATTTTTTGACTCTTTAAATTGTCACACTGTTACGTCTCACGTCTAGTTCTATCAATCCCAAATTTTACATGACGTAATAGGTGGCACTAAATCGTAATACACCATAAAAAAAAAACAACCATAGCATTTTAGTTTCATACATTATATTATGTGGTTTTTGGGAGGCTTGATTTTTCTAGGTTTTATGTACAGTTTGATTTTTCATTCTAAGTGATGAGGGCGATTACAATGCCCAGGCTGATTTTAACTCTCAATGGTTATTGCAAGAGGCTCATGGTTAACAGTGATCTACATAGGTTTGTTGATTGAGTGTCGCTCAATATGGTGCAGAAGGGATATATAATAATGTGGTTCGGTGCCTAGTTTCTATGTGGCAGTAGCTGGTCTATATAGGAATTTCGTATCAAGTGGTTGTGGTTTATAGATAGTTTATGGTTGATATTCGTTTGACGTTAATGAATCTTTAAGACTTGATTACTTTACTTTCCAGTGGAGAAAGGTTCACAAGAATGACTCTTAATATAGTCTTTGATGGAGGTTAAAGTGAGATATAGGACATGTGACAATAGTTTGATGCCAGTTATATATGGTCAATATATAATTTGTTGCTAGTTATATATATAGGACACGTGACAATGTTAGTTTTGCCACTTTAGAGTCATTGTGAATATTCTGTGATGATTTTAGGCATGAAGGTAATGGTGTGATGATTTTAAGAATCAGAGGACAAGTTTAAGGAGAAAATAGTAAAATGAATTTGAAAGATAAAACAAATATGAATTTTGCCCAAAGATGATATGTTTCCTTTAATGTGTGAAACAACTTAACAGACACCGAAGCTTATATCCGGTGTATACTGCTTAGGAAAGCTGCAATCTTGAACCCAAAGGAAGTCTTGGCGTAATGGAAAGATTCATAGCTGCCCATCCCGAGGTTAAATATAAAATCGGCTCACTGCAGTCACTTGATCAATACATACATAATAATGACTTAAGCATCTCTAATTGCACTACACGGCTCATAAACTGGATCCTCCTAAAAGAATCACTTGAATGCCATATTATGGGGATTTTTTTTGGTCAAGGACCAATTTCGATCTTCAGAGGTACTAACTACTGAGTAATAACCCTAGCCAAGCTTCTTGTTAACTCATGCTCTAATATAACAACCATTGGCCGTGTCCACCATTGCAATAACGGTCCAATTCAATATTCATAAATGTCCTATGACCCAAATACGTATTCCCTTTGGATGGAATTTTAATTAGAGTTCCAGATTCTCTGCTGCTGAATTAAAAATTTCTCTTAACTCTTCCTTTACTACACTATCTACAAATATAAATTCAATTGCATTCTTTGATAGCTCAAACATTTCCTTCCTTCCAAGGCCTAGATAAACAGTCAAAACAACAAGCAGTCAACAATGGTTACCCACTGGTATCAATTACACTGGCTGCAAGAGTAAAGTGAAACCCACCCAATGAAGAAGCAGCAATCTTGTATTCGTTGGAGAGACTGGTAGAGAAAACACCCGAGTCATCTGTACACAGGACTAAAGGATGTTTTGCATCATACAAATCACCTGCATCAGCAAAAGCATGATGTTAGAGAGGATGCCTGAAGTTCCTTCCCCGACCGAAGTCTAGTATGCACTGTGCATGTTGATTATCAACAATATCCGCATTGAAAATTCGAAAATAAGTATAAGAACCTACCAAAATGGTGAGCATCTATCGATGGAATGGACAATGTTCTTATGTTTGATGTCAAACAAATTTCAACCTGGAAATGGTGAAGACACAATATATGATATGTAACCAGCTCTCTATAAATTGGGAAGAGACATTTTACAAAGCATTCAAACTTAGCTAATGAGATGCTTAATTAAAAATAAGAATTCATAGAGTTTCACTCAATCCAGATAAGATCAGAGTTATCAGACTTCACATTTGACAGAAAATTTTTGAAAAGTATGCTATACATAATATTTTGATTGATTTATTATCATAACACTGCCGCTTTTTTTATTTTATCATTAATGTGAAGGACTTGCAAAGTCTAACCGGAATGTTAGACAACTTCAACTTTCTCCAGTGCTCCTCCTCAAAGAAACAAGCATGTCCAATTCTATGGGGAAGAAAGTCAAGCATGTCATGTATCTCCTTTGGATTAGGTACCTAAAATCATGAGTCATAAAAGCACACCAGTCAGCGAAACACCACTGGTAACAGATACAGGAAAAGATTAACTCACCTCTCCACAGTGAAGAGTTACATAAAGGCCTTGTTCTCGAGCAAATTTCAATGCAGGTAAATATGTAATCCTACAAAAGATTTAAAAAGAGACTTTGGGCCAAAGCATTGATTTTTTAAAATTAAAATAAATTATTATACTAGAGTCCTATATCGAGTTCATATACCATTCACCAACATTCGGATTCCCAGACAGGTCAATTCCAACCACCCCAAAACGCCTCATTTCCAGTGCAAGTATGACCTGTTGCAAAGAAATGGAATGTTCAAGTGCAGCAACCAACAGACTTAAGTTTGCTGAAATTACTTAGCTTACAGTTTCCATAGCCGCTTCTGTTGTCTCCCTGCGATCTATGCTCAAGAGAAGCCTAATAAAGATTTTTCTTCTACTACTTCCATTGCATTTATCATTTGTGGCTGCAGGCAGATGATTTAAAAAACTTCTAGGTTCCTCACTGCAAGGAATGAAAGCCACGTCAACTGAACTGACAGCTCTTAGACCTTTCAGTACAGCTTCAATGTAAGAGCGTTTGCTCATTCCCAGTGACTCATTTTTCTGCATGGAATTAACCAAACATTTCCTTTGTCAAATAAACAGAAAAAGGAGCACAGTCCAAATAAGAGCTGAGCTCCTTTAATTACCTTCGGAGTGGTTCTCAATTCCAGATATACAACATTTTCTGATGCAAAATCTTCAACAACCTGCATTTATAACTTGCTTCCCTAAATGCAAAGCCAATGAATTTGGTATAATGACATCTAGATAGTAAGTACCAGGCTTTATCAGACATACTTCTTTTGCAATTCTTGTCACAGTCATGTGATCAGTAGTGAGAATGTGAATTACGTCAAACAACTTGAATACCTCAGTCAACGAACGATCATCTGTATTCACAAAATCAGAACTAGCATCAGTATTAACCTTTAAAACACGATGATGGTAAGTATGGAACACAAAAAGTGAGCTCAATAAACAAATAAACAGCAAGAGGGTTAGGCCCTGCTGGCATCATATTTGAAAATTCTGAAGTTCAGAAACAAAATAACCAATCGTCATGCCATATATTATTCTAAAACCAAAACCTATAAGTTGAAGTTGAATGGTTCTATTCTTTATTGTTTCTTATTGTTGTTTTCTTTTTCCCTCTCATAGCACAAACACTAGCAGCAGGGCATGTAACAATCAAAAGTATCAAGCCTCAAAATGAATGAATATCAAATCAACAACAGCAAAGGCGTACAAATTGAAAGACAGAAAAAATAAAAGGGGCATACTTTTAAGGATAACATGCTCCACTTGGGAGAAATCTATGACACCCTTGTCCCCCAAAGCTTTAGCGAGTTCTCTGTGCAAGAGCAAAAAAATGTAAAATCTCAGAGGAGGGTACTGAGCGTGGTGGAGAATGAGACAAAGCAAAAACAAAGCAAAGGGGCTAGTTAGAGTACAGGAGGGTGGAGTCTCTGATAGATCCATTGAGGTGAGCATGAAGTTCCACCTTTGGCATTGACACCCACCACTCCATCTCTTCTTCTTCCTCTTTCAGAACAACCTGCAACTCGCTCCTTCCTGGCTGGTGGGTATACTACTGGAACTGGGTGAGAAGACTCTGCCTTGTTGATATGATATGACTATGAGGTGACCATTGACTGAACTTATACAACCCAATAATTTGTTGGCTTATATCCTATTCATGGGGGAATCAGACAAACGGACAGCACAAATATTTTGTCCCAGAAGTCACAAACAACACTGTAATTCAATAGGAAAATGTTTTTCACTTTTTAAAAATTTGGACTTACCCTTGTTTATATGAGTTTATCGTGAACATGAAATTCATGCAATCGTCTCATTCATATAATTTTTTTAAGTAGTCAGTATAATACTTAATCATTTTTATTAATAAAGTAATGACTAATAATTTCTAGATGAGAATTTTTATAAGGAATAAATATCTGATCATAAAATTTTTTTTATACACACAACTTAAGAACTGAATTCTAATTAAAGATTTAAAAAACTTAACTATCAACTATACCTACTCTTGTGACTTTTACACACAATTTTCAAAACTTAGACTTACCCACCCTTATATGATGTTTAGAAAAAAAAGTTTTAAGAGTTTAGGTAAATTATACTCAATCTTTATAAAATTTAGTGTAATTATATTTATTATTATTTTATTTCATAAAATTACATTGATTTTTCTTATAAATTAATTCAGTAATTTAAGTGATCAGGATGTAATATGGGATATGTATATAATTATCAGTGATAAAATATTTTATTTTTATTTCATAATATTTCATGTGATAAGCAAGTATTTTATTCAATTAATATGTCAAATATTATCAAAATATTATAATTTTATTATTAGTAATTATGTATGTCACATGTTTTTTTTTGTCACTCAAATTAATAAACCAATATTTATAAAGTAAGTGTAATTTTAGTGAATTTTAAGTGCCTTTAGTATTACTATTGTTGTTGCAAGTGGTTTAGTAAGCAGTATAACATGAACAATTTCTACGACAGAATATTTAATATTTAAATTGTTATCTCATGAATAGAAAATAGGATATAGGAAATATGATCAAATGTTTGAATTTATTGTTGATCTAGTTACTTTATGTATGTTGAGATCAGGATAGTAGCATCACAGGATGTGTTGGAAAAATCATTAACCTTAGTACCCCTAGCTATCAAGGAGGCGATGTACCAAGTAGCCATAGAGCAGTCTTATGAGATATTAAACTTGGTATATCTAGCTACCAATGAGGCGGTATACCAAGCGGCAATGGAGGCAATCTTTTAAACTTCAACCTTGGCATACCTGCCTCATGAAAACGGATGTCAAGTAACCACGAAGGCAGGCTTTTCAAAGACTATAGAAGTTTAGGACAACCTAGTGAGGTGCCCATAGAGAACAATTATATTTACAGCAGCTATTATCATTCTTATGTATATATTTATCATGGTCAAAGTACTATTATTTATGATTCAGAGAAGTTTAGGGTTTTATTTTAAATGTGTGTGTGTGTATGGAATTGTTTTAGAGCTTGTTTAACTGTTATTATTATCATGATTTTATGTATCTTGGTTGTTGTCTCATAAAAGGGTTGAGAATTCACTTATTAAGTTTTAGATGAAACTCACCCTTCTCCTTTCTCCCATTACAAATATAGTTGCCTCCTGCCCTTTCCTAGCCACCTTGTCACAACTCGATTGGAACATGACCAACACATGAGAAATCCTATTCTACATAAACCTCATGACCTGTTGACTATTTCTACATGTATGCTTTGTTCATAAAAATCCATTTCAAATAGAAATTCTCTGTTTACATACAAATCACTTGTTCTTTAAAAATTTATAAGTAATCATCATTGGTGGCTCATAGGGTAAATTCAAAGTCCATATATCATAATACAACTTATATACTATAAGTTTGCTCTTTTTAAAACAACCATAAAACTAATACAAAAAAGTCATAGGAAACAAAATACAAAACATGCTCTATGGGGATCCCGCCCATTGTACCAAACATTCTAAACAAATAAGGATGTTTCACCTTAAGTGAAGCTTACCAGCCGAACTCTATTGTTGTTATGAAAAGGAGGCTATGAGGAACCTATAGTAGTTATAGTATCTGGAATAGAGGAAAAGAGGCGAAGGGTGAGTTTCTATTCAAAACTTAATGAGTGAATCCTCACCTTAAACCCCCTTCCATGGGACACCAAAGAAGCTATGCATAAAATCATAATAACATTAATAATACTCAAAGTCTTACATAATCAAGTATGCATATATATATATATATTATAAACTCAAAACATTTTTTCTATTTACTTTTTATCTAAAATCATAAAACTCATAGTGTAGTAAACAATAATGTTTGGTCTAAATATCATAATAATAATAAAATATCTAATTTAATATTGTTTGGTTTGTGGGTTTTTAAGAACTTAATCGGGTACCTAACTAGGTCTCATGTCTGTTATGTGAGATTGCCCTCAGGCAACTTGGATCAAGGTTAACAATTATTTTTTTGCCATTAACTCAATGGTTATTTCTCTATAGCTACCATCTAAACTAACTAAATAAATCCATCTAAATTTGAAAACCTTTAAAACCTTTTAGTTCTCTAGAGCTTTGAATCTATCTACTTCTAAAGTTTAACTTTAGCATAACTATGGCTATGAAATCATATCCAAGAGATCCCTTTGTAGGCATTTGTGATTTCATATTTCCAGAGGTATACGTCAACTATTCTGAATCTCATGAAGATTCAAGCTTTAAAATGGTTTTGACTAAATATCTCAAACTATCAAGCTTTTCATGAACTAGAAAAGTCAGCGTTATACTTTAAAATAGCAAAGTCTACAATTATAATTCTATTTTCTTCTCTAAACTGCATATCTAAGTGTAAAACTATTTCTAGAATTCAATTTAACGTTCATAACAGTTTTCCATAATCACAATTATCATTAAATACACTTAAAATCAATTCAACAAACATGGTTCCATGAGTTTTATCAAAAATATATTTCATACTCTAAATCACCAGCAAATATACAATCTAATAGTAAATTTCAAATCCTTGTAGGATTTCTCTAAAATCAAGCAATAAATCATATTTTCATGAAAATTATAATACACAACATAGAAATTACATATGCAAATCCACTCACCTAGATTGGTGAAATACAGGAACTTAACACCTCAATTTTTACTTAATTTTTACTATCATTAGGAATTACCAAATTACCGTAGGTAAATATTATATAAAATTTGAGACCAAACAATCCTTAATAAAGGAATATAACGTTAGAAGAGAAGTTACAAGTATTGCAAAAATTTTCTACGTGTAAAATGACCAAAATGCCCTGAGGTTATTTTACTCAGGAAATGAGTGGGCCCCACCCATCCTCAAGGGGATGTTTTGATGTTAATAAGGGATTGTTTGTGTTATGTGTGTTAATAGAGGAGAAAAATCCTAATTTTGAGCTACGCGAAATGACCAAAACGCCCTTACCTTTAAATTTTATTGCGTCCACTTAGCCGAACCTCACTAAAATGTGTTAAAAGGTGTTTTTAAGCCATGATTAACCATTGGTTAAGCTCGTGGTCTTTTTAAGTAAAATGACCGTTTTGCCCGTCCTTTGGTTTTACAAATTTTGAGATTTTTGATTTGTTAAAAACCTAAGCAATATTAGGCTCAAATTAAAGCTTATTAAATTCTAATTACTAATCTAGAGTCAAAATTATTTATTTAGATTGATTAGAACCTAAAATTGCTTAAAACACCCAAATTGCTTAGTAATTCACTTAAACCCTTAACCGTAAATTCTCTAAATTGCATGAATACCTTGCCTACACCTAAAAAATACATGGAACACACAAAATCCTCTTCCACAAGGCTGTAATGCACGAAATTATTGAGTAATAAGTCAGAAAATTATTACACAAAAATCCAAAGAATGAAAACAAAGAATCATGAAAACATGGAAACATGATTCCATGTTTTAAGCCACCAAACAAAATGATTTTTCTTCCTTATTTTTTTCTCTAATTTTTGGTCAGATTTCTTTCCTTCCTTTGTCCATTTATGAGCTGCAAAATCTCTATAAATAGGCATGCTTGAAGATAGTTTAGATGCTTAGTTCATAACTTACACAAATTCTAGTTTTAGGAGCACCAAAAGCTCTCATTTCCTCCTCCTCTTGGCTGAATTCTTTCTTCAAGTTTTCAAGAATATTTTCTTTCATTTCACTCAAGGAAACCAAGTTCTCTTCCTTTCCTTCAAATCAGATTAGGTAGGGAGTTGTTTTTAAGTTTATTTCTATGCTTTGCTAAGTGTTGTTCTTGGTTCAAAATGATGATTTCATGGATTTTCTCTAGTTTTTCCATTTGGTTTTCTTCTTCCTTTTCTTTGAACAATTCAGCCATATGGCCTAGGTGGGACTAAGATGATGGCTTGATGATGAGGACCTTGAGGGTGGGTTGTGAATCCATCACAAGTTAGGCCTCTAAAGCTTGAAAGTTCCACTTGATGCAAAACTTTAAAGAATAATATTTTTATGATGTTTTTATGATCTTGAGTTTAGAACTTGAAAGATGTATTTTTCACTTTGTCTTGCTAAGATATATTGGGTTGAATTTATATTTCTCTAAAGTCTTGGAGGAGCTCTAGTAAAGAAATAAAATGAACTTGCATCCATGTTTAAGTTTATGCCTTGCATAACCATGTTTACTTTCTATGTCATCACTAAATTCTCAAGAATGAATAAATGAACTTGCATATTCATGTTTAAATTTCAAGTTGTCACTTAATCTCTAAAGATAATAAAGAAGTTGCATCTCATGTTTATTTTATGCTCTCACTTTATTTTATAATGGCTAAAAGAGTCAATGCATGGCATGTTTATTTTATGTCATCACCTAAAAATCCTAGAGCTCAAAGACTTGCTTATGAATCATAAGCAAAGAAATGAGATAATTGGAGTTAAAGAATTTATTCTTTAAGAAGTCTTGAGAATTGGAGCTTAAAAAAAATGTAATTCTCATCCCCTCACCGGTCCTGTGCGGACTACCGCCGCTCCTGCTTAAGATTCTCTTCTCCCTCTACTGTCCTATTACCGCCTTCAGTTTCTTGCATCATGTTTATATTACAAGTTCTTGCATCATGTTTAATTTTTAAGTTATCACCTTAAATCTTAAAGATAAAGAAATAGAATTGCATATCATGTTTATAATTCCAAGCTATCACCTTATAAAGATAAGATTAAAATAAGGTTGCATAGCATGGTAATAATTCAAAGATGTCACCTAAATCTCTAAAGCTCAAGACTTGCTCCTTTTATCTTAAGTGAAAGATTTAATTATGAACATTCTTTCAAGTTATAAATCGGTCCCATGGTTAATTTAGGCCTAAAGTCCTATGACTTCTTTCAAGTTTAACAAAAGGAATTAGTTCTAAAAGAGTTTTAAAACTTTGTAAGAATTTTATGGGAAGCTAGTAATTTATGTGTACTTAAAATGTGATTTGATGCTTATTAAGAATTTGGTGTCATTGATTGATTCCCTGGTTTGTATGTTATAGTTGTTGTTGCAAACAATGAAAACTTATGCATGAAATAAAGACATATTCTGTTACTGGAAGAAAGTGTATTACCTAAAGAATGTAATTTGGAAAGATTCTGTAAGGAAAGATTTGGTATTTAAGCGTGTCCATTGTGACCCACCTCTTTCCTGGAATCTCTAGATGCATGATTACAGTTGGTATATATTATTCGGCATAAGACTATAAATGAGAAAATGTTATGATGATTATGAATGAAGAATTGTATTATGATATAACATGCAAAGACTTAAAGGTGACTCAAAATATATGAGAAAATGATCCTTTGGACCCCAAACTATAGGCGGTGAAAAGGTGATTCTTGCCCCTAGCTTGTTCTCTCAAAAGGGTAGACGGAATTTTACTTATCAAAAGGGATAAGTATGTGCTGGTGACGACTAGAAGGTATGAGCTCATAACCTAGATTACTCCCAAAAGGGTGGAGTATAGGGTGGCCCAGGAAAATGATGATGAAAGTAACTTTAAGTCACCTAAGAAACTAAGTAAATGCATTATGTGAATATGATGTTCTGCTATACATAGTATTTATGAGATGATGATGAGAAATATGATATTCTGCTATGCATAGTATTATGAAATGATGATGAGGAATATGATGTGATTTTATGCATAACTATTATATATGAAAGGAAAAGTTCATTATAAACATGACATGCTAAGTTTATGATGCATTATAAGACGCATGATTAAACCGAACCTCTGGAAGTATATTTTCGAACTTAATAAATCAATCTTAGCATGCTCACTATTTCATAATAACCCGAGGTTCCTGGGGACGATGATGATGACACAATGCATCATGAGGTGAGTACCCTACTGAGATTCTTTTTATAAGTTTCTCACTCCCTCTATTTTTCTTTCCATCTCGTCTTCAAAAATAGAAGGAAGCGTTCGTGAATCATATTGAGGCAGGAGTGAACTTGAATCCTTAGTTTCACTCGTATATTTCAGATATCTATCCCTATCCCTGAGTGTTATTACTAGGTGCCATTAATGGATGTCCTTCCATCCATATATTATTTATGTTTTATAGATTGCCTACACTTAGTCTTATTCTTTGGTAGGCAAAATATCTATATGATATGTAATTATGGATGCTGGATGATGGAGCCAATATATTATGATGTGATGTTTGTAAATTCCTATGTGTCTTTTAAATTTTGTTAAATCATTCACGTTAAGCGCGGCTCACGTTTTCAATTATGTTTAAAAAAAAAATGGCTCGTAATTTCACTAAGTATTTTCAAAGCATGATTAAGGAACTGAAGCAAAGAGTAAAGTCTAGTAATTAATCAGAACGCCTAGGTGTATTGGGTTAATTATTAGGTGTTATGCACCTACAAAACCTTGGGGAAGCAATAATAATACTACTATCTGGCATAGAATCAACACAAGCTCTAGATTAACATCTAATAAACCCTATTCACATAGATACAACTCTAACACAATGAAGGAACTCTTTTCCCTTGATAGACATGAGAATCACCCCAAGAACAAGGAGGAATTGAAGAAAATAGAGCAAAATCAAGAGAATAACATACCTTAAAGCCTTAGGAATTAAAGATTGGAGCTAGAATTGAGAAAAATGAAAGAAAATGGAGTTTGGAGGGTGAAGATATTTGGGAGGTGAAGTTCTTCGTGTTTTGAAGGAGAGAAGTGTGTGAGTGTTCTGGACCCGAAAACATAGGTTTTTATAAAAATTTTAACCGCTGCGCTTACTAGAGAGTATAAATTCTATTGTCACACCGTCTTATTGTTTCCTGACCATTGCAGTGCTCTAGAACTATTTTTCCCTAAACTTCAAGCTATAATTCAAGTATTGGTATGTGTTGTGGGTTGTCTCAATACTCATTTATTTAACTTTAAGTTAATATTCTCATTTATTTTATTCTCCATTAACTTTAAAACATAAATGTGAATAAGAAAATACACCCTATTTGGATTTAAATAAAATATCATAAAATTTAAAATCTCAATAATTCAAAATCTAAATTTTGAGTTTTAGTTTAAATTAGGAATTTTTAAGATTTCCTAAACTTGTGGACTAAAAATAAAATGCTTAAAGATTTCATAAAATTAATTAATAATCATTCTTTGACTTGTTTTCCTCTCAAGAACAATTACTGGACTTTTAATCGTAAGAATGAGGTTTTATTATATAGCCCTCCAAGAATATGTAGGATTTGACTTGGTAAAATTAAGACCATAAAAAATAAGGGTAACTGCACCTTCTTAGTTCAAAATTTTTTTCTAATCTTTTTATTTAAAATTAGGGTATTACACACCTCCTTTCCGCAGGAGATATTAGTTAGTGAGTTTACATTTGAGTGAAGTGCCCTTTTGTTATTCTTAGAGTGCTCTAGTGTTAATGTGTGAGGGTCTAGAACATAGAGTTATTTTGTATATTTTGCACTATGATTCAGATTTTTTTGTATTTACATAATTTTAGTTTTCATGATTTATTTTGTTGATAGAAAGTTAATATATTTTGTATTAAAGATACAAATTCAGAGTATGATTTATGATGAAATTATCAATTATGATGCTTTTGACTTCAAAGAAAAAGATATATATATATATATATATGAGATAAAATAATATTTTAGAAATAGATTTTATGTTAAAATATGCATGTAGAGACTTAGAGGTTAGGAAGCTTACGTGGAGATGAAATTTAATTGTCAAGTAACAATAAGCCTTTTTGATATATAAGGTTTATTTTTCTTATTTAATTAAATAATATAATAAATAAAGTTATTATTAAATAATAAAAATATATTAATAACTATATAATTATATAATAAATAATTATTAAACTAAATTAATAAATATTAAATAATTTTTAAAAATTAAATAAAAATAAACTATATTTAATATAAAAATTATAAATTATATACCAATAAAATATATAAATAAATAATATGTGGGATATTAAAGTAAGGATTAATAATAAAAAAATTTAATTTAATATTTATTATTGAATTAAAATTTAAATAATTATGATAAAAATACTAAAAAATATTAATTTAATAATTAGTTAATATTTATTTATAGTTAGAATTATTTTTAAATAAATGATAATATTATATTTTTTATAAATTTGAATAATTAAAAAAATTATTATTTTATATTTTATTTAATATTTATATATAATTAGAGTTATATGTAAATAAATAATAATATTATATAATATAAAATATAATATGTTATACAATATCATACCAAATGCATTATAATATTAAAAGTTTATCATTTTATCCTAAGTCTTATATTATCGAGTTTTATTCTATTAGGCATGTCAAACGAAACATGAGAATCAATTTTCCTGTATATTTGGAGGATGACTTCTAGATGTGATGTGTCCTCTTTTCATACTAGCCAGTTGTCAACAAAATTACTAGCTCATGCATAATAGAGATGTTAAAATGGCTCAACAGTTTCGTTAGGTATGCTCCACCAAAAGTCCCCCAAAAATTGAGGGGCGCAAAAAAATAATAGGTTGAAAAAGTAGAATTTATTTGGGTTACGGGTTAACTTGCCAAAAATTTAAAAAATTACTAAATTTTTTTTTAATGATTTGATTTTTTTTTCTCATTGTCACTGATATAGTGATATAGCATAATAGCGATATTGTCATTTGTCAAGTGTATGGACTTTATTTTTCAGTTTTCACATGTTTAATAGTATGGCTTTGTTTTTCACATTTGATGGTCTTCTACTCTTCTGGCCCTTCAATAGTTCAATTCAATATATGAGCTTTGTTTTTCACATGTTGTTTGGATTTGGATAATAAGTATTATTGTAATAGTATTTAATAACTAATAAATTTTGAATTTTTTTTTTAAAAGCTTGGCCCATGGGCCCACTCCAACTTAGGTAAACGAAAATTGTAGGCTAAAATTTTTTGAAGATTTAAAAATAAGTAACCCACTAAAGAATGATAGTTTTGCAGACGGTAATAAACCATTTTGACATCTTTTTTCAGCGCACTAGGCTTTATTCTTGTCGTATATAAAAGCATCAGCAAAAGAACAGTCGATTGTACGACATCAAAGAATATACATTGCATCTTCATACACATCATTGTCTGTTTGTCTTAAAGATCTGATCCCAGCATGTGTTCCCCACCCACCAGGTTGAATATAATTAGACGTAATTGCTTTATTATTTACAATCAACAAGCATTCACTTTTTCTTCTTCTTTTTTTTTTGCAAATTATCGCTTAAAAAATACTTCAGCATGACTAGTTTTGATGAATGAATCGAATAAAAATTGAAAATGGAACAGAGGAATATTTGATCTGAGCCCGTCTCACTTGTATTCTTTCGGCAAAATGATAATGACATAGAAAATTAATCCCACATGCTGGTCCTTGCCTGGCAACATTATGTAAGCGCTCGCATAATTTCAGAAGCCGTTTGTGTTCAGCTCAGCAAAAGCTTTCCAATGGACTCACGACATGGCTTTGTGTTTCATGCATGCGACCATTCCTTCTATATCACTATTAATAGTCATTCTCAAAAGACCTTATAATTTTAGTACATTATAAAGTTAATATATCTAATTAGAATTTATAATTAGATACATTAACATTTTAATGTATCAAAGTTATATAATTTTTAAAAATAATTATTAATATAGAATAAACGAAGCACGTCATTGCTGTACTGCAACGTGGAAATGGCAGCAATGGTGAAGAACACCGGCACTGATCAATCAGCTATAGTTGCCCTTGTCCCCTGAAGGGGCATATCTCTTACGACCCCAATAATGTGCTGGCAAACAACTGGTCCAGCAGGACATCTGTTTGCATTTGGATATTGGCGTCACTTGTGGCTGTTTCCCAATGGAGTGTAACCGATATTCATAATGTATCTAAAGCATCTCTGATGGAAGGTTTCATTTTGACATAGTTTTCAAAGGCAGACTAGTTGACTCATCAAAACACTAAGTCATTAGATCATTGATTTAATTGGTAGGTCATTAATTTAATTGATTAAACCAGATAGAATAAATTAATATATAAAATATAATTTAAGGCCACCTAATGTGTAATATATATAATAAATGTAACATATATATCAAAGAGTATGGTTGGCATAGTAGCAAACATGCTTTCACTTGCCCCCATGGTGGGGGTTCGAATCCTACCAATAGGATTTTTGCCAAAATTTCCGCATGCTCCCATGGTTGGTTTTGTTGCAATGATCAGCCACACATCACAAACCAATTGACCCGATTTTGATCATATGACAGTTAATTGGATCATATAACCAAACTGGACTTAATTCATCAATTTTAATCCAACCAACCAATCTGGTTTTTAAAACTATGCATTTTGAATCTCACTTTTGGCCATTAATATTTATAGATTATAATACTAATAAAATATTGGTGTAAAAAAAAAATCATTTGCTTTGCACAGTCATGTTCCCACAATAAAGCAATTATTGTCACATGCCAAATTTTTATTTTTCTTTCCCAATTGGTCTGTCCTTTAATGAGACAGGCCCAATTTCAAACTCGCTCCAACGCATGCACATGAAGAGAGATGATCCCAGCTCTTGGCCCAATGTAATTTGGGATGCTCAAGGAAGCTCTTTAATGAAGGTCAGAATTTCAAACTACTCCAATGCGTACACACACAAAGGGACGGTTCCAACTCTTGGTTTGGCTCAATGCAATTTGGGACGCTCCAAGAGCTGCATTGGAGCTTCTCTAATCAAAGACATTTTCTATTTTCCAATAATTTAAAAACTATTGAAAAAAAAATGAAATACTTGGACGCCACAAGTGAGGTAACGATTTTTCATGACCAAAACCAAAACATGCACTTAATTTGCTTTTTGCATGAATAATAGGGCATACAAGAGGCAGATAGATCATGAGAAAGGGATTTACGTCCGTTCCGCTATCCCTTCTCAACACTCTTGCCTTCAAGACAAACCAACTTTTTTTCCATTGAAAACCAAGGTTAAAGTTGAAAACTGGATATGTATAAAACTAGCTAGAGCATAAGGAATCATTCCTTAGCACTCACGCATGCACTCAATTGACAAAATCCCGGGACTGAACTCATTAGAATATTCGTCAACTGATAATTTGACAAAAACAAATTCCAAGGACTGAATTGTCATTTAACACGTGTGCTCTTTGAGAACTATTGTGTTGTACTCCCTCCCTCAACAAATGTACTAAGAAAAGTGAATAAATAATAGGGTAAATTACACTCATCTTCTTAAGATTTTAAAAATACAATTAATACTCCCTTGCAAATTTTAAGTATTTATATTAGGTTTAACTCTCATTCACAAAACAACTGATAATAAAATTAACAAAATGATATTTTTATTATATTAATTATTTTTAATTAATAAAATTATAAAAAAATACATGTACCCACTCTATTAAGTTTAGGATATTTTTATAATTTTACTAATTAAAAAAAGTTAATATCACAAAAATATCATTTGTTAAGTTTATTATTATAAGTGTTTAATGAGTGAAGTTGTAATATAAATACTTAAAATTTGACAAAGGAGGTGTAAGTGTAAGGAGGATAAATAGACATTTTCATAACCTTAGGAGAGGTGAGTGTAATTTACCTTAAATAATATAGTAATAGAGTATTTTTATATAAAATAATAGTGTATATAAAAGTGATAAATAATTTAATAATAGTGTATTTTTATATAAAATAATAGCGTATAAACTAATATATTTTAATGATCATTAATTATAAAGCACATTAAATTATTAAAAATAAAAAATTATTCTAATAATTATTAATTACTTACAAATACTATTGAAATAAAAAAACATATGTTTCATTATAATGTGAAATCGACATATTTTAAAAAAAATAATTTTATGTGGATGCCATTGAATTTGGATAACGTGGCCCAATCCTCGCTCCAATACACTAAGCAAATCTTCACTTCCTGTACACACTACACGCACAAAAGACAAGATCAATCTTCATTGACATATTGAAATTCCCATTTTCTCCAATCTCCGGTGACCGGAAAATGGCTGCCTGTGCCGGCGGCCAGATGTCGGTGTCCTCGGTGGTCCAGTTACGTGGACCAACAGGGCTAAGCTGCAGGAAGTGGAAGCTTGTGAAGTTTTGTAATGGTGAAGTCATGGGACGTAAGCTGAGGCTAACACGTGGTGGCGGTGGTGGTGGCAGTGGTTGCACTAAGAATGTTAGGAAACATATATGCATGTCTCTTACAACTGATGTGGCCAGTGAATCCAAGGTTTACCTGATATTCCTTTGCTTCTCTTCCTCTTTGGCACCCTATAGCTCAAAACGAAATCTCAGTCTACGAAGAAAAGAAAAGATGAGAGTTGAAACATCTCAATAAAATTTGGAAATCTGGGTGAGATATAACAGATAAGAAGAAATTTAGTGCAATAGATAGATTGAATTTTCAAATCAAGTTCTATTACCAAGGCCCTTTTTTTTATATTTTAATTCTTGTTTATTTTAAATAAATAGGACGCAGTCTTCTTTTTTTTTTGCTTGTCATTTTAATCATGGGTTCATAAGGAATATATTTGTAAACCATGGTCCATGGGCTTATTTTGTCAGAAGAAAATCTTTTGCTAAGTAATCTGCTGTTGAATTTATAATTACGGCCCATACTTTAATGGTAGGATACTTGGGTCCACCAGTACCACCACATCACCACCATTCACAAAGCTGATAGTGCTCACAAGTTATTTATTTATTCATTGACATGGGAATAGAAACTATAGCCTTTATCTCAAATTTATTCCATTGTCAATATTTGAGTTGTACCCAAGTTGCCATTTCTTTCAAGTATAATGATACTTGGAACTCCGCATAAGTTTACAAAATCTGGTGATGTGATACAATATGAACTTCACAAATTAAGGAAAATAAAAAAAAATAAAGAAGGTTTGAGAGGAACCACTTAAATTCGCTCCAGGGCAGTATCAATTACATTCTAGTGCATCTATTTGAGGAGAGTTCGTGTACGTAGATAAGTTATGTGGCTCAATTTATGTCACACCTGGAATGACATGCATACATGTCATTGGTTCATGCATAATTTGTAAAGAATTAGTTTATGTAACGTTAATCAAAGTTTTCGACGTGATGAATTGAGTGGGAATATGGGGTGGTGCAGTTGAGAGACCTGGATATGGAAAAAAGGGACGCAAGGACGGTAGTGGCAGTTATACTAGGTGGAGGAGCTGGAACCCGTCTCTTCCCTCTTACAAAGCGCCGAGCCAAACCTGCTGTGAGTTTCTTTCTATTACCATTCTTTTGCTATGAACTTAGTTAGTGGTGCCTACAGTGTTGCTACCCACCAAATTTTTGCTTTTATGAGGAGGACTTTTGCATTCAATGAGTAATGTCATGCAGCTACATATATGGCTATGGTAGGTTCCTATTGGAGGTGCTTACAGGCTGATTGATGTGCCGATGAGCAACTGCATCAACAGTGGTATCAACAAGGTGTACATTCTCACTCAGTTTAACTCAGCTTCACTCAACAGGCATATTGCGCGTGCTTACAACTCTGGCAGTGGAGTCACCTTTGGAGATGGCTATGTTGAGGTATCTATCATGTCATGTCCCATCTTTCACTCGCTTGCCCTCTAAGTCCTCTAATGAGAGTTAAGTGCGGCCGATAAGCAGCCAGCCATGTTCTAAATGATCTTTGAGAATAGATTAGTAAATGAAGAGCTGTAATCTGAAGATTATCTAAGAGTGCTTGTTCTATTTCAGGTTCTTGCTGCCACTCAAACTCCAGGGGAGGCAGGTAAACGGTGGTTTCAGGGTACTGCTGATGCTGTGAGGCAGTTCCACTGGCTCTTTGAGGTATAAAGCTATAGCAATTATAGAAACTACCTTTCTTTCCTCATCACAGCAAAGGCCTGGCAGAATCTAAAAGCTGGTTGGGTGTTAAGTGTGATGTTGTAGAATATGCTTTTCATGTTGTAGGACCCCAGAAGTAAGGATATCGAGGATGTATTGATCCTTTCTGGGATCACCTCTACCGAATGGACTATATGGACTTTGTTCAAGTAAGGCATCATGTCATCCAATCAATAGTTCTTTCCTCTTTCAATTCTGTTGATGCATTCAAAACATTGACTCTCAGATGTTTTGCCTCATCTTCATATCCAGAATCATCGGGAGAGTGGTGCAGATATCACTCTTCTTGTCTGCCAATGGATGACAGGTAGGTTGCTTGCCCCACATAACAGCTTTCTACTTATTTCAATATTGTAAATGATGCTGTGCCACTTTCTGTCTGTTTCTACATACATAATCACACACATGTAAAGCTTGAAACCACCATGACTCAGCTCCTTCTCTTTCGGTAGCATATAAACATACCAAGGACACAGCTAGGAGATTTTTTAGTGTTTTCGAATATAGTGAATCAGATCTTCAATTTATGAGTTAACACTGAATAAGAAACCAGCTTTTTTATAACTGCCTTATCATATATTGATGTCTAAAACTCTAGTGTTCATATATGACAGCCGTGCCTCAGATTTTGGTCTAATGAAGATAGATGATAAAGGAAGGATCCTTTCATTCAGTGAAAAGCCCAAAGGAGCAGACCTGAAAGCAATGGTAACAAAATGTTTGTCATACTTCTATTCTAACCACTAGGAGTTTCAAGAATTAGATTTACTGCTGACACTGCTTCATAATTTAGCAAGTAGACACAACCGTTCTGGGCCTTTCGAAGGAGGAGGCTCAAAAGAAACCATACATTGCATCTATGGGAGTGTACGTATTCAAGAAGGAGATACTTCTGAATCTATTAAGGTATTGATAATTATCTAGCGACGTGTGAGGTGTTTCCATGTGTTTCACATCACTTCATCTATCATGCTTTAAAAATACTGAAACATGCTTGAAAATGAATTGATCCATCCAATTGCAAAGTTTGTTTGCTAAGTGCTAAAAATTTATTTAACTTAGATGGCGGTTTCCAACTGCAAATGACTTTGGATCAGAGGTCATTCCTGCCTCAGCTAGAGAATTTTACATGAAGGTATGACTAAATAGAAGTATATGAAGGAACTATTCTCATATGATTTTATGGTGTGATAGTATTCATCATTCCATTTTAGTGCACTGGAATTTAGTCTACCCATGCAGCCGGGCACAACCAATCTGCACATGTCTTTGCACACATACACAGAGTTGAAGGATGAAAATAAAAAATTAGGAGAAATACCCATCAAAATTTTGGCTACTTCATGTTATGGCTCAAATGAAAGATTTTAAGGCTTTCCAGAAGAAGAGAGAGTGGAAACATGCCTATGGATCTAGCAGAAAATTCATTTTTACCTGTTATGAATATTTATGGAAAAAATTTGCATGCAGGCTTATCTCTTCAATGATTACTGGGAGGACATAGGGACCATCAGATCATTCTTTGAAGCAAATCTAGCCCTCACTGAGCATGTGAGTGTCAAATTTAACTGTATTGCCACTCTGATTGAGCTTCAATATCATGAATGTATCTAGTTCATTTCTAACTAGTGGAAGGCTATCCCACAGGTAAACATAAGCACCAGCAAACTTCAAGCTTTAAAAACTCAGCTACAATCATATTTTAATTAATATTTTTAGTTTAATTTCAAAGAACAATTTCCCTGTCCATGATGAGATGTATACCTTAACTAGAAAATCTTATGTAATTTTCAGCCACCAAGGTTTAGCTTTTATGTTGCAGCAAAACCAATGTATACATCAAGGAGAAACTTGCCGCCATCGAAGATTGACAATAGCAGGGTCAGTATCAGTCCTCAAACTTACTCTTCGGATTTTTATTAAGAAATCCACAATAAGGAGCACAAAAGCCATATCACTTGCTGAAGGGTGAACTTAAATTTATACAAACAAAACCAGAAACTTTATAATATATTGTTGCTTGCCTCTGTTATACTACAACATTTTTGTTTGTTCTTATGCAGATTGTTGATTCAATCATATCACATGGAAGCTTCGTGGATAGTTCCTTCATAGAGCACAGTGTAGTTGGAATCAGATCCAGAATAAACTCAAATGTTCACTTAAAGGTTTGGTGCACCAATTTCGGTTACAGAAGATGACAATGCATATTTTTACTAGAATTACCACAGATACCTGATTTATCAGTAGTGCAGCAGTTATCAAATTTATAGGTTAGACATTCCAAAAGTTTTTGTTAAGTGGAAATATAATACATACTCTTAGTAGAATATTCGTTTGGCTATATTTACTTCCTGGTTATGCTCATCTAGCTTATTTGTACCACCACACTTCTGTGCAGGATACAGTGATGCTGGGTGCTGATTTCTACGAAACTGACGCAGAAGTGGCGGCACTGTTGGCTGAGGGAAGAGTTCCAATAGGAATAGGAGAAAATACAAAAGTCAAGTACAGCCTGCAACTCTCACTCTGTTAACCATTAATTTCTCTTACTATAGTTTCTCACTTCTTGTCACATATCTGCAGAGACTCTATCATTGACAAAAATGCTAGAATTGGAAAGAATGTTGTGATCGCAAATTCAGAGGTAAGCTTTCTAAAACTATTTTAGAGCACCATATGAGGATGTGATACTAATAGCAACGCAACCCAACAAGAACAGCAAGATAGCAAGATATACTGAGCATATATGACTGTGAATAGAAGTGAAATGAGTGTAATGCAAATACAAGAGAAGGAGTTGAGCACTGAGTAGCTCACTCACTCCAAGCCCAAACCAGAATAATACCTGAATGCTCAACCCTCCCCATACAATGCAACAAATACTACCTTTCCCTTAACAACCCACGTGACGCACCCTCACTACACCTCTCCTACAAACCGTTAAGTCTCTCCACTCCTTAAGGTCCCACTAGAGTTAGTTACATTTGCTGATTCATTCAGCACCCTATCCCCATACTACCCCTATATTTCTTTCTCTTATAAACTTTCAGCACACCAGGTATTTTGTCTCTAACAATACCCCCTTCTTGAACAACCACCTTGTCCTCAAGGTGGAAATGAGGAAAACTTAATTTGATGTCCACAGCCGATTCCCAAGAGCTCTCGAATTCTGGTAGATCCTTCCAGCGAATCAGCACCTCATAATCTCCTTGGGTATTAACCCTAGTAGCTAAGACCTCAGCTGGTTCCACCTTCAGTTCCCATTCCTCTGTAAGACCTTTAGGCAGCGGCTGGCACTTCACTTCAGGTGCTACACACCTTTTCAACAAAGATACATGAAACACAGGATGTACCCGAGAATCTTCTGGTAGGAGTAACCTGTATGCGACCTTGCCGACCCTCTCAATGACTTCAAAGGGTCCATAAAATCTAGGACTCAATTTCTGATTGATGCGCTTGGCTAAAGTCTTCAGCCTATAGGGCTGAATCTTCAAAAAGACCTTCTCCCCAACTTCAAACTCCACATCTCTCCTTTTATGATCAGCCTGTACTTTCATCCTTGCCTGTGCTTTATTCAAATACCATTTCAACTCTTCTAGCATCAGGTTCCTCTCAGCCAGCAGCTGGTTTACCTCCTCTACAGCTGAAGGAGTTATGTCTCCTTTAATTAGTGCTGGGGTTCTCTCCATATAGGATTTTGAAGGGACAGTTATTTGCTGCTGAATGAAAAGAGGTGTTGAACCACAATTCGGCCCAAGGCAGCCACTTACTCCAGTGTTTTGGTTTTGCACTTGAGAAACACCTTAGATAAGTTTCTAGACATCGATTTACGACTTCGGTTTGCCCATCCGTTTGCGGATGGTAAGCCGAACTATACTTCAATTTAGTTCCAGCTTGCTTGAATAATTCAGCCCAAAAAGAGCTCATGAACACCCTGTCCCTCTCAGTCACTATAGAGGACGGAAAGCCATGCAACCTGACAACCTCCTTAATGAATAAACCAGCCACCTCTTTTGCAGAGAAAGGGTGAGAAAGTCCAGAAAATGAACATATTTCGATAATCTATCCACAACAACTAAAATAGTATCCATACCTTGGGCTTTTGGGAGTCCTCCTATGAAATCCATAGATATATCCTCCCATACTTTGGAAGGAATTGGTAGGGGTTGCAAAAGGCCGGGTGACAGTGTTTGATACTTGTTCCTCCAGCAAATCTCACATCCTTGCACATATTTCTGGATAGCCTGTCGCATCCCTCCCACCAAACCAGCCCCCCTATGCGTTTATAAGTCCTAAAAGCCTGAGTGCCCTCCTAATGCTGAATCATGGAACTCCTGTAACAACACGGGAATTCTAGGGGAATTTGGGGAATCACTCCTGCCCTTGTAAATAATCTCCCTTTTGGAGTTCAAACCCTGCTGGAACTTCTACCCTTGAATCAACCCTTGAAGAATGGTTCTCAGCTTCTCATCCCCTGTACTTCTTCCTCCAGTCCCTCCCACTCCTGGAAAGTGACCGATGATATAGCACCTAAGTTGGTCCTTCTTGATAGGGCATCTGCTGCCCGTTCTCCTTCCAGCCTTGTATTTAATCTCAAAGTCAAACCCCAATAATTTCGTAACCCACCTCTCCTGCTCTCCCATAAGTGCTGATCTACTAAGAATCTCAGACTCTTTAGTCTGAGTGCACTATGAATCGCCTCCCCAGATAATGCCTCCATTTCTGAACTCCATGACAATTGCCATGAGTTCCCTTTTACACAGATTTCTGCGCCCTTTCTGATAACTTCTAACTCAGGAAAGCTATCGCCTTCCTTCCTGCATTAGGACAGCCCTAATCCCTTGCCTAAGGCATCAGTCTCGATCACAAAAACCTTCCCAAAATCCGGAAAGAACTGGGAAGTAGTCATTACCTGCTTCAGTTGGTCAAAGGCTGATTGGGCCTCCCTGCTCCACTGGAAACAATCCTTCTTGAGGCTGAGTCAAAGGCCATGCTATTTTCCGTACCCTCGAACAAAGCGGCGGTAGCCTGATACCCAGGAAAGCCAGTAACCCCTTCAAATCCTTAGGAGGCCAGGCTATCATGGCCTCAATCTTCTTTGGTCCACGCAACCCTACTCCAAAATGATATGGCCCAGGTACTCGATCTCAATTGCCCAAAGGAGCACTTCTTCTTATTAATGTAGAGACGATGCTGTCTCAGGAGTTCCAACACCTTCATTAAATGCTCCTTATGGTTTCTGATTTGCTATAGATCAGTATATCATCAAAAAACACCAACGCGAAACGTCTCAGAAACGGCTTCAGGACAGTGTTCATAAGGGCCTGGAATGTAGAGGGAGCATTCGTGAGGCCGAACGCATGACGAGAAACTCATAATGCCCTCATGAGTGCGAAGGCAGTCTTCTCAACGTCCTCTCTCGCATCCTTATCTGATGATAATTTAGATAGGTTTCAAAAATGCAGGCACCACCCAGTTCATCCAATAACTCATCGATGACTTGGTATGGGAAATTTATCAGGTATGGTTACCTTGTTTAGAGCACGGTAATCAACGCAAATCTCCATCCGCCATCCTTCTTCGGACTAGAATCACAGGACTAGAGTATGGACTCGTGCTGGGTCTCAATAATGCCCGATGTCATCATTTCGCCAATGATTTTCTCAATTTCGTTCTTCTGGAAGTACGGTACCTGTACGGCCTTATGTTGGGTATAGGCGCACCTTCCTTCAGGTTAATGGAGTGATCATGGGCCCGCTGCGTGGTAGGCCATCAGGTAAGTGGCATACATCCCATCCTGTTGCAGTAACTCCTTAAAAACTTCAGGAGTCTCCTCTGTGATGGTTTCCCCTTGGACGGTCTCATCACTTTTCTCTAAACAAGGAGTCACCAAGTAGCCTTCACCATTCGCCTTGAGGGTCTTGAGAGTTGTCTTCCATGACGCCTTGGTCGTTCCAGTGGGATCGCCTTATCCGTTCCACCCGCCCAACCTTCCATTGAATGCATTGCTTCTGAAAGTTGGCATGGATATCGCCCAAACTTGCAATCCACCCATAGCCCAGCACAAGATCCGCACTACCCAACTCTAGCACAAAGAAAGGTTGCGTGATGGTTGACCCCTGAATCTTGATTCCCACATTTCGCAAAGGCCAAAACCCGCTTGATCTTCCACCCACCTCACCGTGAAGGGAACTGGTTTCACTGTGAGTCGAAGGTGTGAGACCAAAGAGCGGAGATGAAGTTTGCGTCTCCCCGTGTCCACCAAGACAATGACCCCAGTGTCGCCCACTTTTCCTTGGACCTTGAACGACTTATGAGGACGGTGAAGCCTTGGAGTGTATCCAAGGTGAGATGCACGGACTTCATGGCGAGCTCAATCCCTGGTTCCTCTTGCTCGTCACCTCACTTGCGGACCCGTCTTCCTTCTCTGATCCTCTAAGCGTCAAGTGGTAGTGCCGAAGTCGGCACACATGCTCTCGGTCCCACCGCTCACCACACTTGAAGCACGCCCCGGCCCGTCATGTAATTCATCTTGGGACAGGCGTCGTGCTCCCCCTTTGCCCAGGTCCACGTTTCTCACATGCGTAGGTGGTGGAAGTGAGTTGCTGTGTTGCTTCTGGAAGGAACCAAGGGGGTCTTGTATGTTGTTGGGCCTTTGGAGTGGCCCAACCCGCGATCGAGGGTCCAACCCCACCCCTCGCCATTCATTGTTCCGCTCCTCCAGCATAAGGGCCTTGTCTTTCACCTCGCGAGGGAGCCCAACTCCAAACTCTTAATCTCGGCCCGTAAACCTCCACGCAACCCATTAACGAAAATTCCTTTCAACATTTCCCTGTCCATGTTGCGCATGGGCCCTAAAACTCTCGAATTCCTCGATGTAGTCCAACACTGAACCTCTTTGGCGCAAGCGAAGCAGTGGCCCATAAGGGTCTTTGAGTACCCCAGGCTGAAGCGCGAGTGATGGCTTCCGAAACGCGCCAGGGAGGAAACTGAGTTTGTTCCTCCCACACTTGATACCGTATAACGCCTTCCCTCAAGTGCCAGCATCACCACCTCGAACTTCTCCTTAGCTTCAATGTCATTGACGCGAATAGCGCTCAATCTTCACGAGCCAGCCTAGCACATCCTCGCCGCGAAAATCGGAACCTCCATCCTCCGATCACGAGCACGACGGAGGGGACTGTCGTAGTCATCGGGGCGGACCGGTTTGGCCACGCGACGCTCCGGTGGTGAGGATGGCCAACGAGGGAGTGGGGGGAGCCCCGATCATCGTGGTCCGAGACCGCGAGTCATGGTGCTCGCTCCGAGGTGGAGAAGGGGTATGGTGGCGCCCTGATCCCTCAAACCCCATCCCGGTCATCCGCGTCTCCCGGAGGACGGCCGTGGTGGTGGTGGTGACCGCCGCTGGCGTCGCGGTCGTCCATCCTCTCCAGCAGCATCATCACGCGATCCAGCTTCGTTCGGGCTCTGCCACCTGATCCTCCATTAAGCAGCGTCCATGTAAAAAAGGCCACACAAAGCGTCCAGGAAGGGGCTCTGAATACCAATTAATAGCAACGCAACCCAACAAGAACAGCAAGATAGCAAGATATATTGAGTATATATGACTGTGAATAGAAGTGAAATGAGTGTAATGCAAATACAAGAGAAGGAGTTGAGCATGAGTAGCTCACTCACTCCAAGCCCAAACCAGAATAATACCTGAATGCTCAACCCTCCCCATACAATGCAACAAATACTACCTTTCCCTTAACAACCCACGTGACGCACCCTCACTACACCCTCTCCTACAAACCGTTAAGTCTCTCCACTCCCTAAGGTCCCACTAGAGTTAGTTACATTTGCTGATTCATTCAGCACCCCTATCCCCATACTACCCCTATATTTCTTTCTCTTATAAACTTTCAGCACACCAGGTATTTTGTCTCTAACAGATACATCTACTGGCTGATACAAAATCTCCCTTTATTTGGAGTTATGATATTCTTACTTACTCCATAATTTATATGTAAAATTTTTACTCTGTAAAATCACCAAATCATTGTATAACAACTGAACTTCGCATAGATTTTACCTGAACACTTGAGATTGCTTTTACCCCTCACAGTAAGTGTGAGACAATTATTGTTCTTTTACTGAGATGTCATGAGAACTCAAGATTTTATCAAGCTATAAAAGAAAACAAAAGAAAAGAAAAAATAAATCATTTAAACGACACAAATGAGGCAAGGACTCTTTAATGATGAAATTTTCTTTTGAATGAACTGCAGGGCATACAAGAGGCTGATAGATCTTCAGAAGGGTTTTACATCCGTTCTGGTGTAACCATTGTATTGAAAAACTCAGTAATTGAAGATGGAACTGTCATATAATAAATGCAGTAATTCACCCTTCATTTGCTTTGATCCATTTTGCCATGGATTTTAGGATGGGAATCTTGTGGTTTTTATAATTTTTTTTGAAAAAAAAAAATCAAATGTCAATGTGCTATCCCAATTTACAGAGAAGATTCATATATCACACGTCTTATATTCCCATTCCGCATAGTTGCAGAGGTTGTAATTGGTAATTACACATCGTTAGAGAGGACGCTCTTGTGGAAAAATTACATAGCACGTATGCTTTTATAGACGAACGAAAGTTAGACTCAGGAGCGATTCAAGTAGGCCGAACCCATAAAAATTACCTCATGAACTTACCAACGAAAGAGAAGATTTCAGATTTCTCACAAATTTCACATTATCTCATAGCACCTATTTTAAAAACCATCAATCGGTTGAGCAAAAAATCAGCCGGTAAGAAATTTAAAAAACTTGTTCCTTGTGTCCTAATCCTAATTGTTTTATAATATGCATTGATATTTTTAAATTTTTAGAATAACAAATGTTTATATTTTCATTGAATAAATAAATTTTAGTTTTAATTCCTTAACCTATGTCCTAAAAGTACAAGGTAACAGAACCTTTTTAGTAGTTTATCATGTTCTTAAAGAAATAAGGGCCCAACCACTTCAGTTCCCAAACGAAAACTAAAGTATTGAGCATGCTTGGATCTATTTCTTAGGAAATAATCTTTTCTCCCTTTAAAACTTCTCAGTAAGATTTTGATTATAAAATATTTTATACTCAACAATTTAATTGAAACACACAAATAATGTATCGTATTCAAGGTTCATGGAATAAGCTCTTCACAATTAAACATCAACTCATTTTCATATTTCTGCAGAACAAACCGCTCTGCTGGAGCTAAAATGCTGGTAACAGTACATTTCACGTCAGAAAAGGGTTTCCTACATGTCCTCCCTGCTCGATGAAGATAATCTACTGCAGTATTTGGCAAATCAAAGTTGTAAATGTGAGACATTTCAGGAAGATCAACTCCTCTAGCAGCTATATCTGTTGCTACAAGGAGATATCCACCTCCTTTGCGAACTTCCTGAATCAAAGACAAAGCAAACAGTTGTTACCATCCTTTTTTTCATTTCACCAATGCCATTTACTCACAATACACATATTTTCATGCTACCGTCTTAAACAAGCATGCTCACGGCATAACGTAATTCCAGGCTTTAGAAGAGTGTGATTTGAGAATCAAAACTTGTTTCAAACTCAGCCATAAGCTACGTAGCATTGACTGATAAATAACTGTTAAAACACATTTAGATGTGGAAACCAGAGGTCAACAATGCAAGGATACTGGAAAATTGCAGGGATCAAAACAACCTTATCAATATCAATCCACTGAATGGAACTTACCAACAGTGAAACTGCTCGTGAATTGAAATTCATATCATCTTCGAGAAGGACAATATCTAAAGACCCTTGATATGATGTCTTCAGAAAGTCAATGAGAATGGACGTCGATGGAGCATTTCCAGCCCTTTTGGACTTCTCAGACTGCATGACATAATATGTAATAGTTACCTTGACTAGTCAAACAAACATTAAATGTGGACATATTGGCTAATCATGTGAAAGGGTATCAACTGTCCCGTAATAATTAATACAAGCAACCAAGTCCAATACGAGTAGCTCAAGAGCCAAAACATCTGAGATCTAAATAGATTACCAAGCATCTGATGAGTATCGATTTTAAACTGTGGTACAGGCAAATGATCATAAAGAAATAAGGAATTTTATGCTCTAAAATGCAGGATGCACTACTTTAGAATAAGTAACAACCACTCATGAGGAAATTGAAGGAGTAAAAATATACTGGGCTTCGGCACTATAACCAAATATATATATAACAAATATACAGTTTGTTATCTGTAAGCTTGTATTTCATCAAAATCTTAAGCCTAAAATTAGTGGTTACCGACCATGTACTTTCTCTTGAGAGTGCATACAGCACTTTAGAGTATCCAAGAAACTAATTCAACAGCTCAAGCACTACCAACCTTTGCAACTGCTTGAGTATGATTTCAAATGGCAATACAGGCAAAATCATTAAAAAAATAAGCATCCAATCCAACCACGCTAGTACTAAATAACATCACAACATACGCAAGACTCATCATTTAATATGTGCATTGGATAATAATTATGCAACAGCAGATGGTACAACTTACAATGTGCAGTATCCAATTAACTTCAGTCATGATTTCATAATCCAACAGAGAAGAAGTAGGAGGAGGTAATAGTAAGAAATATATTCTCAGCATACCTGTTCACCAACAAATATAATGCTAGACTCAGGTGCATCAGATTGTATCAAGGATAACAGGGTTTGTAGTTTCTGTTTAGCATTGCATATCTGATGATTGAAAAAGCATTAGAAATTTAGTATTAACGATTCTATATACATTTTTCCAAGGCAGGTAAATAGGCTAGCAATTTAAACAAACAATGCATAGATAAACTCTTCTTAAATGAAAGAAATACGTTAAGTTTCTTTTATACTCAAGATTTCTTACTATGAATCTATGACACAGGCGAGATGGCATGGGCTCCACTGGGCTGACGTGAATATGTATCACATCACTCTGGAAAACAAATAAGAGCAGCTTCAAGAAGTCAGAGTGAACTTTTTAAGGTTCCTCAAAAACAATAAAATAATCAGATCAGCAGACCTTAGTCCATTTCTGCTGCACACAGTCATGAAGAAAGCGTCTGTGCTGTGGTATAGATGCACTGGCAAAAACTGTCTGACGGTTATTGCAGGATGAATATGAAGTCAAAAGCTTCCGAAGAGAACTGACTTGCTTTGAAGAATTGAAAATGAAGTCAACCTGAACAGATAAAAAATTGAACTTCAATGTCCAAAACCATATGTAAATAAAGATTAATGAAAGTGCTCAGAGGCACGGTCAAAAAGAGGCTGGCAGGGCTTATATAATTTCAGGTCGTATAATTTTTACAGGTATACTTCTCAGATTATAATTTCTGAGAGGTGTGAACACCCCCTCCTGATCTTATAATTGTAGCTTCACTTATGAAAAGTGGAAATAATGAAATCCAATATGCTGAAAAAATTTAATATTCCTTTAAATGACTTCATTAGTTCAACCATCCACCATTTTCCATTTCTTTTAACTGCATTAGATTGAATTGATGGATGATAATTGAGATGAGTAACTAAACGAAGTTTTTAAAGAAATTCTAGGTGCATGGGGTTCAGTCATATGTTTTAAAGCATGCAGACACACGCAAAGACACTGAAACATAGCAAATCTGGAAACCTGCTTTCTCATGGCAGTACAGTTACTGAAAACTGTGCAAAGACTGACTGATTTAAGTTGCAAAGAACAAAGCTTTTACCTCATCAACTATCAGCACCCTCACAGATTCAAGCAAGAAAATTTGTCTTTCAAGCATTTGGCATAAACTGCTGACTGTTGCAACAACTATTGTTGGAGGCTCTGCCTAAAATTTGAGAAAGTTAAACAATCCTGAATTAACAGGAAAGGAGACTTCTCTATAAGACTCAATGCTGCCAGTGCCAGTGATCAGTTAAAGATAAGATTTAAAAAAATGTAAAAAGTGGTATACTGGTTTCAATCAGAGCTATCATATATGATAGAAACCACACAAGAAAATAATGAAGAAGATACTGGTATTACTGAAAAATGATGAAGACAGTATGCAAGACAAGGGGAAATAATTTGGAGCACTAAGCAGCTCCTACTCTCCAATTCCCAAAATAGCCAAAAGCTAGCTAATACTCACCCACTACCCAACAATTATACCCTTTTCCCCTAAGAGAATAATGCCAATCATTCCCACGCCCAACCTCTCAGCATGACACTCACAAACACCTGCACAGTTAGTTACAATTGGCCCCACCTGGCTCACACCCCTCTCCTAACTTACTATTTCCCAAGTTGCCCCTGAATTTCTTTCTCTTCTACACTTTTATCCATCCGGAATTCTATCTCTAACAATATATAATTATTATGTCACATGTGTAACAGACTCAATCAACTTTAAGCAGCTGAGTGTCAGAATGTGAATGTACGGGTTAAATAATTGTTAGTATTTGTATTTTGCAGAATATACATACCAACACATCAGTTTCCTAGAATTAATTGACAATTGAGTACCAATGATTCAAAGTATGTGCATCCATTAATATCTGTAGCAGAAAAAAGTAGAATAAAAGAAAATGTAAATGAATGAACTGCATGTCTTCATCAGCTGCAGACATTGTTTTTAGTCAAAAAATTATCATACAGACAGAAAAATATAAGAAGCAAGCAGCAAGTCAATTTCCTTTCAAATAATCTCCAAAAAGATTAAAAGATGGTTGATCCTGTCGTCTTCAGTAGAAATAAAAAATTACAGTAGCAACAGTTGGTTAGCCACCACATCTATTCGGTTCAAAAAGACAATAAAATACAATATAATAAAACTCACTGAAGAAGAAAAATGAAAGGGTTCAACCTTTAACCAAGTCTTGTGTCTTCTCAATGTTCCTCCATCTAATAGAGCCATGATGGTACATGACTTCTGCTCCCCGACTCCAGTTGGCTTTGCAGCCAACATCCTAGCAACTTTAGTGACCTTGCCAATTAAACGTTTTCACTCAGTAATTAGCTCTTTCCAAGGGAACTCCCCTGATATGTTGTGCAAAGAAAATTATCATGTCGTTATCACATCATAACTCATGAGCATTCTTACTTGCATGCCAAGTTCACGGGTGGGCACCAAAACTAGTGCTTGCACAGAAGATTTGCAGAGTTGATGATCGAATATATCAAAAGGAGGTATGTAAGTGTCTTCCCAGAACCTGTCTAGATATTATATAAAATAAGGTTACAGATCCACCTCTGTTATTTCGCAATAAATGTAAGTGCAGCACAGAGGAAGATAAGTGGACAAGGATGACGAGGTAGGACAACAATAGGAGACACAGAGAGAAGTACAAAAGAAACTACATAGAACTGCAACTTGTACATGTGCAAAAGAAATGAAGCCATGTCAGCAACCTAATAAGTAATAACCAATGAATCAAAACTTACAAATACCTGTGTAGAAAGTTTCTTACCATCTCAGAACTGAATCAAGGGAATTTTATTTTAGAGCAGGCCAAGCAAGATAGACAACTTTTGTAACAAAGGAGTGAAATAAACAGGAAGTAGGTTGGTTTGAAACTCGATAATTTAGTATCTTCAAATGGAAATGATACAAAGTAGGACTACAGAGAAGACAATTTAGACAATAAAGAATAAATTGTATTCAATCTGAAAGGAGCAGATTAACCTGAGCATGAAGTATACAGTCACGCCCGGAAAACAGAAAAGGCAATGCCTTCCTCTGGACATCTGTAGGCATGACATATCCAATCTCTTCCATCCTGAAACATATTACAGTTAAGTACCCCAAAACACTTTATTCAATCAAATAGAATGATGGACACAAGATCAGGATAGCTCAACTAAACTTTTGACACTTTACAACAACAATTCAGTGCAAAAAAAATGAAGGAATGTCTTCAAAAACTAAGCAAAGCAGAAGCAAGCTAAATCACCAAATTTCATTTTGGGTCCTAGAGAGAGAGAGTCCAAAATCTGTTTTGGCAATATCCAATAACAATAAAGAAGAAAAAGGGAAGATTTTGAAACTGCCTTTGCAATACATGGCTGGGAACATGAGGTTGGCATAGTTCTCTCAAAGTGGGAGTGTTGTTCACTGCATCATCATCAGCTTGAAGGGTTATGGGAGAATGGTTGGTGAGTGCTTGCAGGGTTCTGAAGTTTGAGAGAGCACAATGAGGAGGGTAGATGGTTCGGTTAAGGTTATGTGAATGAGGAGGAAGATAACAAGTTGGGTTTTGAGATGAAGAAGGAACACGCAAAGTTGAGAGACGCGAGACCGAAAGAGTGAAAGTGTGAGTGTCCATGGAATGGAGAGGGAGGGAGGGTCCTCTGTGGCACAAGTCCCAAAGGACAACTCAGTCAACACAGAACAGAAACATGGATTACTACGGGATTTTCTGCTAAATGATGATGCACGGGTTTTTTTTTTTGGTCGTGAATACAGGGTTTGCTTTGGACCACCTTATTTATTGGTGCCTTTGTTTGTTTCTTCCTTTTGGGCTTTGGCCCATCAAATGATCCAATATACCAAAAACTTCAAGAAAAGAGAGGTGAATGCCTGTCTGGAATAGGGCCTTGGTTTGGGGTTGTGAAGTTAAGTGAGCTCAGCCCGCCAAGATTGATAAAATCTATATATATATATATATATATATATATATATATATATATATACATATCACATGAAAAAAGTGATTTATTATAAAAGTGAGAGGAATAAATCTGGACAATATAATCATATATGATTAAGATTTAAAGATAATTAATGGCAATTATTACTCACATCCTTATTTAGAAAAGTAATGTTTCTTTATATTTTAATCTTAATAATTGATATAAGATCTAATGGTAAAATCACTCATCTCACTCTCATAATAAACATATTTTCTATGTGATACGTTATATATATATATATATAATAAAATTTGCTATAATTTTTTTTTAATAATCAGATTTTTCAAAATAATATATAAATATTGACATTTCAAGTGCAAATATTGAAAATAAAAACATAACTATTTATTTGTATGAAAGTTAATTTGAATGATTCAACAACATTTGCGAAATATAGTCTAAATAGACGTTTGAGTTGAGTGTAAAAAACCTTTTCTTTTTTGGTGGTGGTAAGTTTAGATTGAGCAAAATTCTTGTCCCCTTCAAGGTCAGAATTTTGTTGTCTTCAGGTTGATCGCTTTTATACTTATAAGATGCTTATAGATCACCATTAACAGAAAAACATGATAATGAAACCCAAATCATAATAATTGTATATGAGTGGAAGGTTAGAAAAATTATTGAGTGTACAATATTAAAATAATAATGCAACTATGATGAAGAAAAATTATTGAAGTTAAATTTAAAAGAAATGAATTTAATTTATATATATGGTCAATGTGCATCAAAACTAAATTTAAAAGATATTCTAATGAAACTTAAAAAATTTTAATTTTAATATACTGATAATATAAATAATTTTATATTATTATTCAATCAAATTTCTATATTTATATAATTTTTAAATAGTTGAGATAAAAATTAATTATATTTATTAATATGATATTAAATGATTAGACAATATATAAAACTCATTTATATGCGACAAAATAAAATCCCATAAAAAGAATTCTAAAGGAACCTAGTTATTAAATAACTAATATATTAATTTAAGAATTTAATTTAACAAATAATAGTAACAAAATCAAAGAGGATGGGTTGATTGGATCAAAATCAAAGAAAGCGGCTGCTGACTCGGAACTTTCCTGCGTGTTCTGTTGTGCCTCCCCCTTTTCCTCTTCTCTTCTTTCCGCAATTCCCTTTCTTTGACCTTTTACACTCTCTCTCTCTCTCTCTCTCCTGTTTTCTAGGGCTCTTTAATTCATTCTTCATCTTCTCCTACTTCACCCCAAAGTTTCCTCCAACTCTCTGCACCTACCTATCTATCCATGGCAGCTCTCACCACCTCCTCTTCTTCTTCCTCTTCCCCTCCTCCGTCTCTCTCACACATGCCACCAATTTCAGCTCCTTCGTCTTCTGCCGCGTTCGACGACTGCACCGACGATGCCTGCAGCATTTGTCTTGAGCCCTTCACCACTCATGACCCCGCCACTGTATGATCCTCACCACACTCTCCTTGTCTCCCTTTTTTTCACTTTTTATTGTTCAATCTCGCACACATTACTTCAAGTTGTCTGTGCTGAACTCATAGTTTTGCTGCAATACTGTTGTTACTAATGTATGTTGGCCTTGTTCTGATTCTTAAAAAGTTTCCCGTCTTGTTGGGTTATTCAACAGGGTCTTGGGTGCGTGTTTCTGATGGGCTAGTGTTCTGTAGTTTCAAGAGATTGGTATCATGTAACCCCAAAAAAAAAAAATGAGAGATTGGTATCATAGTATGCTTGGTTTGGGAATTTGATGCATATTTTTCACTTACATGTTTGGAGAACTTTTCGAAAAATGTAAGCTTTTACTTTGTTTTAATTGTTTGAAGATACATGCGTGGATCTGTTTCTGTCAGTGGCAGTGTCTTCTCTGATGCAAATGCTGGGGAAGTTTTGCCATGCGTTTGTTTGTTTAGCCATCATAAGGGATGATGATACACATTGAACCAACGAGAAATTGACTTACACACAAGGTGTATTTTTGTACTCGTGGTGTAGTTCTCCCTTATTCTTGCACCAGTTAATTTAACATCTTGATCTAGATGGGTATTTGAAGATTAAGGTTGATGAACCCGTGAGTGTTAAATGTTTTCATCCATGAGAGTTCATGTGTCAAACTCTGGACTCACTAATCCCATTTTTAAGTCTATCTGTGGTTGAAGAATTAAAATCTAGATCTAATTCTAAAATCTGAATATTTATTGACATATTTCTTTTTCAACTCCAGATTACCAGTTGCAAACATGAATATCATCTGCACTGTATTATTGAATGGTAAGCCTAATTGCTCGATAAATATATATATATCATGTTTGGTCTTTCTGTATTTTTTAAGGCATGGAAAATAATGCTATTGTTTGTTTACATCTCTCTCTTTTTGTCCCCCTCTAGGTCTCAGAGAAGCAAAGAGTGCCCAATATGTTGGCAATTATTTAGCTTGAAAGACCCTACCAGGTATTTGTTTCTCATGGAAAACTTCTGTATCTTCCCTGCAGTTGCACCCCCACCTGAATCTTTTATACATTCGTTTTGATAGTATGCTTTGTAGTTTTAAGTTTTAATCAATCACCTATCTTTTCTTAGCCAGGAGCTTCTAACTGCAGTGGAGGCTGAAAAACGCTTAAGATCAAGAAATGTATATTCATCTGCATTCACTAATTCTCATAGCACCCTTGAACGACGTAATGATGTTCATGTGAGTGATAATATTCATCTGCATTAATCTGTTTTGTTTTGTTAATATTTATTTTTATGGGTTGAGTAGAACACAAGTATCATTTCATTGATTTGAGAAAAAATATATGATTATTTGATGGTAGGAAAATTATTTTGTGGCAGGATGATTCTTGTTCAGATGACTCTGATTTTGATGAACAACTTATGCAGCACCTAGTTGCTGCTGCAAGTAGAGCCCGTTATGTTCACAGACGGGAAAGGCAGAGATATTCTGAAGCAGGTCCATCAGAGGCTTTTGTTTTTAACCCCTCTATGCCTGCTTCTGGAATGCAACCAACACTTACAACTTCACTATCTGGGGGTAGTTCACCAACTTCTGGTGTACCATCTTCTGACATTCAACCTCCAAGATCTGCTTTTTCTCCTGTTGACTCGGTTGCAAGAAATACTGTTTCTGAGAGTGATGATGCCCCTTTCAAACCCAGGTATACAAAGCAATGCAATTAGTTATTCATCAGGAAGCTTATGCTGTTCCTAGAGCATTCACTCATTAATTTCTCCTGCTGTTCTTTGGTCATGTTTAATGGTCTCCATAGCCGGCCACCACTTGAGAGTGCAAGGAGACTAAACACTGCTGAGATGTTTTCCTTCCCTGAGTCCATCAAATCAAAAATTTCTGCTGCTTCAGCCAGGTAGACAGACATTGCTGTGCACTTTTTACATGCTCCTATAAGAATCTCATTGGTGCTAATATATTATATACAAATATAAATATTGTAACAGATATCAGGAGTCACTCTCAAAAAGTACGCGAGGGCTTAAAGAGAAGTTAATTGCACGTAATGCCTCAGTGAAGGAGCTAAGTAAAGGTGTTCAACGAGAGATGAATGCAGGCATTGCTGGTGTTGCACGGATCATTGAACGCCTTGATCTTACCTCAAAACGGTCTACTACTTCAGGCATCCCCGTGAAAGGGAAGTCTGCGCAAGAGAATAATGGTATTGGGCAGTCCCCTAGTGATGATAGTGCAGTTTTGGTTTGTCATGTTAGTTCAGACAGTCCCGCGCTGGTTTCTAACATAGTTGCCGGTGAAGTGGGAATTCCTCCTCCTTCGAGTGTTCAGGTTACTACATCTAATCCTTATTTTGTACATTGAAAATTAGTTGATTACAATAAGTTAACTGATGCTGTGATAACAATAAATAAAACAAATACACAGAGTTTTAGCTTAATGTTTGCAATTAGTTGACAAAGTTGCAGTTTCAAAAGATGAGTGCCTCTGGACTAATTTTAAAATGACATTTTTGCTTATACTTATAGGTGGCTAATTCTAATTCTTTACATTACATATTTACATGTGTTTATTTTCTTCATTTTAGAGTGGACATGAAGCTGTGAAGACTTAAGCTCCGATGGTTAAAAATCTAATATGGTGTCTCACCAGTCCAGGAAGAGGCCTGCAATGCAAGTGACGACCTGATGTCCAATGTACCAGTTGGTATGCGTCCTGCATTTGGGCAATAATTTGCAGGAATTCTAATTAAATGTGATCTGTTTACAGATCCAGTGCTTTCTTCTGTTTTGGATAATGTGCCACTCTATCATATATATATTATAGACTGCATAGATTCTTATCCATGTTTGTCGCTTTTCTAAAGCCTTTTACAATTTACATTATGATAATTGAATGATCTTAATGAAATAGTAGAATCTCTCTGCTTTACAGCATCCAACTTAACTAATTTGATCCCAGACTAAATATCACTCATATTACGTATGTTATTTCACTACCTGGTTCGGTTGTATAGTTTGTTAGTTTAAAGCTCTTGGAATAAATGTTATGCTTGTTATTGCTTGCTGTTGAAGTCACAATTTGCATGGTAATAAGTTTCAACAATTATTGTTATGGAAGGAAGAAAAATTTGGCAATTTATTCTCAATAATATCACACGTGAGGAGGATTAGGGACTGTAAACAAAACCAACACACAAATTTTATTCATCTGAATACTCTCCACTCTAATTTAAAAATACATCCAAACAAACATGTTCGGGGCTCATTCCACAGGCACATCTTAGCCAAGTAGTCTTTGTAATAGTGCTGCTTATTCACGTGCAAATATGTAGGCCTAAATCCCACAATAGCAGTCAGTATTAAGTATTCACTATCATCCCACCTGCAAAAAATCCCACAATCTATTATAAGCTTATAATTCAACTATTGCTACTATAGAAAACACAGAAAGACAAGAAGCAGCCACGAACCATTTGGATGGAGAACTTGGCCAGTAAAGTAGGAAGAATCCTGAGGGCATGCCAAGAATAAATAACACGGTGCAATCTCTGAAGGATGTGCAGCTCGATTCATTGGCACCTCTGACCCCAAGTTCTGGATCTTCTCAGCTGGCATGGATGCTGGTTGTATTGGCGTCCAAACTGGACCAGGAGCCACAGCATTCACCCGAATTCCCCTATTCGCCAGCATCTGAGCAAGACCTCTAGTGAAGGCCACAATGGCTCCCTTTGTTGCCGTGTAGTCCAGAGCTTGTGGATTCCCACTGTAGGCGTCAACTGAAGTTGAGTTGATGATGGAACTCCCTTCCTTCATGTGCTTCAAAGCATGCCTGCACACAAAGCCTTTTGGGGTCAGGAGATTTTTGTTTAGTCTAAAGCAAAATCCAGTTGGATGGATTGTTCCATACCTGACCAAGTAGAACTGTGAAAACATATTGGTCTTGAAGACTCTTTCAAGCTGATCTTCAGTGATTTCCTCTACTGATCTTCTCAAGTGCTGCTCACCTGCATTGTTCACTAGAACATCAATGCGTCCATATTCTTTCACAACAAGATCAACCACCTGCTTGCAGTTCTCATCATATCCAATATCTGCAGCTATCGCCAAAGGATCTTGTGCATCACTTGTCTTGGCTTCTAGCAGCATCTTTAGAGTGTCATCCTTGTCTCTGTCCTCGTGGCCCTTAACGTATGTAAAGGCCACGGCTGCACCCTCTTTAAAAAACCCAAGCACACTGCTCTGCCAATCCCAGAGTCACCTCCTGTCACCAACGCCACCTTTCCCTGCACATATTATAGCCACACCATTAATCCTTACTAACATCGCATTCAAAGATTTTATGGACAAGAAGCATGGATAGACTAGTAAAGCATCTTGTCTAATAACATTTCGATAATGAGAGGACACAGAAATACTATAACAATATAGAACTTAAAATATACCTAACATGAGTCACCAATGAGAAAACAGACACACACCCCAACACAATGAGGTCTAAAATTTTTAGATTACATAGTTTACATTGGATTGTGTTGCCTTAACACTCACAGGGAATGAAAAATTCGTAGCACATCATATATGGTGAATTATGGTGCCTACCCGCAGCTTATTGGCGGGCCTGTAGTCAGGATTTATGGCTTGTGGGAGTGGTTCCATGACATACTCTTTGCCTGGCTGAGTTTCCTGGCTCTGAGGTGGGAACTTTGGCTCATAGCTCGTCATTTTTGCAGAATCAGAAACAGGTTACGTAGACTTTGTGGTGCTTGAAGCTGAGTGTATGGTACGAGGATATATAGAGGTTTATGAGTTAGAACCAACCAACTACTTGGTGTTAAGATGAGGAGAGGTGTGTATTGTAGTAGGGATGAGTAATGTCCTCAAAGAAGGAATGGAAGCCAAGTCGAATGTGATGGGGTGCCACGTACAAGTGCATGCTTGCCAACGTGTCATATGACAATCTCAAGGGGTCCTTGGCCAAGCGGTGGAGTTCAGCAGCATGTGTGTGAGTGTGATCATGGAGACGAGTAAAAAAGATGAGCTTGTACACTAAGTTTCATGCTAAATCTTGTCCTTCCAGCTTATCTGATGCTAACTGCTGTTTCTCTAATGGTTCTATGAAGATGAAGATAAATTAAAACCAAATGACAGAACGTGAATAGAAAATAGACACACAAAAGTGAGTAGTTATTTATTTCAGTTAAAATTGTCAAATCATTATTTCAATCATTGGTCCCAATTTCTGTTAATCGATCAGCTTATAACTATCTAGAAAATAGGCTTTTAAATAAGTTTTATATGATATTTAATTTTTGTTTATAATTATAAATAAATGTATATCAATTAAAAGAGAAACATCTTTCCACCATTATTATCTGTGACATTGTTAAGAGATAAACCAAACTTATTCATATCATCATCCAGGTTGAAGAGTTAAGGTTAAACTTTGCTTTAGAAGATTCTTAAATAAAGTAGAATTCAAGTTAAATTAGTATTTATCTAGGTAATATTTGACTAGTCAAAAAATTTCAATAAACTTTACTACCACTTTGCTTATAGATTAAGATAGATTTTATTATTGTTATATTGTGTAGCTTTGCCTATATAAAGGTCACTCCAAGCATTATTTGTAACATATGAAGTTGTGATATGAAGAGAGTGATATGAATTTGAAGTGAGTTTGTTAAGTATTCATTCCTCTTCCTTACTCCTATGATGTGCCATTATGCTTAGAAAGTGAGAGAAAAATATTAGTGTTGTGTGAAAGAGATCCTGGGTGAGTAAGTCTTTAATATCAACATTGACTTCAATTAAGAATTTAGCAATAAGGACCGAATTTAGTTCAACCTCAAACTACAAACCTGGCAAGACTCCACCTTTAGTTTCAGTTGATAGCCAGTTCATTCCCTAGAAGACGACTTGGATGTATCATATGTGAACATGACACTAGTAGAAGTATATATAGTACAGGCATACATGCATCAATAGGACTGCTGATAACGGAAAACCTGCTCCAAACTAATAAATACTGAAGTTATGGAACACAAAACACGGAGCTGATATGCTGAATTCTACCTCTTTGCGAGTAACCTTTGCTTCCTGGAAAAAGGGATTATGATATTGACCAGTGACAACTAAAAAATCATTAACGGAAGGAATAATGCGTGCATAATTGATAGGAACATATCACATCACAGCAGAGATAGGATGAACGTGTAGGGTGTGAAATGCATGTATAACTAATTATATTGATGGTAATTTATATATATATATATATATATATATATATGGAAAACTTAATCTGAATTTATCACTAGTTTTCATACTTACGGAGGGTATAAAGTAAAATCATTTGATCCTTCCTCCTCCAGCCTCCACCTTATTTCATTTCATCCTTTTAATACATATATCATTCTGCTAGTTCGCTAAAGTGGATATAAAGAAAAAACAAAAGATTCAATTTAGTAATGTCCAAAAACGAAAAGCTCTTGAGGCATATTTGCCCCTTTGGTCATTGTTGGGATCCGGGTGCTGATCATGTCATGTGGACCATCATTTAGTTATAGCAAAGATGACCAATATAGGTTTAGGGAAAGAACACAATTGCATGTACGAGGACTTGGCTGTTTATTGTTAGGTGCTATACTTATCCTCTCATTGGACCCCTCTTGGAAAAGGAAGGTCACGAATGAAACATCTTGTTATCGGAATGAACCCGAAAAGTATATATGTCTATGTGAGCTCTGTTATTTGAAAAAACTTGTCTCTAAATGCGTGATTGAAGTGATCCAGAGAAGAACATGCCACATACGACGAAGAAATTCTTAGTTAAATCCATTTGAGTAGTTTTTTTTTACTTCTCTTTTTGTTGAAAAGATATCTGAATTGAGTTAATAAATGGGTGGGGGTGGGTTATCTAATGGTATTTTTAGGTTATGTCAGCTAGGCTTATCTAATGGTTTGATTTTTATTTGACAAAGGCATTTCCTTCTTTTAATGAGAAAGGGAATTGGAAAAACAAAGTGTTCAATACGATGGTATTGCTAGCTGCATTAGTCGACAAGTATTACTTTCCCATCAATTGGCACCGGTCTAATTCAAAATAAAAAAGAACTAAGATATCGCTTTGATGGGATACATGAACAGAAAAAATAAAATGAGTTTCCTTTCCTCAAGGACGTCAGCTTCAAAGAAATTTTCTAAACTTTTTATATGATAAAGGAGGAAAAGATAGATATATCATTATGAGATTCCATCCCAATCATATCAAAGGATTCTTTGTCAATTTGGTTCAATATAACAGGGCATTCTTGTACACCAAACCTTGCCATTGAGGCTAGAGTCGGCCGAGACTAATTGATTGACAATTTTTCGCAAAAAGAAAAAGGATCGACAATTTCATTATTATTAACGGCAAATAGCGAAAATCCCAAAGGTTATGCCTGCAATCATGTTCAACGCTTTGCTAATAATGCTGATAGAATCATGTAGATGAACACCAACTATGTATCTGTGTTATTATGTCCCTATGTTAAAATACTATGAGCACATTTAGATGTGTGTTTTCTGATTAAAAAAGGTTTCTTTAATTTTTGTTTGTTTTTCTAATATATTCGGATAATTTTTTTAAGTAAAAACAAAATCACTAGAAAAAATAAATTTTTTTTTTATAGAAGCTCAAATTTTCATTTTCTAAAAAAAAAAAACTTTGTTATAATATAAAAAAGATGTTTAATAATAAATAAAGATCTTTTAATATTATTGTTTATAGCAAATTTTGACACTGATATTGTCAATAATAAATAATTAACAATTTCCTATGCAAACAAATTGCTTTAAGAAGCGTATATGACAAACTTAGGAGTTTGGATGAAGCGTTTGTTTTTCAAGATCTCAATTAATGAAGCGAAAACTACTCTTCTTAGGTTCTCACGAAAAGAATCGAGTGTCAAATTGTTTTTTATGAAATGAGGATGGAATGAGATGTAATGTGATTTGTGTTGTGATAATGTAAATGAAATGCTTGATAGATTTAGAAGAAGAAGAAACTACAAAATGTAAATTGATTGACAAACTGAAGATAAAGTACAAACAAATGTAAAGGAATTAAAGACAGAAATTGAAAAAATCTAATCCTAGGAAAGCAAGAAAGAGGGTTGAGAACAATACTCAATTAACTCTGACTCTGTTTAGTCATTGGAGACGTTTTTAGAGTGAATGTGTGAGTGAAAATTCCAACCCTTACAATCCGTATGGAACTAGTATTTATAGATAACCTAAGACTTAGGATCTTAACACTTGTCTCTGGCCTTTAGATGTTGCCCACGTGGTTTTGACAATTTCATGGTTTGTCATTCGCTCTCTATCACCATTTATTACGTCTTTATGAGCTTCTCAATAACTACTAAAAGGTAAATAACCATCAATTGACGAACGCTTGTCTTAAACTACTATGACAGTCTTCTCTAAATCTTCAGAATTTTCTAAGTCTTCAAATGACGAACTATGACTTCGACTTGTCGATCCTCGACCATGAGAATTTTTCATCATTTGTAATCATCATTTGTTTTACTAATCTCCTGGGTTTTAAAATTTTCCAAGTCCAAATGACAAACTTTCATTTCGACTTCCTAAATGTCAAAAATCGAACAGAAGACTTCGTCAACATTACTTTGTCAAAATATCTAACGAAAGAACCACCAATGTCGATTTGTCAGCTGATCTTCCTTAGGTTTTGACATACCATTTTGACAAACCAAAGATTTTGTTAAGTTAGCATTTCCTAAGTTCTTATCATGTCAAACCCTTAATTGACCTTCAAGCTACCAAAGTCGAATATTAATTCGACAATCTGACACTTAAAAGAAATTTGGTGCCAACAATTATATTTAAATATAAATTCATGTTACATCCAAACATAAATTAACTTTTAATTTTAAAAAAAATCTTAATTAAAAAGATCTATTAAAAAAATATCATTTCTAAAAAGTACGTCCAACCAAAATCTATGACTAATATGGGATAGGGTACTTTCCCAAATCGAACTTCTTATACTTGGTCATAGTGAGTCTATTACTCTATTATCATGTCAAAAGGTTTTTATTTTTTTACTAACTCAAAATTTTGCTTAGAAATTAGTAATTTTATTTAAAATGATCTGTTATCTTTTGACGCTCGAGCATCTATACATTGATGATTTGTTCATCTCTGAGGCAACTGGTTATATTTATTTAAGAATATGGTCCGTGTAAAAGGAAAAAGGGTTGGAGGACTTTAGAAACGAGTGAAAACTGATAAATATCTTGCCATAACGTATGATTGAATTGAAATTATGCATATCTTGCATTTTCCATCTTACCAAACAGATATGGACTGCACAAATTAAGCGGATATATATGTGTAGAAAAGCAAAAATCAAATATGAAAGAAATAGAATCAGAAACAAGGATATATAAATTAAGTCATCAAACCAGATAACAATTATTCACCCTTGTCCACATGGTGAAGGGTTACAAGACCTTGGGTAAACCTTCCTGTAATAGGCTGATGAGTACGTAATAGTATATATATGACATTCCTATGTACATATTGACCATAGAATTATCACCTAAGAGACTAAAGAATTAGACCCATAGATAATTAAATTTGGCAAGGTAACTAATCAGTAGAAATTCTTCATAATTATACAGCTCTGCAGAAGGATATGTCTATATATCCTCAGCCATTTCTTGGTTTGAGAGAATTTGTCATAGGAACCTGAGAAACCATTCTTGTGTCTTGACACTGCCTTTGATTTTTTGCGTGTGAAGCAGATCTTCCTTTCCTGTACCTCCTTCTTGGCTGTGTGGACTGGGAATAAACACCCCTGTCCCTTTGCTTTGTCTTATCAAAGTCTGCTCATAGATGAAAGCAGCAGGATGTGGAGGAAGATGGATTGCTCCAGATAAAGGCTGCAAAAGTAGTTGAAACTAGCATGTGAAATTAAGATCATATGTATTGGATGTAACCTATTTTCAATATGCCATAATTGGAATAGAAGAGTGGATATATGTTATGTGTGGAGATGCAAGTAGTTAAGAACCTGAAGAGTGTCTGGACGACAACAAGCAATTGGGTCTTCTTCATCTTCATCCATAATTAGGAGAGAAATTTGCTTGCTCAAATCTGCAAAGAAAAGATCATCTTCCAGTTCCACAGCAACTTCCATATCTGTGTTTAGTTAGTCTAGTCTATATGGTGAGTTGAAGTGTTTTTCTCTAGTTTGGCATGAAACCAAGTGTTAGAGTCTCTAATCTCACTCTTTCTAGTTCCAATACCTATGTCTCTTTTCTTCTGTTGCCCAAACTCACGGGATTTTAATTATATAGGGAAAAAAGGGTCAAGTATATGGGGTGAGTTGAAACGTATGAGATGGGCATGTGAGTTGGTGGGGTCATGATCATAGTTGGCCAATCTGTCTAATAAGACCCACATGCCCTCCCACTAGAATCATGGAAGTGTATTATGATATTATCCAGTTAAGAAAAAAAGATGAGGAACAGCAGGCAACAACCCGTGTCCAGATATCTAATATAATCTAAGATAGATTCAATCCACATTCCATCCCTAGCTTACTTGGTTGTGGATAGTCCTATCTAATTCTCTCCCTAGAACAGCAAGTTTTGCCTTGCATGTGTCACAATGAATTTTTGTCCCAAATGTCCTTATCTGTTTTGTGTCTTCTAGCGGTTGCCCATGGTTAAGATTGAACCAGCAAGACAAATCCTGTATGCGTAACGGTCAGTGGATCTTCATGTTGAACAACTTGCAATGGGGCCCAACTCCAATAGTATCAAAGACTATTTGCGACCTTTTTGGAGTAACAGGTCAGTACGTGGCTCAATACATTTTAGTTACTGCTTGGTACAGTCACAAAACAACTTGCTTAGCCTTACTGTGTCAGTCAGTCGTCCAAAAACCTGGTGGTATGCGAGCTTTTGAAAGTCTTGGGTCGATTCCATATTGATATTATTAGTTATTGATATTAGTGAGGTTTGGATGAAATGACGGCTCTTCCGTTTCTACTCTACGTGTTTAACTTTATGGTCATTTTTGGGGTCATTTGTACGGGGTCGCTGCATTGCATTGCATTTGCATGTAGTGATTTTAAGCCAAGGTATTCCACTATTCGTTAATCTATATATTGGGACGCATGGAGTTTACAAAGAGTATGATTTTGAGGTAGTTATATTGTTGTTCAATTAATTTTTTGTATTTGTCTGACCTTTTGTCAATATGGTATATAATTGCATGTTTAATTATTTCAATTTTTCTTATTGATTGATTTTTTAAGCATTTCTCTTGAAAATATATTCCCCTTAAATTTTACTTGTGAAAACTAAGATACTTGTAAATAGTCCAAAACGAAAGCTACGGGCTTTAATTTGTCTTAAACGAAACGACTATGTAAGTGTGTGATTTCTGGCAAAAGCAGCGTGTAATGCGATTCCACGCCTATCTATTTGCCTTGGATAAACATCAGTAAATAGTAGGTGCCTGGTACCAGAGAATCTTCAAAGGTATCAATCATTCATCGCCACAAAATGATACTACTCACATCACATGTGCGCACTTCTGTAGCACAAGTTAAATTGACAATCCATCCCCATCAAGATATTCAAAGTGAAGTACAGCATTTTAAGAGACGGAAAATGGGCAGTGAGAAACACTCGAGCAACTTTATTCCATCTGATATCCATGCTCTGACTGTGCTCCCATCAATCTCTAAGCGCATATGACAAAATGGAATTGCCAAAAAATCGTGGCCTTTGAGCAACAAATCCGCAATATTGGAAATAGAACACGTGTTGGAAATCATGATGGATTACAAAAAATGATACTATGCAGCAAGTAATAGTCAGCTGTTCTTTAACTTCTTCAGCTAATAGTCAGCTGCCTTCATCAGTTGTTTGTTTACATTCAGAAGAAAGAAGATTGCTTCATCAGTGTACAAGAAATAATCAGTATAGAGACAAGTAAAGAGAAGAAAAAGATTTATTCTCTCTCTCTCTCTCTCTCTCTCTCTCTCTCTCTCTCTCTCTCTATAATTTCCCTTCCACTCAGATGGAGGTAGCCACCAATGAAATTATACAGAGCTGTGAGTACAACAGAACTTGATGTATGGTAATTGGTAAACCATAACGAAGACTACAAAGTCATCTTCTTCCTTTTTGTTATTGGTCATGAAGATTTTGAGTGGAATGTTTTTATCTGTCGTAAATAATAAGAAATGGAAGACTTGTCAGGTCTTAAAGGTGAGAATTTATCCTTCAAAAAGCCTTGACCATATTAAACATTTGGTCTCCAAATTGGTGCCCTTTGTTGATTACGACACTCATACAGGTTAATTTGCATTACACGGATGTTGCCTCTCTAAATTTTTCATTGTGTACTAACAAGATACAAATTTCAAAGATGCGCAATCACAGAAAAAATTGATAGTGAGTAAAAGTCTCAAACTTATGACGTGATCACAGCTATCCTGTATTTATGGTCGAAAGTGATCATTTGTTCTCTATTTTGACTGATGAACCAAAAAATTCAGTCAAGGAAAAACACAACTTCAGTCAACTGATAACATGCAGATTGCAAATTGATCAATTAAAAGTCCATCCAGCTTGCTCTTATTCCAGCATCCTCAATTTCTCAGCAGTCAAACTCTGCTGACAGCAATGAAAATCCCCACTATGTCATTTTCCAAGCAACAAAGAAGCACTGGTCAACTCTGTAAATGGTGCATAGAGAGATTGGCTCAACTTCTTCGAAATGAACCCGTTAGAAGTGCAAATCATCAATGTCATAAGCACCACAGCTGGAGAGTCATTTGAATCAGCAACCAAAGTTGTGACTTCCTAAAGCAAAGAAAGGAGAGAAACAAAGCTCGGACACCAATTTTCAAACATGTAAACCGAGCCGCATACCATATTTACAAATTACCTAAACCACTCACCTGGAAATCCTTCTTCCCTACTTATTTTAATGACATAACATCCAATGTGAACACATGTAAATTTTTGGGGATTAATAATCTTAAAACCTAATAAGTAGTTGAGAGATGGAATACTTGGATTAGGAAATAAAAAGCATGTTTTACTTTCCCATCACCTCATAGATATATCAAGTTCTGCAGCACTTACCCTTCCTTTGGGTGTGCCATTTTTCTATACTTCCATACCAAGTCCACTGGAAACATAGTGCTGCAACACGCAGTATTCCTGCAGCAACAACCTCAACAAATGCCATCAAGAATGACCTCTGAGGTGATAAACCAGCAGTAGCTAGGGACAGGGCGAGTCCCTCAAGATTGCAAGCAACAATAAAATTTCCTGATTTGATGCCATCAATAGCTTTCTGAGCAACTTCCTCAGGCTTCATTGCACCAGAGGAGGCAGCAATGATTTTGGTCAGCTCCGGTTTTCTCCTGTTTTCTGTAAAGGGAGCCCTTTTCAACTTAGGTATCCACTTTGATTACAGTAAAAAGACAACATGCAAAATTCATTCTATAAACTTACTACTCACTAATAACACAAAAAGTAATGATAGTATATAGCCTTGGTTCACAGTGAATCCTACACATGTTAACAAATTAATCATTCAAAACATATTTAAAGTTAAAAATAAATAAATATTATAAAGCATCCGTTAAGATTGTGTGATATGTAGGATTCACTGTAAACTCGATGCTATATTAACATTTTCCACCCAAAACAAGCTCAAGCATTCAATTGAATACCTTCAAAGAAACCAGGAGTGTCTGTGTCTGGAGGGAATATGAGACACACATGAATGTTATCAGCTATAACCTCTTGTTGCAACGCTTCAGCTAAGCCTCGGAGGCCAAACTTACTAGCGGAATAAGCCACATATCCATAAATCCCCACCTAGAAATAGAAACAAAATTCAACTAATGATAATTCATTAAGACCCCACATCAAAAAACAAAATCAAACAAACACCTTTGAGCTTTGATCGTATCATCTGACATACCTGACCAGCTTGTGAGGAGACAAAAGCAATGGAAGCGGGTTGTTGCGGGTTGCTCCGGTTCTTCATGGCAGGCAAGGCAGCTTTGATCATGTTGAAGCTGCCCATGAGATTCACATCCACCGTGAACTCGACCTCACTCAATTCCTGCTTCTCCAGCTCAAGAGCCACGTAAACACCGTGGTTCAGGAGCAGCACGTCGATGGGGCCCGCCTCATCAACCGCCCTCTTTACCGCCTCGTAGTCCCGCACGTCCACCGCGAACGTCGCCACCTCCACGCCGGTGGCAAGTCGGACGGAGTTCCGGGCTTCCTCCAGCTTTTCGGGGGAGCGGGCCAGGATGGAGACGCGGGCGCCCTCCGCTGCGGCCCGGTGGGCCAGGGCCAGCCCGATGCCGCTTGATCCGCCCGTGATGAACACGTGGTGGTTCTTGATTGGGATCTTGACGGGGTAGGGCCGCACTATGAAGTACAGGAAGACAAGGAGAGCCACAGGAGGGAACACGAAGAACAGGAGGAGGACATAGGGTTCCGCCATCGATCGGGGTGGCGGTTCTTCAAAACCAGTTTACGAGTTGCGACTCAGTTAGGTAACTCAACTGTGATTGTGTTTTGGGTATTTTGTGCCTCGAAAAGGTTACGGTTTTACTTTTCCTCTCGAATTTGGAATGGGATCCGGTTAGATGACTCAAAAAGATTCTTGCACGGGCACAACTACAAATTGTACGGTGGATAATTTTTTAACTAACTCACAATTAATTTAAAAAACAATTTTTCAATAGTAGCATGAAAAATAGTATTCTTGAGAGGAAGAGTAAGCACACTCCTTCAAACATGAGTCAATATCTAAAAATAATGTGAACTCACTAATGTGAATTGCAAGAAGCATTTTTCCTACACTAATCTTAATCTGTACCAAATTTGCCTTCATAATATGAAATAGGAAAAAGAAAAAAAAAGGATAATTACACTTTGTCATTTGCTTCCCTTATCTTAATAACAAGATAACCAAAAGTAAGAATCTATCGGTTCCAGAACTGTGCATGCCCCGCAAAAAATTGGGCTTCTTCTGAAGATAAACAATTCCCCAATCACACAGCATAACTCTCTGCTGTGAATTATCTTATGAGTTGAGTTATTTATTTCTGGGAAAGAATTGGTATATTCCTGCGCACAGTGCTCCATGAATCCATGCAGCAGCACGGGTAAGAGGATGGATTCCTCAGTAGATCATCCTCATGACATGAGTGTGACATCATTCACATGTTCCATTCATGAGAAGCTTGATGTTTTAGCAACAGTGCATAAAGCAGCTCATTCCACGTATCAGGCACACCAGGCAGACACCAGTGGCTGCAATCTTGGCGATGGGAAGGTGCAGGACCCAGATAATACATTGACGAGTGCCCATCTTTTCTCTGAGCTGTCATCTGTGTTACATTCAATACTTTGAGCTTCATTGTATCAGATGTATTTGTGTGAGCTGATAATACGGCATTTGCTATCTCGAATTTTGACCAGTTGTCTTTTGGCACCAATGAAGAGCCAAGCTCTGGTAGTGTTTCCAAATGACAGCTACCCCCACTTCTCCAATCACCACCTCTGTGGAAACATATCAGAGCAATTTAGTTTCTTAAGACTAATATGGCTTCGTAAACAGTCTATGTGTAATTCATTCATGGTAGAGAAATCTTCATTTTCGGATGATGGTTTAAAAAATAATCCAAATCTAAACTGCACCGTTAATGTTCTCTAAACATGACCATCAAATTTAATTCATATTTGGTACAATTTGTACAACAGGTGCCAATATCCATCCATTCAACAGGATGGGATCAGTTCAAATGTTCAGTAACCAAAGTATGTATTGTATGCAGTGGTGCACAATTGTACATTATATTCAAACAAACCTGAAATGCACGGGGGCTAAAGTACGAAAGAAGACCTGCGTCTTGCTAGGATTTACTGTATCTTGTATCCAGTTCAACACTGTCTCAATAGACCTCTTGTATGCACCTTCTACCTGCATTTCCATCTTAACTTCCATACCTTCTTGAAAATAACAACCCCTGGACAAGCATTAAAAAATTTCAATGCTTTCTCCAGGCCAAAAATGATACACAAATTTCATAGTTTAAGAGTGATGGAACCATTAGTTTGGCATAATTGAATTGGAGGGATTAACAAGTTATAGAATTAATCTTGTAAATTGGAATTTATAATACAGTTTGCTCCGATCCAAATCAGATAAAATCTAAAAGTTCTTTCATACCCAGTATCAACTTTTTCGGGTACAAATATCTAATAATATCAAGCATTTCATCCAGGGTCAACGGGTAGGTGGAAAAAGCTAACACCTGATGCAACTCAATTTTGAGTATCATCCTGTTTGAACATTTTTCCTATGAATGTGTTTTGACATTTTAAAGCTATCCTAGTGACAGGACGCGTTTAAACAAGAAAAATATGGGGAAGATTGAATTACCCTCTTATGGTTTTCTCATAATTCCACCAGTGCCCTGTGTTAAGAACCAGGATATCAGCATCTTTCCACTTCAAAGAGTTCCAATCCATTTTATCCACTTTCAGAGTTGTCTTGATATTTCCAGCAGCTCCAGTAGGAGGCCGGCTCTGCAATACAAGAAATGGAGCTCTATAGTATTCCACGGTACAGTTAAAATCCCTGAACTTGAACACCAAGAAGCCCTTGTGCTTTGTAATTGGCCTGCCATTCACTTCATAGATTGACTCCTTGTTTGGAACTCCAGAAGAGAGCATGCATAAGAGTGACTCCCATTGGTTTCTCCCGATTGAGTCACCAGCAAACACTAGGCGTTTGTTTCGCAGTTTTTCCAGCATCATTGTTGCATTGAATCTGTTTTTATTGGTCATGAACCAAATGGGTTAGTTTACTCCATTTACTTTTGCATTAAATCCTAGAGAACAGTACTAGAAATCAAAATGAACGAAACAAGTTAATACATAGCCACTGATCGCATCCATTTAACACCATGATTAATTGATACCACCAACCAAAAGCAATTCATTTCTTTGATTGTAACATTCAAAACACACAAAGACAGGCCATGAGGCACTGTGTAAAACTGAATTAAATTACTGAAATTCGCCAACATCATTCTTTTATTTAAAAATTTAAAAATAATAACAATACAAGTATACAATATAAGAGGTAGATAGACATGTAAGACACCAACTAAACTAAATGTCACTGGTGGAGTGCAGCTAATCTGCAAAACAGAAGCCATCAAAATTAATGAAGGAAACAAGGGTAGCTGCTTATTCCAAAAGAAGGAAAAAGACAAACGAATAAAATATTGCAAATAATGTGGAACAGGAAAACTAAAGACAAATATTCACTACAGCAAAAACAGGATGGCACTTGATTTTATTCTTCTACCACTGGTTAATTGCATAAGAAATTGCACTATTTGTCATTCTTATCAATACAACCACCCAAAATCAGTTAATGCGTGGAAATTGCAAACACACTGTTGTCAAGTTATCATTTTCACGGAGTTGCATATTTACAAACAACAGAGATTCTGAGACAACGGCTACCAATTGCATCCCGACCGTTGGGTCGCTGTCAATCAAGATGCCGGATAAGAATTATTAAGGCAAATCCAAAGATTTTATTTATTTATTATTGTTAATTATCATTTCATTCCAATAAAAAATAAGCATAAACATTTTTTGCTGGCAGCATGATACCTGAAGATTTTGTTCCTTAAAAATTTAACTGCAATTATCAGACCAGCATTTGAAGTTATCATCGTCGCCATAATTATTTTCTCAGCAGCCAAACGACTGCTGAAAGCAATGAAAAAACATAATGAACTTGAGAGTGCTAAGGAGAGAACAATCAATCACCATACATCAAAACTTCAGAAGTCTACCTGGGCAAGTTGCAACCTTTGGGTTGCCATCTCCACTTGGTGTAAAACAAATCACGTCGTCCATTCTCAGAACATCGAAATCCTTCATCCAGAAAGCTGCAATCTTTGGAATGATACAAGGGGTAGCTCTCATCCCAAACCCAACTCCCATCAAACAAATCACACCCACCACCCTCTTCACCAAGAAATTCAACTCTGCGTTCCCCAGCAGACCCTTTCATCCGCAACCAACTGAACCTCTTGGGCTCATCCAAGGGCCCAACAAATCTAGTAGCAAAATCTCTGTTATCAAAATAGAAGAAGCAGCAAATCACAAAGGCAGTGACAACAACAAAACCAAGAACACCCAGAAAGGACTCAGACCACCTAAAGCGCTTGGCCCTCCTAAAAGATGCAAGCACTGGCATGGCTTCAACCTCTTGCTGTGAATGTGATGGACTCATAGGAGAAGACATTTAAGTCTCAAAAAAAAAAAAAAAAATTCCGAATTTCCGAATATGGGTATTGCTGTAACGGTCGCAGTGGTCAGCATTGATAACGAGACACAGAGACGAAACTGAAAAGTTGTAAGCGGAGAAGGGTGGCATGCAAGCAAGAGTGCATTTATGCGCCATCACAACTGAACAGAAAGCATGCTTTCTTATGTTCGCTTTGCTTGGTAGGTCAGTTTCGTAAATACAACCAATGAAAGGCCAAAAATAGTATGGGTGTAGAGGAAGCAAAGGTGCATTCACTGGTTTTCAATAATTTTTGTGGACAGATTGAGATTTGGTGAAGTTATTGATTGACACGAACAGGGTCTCTTCGATGTTGCTTCCGAAATCCGAAGAGTCTGAAGTTACAGGAACTGTGTGAACGTGGGGTGAGTCCACTGCGCCACTATGGATGGAAATGGGGAGAAGAATATTTATTGACTCAAAAATGGAAGAAAGGAGGAAGAAAGGGGCAAGGGTAACCGTAGAGGACACGTGTCCAGATCTGGTTTGAAGAGTGTGTGGAAGTTCGGGTTCGTGCATACACGCGCAGAAAATGTACAACGTTGTTGACTATTGGCTGCATTTTAACGTTAAAGTGTGGACCGTGTTCGATACGGATTCAAATCTGGCACTTTTTTTATTTCCCTTTTGTCTCTTCAACCAAGTTTTATTATATATTTAAATTATAAATAGTTAAAAAAATTAATTAAATATAAAATTATAAATAATAATATTATTATATGCATGTTAAAATTTATCAAGGGAACATAAAAAACAAAAAAAAAAGGAGATAGAAGATTTGACTCCCTTAAATATTTGGATTGGACAAGTGCCAAAATGGTGTCATGGTCAGCAATTTAATATGTTTAACAAAATAATAATTCTATTTCCTTTTATTAATAGTTTCATGTATGTACTTCTATTTTTTATACATATTGATTAACTCTAGACTGTGGATGCTTGACAATCTTAAAAAAACTAAATATGTAAATTTAATAGAAGGTCCTCTAAAATAGATTTTATAGATAAATGTCATCAGTAACTAACAAGGTCTTCAAGAATAGATGTATTTTTGTTTTCTATGAAACTCAATTTTACCATAAAACTATTTAATATTTATTGAGAAAAAAAACAATTTTAAGTTGGTTTTCTCAAATACTATTCTTATAAAATTTAATTTTGATATAAATAATAAAGAATTTTATAATTCAAATCAAATATCTTTTTTATATGATTTTTCAAATAGTGGGTGAAAAATTACCATATTTATTGATATATCATTATATGACTAGATAAATATATAAAAAAAATTTATGTTGTCTATGTATTCCAATTACTTTTTTTTTTTTTTTTTTGGGTCAGGAAGGTGGTGGGGAAAAGGGGGTTTCATTAGCCACAACCAGCTAGGCTGGCTTGAACCCAGGGTACACAGGTTTGGAGGCGGACAGATTGTCCACAAGTTAAATGCCTCAAGTGCAATTATTATTTTTTCATATGCCCTTTTTTTTTATCGTACTCCCATCTATGCGGATTCTCTAAGCAGGCTGAGTAAAACAAAATTTCAAACGTGCTGGGCCTAATGGACCACTGATTTCCAGTCCACCTGATTTTAGAGCTAGGCCCAGGGTTAGCTCGGCCTGCCTCTGGCTACTCTCGTTTTGGGTTTGGTCAGCAGCTAACCCCGCCCTCTGGCTACTGCACGTCCGTTACCCATCAGCAAATAGCCCAACCCAGGCAAACAATACCCCAACAAAAAACAGAACACAGAGATAGAGAGAGCAACTTTCTGACTGCTTCTGAATTGTGAGCCATCTTGGACCCAAAAAATATAAAAAGGAGTTGTGAGCTATCATAATCATGTACCATTTTATAATTTCGTCTAAAGTTTCTCTTGATTTTCTTCAATGTTAATTTTTATTGAGCCGAAATTTAAATATGCTTATCACCCAGATTTAATTGCACTCTGTTCCCTTTCCGAACCGAAATCAAAAACAAATTTCTTGTCTCGCTGACAAAAATTGGAACCCGCTATATTTCCAAACATAAATAAATTGGTGGGAACCCAAAGTCAGAAGAATTACTAGAGACACAAGTTTGTTTTGGGGCTGTTAGTGTTAACTGAAGTTAGTGAGGATCGTTATCTCGCCACATGTTATCAATTATCCACTGCTTACTTTGTTACATTAATGAAATTTGTGTTTACCGCCACTGCCAGTTTGGGATTCAAGAAAATTAACAAAGAATGGCGAGAAAAACAGAAAGCAGACTTATTAGATTGAAAAGCGTAACTGTACATAGATAGAAACAGTAATTGTCTATCTAATGAACAAGGTTACACCTCTTGTTATCCCTCATTTACATTGCCCCTCATGCATGCATGCCTTGCAGTCACATCCACATAAACCCATTGCTCCTCTTGATCACCATATGGTACACACTCTCAAGGAAATTCTACTCTGTGGCCGCGACGACTGCTGGGCCTTCCACCTGGCATTTCAACCACCATTTTGACAATCAGTACACAAGAGTTAGGAAGTTAGGTCCACGAATGGACAGCAAAAGACTCTTAAGACTATGAGTGCAAGTAATGTTGGAAACCAACTCTGAAGAAAATTAAATGAAAATTAATTAAACAGCACCGCTATATGGTGAAAAGAGAATAGATTAGACCAATGTATTACCAATTGTACTTAAAAGCATTTCATATTGTTACCTTGAAGGTTGCACCCCAGATTTCCTCTTCATTAGCAGGCACAGCAGTAATCTTATTCTTAGGATTCTCGTAACACCTCAATCCTCCAACGGCTGTGGAGTAAAAACATCCTGTCCAATTTGAGAACAACAATGTATTGTCAACAATGAGAGGGAAACTCCTTTAATTTGTTTGGGCTAAAAAATGGAAAAAGAACTAACATAGCATAATGTCATTGTACAATACTTAATGTGACAAATGGCACATAATGAATCCTTCATTTATTTTCATGCTTATGATTATCATCTCCGTGGAGAGTTATAAGATATAGTGTGAATCTATATAAGCATTTATTCGGTAAGTCACTTGCAACATGTATATAGTAGCCAAAATATGTAATTGCAAATTGTGATTCACGCTGATAGACATGCATAAAGACATAAAAGTTAGCCCACCTTGAGGGAAAGAAGCAAGAGACTTGCCACAAGAACCTTTAAGCAATTCTGCATCATCAGCAAATGCTACGTATCCATCAGCAGTTATCCCCCAATACAGAGGTGCCTTACCAAATTGGTCCTGTCAAAAGCAGTAATACAAACAAAGTGAGCAAGAAACTAAGGCTCATGGGTCATGGAAGGTGGATCAATACAACTGATAGGGCATGGTCACTTACAGATGCCACAAAGAGGGTAGAAGTGGATTTGTCAAAAACTATGAAGGCAAATCTACCACTGAGATGGCCAACAACGTGGTTGGCAGGGTAGGGTGCTCGGTCACGTAAAGCTTTGTAAGCCTCAATCATCAAAAGTACTTCATTGGCAGACTTGGCCAGTCCATATTGTTGTCTCAAGCTGCCCAAATTGTCAAGTGCTCCCTCAAACAGGCAGAATACTTCATCCTTCACAGCAAACGATCTGCCATTTTCCACTCACTTTTAGATATAAAGGTAGGAGAGATCAATTTAATAACATTGCACACTACGTTCTAGCCAATACGCACACCATAAATAGATATATAATATATTAGATTACCATCCTTCCCTCCTTGTTCTAGGCATTAATTAAACGTCAATGAAATGTTAACTTTTCAATGCTCTTTGGCTTATGTAAAGGAGGGTAGTCGTAAACTGAGAAAGTGAAACATTAATCACTCTTAAATCAACAATATCAAACCACACATGAAAAATAATTTTTAAAATGTTGGCAGTGTTGATAGTTATTAATGGAAATATCTAAGGCATTTAAATTTTAATATTATTTTTTGATTCCTTTTTATTATATATATTTATTTTATTGAATATTATAGTTGATTAATGATTTATGTATAATTTATGAATAATTTATTGTACCATCTAAACTATTTCTTTGTCATACATATATTTAATTTAAAACTGCATATTCATTTAATTCAATTGCCCACACAACTACGAAGGTCAAATTCTAGTTAAAAAATCAAGGTAAGTAATAGCACGTAGGAGCAGAAACAATTTTTTAATGGCTAAACTCAAGTGCTGAATACACCAAAAATGCCTAGGCCAGTCCAGATAAGATCGGACCGCATGGGAATCATCGAGTCCAAATAAGCGAATTATATAGGAATCAACGAGCTGGTACAAATTCACCTTATATTAATTAAAGCATTAAATTATTTTAACTTTCAACCGGATTTAAATTTTATAATTTTTAAAATTTTCGTTATTGTGGATTTTTTTTTCTAGGAAATAAAAACTCCAACTTAGCAAGACCTCTTTTGTTTTGGGGGTCCGAACCAACTTAGCAAGCCTACACGATGCAAATCAACCAAACCTGCTCCCCAATCTGACTACATCACACTCAAGCCGGCCCAAAGAAAATGGGCCGAGCCAGCAACGTGAATCCATGTGAGGCTGTTTGGTTGCTCAACACTCATCATACGAGGAGGGCAGCTGGGTTGGGTTGCTAAGCAAATAAACAAAAATAAATATTTATAACAAGATAATCCTAGGAGGAGAAGCTGCTGGGAGACAAATACTAGAAACGCCTCATCTACGCACGCTACTCAGAAAGCAAGACAGGACCAGACTGATGACCCGTCTCATGTCTAATGGGAAGGATAGAGGATCAACCGCCACCATCAATAGTATGCATTGCCAGTTTGCCGCCAACCGTCTGATCAATTCCGATCGCTAGCTAGCTTCTATATCTCCCTCCCATCACACCCTTTTACCATTTTAATTCCCCCTTTCTTTTTTTTTTTTAATTTTTAATACCTTAAAATGAAGATTTTTCTGATTTTGGTCTCCTATTTTATTTTGCTTTCAAATTATGTTCAGTGAGAGTAGTGAGCGCAGACAGTTTCGATTCTCCTATGGAGTACTGTGAGATCAGGGCGATTTATAATTAACGAGTAGTAACAACTAAGAAGGATCTGACATGACACAACGACGTCGCTTAGGCTTAGGCAGGTGAGTGTGATTACTGATCTGATCTGATCTGATCACTAATCACTAATTAGTTTACCTGGGTTGCCAGGGCGACTCGTTGTGATGGCTATAGGCCAGCTGCACATGCTCTCCGACCTGCACCGACACCGCCGATGCGCTCTTCTCCACGAACCGCTTCACCAGCGTCGCCGCCGTGCTCTTCGGCGAGGGGGTTCGGCTCCCCGCGGCCACCAGCTCTTCCGGCGGCGACACGATCGAGCTGCTGAACACCCCCAACATCTCTTAATTTAATCTCTCACTGCAGAGACTGACTAGACTACACACAAGTGGCAGTGGCAATGGGAATGAGAATGGGAAAGCAAGTTGGAGCGTGGCTTTCCTTATATAGAGCGGAGAGGACGAGGATATTTTTTTTAATTTATTTATTTCATTTATTTATTTACCGTATCGGAGAATAAATTATTGGAAATTGAGAGAGTATACTATTTTTTTTTTGATAAGGTTGAGAGAGTATACTATACTATCTAGTCTAGCGATACTCTAATCTCAGGAATTGGGACATGTAGCGAGTGGGACCCGCAGGCGGCGATATTTTTTGTCACCGGAACCAGACAACATGGGACGCACTGGCCCCCACTGGCTTTATTAGATTCATCATCATTACATTATCATGCGCCTCTGATTCCGAGGCTCGGAATGAAGCAGCGATCTCCTGTGGAACCATCCAGAGTTTCTGGAGCCTGCCCTTGCTTCCCAGTTGCTTCGTCTCTCACCGTGAAATTTCTCCTTTAGCTTCGATTTTACCTGCGGCTTTGCTCTTCGGATGCTTTGCTTCCTTTGTTGCTTCCCTTCCTTTTTAATCTTTACTTTAATCTTACATTCAGAAACAAAGTAAAGAAAACCAAAAAATTTATGACACGAGATGGATCCGACTTCTCTATCACATTCCATTAAGGCCATAAAATAGAAGGGATCCCATCCACCCATATATCATAATTTTGTTTTCCCTATTATAAGATGTTATTAAAAATAATAAAATTGATACTTTCTGATAGAATCTGTTATCAAGCTACTTCGTACAAAATATATAGCATTTCGAAGGCTATTTTTGTGGGTTGTAGCTTGTAAACATAGTGACATTTGTATTTATGTGTAAGTAAGGTTGTAAACGAGTTAAGTTGGTTCGAGTTTTGAGAAAAAGAATCTAAACCAATCAATTTTGATTGATTTGGTTTGCTTTAATTCATGATTTTTTTTACCAAATTCTAGCCGATTAAAATTAAGTTGGTTTGGTTTCAAGTTGTCAAGTTACCCAAATATTATTATTTTGATGTTTAATTCAATAAAAATAAAGAAAAAAATCACATTTTTTTTTAAATAATCACAAACTTTAAATCTCTAAAATTTTATTAATTTCATATACATATATAACTTAATAATATCAATATACATAACTAAAGTATGTTTATTTGTTAAATATATATATATAAAAATATTATATCTTATAATATATATAATTGGGTTTATAAAGTTGAAATTTATAAAATCCAATATATTAACTGATTAGGGTTTAATTGGTTTTTATTCGATATGACTTTATAGTTCAATTAACCCAAACCAATTTAATTGATTCAGTTTTAGTTGGTCTGCCAATCAATTAAGTTGATCCTTACACCCCTAGATGTAAGTACTCTACAATAAAAATAAAGTAACTCTTCTTTTCTTTAACTATGTATTTTGAACTGCTACATAATAAAATTAGGATATACAATCTCCCATTTCTTGCGGTTAATGCAATTGGAATTTTTCTTTAACATAAAATACACAGTTTGTAAATATGTTTTATAACATTTATTTATTGGATTTGATAAAGTGTTAATGCAAAAATATATATATATATATATATATAAATATTTAATTATATATAAGATTAACTTAAATACAATGTCGTCGATATAAAAGGAGTTCAGCAGTATTATTTGGCTTGAAGACATATTCGTCAAAATGTCACAAAGAGTGTTATAGGCATTCAATGGAAGGTCTGAATATTGAGGAACAGAAAAAGAGAAAAAAAAAAATTAGCGTCTCACAAAACGCAAGAAAATTGCACTGTATTATATATTTCATGTATCGTTTCACGAAAATTCTTCCATACTCTTAAGTATTAATCAAATAAATTTTACATTATCATTTTATATTTTTTTTATATAGAATTATATACTGTTTTATGAGATTGTTTAATTAGATTATGAATATGAAAGTCAATATTTTATTAGTATGACAATATATGATTAGGTTTTATATAAAATGTTTTTACATTGATAATATTTCAAAATTAATTTTATTATATATATGTCACTAAAATTATGTGACTCCTGAAGTAACCACATCAAAAGTTATATATGTAATGGTATATTATTTATTAATAGTATAAAATATTTTATACTAACACAATATTAAAATTATTATTTATTATTTTTTATATTACCATGTATGTTACAAGTTTTATAGTTAATAGTACAAAATAAATTTTGTCCTTCCAGTTTAATGCATATAGTTGGTTGGATCGTGTTGTGTAAACAATGTTAAATTAAATTTGTACATCACTCTTTTAATGGTAAATTTGCATTATATTATTCTACATATCTATATTATCATGGAATTGTTAAATAACTTTTTATAATTTTAAAAATATTGACAAGCGCTCAATTGTTGATAAATTTTAAACTTTACTAACTTTTACTTAATTATAAAATTTATTTAAACATTCAAATAAACTATAGAGTAATACCTAAATTGGTCCCTGACAAGTTCATTAATGGACAAATTAATCCTTGATAAAAAAAATATTAGTAACAATTATAAAAATAGGACACTATAGATAAACAATTTCATTGATGGACAAATTAGTCCCTAATAAAAAAATATTAGTATTGAGATATCTCACAATTGCAAAAATAGGATACTATAGGTTTCTAACAATTTTATTGATAGATAAATTGATCTATGATAAAAAAAAAAATTAGTATGGAGATCCCTCCCAATTGTAAAAACATGTCACTATAGATCCTTCACTATGCTGCAACCTACTAATTATTGATCTACGTGGCACCTAATAATCTCAATTTACTAAAATGCACCCTTCCATTTTTGTAAGTCCATCCTTAAATATTTCAAAATTTAATAGAGCATCTCATATCAAATGTGATAGTACCTGTGTTGTTTGTAATATGCAATCAATTTACTCTAGCAAATAGCTCTTTTGGGAAAATGATTATGAATTTATAATATTGGTACCATAGTTCCTCAAAATAAGGTACTGATAAAGCATAAGAAATTTGATTCCAAATCTAATTCCTTTTTTCGAACGGCAAACTTTGGCCAAGGGTTTTCTTTTTATAATAATGGGTAAGATAAAATACTGGAACATTAGGTAGAAATTTACAAAAATGAAAAAATAAAAATAAAAGAGTGTGTTTTAGTTAGTGTTATTGAAATTAGTGAGTGCCACATGAATCAATAATTAAAGTTCACGTTAGCATTTAATAGGTTGTAAGTAAATTAGGGACCTATATGTCGTATTTTTATAATTATGAGGATCTCAACACTAATTTTTTATTGTCGAGACCAATCTGCTATCAATAAAATTGTCAGGGACCTATAATGTTCTATTTTTGCAATTGTGAGGTTGAGGGACTTTAACACTAATTTTTTTTTGTTAGAAACTAATTTGTCCATCAATGAAATTATCAAGGACTAATTTGGATGTTTATTCTAAACTATAATAGTTTTTGGTCTTGGAGTTATTTTTAGAAATGTTACAATTTTTTTTTTAAAACAAAAAGTTTAGGTTATAAAAAGCTTGCCAATTCAAGGTCAAATCATGCATTCGAGATCATCAATCATTTATAAAGGTAATTATAGATCATTTGCTAATAGGAAAAACTTAAGATAAGCATTTAATTTGGTAAAGTCTAATAACTATAAGATAACATGACAATTTGTTAGTTTTTATTGGATGACTATCAATGTATTAATATTACTCCTTTTTTTGGTGTATTTCCCTAGTATGTCCTTTCATTGGAGAAATCACGTTTGAGTAGTATTTGAGATTCTATGGGAGATCTAAATCTGCCGACAACGATTATTTTATTAAGAGTCCAATTGAGACTATTAGTAGAACTCAAACCTGGTGCTATTTGTTGAGGAAAAGGAACATTTGCCACTCAACAAATCATATGTAAAAATTACTCCTATATATCTTTAATAAAGTAGAGGTTTATTTAAAACAACTAACCAATAAAATCATTTTAAATCAATATTCAGCAATAAATTATACTAACTTATACCATAATTTAGCCTAAAATATATACAGAAAAATTAATCCTAGACTTTATTCTCCTCTGTTTTCTTGCATGAAGGAAAGCACGGCTTCATTAACCAAAACCGTGGGTGGAGCTTTGGAATTCGAAGGGTAGTAAGCAACTTGAACATAAATTACAAGGAGAACCTGATGCTTGCGGTTTCTTAGCTACAAACAAAATATTCTGTCTGTTCTGCGGAGCCCACAAATTTATCCTGTCTATTTTGCACAATAATATTAGTTAGGAATATATTTGAGAAAGATTATTTTTTTTCTTACTAATAGTGTTTTTCTTGAAATATTTGTTTTAAATAAATTGTGCGATGTTTGAAAAAAAAAGGTAAAATTAATTATAATTCAATAATAATTTATTCTATATTAAAAGTTTTCAAACGTAAAAGATGAGCATTTTAATGGTTTTTGTTATGTTCGAGGTATTTATCCATCGTTTTTGTTTTTGATTCTTTTCTAATCTTCTTTATGTAGCAAATACACAAGAGTTTTTTTTTAAATTATTATTTTAAAGTTTGATGTATCTTTCTTGAAACCGGAACAATTAATTTGTTAATTACGGGTAAATATTTTTTTTCACAAGTGGCATGAGTACAGAAAATTAGACGAACAGGAAGAGGACACTTAACGCGTACTCAAAAGCAGTTTGGGATCTATCTGGGATTGCATGTCTTTTGGGTAATAGCAAAGCAGTTTGCTTTGATTAATTGGCTCTGTAGGAATCCAAAAGGAAAAAGAAAAAACAAAGTTTGTGATATTAAGTTTAAATTCTATTATTTTCGAAATTAAATGATGACTTGATCAAACGAGTTCTAACCTATTTTTATCGTTGTATTTATGACTTTCCTTAAATTACAGTGATTCACGAGTTAAATATATATCCTGTTTAAAAGTCCATAGACATATTGGATGAATGAGTCTAAGTTTGGTTTGAATATTTAATTAGTTATGTACCTCTTCAGCTGGCCAAGGATGAAATTAGTATTTAATATTGGTTAATTATGATACACATCCCATCTATGATGCAGTGGATTAGAATCTAAGTTGGTGTATCCATCCATTGTGAAACATGGGAAGAGTCTAGCACATATGGTAAAGTTTCTTAGTCGTAAATAGGACGCGTTGATGAAGGGTCTTCAATCTTGGCGGTGGACGTTGAAGGTGCATTGTCAACGCGTAGTTGAGTGAACCATAGAAAAGTAACGAGTTGTGAGTTGTGAGTCGCATCAAAGACAAAGTAAGATAATAATGATCAATTAAAAAAAGTAAGAAACTGACGTGGAAGTGATTCTTTTAGGATAAACACTATCATTTTTAATACTTTAACTTGAGAATTCTTCTTTTCCGTCTCCTGAAGGTGACGCCCACGGTTTTGGTAGATGGCCCACGGATTGAAGCTTATGGAGTTGAATTATTGATGAGAATATACCAGTTATATGTGTAATGTGTAGCTTATAATATATTCCTTTATTTTGCTTCACCTGTTCATCGTACGAATGGAAATGCTCAATTACCATAAATACTATTTATTTTGTTGTGGTTTATATAATAGTATTGTAAAAGTAATATCTTTGTTCATTTTCTGATCATCAAAAAAATCTTTTGTTCATGTTCTTTGTATATGTAGCTACTAATTTGACAGGGATACATAGGCCACAAAGATATAAGAATAAAACACTCCGCATGAATTTGAACTGAGAATTCTGTGGCTTTTTCAAAAAGTTTTTAAAAAGCTATGGTCTTTTAATCAACAAAATGTGACTGTTAGGACTTGCCTAATAAACGTATTGCGCATAGGGCTTTACAATATCAATATGTGATATGTACAGTGAAGAGGCTCCTCAAGAATAGTTATGATAGAGCTTATGAAGGAATGGAAAATGAAAAGAAACTATGCTTGGCGGTGGTGGGCTCCAATTGAACAGGGCGAGAAGCCACAAATAATCAATCAAATAAAGATGGAAATGGATTTGGGATAATGACAAATTGGGGATTCCCACTGTTCCACCAAACCAAATGGCCATATGGATTGTCATCACCCGCAACCACTGATCCTAGTTCCTAAACAAACGAAAACCTTTGCTAGAGTTTCTATTTAATTTTTTTTTTCTTGAAGCAGAGTCATAGCCACGCATATTTCATTATTTCTTGCTATTCCATTGACCTTGGATGCATCACTCACTATAACATCAAAATCATAGTCTGAAAACAGGTCTATGGTGGGGGCACGATATTCGACTCGATAACTTCGTGTTATATATGTACATGATGCACCCGCTTCAAATATTAATATCACAGTCAACATGCATACACCACAATAAAAGAATGAATAATGATTCTATATGAAAAATACCCGCATATTCAGTGGGAGAGCAAATGCTGAAAATATATACAGCAAGAAAATCAGTGAATCAATATTATTATTCTCTTTCATTTTTGAATTTTTCCAAAAGACTCTAGAGACATCGATGTAGCAATGAATCATAGTATAAACAACTACCATTGCATTTTCGTAATACGCTGAAATGACACAGAAACAACACAATATTATTAGACTACCGAAATAAAGCCCAAAAAAAATGTGCTAATTTAATTAAACAGTATATGTACTACGCAGCTGAAATTGCGATATAAATGTTTCTTTTCCCCATCCCTTTTAAATGGGCTTCCTATAGAATAAACATGGATTGATTAAATTGCATCACTATGCAAGCCACAAAATTAGGTTAGTGTTTGTTTGTTGACGTGTAAATTTATTAATTAATGGAGAAAACTGAAAGTGAGATGGGAAAAATGCTGAGTGGATGGGACCAAAATCTGAGATTTGTTGCATTCCTTCCATGGTGTATGGAAAAAGAAAAAATCCTTGGGCTGTCGTAAGGCTTTAGAAAGTTGTGGTTGTTTCTTTTCCATTTTGCCGTCTGTGTCTGGTGAGAAAAACCATAACTTTCTTTCTCATTTTGCCTGGTAGATTCAAAGTGGACCTTATGGCTTAAAGTATATTTATCATGAAAAGATTTAGTTTGAATTAAAAAATAACTTGCATTTTGTAGATTTCTATCTCTTTGTGGACTGGAATCTTCTGTTGATCCTAGCTGCATTCCACTAGATTCAGCTGCTCTGGAATCTTCACTACTAAACACCTATGATCATTGGCATAGACCAAGTCAAGTTTCATTTACAATTACTAGTTAAGATGCCATCACACTCATATCGACCCAAGCGGGAATTATTTATCTTGTTTTCATTTTGTCTCTTGCAAATTGCTTATGTGGCATATGCACTCCAGAATTGGCAACTAATTGCGTAAGTTTTTGTTTAACATTTTTTTATTCATGTCTTCTAAATATGGGACTAATTTTTCATATATGTCATATATAGGCAGGTAAGCAAGATTTGGTTAATTGGTTTGTTTTGTACTCCAATAGGAATATCCATCTAATTTCGTGACTTGGAGGTTCAACGTCATTGATTAATGTCCTTGACTCAGCAAAGAAAGGAACTCCTACCCTTTCTTGTTATATTCTAACAATGACCCACATATATCTTCATTTATTAAATGTTTGAGATTGTAGATGACCATGATTTATACAGTGTTTAGCTTCAGAAGAGTCACAAAAAAAAAAAAAATGGAACATAACGATCATTGCTTCTTTACTATATATATGGTCATTCAAGCAAACCTATTTTGATTGGTGGGCTGTGTATAGTGAAGAAGCTTCGCGCTGATCAGGTCAGCAGCGTTGGCCTAAGTCCCAATTTAAATACATATTAACACACTGATCAATGGTTTTTGTGACGCTGGAAAGATGGACAAATTAAAGTTATTAGATTATTCAATCAATTGAAGTCAAATCGTCCATCGCCATCCTTGGTGACCTATGACACTTTGATTGCTAGGTATTCTAAGATTGGAATTTGGATGGAGCTCTTAACTCGGTGAAGGAAATGGATGAGAGACGCGTTGCTCCTTCTAAAGTAACATATACAACTCTCGTTGATGCTTTTGTGTGCGATTAAATCATATGGACAAAGCATTAATTTGAGATGCATTCTTTAATGGAGAAGTCTGACTTGGTTTCCGATGTTTTCACGTATAGTGTCCTCAGATGTGGATCATGCATGAACGGTAACATGAAAGAAGCATCAAATTCAAAACTCTTCAAATCATTGGATGAGCTGCGCTTGGAACCAAATGGCGTAATATTACAATGATTCATTGTTATGGCAAAGAAGGAAGCTCTTATAGGGCTCTTAAGCTACTCAAGGAAATGGTCGAGAATGGAATGACTCCAAATGTGGCTAGCTTCTGTTCAACCATAGGGCTTCTCTGCAAGGAAGGGAAGTGGAAGGAAGCTGAGCTTGTCGTACAACAGATGATAAATTTAGGACTAGAGCCATCAGTTTCTTTGTGCAATATGATTTACAAAGCCAACGATGAAGTTTTGAACGTTGATCATGAAAGTGATATTATATCAAATTCATAGTATTTACTTTCTCTTTCATTCTGTTTCTTATTAATGGAACATTATATTCTAATGTTATGGCTTGCTACCTGCCGTGCATTCTTGAATCTTTACATTCAATGGGGAGAAAACTCCATGCGAAAAAGAAAACTAAAGGCAAAGAAATTATTCTAAGTGCAACATTGACAGTACGCTTCTAGTAATAGGAAGAGAATCTAAGCATGGATTTTATTTCAGCCTGCCAAGCGCGAATGGATGTTTAGTTAAGCTGTTGCTTAGCGCTGTTGATTGGTTTAGGCCTGTTGGGATTCAGCTGTTGTTAAGCTCCACAGTTTTTGGTCATCAGTCCACGAGTTTTCTGCAGTTGGACCAATGTGGCCACGCCCCCAAATCTTTCGGCCTTGGGGCCATAGCAAAGTCATGGACCATGTACAATTGATGAGGAAGAGCTGAGAACGGAATAGGTTGAGTTGTTACCATATAACAGCTGAATTTATAAGTTGGACTTATAATTGCTTATCAATGCCAAACCTTTAGGCCGGGCCCAACCAGAACCAATTATTGTAAGCACTCTTGTTTTAATGGTCTAGCTTCTGATCAAAAAATAAATGGTCTACCCTTTGCAAGCATAGTAAAGTTTGGAGCTGATACTATCCTATTAAGTGATGAAAGATTAATTACAAAAAACAAATCTAGAAAGTTCCTGCAAAGGAGGTGTGTCTGTGTGAAACTTTTCTCCTAAATTGGATAGTTTGCAATGGAGGAAGATTTCAGATCTCCAAGAGAAGCCAGTGAGGCTACACATTGCATAATGACTTGTTATCTTTAAGTTGTTTAGTATGATAGGAGGCTTATTTCTCATTAGAGGTTAGGATTATTATAATAGGCAAATGCCACTTAGCATGTAATATAGGTTTCTTTGGCCAATGGCCCTCAACTAACTATGGGTTGTTCGCAGGTGATTGGCCTGCTAAGTGAACGGATGGTACCCACCTTTATCATTGTTCACGTTTCTAACCCTAATACCCTAGCGTTGTCCCTGTTTCATCTTTCTCACCGTCAATTTTAGATTCACCTAAAGGGGGAGCCACCCCATAGAGATAGAGGTGGTTTATCCCCCAATGGTGGTTGATCACCCCCTCCCCCTTTAAGATTAGCTTTTATTTTATGTTTTTCTCTTTGTTTTATTTATTTATTTTTTTGTCTACCTCTCATCTAGTTTATGGTGTGTTTGTTTTTTATGTCTAGTAAGTTGTCTTGATGACAAGATGTCTAAATCGAAGACTTTTATTTAAATTCTTACCCTTGCAGTTACCTCTTGGGTCAAATTACTATGTTTATGACAACGATAGATCAACAATCTCTACTTGTGAATGTTAGTTGGGGCTTTTCTTAAGCAATAGGCCTTTTCTACAATATATGGTTGTCTTTGGAGGCTTTGTTGATCTAATGTATATTACGAAGTGGGCTCCTAGGATATAGATATAACTACCATCATGTTTGATAAACTCAAATGCCACCGTGTTCAGTGCTAAGCTGAAGAAATCACTACTATATATTTGTCTTTATACAACCATGGTCGCTATAACGTTTGTATAATTGTTATTGATTAATTTTCTAGGTTTAGGCTTTTAGTGTCAATGAATTTGATATTTTGTATCCAGGTTTTTACCTAATATTTTGTACCTAGGCTTAGGCCTTTGTTTATTTATTAATCAATGAATCTCTTTTGACAAAAAAAATGTACAATTAAAAATAAGAGTGAATAACTTCTTTTGTCCTAACATTTTCAATTTGAGATCAATTTGATTCTAACAAAAAAATTTATATTGACTTGATTCTAATAAAAAAATTTAATATCAATTTAATCTTAATATTTTTAGTTTCAACATTAATTCTCACTCCTAATTTTTTTTATTTTGACATCAATTTAGTCATTTTATCAAAGTTGCAATTCAACAAAATGACTAAATTGATGTTGAAATTTAAAATGTAAGGACTAAACTTATGTAATTTTTTTTTTAACTAAATTGATGTCAAATTGAAAATATTATAACCAAAATGGTTGTTTACTCTAAAAATAATAATACATGACTAAAAAAATTTAACAATAATAATAAAGATATTTTCTTTAGCATATAAAGGTGTAACATCCCAATTCCCATGATATATTATAAATACCATGGAAGCATATAATATTATTTAGGGTGGTTTTGGATCATGGTGTGTGTGGGGCTTTTAGAAGTTAAAATGATATTAAGTGAATGTGTCCATAGCGGGACCACCTTGGTCTTGGATATGCAGATGTTAGTGGATGATGGATCAAAAATCGCAACTAGGGCTCAAGTATGATGGAATTAGCTTGGATCAAGAGTGTACTTGCTGCTTCATTCAGATTCTCATCCAAAATAATAATGAGTAGATATTAATATTTCTTGCCCCGGAATGGGGTTTGTAGCAAATAACGTAACTAATTGAATTGAATGCATTTCATCCATACCTTGGCCCAGCACAAATTGATCTTGGGGGATATATATCAGATTGGCAAGTTGAAAGACGGATGCTGTTGCTATTTGACTCGACTTTTGTAGTTTTGTTCACAAATAATTGGGTTGGGTGCCTTCGAGTTTTCTCTCTTAATCAAGGTGTCTGTTGATAAGGATAAAAGTAAAATATACTGAAAATCAACTTAACACTGTTGTTAGTTTCTGAAGCATAAAGAAATTTTTTAAATTACCATCTGTGGGGAAAAAAGAAAACTTTGACATGATCCTTTAAGAAATGAAAAGATGTCAACCAAACAAGGAAATCAAACAAAGACACTGTCTTCTTTATCGTCAATTTACCAGTATTGGTCCACTATAAATGATAACAGTGTTTTGATTTATCAAATATGCTTGTTGAATCAACGTATGTTGGTAAGTTAAAAAGGCTGAAAAATGTTATCAAGAATATTGATCTAGTTCATTGTTGTACTATCCACTAAGAGGCCAACGTGCTACCCTTTTTCCCCTGTTTTTTTCCTTTTTTTTTAATTTTTTTTGGTACACCAACGAGACCATGAGGCTTCTTTTTTTGACGAAACAGTATGGTCAAAGAGTCATAAATATGGCAATCAAGATATATCTAGAAGCACTGGCAGCATTGCTATAAAAGGGAAACTCAATACATGCATCATCTTATGTTCACAATGGCTTGTTCTTCCGCTGCTGCAATCCGCCTCTTCTTCCTCATACTGGCTCTTTTATCAGTTTCCTACTCATCATCATTATACATGATCCTAATTCCAAACTACAACCCATTATCCTTCCCATTAAGAAAGGCCCAACAACCAAACTGTTCTATACTACATTTGGCATAGGTACTACTCCTCAACGCAACATGGATCTAGCCATTCATCTTGCAGGAGAAAATGTCTAGCACGACTGCAACACACGCCAGAATTCATCATCTTCCTACCGCCCTGTTGATTGTGACTCAGGGAAATGCCCCAAAGATGCTACCTGCTCTGCCACTGGCTGCAATGGCCCTCCTAAACCAGATTGTGCAATTAGCTACTGTGATATCACAATAATCAACCCATTAGCTCAATTTGTTTTTGTTGGGACACTGGTTGAGGATGTCATATTCATGTCTCATCTGAAAGTGCATGGCTTGCTTGCTGGCTCCATTGATTTGCATGTCTTCAATGGTAGCAAGATTTTAGTAGGCTTACCCAAAGTAGTAAAGGGATCATAGCCCTGTCAAGGTCACAACTCGCATTGCCAGCACAGCTCATTTTGGCAAATAAACTTCCTCCCAAGTTTTCTGTCTGTTTACCTTCTTCGAGCACCAAAGCATTTGGTAATATCTTCATTGGAGCTGGGCAACACCCTCAAGTTGAGTCCAAGTTTCCCCAAACCACACCACTGCTTGTCAACCATGTTGCCATAGGTACAGTGTTTGCACAAGGTGTTCCCTCTAGCGAATACTTTATTGATGTGAAATCAATTAAGATTGATGGCCATGTTGTAGAAATAAAGCCTTCCCTTCTGTCCATTGACAAGAAGGGAAATGGGGGCACCAAAATTAGCACCTTGAGTCCTTTCACTGAATTACATACTTCAGTCTACATGCCCTTTGTTCAAGATTTCATTAGGAAGGCTGAAGACAGAGGACTAAAGAGAGTCTCATCAGTGCCACCATTTGATGCATGCTTTGATTCAAACACTATTGGCAATCCATTACTGGATTGGATGTGCCAAATATTGATCTAGTGCTACCGGGAGGAGTGCAGTGGACTATTTATGGAGCCAATTCCATGGTGGTGACAAACAAAAATGTAGCATGCCTGGCTTTTGTTAATGGAGTGACAAAGCCAAGAATATCATCTGTTAAAAGCCTCAATTGTTATTGGTGGGCATCAATTAGAGGACAATCTCTTGGTGTTTGATTTGGCTTCCTCAAAATTAAGTTTTAGCTCCTCCTTTCTGAAACACAACCTGTTCCCACTCTTGAATCTTGCATGCATGTTCTGAAGCATGTCAATTAGCCATGGTGAATAATGATCAATCTTTCTTTCACTCCTGTGTAGAATAAAGAATTCTGTGGTGTGGTTTGAAAATTCAGCTGCACTTTGTTTTAAACCAATTGATGTTTTATTGTACCAAAGCATTTTGATGCCAAACACAGCCTTCGCTCATATATGAAAACTAACAGCAAACTACACATGGATGTAGATACTTATCAATATGGTACCCGTTAGAAATAAATGACAAAATGTAATCAAAAAATTTTGATAAAATATCTAAGCCCAATGATATGAGATTGTTAATACCATCCCTATAACACAGTTCATTTGGCAGTGGACATACTTACCCACACTTCTCTTACTTAAGCTGAATCATAAACTCATTTTTGCTCTATGAAAACAAGCAAGCAGTAGAGAGCTTAACCCTCCTAACATGTCTTGGCAGGTCTGCAATTTCTCTTATCTATTGGACCTTTTAGGTGGAATTTAACTGTATATTTGGCTTGTTTTGTTTCGGATTTCCTGCTTTAGTGAAATATTTTGCATTACCAGAACTGTGGGATCATTTACTCATTTCGTATTAATAAAATTCAACATAACTTGTTGTATCTGGTTTCATAATCTGAACTGCAGGCTGCAATGATTTACTTTATGGCTACAATTATTTATGACATACATTCTTTTGGTGTACTACTGGTTGCTTGAACAAATTCAAATGTAATTATATCGGGAAGTTGTTTAAAGTGACTACAATATTGTTACCTGAGTAGTTTATATTTTTCCGTTTAGACTTATTAGATGAAGCTTTATGCGCAGTTAGAACTTAGAACAAAAGTAATTCTTTCCATTGTTAATCAACCAGCATTACAGTGTTTGCACAAAGTAATTCTGTTTAGACTTAGATGAAGCTTCCTATATATCTTTCATACTGCTTCAATCAACAATGCATTCTCGTGAAGCATATCCTAACCAAAGTGCAGATGGAAAAAGTAACTTTCATACAACTGTATATGCCGTTTCTTTTTAGTTTTTTCCCAATAGGCCAGGTGACGTGTACTTTGCAGGTATCAATTATTGAACCATATATCCTCCTAATAAAAGAAAATGAAAAAGAATTTATGTGTACCTCATCTTTTCTCTTTGCCCTACATAATGGGTATGCTTTTCCAATTGTCAATATCCCACAATGAGATGCTTTTCTTATCACACCGAAGGAAACAACAAGAAAGGAAAAACGAATCAATTGATCATGATCTTCCGATTTTGCAAGGTAATCAAGCTTCTTTTGATATACAAGAAGTATTCCAATATCAGAACTACTGGCCTAAGTCTCATAATCAACAAGAATATCACATACAGTGATACAAATAATTGTGAGAGGAAATAGAGAATAAAGGACATTCAAAATGGAATTAATTCACTGAGTTCAACTCAAGAGCTGCATATTTATCAAGCTCTTTTAAGGAAAAATAATTTGTATATGGTATTTTTAGGTGATTTATACTTATATGAGATAACGGATAAATTTACTTGGATATTGTTTATAGAATTGCCTTATAGATTCTGTTATTTTCATTTTAGAAAAATTTTGAATCTGCAGTCAAATTTTAAATTCGTTTCGATTCTATATTAATTTTAAATCTGATTTTATTAATTATTTTTAAATTCGCCAAAGGAAAATTTTATATGAAAAAAAATCATATTGCGTGATTTTTTCCCAAATATTAATGTAAATACATCGTCCAAATATATATATATATAAAAAAAAAAAATTGCTCTTTTAAGGTGTAGTACAACACTCAATCGGATAACAGTGCGATAAAAAAACTGAATAAAATTAAGTTCTTACAAAATTGATAAAGTCCACAAAAATATAAACCAAAGAGAAGAAAGATCAGTACTATACTGCCATCACCATATACTCAAGCTGATTCTGCTGGCATGGAACCAAAATTGAAATTAGAAAACTAAGTATTCTTGGTCAAGGGGAAGAGCTGAATCCCACTGGAAAGATAACTTTGTTGATTCAAAAAACAAAAAAAGAAAATTTTCAATCCATTCGAAAGGTCTTAACCCTGTTTCATTTTTATTTATTTATTTATTTGTTGTTGTTTGTGTTAGTCCATTTCATGTTTCAGGGCTTTTATAGAGTTATTAGATTAAGCCCATTTCTTTTTAAAAAAAGGTAGCCCATTTCCAGCCTAGTCCATGTTTGAAGTTGAAAACAAAAATGTTGCAGCCCATTTTGTTTTAATTTTATTTTATTTTCCTTTTCTTTTAATCTATATTTAAAAAAAAAGGGAAAACCAAGGAGCGTTCTCAAAGAAAAATGACAAAGGAAAAATTGTATAGCAAAACAAGTCAGATGCTGAAGCATGCAAATTTAAGAGAAGACAAAATGAGAGCCTAACAAAGTCAGGAAGCATGCGCCAAGTCAAAACAGGTAGGCATTGAACAAGAACAAGTTAGGAATTGTAGCACCAGAGAATGCATGAAAAGATTGGAGAATCAAAGTATTCGAGCAAAATCCCATGAAATCAGCAATCAAATCACAAGAGAAAAGAAAATTTTCATTGCCCAGTTGTATAAATGGGGACTTTCTGATCACCATTTGGGGAAAAAATGAAATTTGACCAATGAAGGTACCAAAAAAATTGTTCTGACGCCTGAGTGTTCTCAAGAAGCATCATGCATTTTTTTACATTTTGTTGTTCTAATAATAGTTGCATAAACATGTAGTTCATCCATTGGTCACCACACTGTCACCCCGTCATCACCATCATCACAACCTGAAATCATCACAATCAAGCCACCTGTAATCCAGATCCAATAACCAAGCCACCACCAGGATCCTAACGTCTTCCACCATCCTACAACACCACCATCACCATTAACCACAATCTTGTTCCATAGCCATTACCACTTTCACCCCTTTTACCATTATCATTAACCAAACCTTCTTCACATCACTTAATCATAACCAAATCAAAACCATAGTTAAGACAAAGGAAATAAAACCAATAGATATCAAAAGCAAAAACATCTCAAATACCAAAAAGAAGCATCAGGCGTGAACTCCACATCTCGCGCCACCGCGAGAGCGAGACCTCCCGCCTCCGCCGTTCCCACGCCCATGAGAAGCTGAGCTAGCTTCGCTTCCGCGCTCCTCTCCGCCTCTGCCTTCTGCGCGAAGCCACCGAGCACCTCACGCCGTGAGGCCGTCGCCCCTTGAGCCGCGATTGCATCTTTGCACTTCCGTCCAGCCTGTCTTGCATCGTGGTTCACCCCATCATCTGCGTGGCGTGCTCCCACAAGCTCACGTGGGCACCAAGCAGTGAACCCAAGGTCACCACCATCCGCACGCGGTGGAAGCTCAGTGCATGAGAAGCCTCCGCATAGCCTTCCCCCTTCTTGGTGCGCGCCGATGCTGATTTTTTACCCTCACATTCTGATATGTTTTCCCATATGATGTTGGCTAGGGATTAGATGTAGGTTTATGCATTTTGGGTCAAGTTTTGGTCACTTGGGCTAGTTAAGTTTAGGACCTCTTATTTTTTGGTTTGCTTTACTTTCTGTGTTACCTGTTCTTTCAAGAAACTTTTTGGGCCATTGCTTTATTGAAACTCAATTGGGGCTCTTGGAGGCTTTTACCTTTTGCCAAAAAACAAAACTCTCCAGTTCTTTTTATTTAAAAACAAAAACTTTGTTGGACTACCTTTTTTGGAACGTTATTGAACTCTGGTTGAACTTTGATTCTTTTAGTTTTCTTCAGAAAATGTTCAAAAATCTTTGGTTCTTACCATCTAAAAAAAAAGGGGTTTGTAACTTATTTCTTTGCATTTTATTTTAATCAGTTGAGGAGAATTAAATAAATTAGCTTAGGTAGTGATTAATTGTTTATTTGATGTTTAATGAATTTTGCGTGACAGCTTTTAAAAATAAAAACAAAAACATGCTTCCTTAATTTTTTTAAATATAATTTAAAATCCATAAAAAACACAAGCATTTAATAAAGAATTACGTGACTTTCGAGTTAATTGCACTAAGGATACGTAAGAGGCGATTCAAATCCCTGTCAAGTCAAAATTAAATTTTCATAATTTTTGTTTTATTTGTAAATAATTTCTTTTTTATTTCATGAGACTTTTTATTTAATTTTTTTTTATTTAGGGAATTTTGGATAAAAAATGTTAATTTAGCCAACGGCTTGTTAACTTAATATTGCGAACATTTGAGCTGAAGTTAATGAGTCAGAAAATTTCCTGAAAATTTATTTATTTTCTTTCCTTTTTGTAAAAAATATCAAAATAAGTTTTTTAGTTATTTGTAAATATTTTATAGTTTATAAGAGATCTTTTTATTTCCATGTATTCAACTTAACTTGTTATATTATTTCAAATAAAGATGTTAATTTAGCGCGACGACTTATTAACTCAGTATTTTAGACATCTGAATTGTGACAATTTGATGTCCCAAATTTCTTTTTAAGAAAGATTTTTTTTCCATTTTCTTGTAAATAAAATAAATAAAATAAATATTTTGAAGGTTATTAATAATTTGCACAAATCAATAGGTACGTTTAAGGATGGGTGTATTAGGGGTGTTAGGATTAAATCCTTACCTTCTATGCATAACCGACTCCGAACTCAAATCTGGTTATAAGGACATTTTCTTTAAAAATAAATGGTTTTTCCATGTTTTCCATTTTGAATAAATTTGGTGGCGACTTCAATTCTTAATACTTCTTTTTTCGTCCCTAGCGATCCGGTGCGAACACCCACCATGGAAGAAGATAAATCAATCTGCACTATGACATCCTCAAGTTGATATCCCCCAATCACAATGGATTTCTCCGGTTCAAACCTCCATCCATGAAGCCCAAACACATTACCTCATTGCTCACCCCCACACCATCGAGTTCCTGCCATATGCGCTCCACTTCACCATCTCACTCTGAGCACCAACTCAATAATTGGAACATTTGGCCTGAGCCACCAATCCCTTTAGATCTAAAACAAACCTCAAAGGGTGCCACAGAAGCCACTCTAGTCATGTTCATAGAGACAACGCATCCTCAAAGCCGTCTTGAAACGAGTAGATGGAGCTATGCATGGTGGTGTAGGGTACAATTGAACTTAGACTGTCTTAAATCCACCACTACCCTCTTGGTCTTGGGACTTTGATGAAGCATCCAATTCCAAAGACAAGCGCTTGCCATTGACTTTGATGGAGCTCACGTTGATGAAATATTCATTTGAGGGGTATGCCTGGTTTTGGTTAGTGAGAAGGTGTGAATGTCAAAGATCTAAGAGTTTTAGCTACTGGGGAACTCAAAAGCCCTGGCACCAAATAGGACCACCCTAGATGAAGATGAGAGGCAAAGAGTGAGCTTTCCGTTGGTGAAGGAATCAAGGACCTGGATGTGAGCGAAGTACAAGACCTACCAAGACCAACCATACCCTTAGCACCACTTGCCAAGCCATCCAAGAGAGGTGTTGGTGAACAAGTGAGCGAACTTCGTGGTGGATGGTTTCAGAAACTCCTCATGATGAGATGATGATTGGCGGCCAAGAGGTCTTCAACAAGCTCACCTTCTGTGGCCACTGTACCAATGATGTGTTCTTCTGGGAACACTTGGCATGGCTGGTCCTGGTCCTGATCCGTAGCGCTAGAGAAATGAAGAGGTGCCAGCAACTTGATGGGTTTTTGCGTTGAAGCACTGGATGGAATGGTGAGGGGTGGTGAGTGCAAAAGAGGATGGCATGTTTCTTGATGCAGTCAAGCCAGAGAAAAGGGCCTCCAAGATCAAGCACAAGCTTTGTGGGCACAAGAGGTGTGCCATAGGAAAGAGTGGTCAAGACCTGCATGGTTGAAGGGTCTTTTGTGACGGGAGTACAAAAGATTCTGCGGTGACTGAGCACGGAGAGCTTGGGAAAAAGGCAAAGAAAGATCAAGAAGAAGAATAGAGAAAAGGAAGAAGCCATAGCTCAGGATGCATATGGGAAAATGAAGAAACAGAAATTAGAGTAGGAAGTTAATAATTTGTAGTGGAAGGATTTATTAATTAATGAAGGAAAAGAGAACTCCTGGAGTCGCCGTTGCTAGCTGAGAATGAGGGTGGATGAGTCCTGGGATGGGGATATAATTGTGAGAGACTAGTTCATTGGCTCTTGCCAACTCTCAAAAAAGTCTACGGGGAAGTTGGAGAAGGGAATGGCAAGGAAAGGAAAGGGCACAAGGTTATAAGATGCTATCACCATCACCAAGTGCTTATCTTCTTCTTTCTGTGTGTGTGGACATAGGAGTGTCAGCCTATTTTGCTGGTGAGTGCCACCGTCTTCCAGGATAAGATATTGTTTTTGGGCACACCTTCTTTAATGACGGTCTCGTTAGGCCACATTTTTCGAGGGTACGTAAGAGTTTGAGATGTGTCGCTCGTGTTGTTTGGGTTGGAATCTGATTCTACGGTTTATAATTCATGAGAAAAAAATAAATAAATATAATTATAATAAGAATTTAATTTTAATATGTTATTTTTCATATTGTTATCGAATCAAATTTTTTTATTTATATTATCATTTAAGTAGTGAATGTAAAACTCAACTAATTTTACTGATATATCAATGAATAATTGAATAAGAGTGTTAATGTATAGAAATCAAATTCTTATAATAATAAAAATATTTAATTTATATTAATTAATTAATATAAAATTATTTTACTCTTTCAACACTAATAAATTAAACTCTAATAAAAAAGAGTAAAATGTAAAGTAACTTGAGCATGAATATATTATGTAGTATTGTTGATCAACTGTCTCACTAGTGTGTTGAGGTGGACTGGTGTTACTGCATTTGAACACAACCCTACCAAAATGAAGCTTAGAAAAAAGACATTGGTGAAAGAAGCAGAAATGAAAGTACACTCGTTTCAGAAAATAGAAAGAGCAACTCCTTTTAACAATTTAAATGCGCTAGCACCATTCTCGTATTATATATATATATATATATATATATATATATATATATATATATATATATATATATATATATATATATATATATAGAGAGAGAGAGAGAGAGAGAGAGAGAGAGAGAGAGAGAGAGAGAGAGAGAGAGAGAGAGAGAGAGGGATCGTTTTGTCACAACTCGATTAAAAACGTGGTCACACATAAAATCTTATCCCTACGTAAGTCTCGTGATTGTTGAGTCATATTATATACATTTTTTACTGAAAATCCATGTCAACTGAAAACAATTTGCATGTTCAACTCATAATAATCATAAATAACCCTTTTTCATAATTTAAGCTGAAGTTGTAACTGTAATACAAAGTATAATGAGTTGTTCTATTAATAGAGAACCATAAATGCTACATCATTTTTAAATACAAAAAGAATCATGATAATTCAAAAAGCTATATCATGCATGTCTAGATCCTGCTCTGCACTACCACTAGAGCACTCTACCAAAATAACAAGACACTTCACGGCACACGGAGGGTGCCTGCGAGTCGCCACGACTAGCTAATAATGCGATTGGATGAGTGGGATAGTGATATAATTGTGAGTGACTAGTTAATTGGTTCTTGCCAACTCTCAAAAAGTCTACGGGAGGAAGTTGGAGAAAGGAATAGCAAGGAAAGGAAGGGGCATGTTCGCAAGGTTACAAGATGCTATCACCACGTTCTTATCTTCTTCTTCGTAGTGTGTGGACGTGGAGTGTCAATGTTGTTTCCGCTAGGTGGAGTGTCACTATCTTACGGGCAAAGATATTGTTTTTGGACACACTTGCTTTTATTGACGGTCTCACGTTATGCCACATTTTCGGGTGTACGTACAAATTTGAGATGTGTCGCTCGTGTTGTTTGTGTTGGAATTTATGATTCTACGATTTATAATTCATGAGAAAAAATAAATAAATATAATTATAATAAGATTTTAATTTTGATATACTATTTTTCATAAATAAAGTTTTCTCATTTATATTATTATTTAAGTAATGGGTGTAACCAACTAATTTTCCTGAAATATGAATAAATAATTGACGAGAATGTCAATGCATAAAAATTAAATTCTTGTCATAATAACAAAAATGTTTAATTTACATATATTGACAGGATAATTATAACTTTACACTATCAATCAGTAAAAATTATATATATATATATATATTAGATAACTAACAATTATGATAACTATCTTATGATTTCATTTATTTTAATTTCTATTAATTAATAATATAAATTTATTTTATACTTTCAACACCTACAAATTAAACTCTAATAAAAAAGAGTATCATGTAAAGTAACTTGAGCATGGATATATTACGGGCAAAGGTTTGGTGCACCTCGTAAAGTATGGTACACCACATACCAAGTTATCTAATGGTAAGGATCTAAGTGATTATTCATATACCAATATAATGTCAGTGCACTATAGAAGACTCATTTTCTCTTTCATAGTATAACATTTTGTGCATTGATTTATAAGTTTTTATGCATTGATTTACAAGTTTTGTGCATTGATTCGCAATTGTGGTGTATCACATAGAATTGATCTACTAACACATCATCAAATCCTCACCATAAGATAATTTAATGTCCCCAATTTTCCCTTATTATAATTAGCTCATTCATTTTTATAACAACTGGTAAGATTGATTAAATGTTCTATGAATTATAAGGTAGTTTCTAAGTTGATGAAATTAAAACTGAGAGAAAATGAGAAAAATAACAATATAAGGGTAGAATAATAATTTATTTAAAGTTAATAGTTTTATTAAATTAAAATCATAAATTAAAATGAGAAGTTAAGGACTCATTAAGGACCATTGAGTTATGGCCAGGTAGTTTATGCCCATAATATTAGTTTCTTTTTATAAATAATTACTAATTAATTAAGTTGTAAAGTATTTGACATTTAAATTTATAATGAACCTAGATCAAAATGCATCTAGAAACAACTCAATCCAACTGAAATCTAAAATTAAAACTACCTGGTAACCTTTTCGAATTTTCAACCAAACAAAAAAAGGATATTTCCCTAAGATCACTCAAACAACCATGATACTATCTCTCTTTAAACACTACTCCTCTCATTAAAAAGAAATCAGAAAATTTTCTCTCCATTCATGGTGCGAGTTCATAGAATTTTCCAAAGAGCAATCTCTACACTCATTTTCCTTTTGTCTACATAGGGATATCAAAATGGGCTTAGCCCATCAGGTTGGTCCGTCAAACCCTCTATTTTTAGCGACGGTTGAAATTTTGAGCTCATAAAAAAATTTCAACCCGCAAACCCGCGTGATACCCTAGGTACACGGATCAGTAGTGAGGTTCTACATTGTCCCAAAGTTCCCATAGGACCCAGCGGTGGGTCCTGATTTTCTAAGTCTGGATCCTACACCTCCTTGGAGGGCTATATGATAGAACCATATTCTTTGAATTAAAAGTCCGGTAATGGTTCCTAGAGGGAAAATAAGTTGAAGAATGATTTTTAATGAGTTTTATCAAACCTTTAAGCATTTTATTTTTAACCCACAAATTTAGAAAATCAAAACAATTCTCGGATTTGAACTAAAACCCAAATTTTGGATTCTAAGTTGTTGGGATTTTAATTTTTTAGATATTTTATTTGAATCCAAATGGGGGGTATTTCCTTATTTACATTTATGTTTTAAAGTTAATGGGAAGTAAAATAAATGATTAACTTAAGTGAACCTCCTGGAAGGCCCCAGGGTCATTCAGGCGGGCGTTAGGAAAGGCTGTTGGTAGGAGAGACCTCCTGAGGCCCAGCGTGGACAGAGAGAAGTGTGGTCTCAGCTGGAAAGAGAGGACCGCCCAGGTGGTAAAAAGTTTATAAAAAGCGGTGTTTCGGGCTCCAAATGCGCAGAACGCGTTCCTTCTTCTTCTTCATCAATTTTCTTCTCTCTCAAATCCATCATTTCCAAGCTTCAAGGTGAGTATATGCTATTAGATTATGTCTTTATTTCTTCATAATCTTGGATTTGGATCGATCATTTCTTTCATTGTTATCAAGTGGGAGTCCTCCCAATTTTGTTAGGATAGAGCCTCAGAGATTATTAGAGTTTAATCTAGAGTTATAATTGCTCTATGGCAGTTGGTGTCATTCCAAGTTCTCCATTGGTGGGGCCCACATACTAGCTTCAAACGGTGAGTGGGTTAGATCTATGATCCTTATGTTGATCATTAGAGTTAATTTCAGTAAATTATGATATGGTCATATGATATTAGAAATGAAAGCATGAAACCTATATATTTTAGAAAACTCATGGGACCATTATTGTTAAAGTAATTTTTATTAAAGAGCTAGAGTATGAATATGATTATATTTAGAGATTTATAAAATATTGTGATGATTTCCAGAGTAGAAAATATGTATATGATAGAGTGTTAGAGAAAACAAATATTTTTATGATTTAGAGAATAGATGATAACTATAGAGAAACGCTGTGAGTTAATGGGGTATTTGTAACCTTGGTATACCAAGTCGCCCAGGGCCAGAGAAATCAGAAATGAGACCTAGTTAGGTGCCCAAGTTAGAGATTTTGTTATGTCACATGAATTGTGCATAACCAGAGATTTTGTTTTTCTAATAGAGATGTTGTTTATATTTACAAAGAACATTAGTTTTTTTGTTATATTGTTTACATAGATGAATATGATTTCAGAGATATTGTATTCACCAGTTTGATGATAATTTATTTTCTTGATTGTCCCATGAGCGGGTTATGGGTGAGAGCCTACTCAATGAGTTTTAGATGAAACTCACCCATCTCCCTTCTTCCATTACAGATACGTTAGCCTCTGAGTCCTTCTCCTCACCTCCTCCCCAACGTAGAGATTCTCATTGGTGAGCTTCACTAGAGTGAAATTGCATGTGGTATTTTGTAAGAGATAGAGTGCTAGAGTGTACATTGCGGCGGGGTCCCGGACCATTAAAATAATGCATGTTTTGTATTTTCAAGATTATGATTTTTTATGGTTTATTTGGTATTGAGAGCAACTGAGATGTTTGTATTAGATATATATATATATATATATATATATATATATATATATATATATATCTAGAGTTTGATTAAGAAAGTATTTAAAATGATTTAATTTCCAAGGAGCTAGAGATTTATATTAGAGACGAAATTATGTTTTGGAACTGGATTTTATTAAATTAGGCATACAGAGAGACTTAGAGGTCTCATGTTCCAAAGTTGGTTATGACACCTCCTGCCCCAAGTCTTTTGTATTTTTTTAAAAAAAATTTATAATTTATTGGTAAAAAGTAAAAAATGTATGACCCAAAAAAGAAAAAATAAGAAATATGTATACTCACCAATACAGTAGACTCTCAGTTGATATTATTCACTCAAAGTTAAAACTTAAAAATAAAATAGTGTTATAACTCACAAATAACACTATTAACAATAACATTTTTTTAGTCAAAGTTAATATATAATTGCTTTGGATCTTGAAAAATTGGGTATACATAAACAAAAATATTTTTTAAAAAAATTCATCAAAATATTAAAGAAAATATTTTTTTGAATTTTTTTTTTTCTGAGCCACCCGACACTAAATATAGCTTAAATTTTAAGGATTTTATTTTAAAAGGCTTTCACCTCTCCCCTTTTTTATGAACTTTTGCCAAGCCAGGAACGGGTGGTTTAGCCTATTTGACATTTCTAGCGCTACCTCATTTCATTAGAAAGCCTGCCATTCACCTTCTTCATTTACACATTGCTTTTGATTACAAGAAACAAGATTTCATAATTTTTGGATGTGGTTGATAAAGATGCAATGGTTTATGGTTAGGGTTCTTAGTAATTTGATGTTTATTTGGGAATTTTAATTTTTGAAATTGTAAATTATTGTAAACAGGTGGAATTAAAGTTAAAGACAATTTTTTATAAATACCAGGGACCAAGTTACAAAAAAATTAAAAGCTCAGGATCTATAAATCAATAACTAAATATTCAAGTAGAAAAGATAAACTGTAATTATAATTGACATATGTCTCACTCGCAGTGGAGCCAACAAAGAAGGGTTTGAGTACCCTTCTATTTTCCGGGAAATCGTAGCAATCTCCAATGATAAATTGGTCTTTTATAATTATTAGAAAAATTATAAACAAAAAATGAAAAGACAGCTTTTCGATGTGAGGTGAACAGGTGAACATTGAAAATATCCGTTGGGTAAAATGATGGCGTAAGAGAGATGTGATTATTTTAATGTTTTTAGTTTTAAAATCCAAATGAAACTAATATTATCATTAGACATAATCAAATCCATAGCTTAGCATATAATCCTTTACCGCAAGCAACATGTGTCACAAATTGAATGAACCAGCACAGAGCTTCATCCACAGCTTCATCAGAATATGCACCCAAAAAAATAGTACTGAATTGATGTGATTTGTTCGAAATGGTAAGCAGATTCAATTACTTGTGACAACTTTTAAACGAGGGATAAACTTAAAAAAATTAAAGGATGCCAATATGAACGAGTGCTGAATGGCTTGAGATAAAATCGGTTAAAATGCAGCGAAGTGTATGGTGAAGGACCTGTAATCTCCCAAGTCCCAACAATCCAACATCAACCATTATTGGCAATATTAGTTGCAAAGCGTAATGGTATAGGATTGGTAATTTTTGTCCTGGACTGTAATTCGTTGTGGAGCTATTGCCAATAAGGGGTGGTATGGACATGGGGCTCTTTACTGATAACAAGTTGCGCTAGCTGCTTAAGGGTGTTGCTGCCATGTAGTGTTTGTTTTTTGCTTTGGCTGTTTTTTCTCACCGTTATTCACCAATAAAAAAAATGGTAAATTGTCATGGATTTAGATTTCTTATGTATGTGGTTTTAAGTTCGGTTTTGAGATTTATATGCATGAAAAAAATATTGATACAAAGAATCTCGCTTAGACGTTTGCTCATATATATCTTAAAGGATTAATTTCTCAATTATTAAGTGAGGGAAGCCTCTAAAAATGTATCCGTTACTTGCTCCCTCTTTTCATTTTTTTCACCCTTGCAATAAAATTAATTTATTTTTAAATTTATTTCAATTTAAGAAATTAAATTAAATTTTTTAATTTACTTACTCATTTTAAATATAAGAATAAAATTTAATTTAATTTTATTTCATTAGAAGTTTCCAAACATGATATGTGAATTATACATCAATCTGGCCAACCTCTCGCTTTGTTACTTCCAAGACAGCTCCTATTTGTTGATAAAGAAACGAACAATTAACGCAAGGGCGTATTTTCAGCAGTCCTTCCGTTTTATCGCTAAAATATGTTTATCTTTTGTACTTAGTTCCCACATTCCATATCTTTTTAATGTAATTGCCGAGACATTTTCTGACAAATAAAAAAAAAACTCATAAATCTTGCGAAAAGAAATATGGGCTAGTATTAGAAAATAAGAAAGGTGAAAAAAAATACACACATATGTTTATTGAGTTTACACGAGATTTATTTCTACCGAGTTTTTTCAGATTTATCATTGTTTACCCGAGATTTTAACGAGCAGGTGGCAATATTGAAGCATCGTATGTTTATTGGTCAAGACTCAAGACAACTTCCATCTCTCAGCCAAAAAAACCAGAAAAAAAATCTTAAACAAAAATAAAATAATTTGTACACACAAATCAAGTCAAGTAGTCGTGCTATTACCCGACGTTCACATAAACCAAATTATCAATTTTAGCCCAACTCAGGCCGTGCTTGATAGCTCTAATGGCACTTGGAAAGTTACAAGAAAAAACGAAGTGCGTTGATAGTATACTCGCACTTTATGGGCTATAATAATTTCAATAACTAAATGAATAGAACTACGACCACCAGTTAATCCAACCATTCTTTTTAACTACTTAATCTAATTAGTAATTACAATGGGCGAAGACCTATAAAGCATTATTATGTAAAGGGCCGTCAGAGAAATGTGTAAATGTAGGAACTGGTAGGTTGACCCACAACTTGGGTGCAGGATGCTATATGGCTCCATTAGGCGTGTTATTTATCCTTATAAGTCTAAGGTATCATATCAACTTATATTTACGTCTCCATTTGATGAAAAGTGGATTATATTTATGTAGGGTCTATCTAATTCAATGATAAATAGGATTTGAATCAACAAATATCTCTTATCTATAAATACAGTTAACATTTCAATCAGACCAAAAAAAAAAAGAACTATTCCATTTTACATAGCTATATTTATTTTATACCCTTCCACCTTACTGAAAGGGTAAGTAGATTTTGCACACGGCCATTGTAATTTCGAAAAGACATCATAAACTTCCACCAACATGCCTTGATCATACTCCACCCAAAAGGAACAATGCAGAAACCGACAAAATAAATATTTATTTACAAAATGTTCAGTGCTAGCGTCCAAACAAAAAAGGAGACCTCGTGTTTAAATAATTGAGCCCTTACCACTCTGAAAGAGAAAGCAAGCAGAGAAAACATAAAAGAGAAACTGAAATTGTAACTGAATTCATTATCAAGAAAACGTGTGATTTACATTGACTTCTATCTCTATATATAACAAGTGATGGGGGTGCATAGGATAACAGAGATGTAGTGTAGGATAATTATCTTCTAACAAACTCCTAATGGAGGCTAGTCCCTAACACCCCTGCAAACTCAAGGTGGGTGAAACACCAACTTTGAGTTTGGTTCTCAAGTAAGGAAACTAAAGGATGATACATATTTAGTGAGGATATCTGCAGCTTGCTCATGAGAAGGGATATGATTAACTTGAATAAGCTTTTTGGCTACATTTTCCCTGACAAAGTGTAAGTCCAGCTCAAAGTGCTTGAGCGGCTGTCCAGAATTGGGTTTGCAGTCATCATTCCAGCACTTAAATTGTTGCAATAGATGATAGGCGTGAAACTGAGGTAGCTGGAGCTCAGAAGCGGTGATTTGAGCCAAATAATCTCAAAAACCGTAAGGCTAGACTACGATATTCAACTTCTGTACTTGATCTTGACATGAGGCTTGCTTTTTGGATACCCATGAAATCAAATTGCCACCAAAGTAGACACAGAAACCCAGTGGTTAATCGTCGATCATCAAGGTTAGAACCCCAATCCGCATCACAAAAGGCAAAAAGTTTGAGAGTAGAAGATGGCTGAATATGAATGCCAAAGGAGAGGGTGCCTTTTAAGTATCGCAAGATGCGTTTACAGCCAAGCCAATGTGTAGTGAGAGGGCGATGCATGAATTGACACACTTTGTTCGCACAAAAGGAAATTTCAGGTCTTGTAATTGTAGCATATTGAAGGGCACCAACTATGGATCTATAGAGGGTGGGGTCAAAGAATTCATCATCTCCTTCTTTTGAGAGTTTTAGGCCTGATGTCATAGGTGTGGGTGAGGGTTACAATAGGCAAGTTTAGCTTTGTGAAGAAGATCAGATATATATTTTGTTTGAGAGAGGTGAAGACCACAGAAGGAGTAGGTGCTTCTATACCCAAGAAGTAGTGGAGCTTGCCCAAGTCTTTTAAAGAAAAGGTATTATTAAGGGCACTCACCAGATTTTGAATTCCTTACGTTGAACTTCCAGTGATGATGACATCATCTACATAAACTAGAACATAAAGTGTGTCCTGGTTGGTCAATTGGATGAAGAGAGGCTGTATTTTGGCAGAACATAAACCAAGAGACAAGAGTCATTTGAAGCTTTTCAAACCAAGCATGCGGAGCTTGCTTGAAGCCACAGAGAGCCTTGTTCGACTTGCAAACTAGTTGTTTATTGTCATCTCTAAAACCTTCAGGCCGAGACATATAAATTGTTTCTTGGAGATCTCCATTTAGAAAAGCATTATTGAAATCTACTTGTCTTATGGGCCAATTCTTGGAGACAACAATAGTTGAGATAACTCTAGACTGTAGTTGGATTGACAATTGGAACTGAAAGTCTCATGAAAATCAAAGCCCTCCTGTTGATGAAACCCTTTAGCCACTAATCTTGCCTTGTATTTGTTGATAGTGCCATTCAGAGTTGTACTTCACACGAAACACCCACTTGCAACCTATGGGTTGTCTATCAGCTAGAAGAGGACGAGGGACCATGTATTATTTTTCATAATGCTGAATACTCATCTTTCATGGCTTGAAACCACTTTGGGTCTTGCAAGGCTTGTTTGAGAGGTGGGTTCAAGAGTGGTGTGAGTGCTTTTGGCTTGGAGATGCCATTTTTGGCTCTAGTGACCATGGGATGATTATTAAATTGAATTAGATGAGTGGTTACAGGTCCTGGTGGAACCTGAAGGAGTAGATGTGGAAAATGGAGGAGTAATCAGGGGAAGGAGTGGCTAGTGCATTTTCATAGTTGGGGAAGCATTTTTAGTAGTTGGGGAAGGTAGTATAGGTTCGCAGGTGGGGAAATATGGGAGAATTAGGTGAGGGAATGGAGTGAACACTAGTGCTGGGAGTTGTATGAGAGTGACAGTAGCTGTAGTAGGTGATATAGGTGCTCGGGTATTGTAAGCTTAGAGAAAGGTAAGCCAGAACCCCTCATAGGCTTTGAGCTCATGTGAGACCTTCACATGCAGTAATAGTAGCAAAAGTAGGATGCAGGAAATGTCAGGATGAGCATTAACACAGGGGCATTCAGGGGATGAGAAAATGCTAGCATATGGAAAAGAAGACTCATCAAAAATTACATGTCTAGAGTTATATATTTTTCCAGCTTTAGATAGGCATTTGTAACCTTTTGAACTATCAACATATCCAATAAAAATGCATTGTTCAGATCGAAAATCTAGTTTATGCTGTTGATATGGTCTGATGAGAGGAAAACAAGCACATCCAAAAGGTCTAGAAATGTGTAGTCAGGAAGTTTATGAAGAAGCATTTGATATGGTGAGATATTTTTGAGGAGAGGGTAGGTAGGTAGGAGATTGATGAGGAATGTTGCTGTGAAATGCTTCTTGCCAAAAGGTTAGAGGCATGTTGGCATGAGCTAGTAGGGTGAGGCCTATGGAAGTTATGTGCCTATGTTTTCTCTCTATCCTGCCATTTTGCTCATGCGTATGTGGACATGTGAGTCTATGAAATATGCCATGATCTTTAAAGAATTTCGTTAGAGTTAAAAATTCTCTAGCATTATCAGTCTGAATAGCTTTTATCTTTTTGCCTAATTGGTTTTCAACTAAGGCTTTGAAGTGAAAAAATGTGGAAGAGACTTGGATTTTTGGTTTAAAAAGTAGATCCATGTGAACTTGGTGTGAGCATCCATGAATGTGATGTAGTATCTAGCACGGAATGGGAGGAGAGAGGGCAGGACCCCAAACATCAAGAAATAAGCTCTAGAGGTTCAGTATATGTATTCAGAGAGCAGTAAATGGCAATTGATGATGCTTGCCTAGACAACATAATTTACATATTTGAGACACTTTATTCTCATTAGTATGTATGTTACAGTATTGTAAAACTTGATGAACAATTGTGCTTGAGGGATGCCCAAGCCTATCATGCCACAGTACAAAGGAGTCATTCCTTGCAGTACCTAGTCTATGTGAATGAAAAACAACAGGTGCATGTTTATTTACAAGGAAAGCGAATGTTGTTGATCTAAGGAGGCAACATTTACAATTTTATTGGTTGAAAAAGTAGAGTTGTGTAGGCTGAATGAACCTGGATGTAGGTCTCAAAGAAATACAAACCATTCTCACTAATACCTAAAAATCTCCTTGGTTACCTGAGATTTGACACAGCAATCATTAGCATGAAATTCAAAGAATACATTATTTTGCTTGCAAAATTCAGAGACACTCAAGAGATTTTTGGTAAGACCTGGTACATGCTAGAGATTGTCAAGAAGAAAGGTTCTATGAAAGTGTTTAGAGAAAAGATGTGACCGCCCTATGTGCAATACTCATACCTGAGCCATCACGATGTGAACACGTTCTAATCCTGCATAGGTGTTCTTCTCACTGAAGCGATGGATCTGGAGTTAAGTGACTTGAAGCACCAAGTTCGGGTACCATAAAGGATCATAGACGGTTGATGGAGTAGCTACCAGTGCTTGCGAATGCCTGTGGTGGAACTATAGAAAGGTGCAGCAAGGTAGGCTTGAGGTGGTTGAGACCTGACCCTGAGGAGGTGGAGCCCGTGGAGGAGGTTGGTAGTGTGGATTGTACCGGGTAACATTCCATAACAGAATGGCCAAAACGATTGCATAGTTGGCATTGTGGCCTTTGATCAAACAAATGGTAGGAAGAAAAAGTAGAATTATCGCCGCGACGTAGAATCTCCACGACCTCGGAGCCATATCCACGAATCACGTAACCAGAGGATCCACGACCACGTCCTCCTGGATATGGAAGTACACCACGCCTGGCTATGAGCGAAGTTAGCTTGGATCGGGAAAGAGTGTCTAGACTTAGAGTCAAGTTGATGATGGCGCTCGATGCGTGCTTCTCCCATCAGCTGTGATTCCATTTCTTCGATGGAGTATGGATAACCAAAAAATTGAAGTGACTAACGGAGTGTAATTGGTAATCCATCAAGAATTGCTTCAATGTGTTTTAGTTTCTATTTGTGCTTCACTCGATAGGCTGATCACTGTCTTCTTGATTTCGAGGAGATAAGCATTCATTGATGAACTTTTCTGATGCTTCGAAGTTGAAGTTTCAGTTGTTAAATCTTTGCACGAGTTTGCGATGCAAAGAACTTCTCAATTTTCGCCCAAATCTGATACGAATATGAGCATCCAACCATGCGAACACGGACAATTTGGGAGAAGAGAGAAGCCAAGACAATAACACATTGTCTTGTTGCTCCCAATCGATGAACTGGGATTGATCGATGCACCAGCATCGAGGTACATAGAAGGAATTTTGTCTTGTTGAAGGTGAGATTGGAGTTTATGGCCTTTTATGGTTGCGATGGCTTCTTGGCGCCATAGGAGGAAGTTGTCATCAGTGAGTTTGTACGAAATCGGAATGGAGAATTTGATCGGTGAAAAGGCTTGGGGGAAGCAGTGGACGAGGTTGGGGAAGGAGATCCGCCATGGTTGAAGCGCGAGCTGAAAGAAGGAACCCTAGGATCGAGAAATATTGCTCTGAGATACCATGAAAGAGAAAGCAAGTAGACAAAAACAGAAAAGAGAAATTGAAATTGTAACTGAATTCATTATCAAGAAAACGTGTGATTTACATTGACTTCTATCTATATATATAACAAGTGATGGGGGTGCATAGGATAAGAGAATGTAGTGTAGGATAACTATCTTCTAACAAACTCCTAATGGTGGCTAGTCCCTAACACACTTTGACCAATATACCGTCGGTGGGGCATATGATTTTTGTTCGTGTTTAGAGATGTTTACGATAAAAATCTGATAGAATAGATGAATTGCTTTTGGGGTTATGAATTGATGGGGGTTAGGACTGCTTTTTTTGGGGTCATGGTGGGGGTTAAGCACAAAACCCGGGAGGCGAGTAATATCGGGTTGGGTTCTAAATGAGCGTTGAATCATGGAAGCTCAGTGAACCCATAAAATCATATAAAGTCGAGGTCCACTAGCCTAGTAGTTCAGCAAACACATAATAATACCCAGGCCCAAATTCTGTCATTCTGAAAACAAAACCAATAATGAAAGGTTGACCAAGAAAAGAGAAATAGTAATAATAATAATAACAACAACATAAAAAAAACTCCATTTCTATTTCGCAAGAGAACAAAGTGCAAATATTCTGCTTCTATCAGAAGCCATAGCCAACTATTTTGCAGGTGAGAGGGTTATTCTTCTCGCTCCTTGATTCCTTTGGATCACCTTCTGGAATCTTCCACCATTTATGTTATATGTCATTCTGGAGCTATTTTATGTATTTCTGTTATATCGCTGCTTTTGTAGGATAATCTCTCTCTCTCTCTCTCTCTCTCTCATTATTGATTTCTTTGTGCTTCATTCACAATCACGTCGATTTTGTTCGCGCATGTTTCTGCATTAATTATGCCCATTAAATATATTTTTGCAAAAAAAAATTCAAAAGGCCGGTGTTACATTCCAGGCATCGTTCAATATTTTAAAATTTGTACAATAAGAAGTGATCGGAATTTGTTCTTTCTTTGTTTGTTGATGCTACACATTTGATGATTAGTGTTCTTCTCACGTAACTGATGGCGATTCTGGCACATTGTGCATAAGTTTCTTCTTCTACCGTGTATTTTTGTTTTATCATCAGTTCATCTCTTCTCGATATAGATAAATGGGTAGAGAAATTGTGTATAGTGGATTAATTCATTTTCGTTCTTTAAAGAATGTGATGATGTATGTACCTTGTGGAATTGTTATTTTTTTTATAAGTATTTAAGTAATTGGTGGCAATTTCATTCCTTGTTTGAAGTGGAGTACAGAAACCAAGGAGAATGACAACCTCGTCAGCTATCCATCAATATGATGAAATCATGAAGAAACAACTAGCATCACTTCTGCGGGTTATGAGTTTAGTTAAATCCTTCAAAGAAGATAATACTCCTTGCGAAATTGATGAGGTAGTATTATAGTATGTGTGTGTGTGACTAATGTAGCTCCGTACTAATTACTCCCAAATTTAATAGCAATGTAGACTTTCATTGGGTGCATTCTATTGAATGTAATTGAGGCATTTGTTCTGGTACAATCTTGCATCATACAGGGTCTCTTTTGGGTTCAGTTGGTACTGCAAACAACAAGGATGCATTGAAAAGCTTGAATATTACTCACATTTTGACTGTGGCTGGCAAACTGCCACCTGCACATCCTGGGAATTTTGTGTATAAAATTATAGACGGTAAGGCAGTTCTCAATTTTCATAGAATGAAAGAAAAGTTATTTGCTTTGGATCTCCTCTTGGTCTTTAGTTTCATCATACGTGATGATTAATTAGCTGCTCTTTACATTAATATGCAGTTTTTTTCTGATTGAGATTTTGTGGGCTAGATTGAGAAATATGGGGACCTTTTGATTTTTTAGCTATCAAAAGGGGCATCATGTCTTGTAGTTGAATTCACTACCGGGACTGCATTTCAAGCGTTTACTTTGTGAACTTTTGGATGACAGTATCATTAGCAATTTTGCAAGTTTATGCTTTAGTCTTAGTAGTTTAGCTTCCACTTTCTGATAAAATATTTTGGTATTTGGACTGCTGCAGAAAAATAATTTGCTCCTTTATTTTTAAGATACTGTATCTGCAGAACCACATAGCTTTGTGATAGCTGTTCTCATCTTGGAATGTCAATAGCTTTTTAACTTGGTCATATGGTATTGATTTCAAATGGGGTGTCTTTACACAGCATTAGCTATCCATATTGCTTGTAACGCAGGTTCATTATGATTTTATTGTTCTCACTCAAACTGCTGAATGAACGGAGTGTATTGATGTTTATTGTCCCTACAAGTTTTTTAGAGCTTCTAGTACTACACTCGTACTAAAATATGTATTACTGTAAAATTGAGCCAGTTATTGACAAAGAAGACGTCAACTTAAAACAATACTTCGATGAGTGTTTTGATTTTATTGATGAAGCCAAAAGACATGGACGAGGTGTTTTGGTTCATTGTTTTGCTGGAAAATCAAGGAGGTAAATTTCTCCGTTCCTATCTTTCTCCTTCATTCAACTTATATGATAAATTCTCATCAAACCTATTGTAATGAAGTTTTGAATAAGCATTGTTACATAATATGTGTGTGCCATGTGGACTTAGGGGGTATGACAGTTGAGCTAAATGTCAATTGTTTCATATTCTTGATACAATGTTTTGTTTTAGCCTCTAATACTATTGATATCATTGTTTTATTTTTTCTGTTTCATTACTCTCTTTTTCTGGAATCTGATTTTGTGCGGATCTTTGTTGTTTCTAGTATTCAAAATTTGAAAGAGTAATAAAAGTGCGCTTTTCAAAATTGACAATAAAATTTTTTAAGTTGTTTGAAAGCTAAGCTAGACTTAAGATTGTTGACAAATGTAGACTGGAGCCTTGGGGACCTAACTTGATTTTCTATTATGTAAAATCATCTTCTCCTGTACTTTGGGCCTGTAACTTCAGCCCTGCATGAATTTCATGCCAGCCTTTCACTATTTACATTTCTAATGTTCATCTTGGATCTTTTGAAAACAATTCTTGGTGTTTGTATTGTTCATTTGATTCTTTCCTCTTCATTTGACTAACTGAGAAAAATAGATCCTAAATTTTCCTGCTTCCAGTGTGACTGTTGTTGTTGCATATTTGATGAAGACTCGCAGAATGAGCCTATCTGAAGCTCTGCAACATGTAAAGAGCAAACGACCACAGGCAGCTCCGAATCCTGGTTTCATTCGTCAGCTGGAAGACTTTGAAAGATCACTTCAAGGTGACTGTAATTTCCACTACTCTTAGTTACAATTGCTATGTTATTTGGTGCATTATTCATGTATCCAAAAATCGTGAATCACCAACAAGAAAGACACATTTACGTCTTAAATATATTTTGATTGAAACACCTGTGAAACCATCAAGATACAGTTACAATTGTACAACACCGCATGATAGATATTTTTTGAATGGTAAGGACTTAGAAATTAGTAATAATAGTTTAAAGTGGAAGAGAAATAACTTGTACATAATATGCTATTCTGGCAGAATATGCAGGTATGCTGTAACGAAAGTAAAGAGGGTTTTTCGATAATTTAGATATTAGTTACAACTATTCATCTCTGTTTCCATGCATTGATCCAAACGATTATACTTCAATTGATACCTCATAATACCTTTATGTAATTTTCCGATAGAATTTTTTCCAAAAGATTCATTATACTCCATTTTTTTTTTTTTTTTGTGAAATTATGATTTTGCCACTGTTTTTTTCCTTTGTAGTCTAAGGGTGTATTTGGTTGGGGATTAAAAATGAGGGTAAAAATTCGCTAAATTAGCGTCATGTATAATTTTACACATGAAATTTATCTAGGGAAATTTTACCCACTTTTACTCTACAACCAAACATATCCTTAGATTTTGTAGGGCATTGTTGAGATGAAACTAAGATAAATTGACTGTTGCAAAATTTGTCCTTTGGCTTCCTAATACCGTGCAAAATAAGTAGCAAATACTTTTGTATTTATCTGAAATATAGCTTCATGATATTTCAAATGGTAGACCTTGTATTTTATTTTGTAGAGTTATGCTTTCTGACTTATATTGTTTTGTGAGGGCAACTAGTTTTCTGCTTCTCTGCTTATCTACCTTGACCAGTAAACTGGATAGCATTATTCATTTTCGGATAACATAATTCTTGCGTGTCAAAGACTTGTTTGTATAGGAAATATAAATTACAAGCGTCTTTTGAATTGCAATCTTCTTGTGTATAGCATTTTGTTCAAGAATCAAGATAATTATATGATATTGCAGGCTATTGTCTCCTATACTAAATTAAATCCACTCCTTTTGGGCCCCAAATGATCAGAGCATTTGTTGATGGAATCTTCTCCTTATGTTGGCAGCTTTCTTTCATTTTCCTCACTATAATGAGCTTTGCATTTTAACTGTTCTCCATATACTAAATTTATGCAGTTACAAATTGAAAGTGGGTTGTGTGAACATGGAATTGATTGGATCTCATTTGTTTTTCGAAAGACGTAGAAGTTTCCTGAACATGATTGGTGATTGTACAAGGTATAGTTAGGGATGGCAATGGGGCGGGGCAAGTGCGGGGGATACCTCCCCATTCCCGGCCCAGAACCCCAGAAAATTCCCCGACCCCGACCAGATCCTCTTTGTGGGGAAAAAATCACCACCATCCCGATCCAGCGATCCAATCCCACGTGGAGATCGGGGATTTGCAAAATTGAGGGAAAAAGCCTATTAACCGAAAAATCTTCCATAAATAGCCCAAATTTGAAAAAAAAAAGAATTAAAAATAGTTAATTTAACATTCGAACACCATAAATCTTAAAAACTTAGTCTTTACAACATTAAATTATCAAGTTCAACGTACAAAATAAAAGTAAAATCACAAGTTCATGTCAACATAAACAAATCATCATGTCCAGAAAACATAATGTCCAAAAGAACCAACAAAAATAATTAGAAAAACAAAAACACAGAAAACATGTTGATGGATTCAGGTCAATTAGTCCAACACAAAAAAGGCATGTATGATGCTTTGCTGCCCCATAGTCTTCATAATCATCTTGCTTGAGTGGTGCCTTTGCCTACAAAAAGAAATACAAAAATTCCAATTCTAGAAAATTAAAGCTACAAAGAATTCTATATAAGATTTCATTTCCATACCGTATCATCACATCTTTGTCCTCAAGTATTGTGAGACATTGATCTTTTGCCTTTCCTTTTGAAGCAACTAACAATTATAACAAATTAAGAGGAAATATTAGAAATGTTAGCAAACACAAAAGATGGACAAAATATAACATAACATTACCTAGAATTATAGTACGCAACCAATCTTGAGTACACATCAATGCCTCAACTGTATTTGCATTCAACCTACTCCTAGGACTCAAAACACGACCACTAGTGGGAAGGCCGACTCCAAGCAACTGTGGATATGGGATGGCTAAAAAGTCTTTTGCAATTCTTTGCAAAGTTGGGTATTTAACGCCAACATTTTTCCAATAACCCAATATGTCAAAATTCTCTTCATTTGATTGATCAAGCAACGGCTCTTCCAAATAGCAATCCAACTCAGACTTGACATTATCCTCTCTAGCAGTATCTTGAACATATTTTAAGTAATTACACTTCCATTTTTCTCTTCTTGAAAAAGAACTACCATCAGTAATCATTGAAGAAGAAGTAGAATCACTAGATATAGGAACTTGCCTCCTAATCCTATCTTTAGCTTGATATTCATTCAACAAATCTTCCATTAAAATTTTCACTTTTTCTATTTCTCTCACTTTCATTGTCATATATGATAGGAAAAAAGTAGTTCAACAACTTCATCTTATACCTAGGATCCAAAACGCCCTATAGCCATCACCTCATTAATCATTCCCCAATACTTATTAAACTTTGTAATCATTTCTGATGCTAAAACTTGGATAGTGAAATTGTCAAAAAAAGCCATTCATTCAAAGACAATCTAATTTCACAGATTTTTGGAAAATAGAGATTGGATGTTGGATATTGAGTGCCAAAAATAATTCAGAGTCACACTATAAAACACTTCCAATTTATCACAAATTTCTGATGCCATATCCCAATCACCATCACTTGGCAAACACTTATAACTAGTCTCACGGACTTTCAAACGTTTGAAAACTTCTTTGTAAGGAAATGCAGATGCAAGCATTAGATATGTGGAATTCCATAATTCTACAATCAAGACATAATTTTCTTGAATATGGAGTGTTCAATTGTCTACAAGCTTCAATAAATTTCTCCTCCCTCTTTGGTGTTGCAACCCAATATGAAACACTTTCCCTAATCTTGTGAATAGATTCCTCTATAGTAGACAATCCCTCTTTTACAATCAAGTTAAGTATATGGGCACAACAACGCATATGGAATAATGACCCACCCCTCACAAACGAAGAAGACGGAATCTTTTCAAAGAAACGCTCAATCATGGCATCATTAGTGCTACAATTGTCACAGTCAAGGTTGAAATCTTCCTATCCAAATTCCAATCAAACAGACAATCAACCAAAACTTGGCGAGAACCTCAGGGTATGTGGTCAGGCACATAAATGAACCTAAAATAAATCACTAAAACGTAAATATCATAGACATATACAAATATCAATCATCATTGACCAATAAATGAAATAGCAAAAATCAGGATTAATTAGTTACCTCACAAGTCGACTTTGCAAAGTCCAACTATCATCAATGAAATGGGTTGTGATAGACATGAAGCCTGATTTTGGTTAGTTGCAGTTCCACATATCTGTAGTTATTGCAATCCGACTTTGAATCTTTGAAAGCAACCTTGTCATCTTTGTCCTCTCATGGTCATATAAGTTCATTATATTGACTTTAAGATGTTACGTGTAATTGGCTTAAACAAAGGTTGCAAGTACTACAAAACCTTCTAAAACCAATGTGATCAACCATTGCCAATGGATACTCATGCAATACAATCATCTTTGCAAGTTCTGACCTTGAAAAATCTTGATTGAAATTGATGGTTCAGATACTCCTGATTCAACCCCATCTCCAAATGAACTTGATGGTTCAGCCATAATATTAATTTTTGCTTGCTTTGGACCCTCAGGTTCGAAGCTTGCAAGTCCTTATGTGATCATGCAAGTGTTTGGTACCTACTTTAGTTTCTCCTCCAAGAACTTTATCGCAATACTTGCAAATCGCCTTCCACTTTTCATCAATTTTCTGTCTTTTAAAGTGGTCCCAAGCTTCTGAAGTTAATCCTCTTTTATTAGGACTTCCTCTTACATTGCAATTGTGTTCAATGACAGGTTGTGTTTCAGTATGAGAAGGAGATTGAACTTCTTGGTCTTCTTCAATCAGATTTGAAGGTAGTGTGGGTGTAGCCTAACTAATTATGGTGGTGTGGGTATAACGTATTGCTTCTCAGGGGGAGAAGAGGATTGACAGGAGTACTCATCCTACAAACAAAGGACCAAAATCAGAGACATGAAAAAAATAGACACCCAAATAAAAGATCAAAGACAGAAACACAAATAAAAGATCAAAGATCAGGGACACAAATCAGACCAAATCAAAAACCCAGAATCAAAGATCAAATCCAACAACCAAAAAGAATTGCTCGACACAATCAAAGGGACCAAATCAAATGACCTAAATTCAAACAACAATAAGAATCGCTCGAAGTAAAGGCTGTTTTTCGATCATGCAACAACAATAACATGAAGAAAAAAACGAAGAATGAGAAAATGAAGTAATGATGGAGTGAAGAGCAAAGAAAGAAGAATGGAGGGACCTTCTCGTGTCTTGGCTCTGTAAGGGTCGCTGCAATTGGCCGCGCTGAGGTTGTCGCTCAGGCTGGTCCCCTGGCAATTGGTGCGTTATGGTCGTGGCTGATGGTTGCTGGGCTAGGCGTTCCCTGGCTAGTGGTGCGGTCCCTGCCGCTGGTCGTGGTCGATTCCTGGCGGTGGATGCCCAAGTGGTGTGGTGGGTCGGAGTTCGAACTTCTGTCTGGCTGCTGGCAGTAGTGGTGCTCCTCCAGCTCGCAGGCGCTGGATCCAACTAATGCGGCTCACGGTTCCTGCATGGTCGTTCTGGTCAATGATCACGGTCCGGCTCGCTGGCTCTGATTTGAGTTTGAAGAGAGAGCTTGAGAGTAGAGCTTGAGTGAGAGAGCTTGCGAGAAGTTGAGTGTTTGAGAGGAATCTGGAGGCTGAGAGCTTGAGATTAGAGGGTGAGCTCTGAGAGACGAGAGAGTGAGAGAAAGTGAGAGTTTGAGAGTTTGAGAGTGAGAGAGAGTGAGAGTTTGAGAGTGAGAGAGAGAGAGATCTGGAGTGAGAGAGAGTGAGAGTGTGGATGAGTGATGGATGAGATCTGAGTTATGAATAACAACTTAAAGAGACTTGGCGGAGGGATAATCCTCCGGTCCAGAACTCAGCGGGGAAGTTTTAACCAGTTGTGCCAGGGACAAAAATCCTGGTGAAGGATTGATTGGGATCCCAGGATAACGGCCTGCAGGTCATTGCCATCTAGGTATAGTGAGCAGATACTTACTGGAAATATGGTAATCACGTTAACACATTGCAGCATGAGTTAGATGCTGGAATTGCAAATTAATCTTCAGGCGTGCAAGTGCCATTTAGAAGAAAGATGGATTGTGGCTATGCCCATCAGCCTATTTCTATTCACGAAATATTGAATCCAATCTGCATATTCTTCTCTCCACTTTTTTACTTTGTGCTTACGAGAGAAGAAAAAGCAAGCACTTTTTAGACAACTTGTTTATATTCAAAGGATGAACCTGAAAATACTTGTTTTTGTAGTGGATAGCATAGAATGATGAAAAGCAAAAATAAAAAGGCCATATACTAGTGAAAAAAAAGCTGTCAGAGCATCGACTATTCATCCCTTGACAAGATTCTTTAAGACAATTGTGCCACGTAAACAACTGCTAGAGGAGTTGTGAAGGGGAGGGGTATCTGGAAAACGGGAAAGAAGGTCCACCTTACGCCTAAGAAATAAAGCAGAGAAACAAGAGGGGGTTTCCATCGATAAAGACAAATATGATGTAGAGCTTTCAAACATCTATCTGTAGAAAAAAAATTTCTTAATGAATCTCATTAGAATAATGGTAAAAAATCAGAGAAAGTATTTGAAGTTATAAATATATTCTCTAGAGTTTTTTAATTTGATGCTACAGCATTTTCAAAATCAATCATATATATATATAATGATCAGATGTATATCTCTGAAATGTGTTGGGATATACATTGAGTAGAGGAAAAAAGGTCCTCTGTTTCTTTTTTTCAAAGGTCCTCTGTTCCTAATCATAGTAAATTGATATCGCCCTTTCTTTCGGTAAACAAGTTAATATCTCAAGAAAAAAAAGAAAGGTGCGAGAAAGTCTTGAGCTATGTTCTAGTTCCCCTTTTTGCTCTTCAAATAGCTTCTAGAAGAAGAGGCACAAGAAAACAAACTTTGGACCAAAGGATAGCTCAACACATTCCAAAACCGAAGATCCTTTGGTCCAGAACCACATCTAGGGGCCTCCATGTACAAATTTTTAGGCTTGGGTCCGTTTCTAGGCCTCATACAATACATAGCTAGCTGCATAGTTTCTTATCGCTGCAACGCTACTGTATAGTAGACCAAAGAATAAAAACAGCCTGATGAAAAGAAAGAAAGAAAGAAAGAAAGCATAATGTCTGGGACTAGTTATAAAATTTAAATTATATAATAATTAATTATATGTATAAGCATTCTTATAAATCAATTATAGTAAAATCAACAAATTTCTTTAATTAATAAATTACTAAATAAATATGAAATAATTTAAACTATCATTTGTTGGAGGGAAACGAAGGATTTTTGTGGTGACATTGTGAAAAATAAAAAACTAAATAGCTTGTTAGTATGCGCTGCTTGTTCGAAGAAATCGTGAGAACCTCTGAGGTTGTTAGTATGTACAATTTACGTAGCTCATTATACTTTATGCCTGTATTTATTTATTTATTTTTGGTTCAATATGCTTGTCTTTGGTCATGAATACGCTTGTAATTTGTATGCACAATAAAACTTAGCGTACATTAACATTACCATCCTCTAATTTTGACGGTGTTGTTTTTGGTCGTGACGCTGTATCTTTTATATTCCAAAAATAGGCCCAAACCTTTTCGTAATCCTCTGAAATCACTGAAAAAGGGCGTGTCCTTTTCCATTTCTGTTCTGGTTAAATCAAAGCCCATGTGATTGTGCCAAGTACTTGCGCTTTTTTCCAGTTTCCCCCAGTTTAATTTATTTAGCCATGAGAAATGTTTCTTCTTCAAATAGTTCAATAATTTATATCATATTAAATATTTAAATACCATTATGCTAATATCAAAAAATTCACCTCGGCAATAAATCAAATTTAAAGAAAAATTGGCCAACTTCACTCGTCTTTCAGTATTTGATATAGTAGTCTTATTAATATCGTTACCTTAATCCAATTAAAAGATCGTTTGTTATGACACAAAGTTACGAAGAGAGTTCAATTCAACAGATTAACCTTGTTAGTAGAAGAACATAGAGCTTGTTTACTTGTTCAGCTTAACTTGGAACTCATGCCACTTCCCCTTTTCTATTTATGTAAAGACTCTTTATTCAAGGAAAAATATATCCATAATATAAGTCATTTAAGATTATGTATAAGAAGTAAGATGATGATTAGATTTTATTGATTATTTAAAAGAATAAAAATAAAATATAAAAATATCATTTATTACTTATCATAAATTATTTATTAAATAATTATACCCACATCCATTCATTTTCATTTATCATAAATATAGAAATAAAATAAATAAAAAATAACTAATACTTTCTTAAAATAAAAAAAAACAATTTATATTTTAAATCAGGTAAAAAATCTTAAAATAACTTAAATTATGGGTAAGAGGGAATAAATCGCGATACACTGCCTCCATCCATTAATTATTTAATGAGTTTTAGTACTCGATAAAGAACAAAAAGTGGAGCCGAAAGTCAAAGCCACCTGCTCATTTTATTCTTCTACCATAATGAATGAAACTGTTGGGCAGCACTCTCATATATCATATCATTTTCCATCTTCCCTTGCTATCATTCTTGACAACCCTTCTCTAAATTATTACTCGGTATGGTCCCATGCTTGGAAGATGGATGCATCCAGCCACATCCATTATCTTCCTCGCTCCTAAACTCTGAGCACAAAGCAGCAGTAACCAGTCTGCGTTTCTTTTCTTAGCTAATACCTATCTTTTTCATATGCTCACATGTGATATAATGTTAATTATTTTGCACAATCATTGGTTTGGGTTGCTTAGACATGGGTTCATGTGAAAGAAAAGAACTCGCTCTTATTGAAGATCTTTTCAAAGGTCAACAAAGTGCAACGGTGATAGAGATCTGGAGCAAGAGCAACCTTGGATTTCTAAACCCTTTTTCAATAAAGTATTTACAAGAGAACTGCAAAGTCACTCCCAAAGACCGTAGACATACATAATTTAAATCCTTAGAAAAAAAAAGATTGTTACTAATTAATGAGTCATTGCAAAAATTGAAGGTAACATAATATGCAGAGTAGTTTTGTTTGTATGCTACTCCTTTGCATGCATGATAGATTGATCGTATTTGCTCAATCAAAATTTAATTATAGTTGGATTTATCTAAATTATTATATGAAAAATTACTTGATGTCACGAAGACAATAGTTTCTGTCCAGTATTGATTAAGACAACAAAGTGTAAAGTTCATCGTCTGGGTCCTGACGTCCTATTTGTTTCAAAGAATACATTTAACATCCGAAATTGCAGTCACTTTATTTCAAACTCGCCTTGTGACATCATGGGACCCGCTAAGCATGCTTAGAGATTTTATAATGTTTTGGGTTGAAGTTTTGGTATTTGAAGTTCTACTAATTACTGCTTACCTGATTAGGCACTCCATTATATCTATGAACCAATGTCGTTGTCGTAGCTATAATTAGTAGGATTAGGACCATTAACCTGCGAGACTGTTTTTTCATTGATTACTTTCATATCTTGCAAGTAATGGTACGCTTAGCACTAAGTAGTCGATTGATGGGACCAATGAACTGCAGTTTTATTCCAGCTTGCTGTGCCTTGTGCCTTTAATGTAGTGTAATTATTATTTTGACTAATATTTTATATGATATCATGTTAATATATTTATATCTATTATTAAATTAAATATGAATTCTTTAGTTTGGTCTTACATCAATTTAGTGTATTCAAATATTAATAATTAGAATAATATTACTCTTAATTTCCTACATACTTATAGGCTTGAACCCTTTATCTATTTTTGTCACAGTATATTTTCATTATTAACAATTAAAAGGTATACATTCATATATTTTAGTTTATTATTAATTAGGACGCGCGAATTTGATAATATTGTCAGTTGATTATACAACAACATACAATTATAGAATTGTTTTTTAACATGTGTAATAAAAGTATGTGCTAAGAATTTTAAAAAGAATATAAAATATGAAAAATATTTGAAGTATTTAATATATAATTACAAAGTTTAATTTCTATAAACTTACAATGCAACATAATTTCATACTTTCATTCAATAAGATTATAAGAAATTATCATGTCAACATAAATTCATACAATTACCTATCATGGTATGATGGTTTCTTGTAGTATAATCCTATTAAATGAGGCCGGAAAGTCATATTTATCCAAATATTATTATACTTAACAAACTGCTCCTACAAATTTCAATCTTATTTTTTTTAAAAAAAATTATAGGTACTTTAAGAAGCGTTTGCCTAGTAAGGGAGACAAGTGGAGAAAAATCAGGGAAAAAATCGCCGAGCATAAATTGGTGATGCAAATAATGCAAAAGCCAAACCTCACCCACTGTCCATTTACTGACATAAAACGACCTTACATTCGTCTAAAACAGCAAAGCACACCGTCGTTTGCGCCCGTGTTGCCAAGAACCCCACCGTAACCACCAAAAAAATATATATATACACACACATTCCGGGTACAACCCCGTGCATCGCGCCACGTGTACGCACGGAAAACGACGAATACATTTTCTCTATCAATGGACCTCTCGTACGGAAGTATTCCCTTCTGGGCCTGGCCTGGCCCTTGCCGCGGCGGGGAGTAATAATGAAGCGTAGGTGTCTGTACTTACGTACTGGGTTCCTCTCACGTGGGACCTAATTTAAAAAAATAAAAAATTCCGTCCCCATAAATATCTCATATCATACAGTAGTTTTTAAGACTTTGTTTATAAAGTTTAATTTTAACACCGATATTTATTTATATATTATCATATTAATAAATATAATTAGTATTTATATTCATATGATTTAAAATGTTATGCAGGTAAAAGAATTTGATTGCATATTTTTTACATTATTACTACTTTAAAATCGAACTCTACCTTTGCTTATTTATTACTATTTGTATCAAATAATTGTAATTAACTAAAATAATTATTCAGCCTCTTTTAAAGTTTTTAATTCTTTAACTTATTAAAAAAACAAAACTTCATTATGTATTATAAAATCTCAAAATTAATTTATCCAATTTTATTATTTTCAACATGGCCTCCGGCCAATTGCAGATTGTGATATATGATTAATAAACATCCACATTAACATATGACTCCGCACCAGAACTGGTAGGCGTTCAATTTGGATCACCAAAAATTTGTTGTAACTTGTAAGCTTTACCATTTTACAGTTCTCCCACAAACAAGACGCACTAGTTTTACAGTTCGGGCCACACTAGTTCCTTCTGCAAACTTAATTGACACATAACAACACATTAATTGCAAGATCATTTACGTCAAAGATTGAGAAAGAAATGATTGTATGATTGTTTTTATTGTGCTTACTAGTGCCAAGGTTTAGGTGATTGTGACTTGTGGGGGGAGAATATAATCACCCATGCTTTTAACTTGAGAGTTTTCCCTTTTCTTCCTTGAAAGTTACTACTAACTAATTAATGAGTTAGTTTTATGCATTTATTATATATGCTTGTTGACAACCATTCTAAATGATTATTTATCCCGGAATGATGGTGTGTAACATGGCTTCTATCTTAAACTTTGCCGATTGCACGATGAGGCATTGAGGAGAAGAAATGAAAAGGATAGGGACAAGAGAAAGGGATTGAATTCCGTGTATGGAGGGAGCAGAATTGTTAAGGGTGGCAGGGTGAGACTCAGACGAGATTGGAGGCTAATGGACTTCGTGTTGCGCGGAGAATATAATATCTTTCGCTAAGATATTCTTCCTGAAAAATCCCTATCATCGCACCATGCATGTCATGTTCCAGTACTATAGTATTACCATTACCATATGCCATACCGTTCTTCACCCTACCTCCCCCTAATGGACGCCACTATCCCTACGTTCCCCGCAAACACGGCCTCTTCTGTACGTAAACTCAAGGGCATTCTAGGAAGCCCAGTTATACTTGGTGTATCACTTCTGTTCAACCTAGGAGAATATAATGAGTTTATGGAAAAATTTATCATGCATGTATAATTTTTTAAGAAATTACCAGCATTTGTTAATGGGTTTTAAGTATACAAAGAGTTGCGTTCTAATTAACAGCTAGAATCTCTTGTCTATTTAAAAGTGCTTGACGCAACAAATAATTTTATAGTACCAAAAATCATATAATTGAAAAGATGCGTATTTAAACTATTTTCTGTTTACATAATTTTTTTTGTAGTACATCAATATTTTAAAAACAAACAATGTAATTTAAACTAGGATCTCGCGAATAGATTACTTGGATAAGAATCTCTCTCAGTTTTGATGAAACCATAATAATTTGGAAGCTACGAACAGAAATCTAAACTTAGGATTAAGTTGCATTCCTAGCATCAAAGATTTTCGACCAAAAGCAAGCATCAATTATCATAAACGGATAATACAATTACATTATGTATATATTATACACTACTCCATATTGAATTTGTTGGAGCACAATTATTCAGGTTAGTCATGCTAAAATTTTCACACTTGTCCCGATTCTACCACTAACGTCACTGTTTTCTTTTTTTTTTTTGGTGAAAATAAGATTCCAATCCAACGGCATGTTTTCTTTTTCAACATATACTTTTTTTGGAAATTATACCATTTTTCTGGAGTGGAATGTTAAGATCTAATGTTTCTTAACATATTTTTTATGATCTTTCTTCCGCTCAGTGAATAGAAAATTATTTATGATTTAATTTTAATTCACTAAGACACTACCAATGTAAAATTCTTTTACACTAATACTCAATTAAAATTCTTCACTTATTTAATTTTTTAAATAGTGAATAATATAGTCAATTATCACGTTTAATGTGACAAATGATTAGATGATTGTGTAACAATTTTTACACTCTTAATACACAAACATTAAAGGTTATCATGTCTATTTTATATACTTAATATTTTATTTTATAGCTAGAGATAACATATGTATTTATTATTTAGGGTATGGTGCAAGATAAGATTCTTTTATTAGTAATCTCTCTTGCTTCTAACTTCTAGGAGACAAGAAGTAATCACAACAGAACAAAATAAAATAAAGGTTATATATGCATCCAATGGAATGGAAAGCATGTGAATTTGACCGTAAAGGGAGAGGATGAGATGAACAGTAATTTTTTAGTATTGTCATCGTTTTTCAAGAACTACTTAAGAAGTATGAGAACTTCTTTTGGTTCTAACCAAAAGTTAATATATTATATGTCTTTAGCATCACAGTTGGTCCGTAATGATATTTAACTTTGGCTGGAAAATGATCAAATAAAATACATAACGTACGAGAAAATAAAAATCAAAATATCATTTGATTATGGTTTGGCTAAATTTATACTTCTTCCATTCATTTTTAACTATTTTCTAGAAAATCAGCAAAAATTTGATACATTAAAAATTTGGGGTATATGAAAGAGACGCCCGTGAACTCACATTCCACGTACATATAATAGCATTAATTTGCACTCATGATCAACTATTAACATGATTCCTGCTTAGTTTTCAGTGATGAACCATTTTGCCTAGTGGTTAAACTACGAACTTGAGAATTATCCCACCCTATAATACACTATTCAATACATTCATAATGGGTTTGGTTACTTAGAACTTCAAACACGGACACCGAATTTAGGGTCCATGTCGTCTTACAACCTCTTGATTGGAGTGTGGACCTATCCACCAAATTAATTGCCCAGAGTCTCAGCTCCAATCGGCAACTGGTACTAAATTCCATTCAATTTCATCGACAAGAACAAACACATCTTCCGCGATTCAAGGCGGCAGCTCAAGGACATGCAATACATTAAGAGTAAATGTTTAAAGGATTTTGCTAATGAGTGCCAAATTAAGAGTAAAAGCTTGAAGAATTTTGTTGGGCACTCACTAGCAAAATTCTTATTCAAATATGCATCACTTATTTTACTAGTTCATAAAATTAACTTTTTAATCCTCAATTTTATTTTCATTCAAAAAATCTACTACCTCTGTCCTTGAATGATTGTTTTGTTTTCAATATTCACTAAAATTAATAAAATAATTTGAAAAACAGTAATATTAGAAAATGTTAATTGGAAATAATTTACTAAATTATATTACATATATCCTCCAATAATTTATCTCTCTTCTTTCACTAATGAGTCAATAATATTTAATATGAGTATTGTTGGAAAGATATAACTAATACTTACTACTTATATTTTTTAAATAGACAATTATTCAAAGATAAAAGGAGTACTTATTATTTGATATCATTATTTTTTTCTCTCTTTTTCATTTGTTTCACACAAATAAAAAAGAGAAAATAGTTATTCTTTTATTTTTTTCTCTTATTTTTCTTTTATCTAAATATATTTGTGAAAAATAAAATTCTACTCATTTTCTTTTCTTCAATGATTTTTTCTTAAGCTAAACTTAACATACCCTTAAACTGCCAGTATTCGAATTTTACTAAACTTTGATTAATTTATTTAAATCGAGTCGGACAACTGAAAAAAAATAAAGATACCTTATTATTTATTTTCCATTCAATGAATTATATTTCTAATAGTGCCGTACTGGCAAATCTTATCCTATAGTATTGTCTTATGGTGTAATTATGATACGGTTGATCAAACGAATGGAAATCTTAATTTCTAAATAGTATCCTATTTACTTTCCCTCTAATTATTTGTTAATATATGAAGATATATATTATACATTTGATAATTGATAAATTTTTAAATTAATTTTGATTCTCATTATTTTATATGATAATAAATAATTAAGATACAGAAAAAAAGAGATACTATTTAAAAATAGATAATTTACATCCTCATCAAACTACTCATACAATCCTAGTATCAATTATGCGATTCGTTGCTTATGGTCAACGAGTAGGTAGGAGTTTCGTGGTGGCATCAGAAAGTGAACAAGATTCCCTCTCAACTCTCGAGACTCATGAAATTGTACCCTGTAAATAGTAATACTTTTTTTAAATGTAAATATAGTAATACTTTATCTTTACTCCTTAAGCTAGAAAAAAATTGTTAAGAGTGCACGAAGAATATTACTATTAGTACAAATTATTTTGACTTCTCTTGTAACTTGGTAAAATCTATTTTAAATTTTGTATCTATAAATTTTATTTAGAAAAACTATAAATTTATAAAATCATTACACAATTTTATTTTAAGTTTTTTGTTTGTGAAAACATTCCATTGCATATTCATCGTGTAAGTTTATTGTGTCTAGAAAATATGAGTGTTACTCGAACAAATGATACAATCTACCTTTAATATTATTATTATTTAAATATTGCTAATAAGTACTTTAGAAATGTTTGTTGAATTTTTTAAAAGCCCATGTTATATAAAAATAAAATCTAAATTTATGTTATATTTAAAGATCTAATTTTAATACATACAAAATTGTGCAAATGAAAATAAAGAATTAAAAGACAAAAGTAGTAAGTTCTTAAACTTTTTAATGCATCAAATTAAATATATTCAAAACCTTGAAAGTTCATCCTTCAATATAAAACTTATTACTTTTAATTTCTTAATCGGTGTTCTTAGGATACTTATTAAGAAAATCTTAAAACACTATGGTTAAGGATTCAAAAAAATATAAATTTCTAAATTTTTAAATGAATTTACTCGAAAAATGATTTATCTTCCTGACAAACCATCTTAAATATTTTCTTACTTACTAAATGAAGGTGAAGTGATAAGTTTTTAAGTTTCTAAGATATTAGTTACATCTGTTTTTTTTTTTTTATCTCATTCAATAAATAAGAGGATGTTCAGGAAAATTTTTAGGAGATTATAGAATCATTCATCTAATATATTGAAAACTTAAAAATTTCAATTTTCTCAATATTAAAATTTCCTTTTTATTCTTTGATTAACATCCATATAATACTGATTAGATAAATTCTAATATTTGTTGATGGAGTAGTTGGCAACTCTAAGGTAGCGATTGATAGGGGAGAGAGACAAAAATATAAAAACAATGAAGATAGTGAGAAATGAAACATAAATAATAAATATATATATATATATATATATGGATATTATTGAAAGAAAAAAATATTAAATTTCTCTATTTGTATCCTCTCCTGGTCATTAATTTTTGGAGGTACAAAAATTTTATATTTTTCTATCTCATGGATAGAAAATTTTGTGTCCTCGTTTTACCATATAGGTTTGTGTTTCTAATGTCTCTACATTTCTATTACTATCATTAACCAAACACTACCTAAGGGTATGATTAGGAGATGAAAACATGGGGGAGTGCCAGGGAGGAAAGGGAAACTTCTATAAAAAAATGTTTGTGAGTTATATTGCATGGAATGGAATGGTCAAGAAGGGAGTAGAGTCCCTCCATTCCTATAAAACTCGTTACACTTAGTATCCCTCCAATTTGGAGAGTTTAGGAGGGTAAAAAAAAAATTCTCTAAACATAGTTAATTTACTATTTTATTATCACACAAATATAAATATATCATTATTTATATTACATAAAGGAATAAAATTGAAAAAATATTTATTTTCTATTCCCGCCTATTGACACTGCCAAATAAGAATAGGAAGACTCCTCTCTCTTCTTCTATTAAACTCCCAAAAAATTGAGTAGCACACTTGTATCCACTCCCTCCTTCCTTTTCCCTTCTATTTTATTATGGTCCATTTATTTCTATCATCAATAAAACTCTCAATCATGGCTTAAAATTCTAATACTCCCTAGCGGACATAAAAGAGGTTAGTCCTATTACATTGGAGTTGGGGTATATTTTAATTAACTCTGAGCGAAATCCGAGAGAGGATGCACCCTGTGCTGTGCTGTGTTTGCCGACCCTAATCAGCATGGGCTGATGGCTCCCATGTGATTTTGGTTACTACTGCTCATCCTCAACACCTCGCTTCCTGTGCTGTCAACTTTGAATTCCTAACTTTGATTTCCTACCTTTGACCTTAACATTCTTTCTTTCATCTTATAATTAGAGTAGTGGTAACCCGTCCTTGATAAATACCCCTCTGGTTCACTTCTACTCCCTTCGTATTTACATAATTATTTATTTAAATTTTTTATTTTAAAATAATTATTTATTTAAAAAATTTAAGTAGTATTAATTATTTTTTAATAATACCTTTATAAAATACTATTAGATGAGAAGAGAAAAATTGAAGTATTAAAAAGTAAAAACAATTTGGTAAATTACTCTTTACTTTTTTTAATTTTGATTTTTTTTAATTATGTCTTTAATTTTAGCAAACATTTAAAATTGAATAATTATTTAAGGATGAAAGGATTTTTTTTTTATGATTGATATTTTAAAATATCTATCTATTTATAATATTTAAATAATATTAATTTTTTCTTCTATTTATACCCTTAATTTAAATATATTGATATATTTATTAAGATGAATAATAATAATTATACAAAAATAATTTTATTAACTCATTTAATTTCATATATTTACTAAGATATATTTTTTTAACCTTAATATGTGTGTGTTTGGCTTTTGAGAGACATGTTGAAAGGAAAGGAGTGGTACAATAACATTAAGGTATTTGAAGCTTGTATGCGAAAGTATTTGAAGATTGTAATCTTGGTTTCTAATAGGCTTTTTCAATCGGCAGGGAGAGAGAGAGATAGAAGAAGACTTCTATTATATTATAGCAGCAAGAGACTTTTATGCTTAGCACATGAAGATGAAAGATTATGTGCATGACATGACAGTTTTATACATAACCAAATGCTTATTTCGGTGCTCTTTTTCTCACCCTCTGAGAGCTTTAATTGGCAGCTAGTTGCCTCGTTATTGATATCGTATCTATATAAGTTTTTAGACTGAAACCATATGTTTTTAAATTATGTCTTATTTCATGTTTTATAAAGCATTTCTTCACAAATGCAAGATGTGATTGGTGAGATAGATATAGATGATGTGGCAATGAATGATTTCAATTCCGAGAATATGTTTGGTTGGAGAGTAAATATGAGAATAAATTTTTTTTAAATGAATTTTATATGTAAAATTACACATGATATTTATTTGAAAAATTTTTATCTCTATTTTTACTCTCTAACCAAATACACTCTAACTTTCTTCTACCAATCAATTGCAAAACATAAAATTTGAAAATAAATCTCTTTTATTGGTGTCTATATTGTCTTTTTCTTTTTCTTTTTTGTCTCAAGCAACGATGAAAATTATATCATACAAAAGTTTCACATGAAAATTTTCAGATCTATTTACTTTGAGTTTTCAATTATTATTTTTAATTTTTCAGATTTTTGAATGAAATATTAAAAATTTTAAAAATTATAAGTTTTAGTTTTTAATTTTTAATTTTAATTTTTAATATTTTATTTATAAAATCTAAAAAATTAAAAACTCAAATCAATTATTTCAAAATTCATAAAATTTACTAGTCCCGGAGTGCATCCTCCATTTCTGTACTTTAAAAAAGTGTGAACATTAGTCGTCAAATCACGTCCGTTGCATGATGCACAGTTTGATGATAACCCACCAACCTAGTGGAGTAGCTGACCCGAGACTCATTTTCATGCCGAAATGCTATATGCAGTCTAGCCAACTAAGGAGCTTTTCAGTAACAGAGTACCTCACTTACGTGAGCATTATTGCCTAAAGTTTAGTCGTATCTAGTCTAGTTGAATATTAAAAGCTCATGACAGGATTTCAAGAATACACGACGTACGGTGCATTTAACGGGTGCCCCTTTTTTTTCTTTGAATAATTTGTGTTATCAGCGGCTTCACGTTTCTCAATAATAATATTATTTTGATCCGTACTCTATGAAATATAATATTATTATATTTATATTTATTATTAAATATAATATGAGATTCAATTTAAATAAAATTTATATTTAATTTAATATAAATATATTAATATAATATCTCATAAAATATAAATCAAAATAATATTTTTCATTCTGAAAAGAGGGCTTATCATTGCGGACTCCAAGTGTCCCAAAACATTTTTGTTTGAAATGTGAAGCACGTGTGAGTTCTTATTTGGTTAAAAGTTGTTCATTAACAAAACATAGTGCTGAACTGAAGCACTGAAAACCCCTTCTTGTTTTTCGATCAAGGATTAGCATTATCGTTATACGTTGTTACGCCTGGTGGGTGAACGAAACAGAGAGAACAGAGAAGAGAGATAGGAGAAACATGTTATGGGAAAATGAAATGAATATCACATTTCTGATTGATGAATGGATCATAGCCTTAAATCTGAAATACTCAAATTAATCGCATAACTAACAATAACAGAAAACTGATTTTCTAGCTAACATTTATAAATACACACACGGGACTTAATGTGTCCCACCCCTTCCATTGTGTAGGCTAAATCTAGTTGAAATTGGATTTTCTCATGTTTAATTTTCATTTGATCTTGTTAATTATGTGTAATGGCATTCATTTAAAAGGTAAGACTCAAAATAGAATATGATATAAAAAGATAAATGATATGAGATCACAGCTAACAAATTCATGTGAAAATTGGCGTGTAATTAAGGTTCATTCTCAATTCTGGTCATTTTTATTGGCTGCAGCCAACCCACTGTATATTTTTGGCCTTTTTGCGCCTTGGACTTACTATTTTTTGCGACTCCTTTTTGTTTTTTTGGTGCTGAAGAACGAGACTCCTCTCACTTTGATTGTCACAGTCACAGCAAACACTGCGAGAACAAAATATGTTGAAGAAGGGTCTCTCTCTGCCAATTATAATTCATGAACACAATATTATTATAGTTGTGTCCACGCCATTAACCACATATGCATTAATGTCTCGAGTGCGGGTAAACTTTGATAGGGACAGCATCAGCAAGTATTGTTCCTCTATCCTCCCGCAGCTACACGCATGATAAAATAATAAGACATCCACTAAAATGTCAATTCTTGAAAATGATCTATTCTTTGTAGTCAAAATATAAATTTCAATTCAGTGTTTGTCTTTTTTCTTTTTTTCCTCTCCATTTTGAATTCTGTTTAAGAACAGGTAGCTAGTTGAAAAGGTGCAAAATTGTCATCATTTCTACCAATCCTCTTGTTTGTAAGGAAAGATAGTTGTCCTAATTAGCGGTGCCAAAAATTGCTAATTATTGTTGTTTGGTTGAACATGTGAATTTTATATCTTTTAACGCAAGGATATACACTTTGCAAGTAAAATAATATATAATCTCAATCATTTCGTCCGAATATTATTGTTTTTTATATTACGAGTTTCTTAGGTATCCATAAAAAAAAATTGAATAACTATTCAGACATTTTAATATTATTTGTTACAACGGTATGTGTGAATTATATTACTTGAATTTATATTATTTTGCCATTGCTTGAATGTCTCCCTAAAATATATAAAGAATCTCCTGAACAATACACGTTTTTCTTTACCTACGTTTTGAATTACATTTTTCATTATCTAAAATGCAATATGATTTTTTATGAATGAAATCCTGCGCTAAAAAAAAAAAAAAATTCTGTTTTGAAACCTAATCATTATCGCTTCTACGTCATAACGCGTTTTTTAACTCTTACTCATCTCTTTTTGACGCCGTTCTTTGTCCGTCTCCGACACGTTTTCACACTTGACCGCTTATTTACTTTCCAAGCAACACTTGATGGCAGTTACACATATAAATGGGGAGAAATGCTATTCAATCAAAAAATATTTATTAGATTATGAAGATTATTGAATAAAAATTTAAGTGATAAAATTCACTTATTTATTAACAACTGACAAAATATTGCATCATTTTAACAATTTAATTTTAGCAAAAAAATTGGTTTTCTAACAGCTTTTATAAACAAAATATAACACGGTACAGTTTTTAAAAACTCTAAAACAAATAAAAGTTATAAAATAGAATTTCTTATCTGAGTTATAGTTCTGATGGTGATAAAGCTTAATAATAATAATAATGAACAATGCTATTTTCTTTCATTTTAATGCAATGCTCGGTACAATTAGCATTGTTATGAACATAGCCAAATAGTACCACCATAGATGTACTTGACTAGTTTAATTGGTTTATACACTCCCTCTTCAAACAGAGATCAAGGATTTGATTCTCATCCTCAATTTTTTTTAATAAAAAAAAGACAAATAGTGTCACTAACAATATATAAAAACAGTTCATAATATGGCGAAGAACGTGATAAGAAAAAGTGAATAATATCCACGGAAAGGATATCTCTTATCCCACCTGAGGGGAAATGCCATTATGAGGTAAACCGATTTGTTTCAAAAGAGCAGGGCCCACCTGAAAGGATATGGGTTTCGTTCTGGTCAAAACTAAAAGGGGCCCAATACAAAGTTAGGAAAAGTGCTGCAAAACTGCACAAAACATGAACATCTGCATTTTTTCATGATTAAGTTCCTTCTCCCTCACCTATACACATACATACACACTCCACACCCACCAAAACCCATTCCCCACTCTAATTTCTGCCTAATTTTGGCTTCGAAGCAGCGTTCAAAAGCCACATGTTAAAACGAAAAAGTATATGTTTTCCTATTTTGACTACATATAAGCTGGTTCTTTTCCTATACACATACATATTCTACGCAAGCAAAATTTTCATCCACCAATTGAATTAAAACTCTTTCTTCTCAAGTTAATCATCCTTCTATGTTCTGCGTGAGGCTGCTTCTCTTATAAAATTGATTAAAAAGAAAACTTGAAAAATGTGTAATACTATATATATAACTCAAGGCCAAATTAGAAAATAATGTAAGTGTGACGAATGTGAGTGAGTAACCAACAAAAACGACGCAGACACGCAAATTGTTGTTAGGTTTGTGTAACACTGCGCCTCTTGCATACGTCCAAAACACTGCCCACTACATGTAACTCAAATCCTTATCCCCATGCCATTTACCAAGTGACTCTTCATCCTCAACCGCAACCGCTAGTCAAATCCAAACCAGAACAAAGAATGGGACTAAACCGAACCTGGATCATCTTAACCTCAACCCAAACAAACAGAAGGAAGAGAAAGGAAGAAGAAAAAAAAATGTTGGATCCCGAGCAAGCAGAAGCAGCAGAGCTGCCCCACATTAAATGCTGACTGAGGGTGCAGCACAAGTTGGCGTAAGCACACATACACCACACTGAGCCGAGAGACACCCAGATCCTGTAAAATCCACCGCAACACGGTATAGGGAAAGATAAGATAAGCATAGGTGCAGCTTATGAGAGTCCACTACCAAGGTGTCACTGACTTATAGTAGATCATGACACTGAGGTGAGAGAGCTGAGGGGGCGTTCACTATTTTGGGAATGGTAATTGGGTTAACTCTGTGTGTGTGAGTGTGGAACCCACATCGATCAGATCATGATCATGCATAAAGAAGAGAATCACACTCTGTGATTAGATGGATGGATGGGATGACCCCATCATCATCATGGTCATAGTGTGACCTATCCCATCCATCGTCCAACCACATGATGATTATCATCATGAATCAGGGCGAACATGGGCCCATCCACACTCAGTTACCCCTCGCCTTCCCTTCCCCAATTCTATCTCTGTTTTTTTTTTTTTTTTAAATTTTCTGTATTTAATAAGGCGAAGATGCCCTTTGTGTTGAAAAGACTAGACGCTTGCCAATATAGGTGGCAAAGTGTCAACGCCGTTAGATTTTCCAAATATAAAGTAGTTAACTTGTCTCTGTCAACAAAACCTTCTACTCCCATATGTTGTTACGCTTCCTGTGTAACATACACACAGGACGTGACCAATGCCACTTTATCCTCTACCGTCTTACGGGCTACCTCCTTGGTCTGACACTGCCACCCTCTCCACCACAGCACTGCACCATCGAGTGTTTTCATCTTTCAATGCAGAGAGCCTAAGCCACCCTAGTGACCATTAGTAATAAACCTTAATTTATACGCATGAAATTTTTTCACATTACTTTCTTTCTTTTCGCAAAGTGTACGTTTTATGTAATAAAATGATTGAGCAAATTAATAAAAAAAGACGGGGGTACCCATCTATGGATTATAAATAAATATGATACCATGTGTTAGTAGGCAACCTCTAGCGGTTTTAGATGGCAAAATGTACACTATGCTTTAAAAGCCCAGGTGATTTGGCGGAAGAATTCTTCCAGCTATGGAACTCAGAATTGGAAAAAGAATATATGATATCAGCTTTCATCAGCCGGTTCTACAGTCAACCCATGTGGGGTATGCTCTGCAGCCTGCTAGCTAGGTAGCTGGTAGTACCCGGGGCATTTGCGCGGGCCAGCGTCATGGAGTGAAGATGTTGCAATTAGCTGCAAAATATTTTGGTTTGTGCCTTTGCGGTAACTGTATTATTATCATTTACCAAAATTCATTTTAAATGATGAATGAACATCCACGAGAGAGGATTCGGTGTCTTTGTCTACCACAGTATTGGATCGCGAATTGGCGATGATGAATGGGTGTGGCCCACCCAACCCACTCAATCAGATTCAGAAGAGGCTTAATATCACTGTCTGGGTTGTGGGTCCAACCTGGAATGGCTGAATTGCATAACTCAGTAGTGTGTGCACCGCATCACACACACACACACGAACATCCATGAGTTATTTCCCTCAAATAGAAACAGGGGAGAGCGATATAGTAAAATAATCAAATATTCAAAGGTCGTAAAGCTATGCCACGCAGGAGAATTTCTTGTTTTTAAAGAAAATACTAAAGATACAAACTATAGTTGCAAAATAGAAATTGAAATTTCGGAGTAAAACGACCGAAAAGAGATGGGGATTTTGTTCACCCCTCTCTACTTACCTTCTGAAATTTTTATTTCTGTTTGCAACATATAGACATATATAGACATATCACATGGGGACACAAGCCCACTACCACATCCCCAAGTTGCACCTCATGCTAGCTACTCCCCAGAAGCTTATAATATATAATAATAATATTATTATTATAAAATCTATAAACTACTCCCCTATGGTAATTTTAAAACCCTAAATGAAAAGGAATCAAGGAAAAATAAATATCAAACGAAAATTGAAACTCTCATGTCCATTGTATAATACTGCATCAAATTAGAAAATGCCAGCCAGCCCAGCAGCCACAACTGAACCCTGCACCCTCTAACCTTCACCGTCTCCACCACCGCAACAGCCACCATCCATCAAACCATCAGTTCTTCACATAACAATGCAGCTTGAAGTATTCTCATCATTGAAAAAGTGGGTATATGGGTCTGGAGGAGGGTATGTGTAAGGAGGATACATGTAATTGACAGCAGGGGGTGGCCTTGCATACATCATTGGCTGGAATCTGTCATTCCCCATTGCCCTTTGTTGGTTCATCATGGCAGCCATGTACTGCTGTTGTGCTTGTTGTTGGTGGTAAGGATTTCCGGCCATCACATCAGGGCCACCACCTTGTAAATACCCGCCACCACCGCCGTTACTGCCGCCACCGCCGTTCATCGAGGCCGCAGGGAGGCCTTGAACTGCTGGCATGTTACCCATCTGGTGGTTAATTGGCATTGGGATGTTCATGTTGCCCATGGGCCCCATATTGCCCCCAGCCATAGCAGGGTGACTGCCACCCATGTTCACTGGAACACCAGCTCCTCCCATTGGATTTCCCTTTTACTCCCGTTCCCGTTGTTACCATTCTTGTTTGCCCCACCATTGTTTCCATTTTTAACCTCAGTTGCTCCTCCTCCATTTTTGTTACCCCCTCCTTGATTCTGATTGTTACCTCCACCACCACCACCACCACCACCACCGCCGCCGCCACCGCCTCCACCTTTCTTTCCTCCGTTATTGCCTTGCGCTTTATCAGGCACAGAACCACCGCCACCGCCACCGCCTTTCTTCCCGTTACCACCGCCACCCATCGGAGCATTCATGAGCAGTGGATGGTTGCCATTCAACATCATGGGAGCGCCGTTCCCCATGGGAGGGAGCTTCATCTTGTTCAATGGAGGAGGGAGCTCGTCCATTTCATCATCGACCTCGTCATCAAAGTACTCATCATCGTCGTCAAATTCGTCATCGGTGAAGCCATCATCATCTTCAGGCATGACGAACCTGACGGCCTTGGCACCGTTGGGGTTCTGATGTGGAGGTAAATTCATGTCCTTGAATTGAGGCAGCTTCAGATCTTGGAGCCCTTTCATCTGCTGAAGCTGCTGAAGCTGCTGCTGCAGCTGATAATGTTGCTGAAGTTGCTGCTGTAGCTGCTGCTGTTGTTGTTGTTGCTGCTGAGGATTTGGTCCTTGTTGACCAGCACCCTTGGGGTGAGGATGGTTGTTTCCACCCTTTTGATTATGACCTTTGTTGTTGTTGTTGTTGTTGTTGTTGTTGTTGTCCACCTTTGCCGTTGTCGATTTGTATGTTCTTTAACTTGTTAGCGAGGTGGTTTTGATTGTGGTTGTTGTTTGGTTTGGGTGCACCCAGAGCTCTGCATGTTTCCCTGATTTTGCAAGCTTCTTGATGAGAACGTTGGGGTCCACATTCCCTGAAACAACCACCTTCCCTTGCTCTGCATCTATCTCAGTTGTAAACACCCCTGTTGCAATTAATCAGCATACACAAGAAACACACTCAGATTCAGCATATGCTTCGCAAGATGAGATTTTTATTTTTTGTTTTTGTCTTCCCTTCTCAAGATAATAATAAATGAAAAGCAGGAAAAGTTCTTTTTCAGAATAATAAATGTGAATCATAACGGGGGTAACATCATGATATTTTGTTTGGCAGGACAAGAGCATACCGTCAATTTTCTGAAGGATCTTCTTCACTTTGTGCTTGCACCCGTCACAGTGTATGTTCACTTTCAGAACACATTTCTGCATGCACAAGCAATCCACCAAACCCAAACAGAATAAAGAGATGTTTCATAGTGAAATTAAAAAACGGGACCAAAATTTCTTACTTTATCAGAAAATGTACAAAAACACAAAGGCAAATAAGCCAACCACACCAATTGGCAAGTACACGCTTTCTAAACAACTGTTCCAAATGATAAAAGGCATAAGTTTCTGAACAAAAAAAAAAAATGAGGATGGTGATGGCAGTACCTGTATCTTCAAAAATTCTTCTTTACTCATCTCTTACACCACCAAGAAAACCAAAGGTTGCAACTAATAACAATGAAGAACGATACAGATAAAAAAAGAAGAAGTGATAGATCTGAGAAACAGAGAAAGGAAAGAAGGGAAAACAAAACAGAGAATAAATAAGCAAGAGAGTTTCTTCCTAATTAGTAGGCTTTTGGAACAAAACACAGAGCAAACAGAAGAAGAGGAAGAAAAACAAAATGGGTCTGAGGTCTCCGAGCAGAGACAAGGAGTTTGGGTGAGCTAGAGAGAGTGTGTTTTCAAAGAAGGTGTAGAGTAATTGGGAGAAGAAGAAGGAAGAGAAAGGAGAGAATGGTGGTTCCAAGAGTTAACACTCTGTTTGGTGCCTGTATTTATTGGTATTTTGGGAGCGTAACTACGGAGGGGGAAGGTATTGCGATTGTAAGTTGTAACTTCTCACAATTTAACCGCGGCCATGTGGGGTGTTAGGCTTGGCCAGGAATCTACCTTTAACCCAGTTCGGTTTTCTCTCTCTTGTCTTGGCTTGCTTGAAGACTGTGAGGTGGGGATGCTCAAAAATCATAAATGGCAGTGAAGAGAGAGAGATAGAGAATGTGAGTGTATCCGATGTGAGATTTGCTTTCTTATGGAGTAGTACTAATTACAGTACTAAACATTTTTTTAATTCTCCTCTTAATAATTGTTCTAACAAATATGAATAATAATAACTCTGTCAGAATTTTTCAATCTCAAATTGGGTGATACAATTAATAATGCTAGCTAGTATTACCTTTTCTAGAGTTGGTTTTTGGTACATTTCCACCAGTTCTCTCTAGAGAGTCTACCACTGAAATTTTGCTACTTTTCTATTCTCATCAGTGTGACTTGAGCATACCAAGAAATCTAGCTGAATCCCCGACGAATTTTTTTCATTTCCGAGCTCCTCCTCCTGTCCTAGCATAGTAGCATTTCTTTCTCTGGCAGGATGATGTAAAAATATGGTCCCCAAGTGAATAATTAAATCAAGTTTATTCTTCAACCCACATGAAGATAAAACTATTTGGAAAGGAAAACAAAATTTATTGATTCAATTTGATTGAATATTTATTTATTATTTATTTGTTGGGTCAATTCCATTATTTAATCCACCCAACAAAAGCTCTTCTATTTTTAGCAAACAACAGAAATGCATTGCAGTGAAAGGGAGGAAAGAGCTGCCTCATTCGAAACAATGTCATACTCATTTTTAAATAAGTTGTTATGTGTATTATTCTTTGACGTTTGTGGATAGGCTAAAGATAGATGAATTGTAGATCAGTAATTGAGATGCACATAATCCTGTAGAATTTATAATTTCTCAAATAACTTTATCTTAGAATGAATATAAAACGTGTTGATAACTTCATTTATAAAACATAGAGTTCATCTGTGAAAGTGAAACCATTAACATAATAAAAAATGTGATAATTTTAAAACTGTATTACTATATACCAAAAAATAGTAGTATTCTCCTGAAGACGAAACACTCGTAATTCTTAGTGATGTGCATTTCAATTTCTTTGCAATTTTCTCATAGATTTCTTTACAATTTCTTTGCAGTGCAAGTGTATGTATTGACAGTTTCCTGGAATCATCCTATGCACAACCCGTCCGAGCCAACTATTATATAGTGTATATGTTAGTTTTGCCTTCTAATTTAATTCAATTTTCTTAACTACTTCTTCCCCTTCCTTGAACTGGACATAGGCTATAGAAGAATACTGATTCATGTTCTTGCTTGTTAGGATTTGACACTTCTGAACTACGTCATACAACATGAGCGTTTGTACTGATTAGTAACATCGTTATCGAACACTACGTAGTACATACGTAGACACTTGTAATCAATTCCCTTTAAACAACATTAAATAATAAATACTCAGGTCAAGGCAGTTCTGCATTTACTAACATCATTATCAAGCAGTATACAAGCCTTTCTACCATCCAGTAACTACGTTTTTATTAGGCTCCCATTGATCATGTATGATAACCCCAAAAATTATGCTCAGGATTTAGGGTTCCTTTACTTCGGTATATTTTCTCTGTTTTAATTAAATTCACTTTTAAATATATTTATTAATTAATATATCTGAACATAAATATATTTAGATATATTAATTTATAAATATACCTAAAAGTGAAAGAGGTTAATTTGAAAGGAAGAAATATATTTTAATAAAATTGTCATAGAAATAATTAAATTTTAAAGATTTTGAAAGAATTAATTTATATTTAAAATAATATTTAAAGATTGAATTCATAAAAATTGACGTAAGATGTAAAATAAAAACTAATATTTTTAAATTTGGTTAAAATCGATTTTAACAGAGGTATATCACACCTTTCCACACACAAAAAAAAGCAAATTATACAAAAATACTTTTTAAAAAAAAATCAATTTGGCTGAATGCAACACAATAATTATTACAAACCAAACAAACACTTGGGGCGTGGTCTATGAATAAAAAAACACGTCTCAATAAACTTTTCATTAGTCAAACCTTCCTTTAATTAAACGTCCGCTAGTATTTTAAACTAATCATATTGTTAGCGTATAACTATTTTTTTGTGACTAACGAAAAAAACAAGACAAACAAGCATACAATTAGTTACTTTCTCTTATCCTTACCCTGAAAATGTCAGCCTTTTTTTTTTTATAAATATGGATTCATTTTGTTTTAGAAAATAATTTTTAGTTGTCATCTTCAATTTTTTCTGTTTTAAATATTTTATGAATAAAATATTAAAAATAAAATTTTGTAATTTTTATAATTTTTAGTATTTTTCTTACAAAATCTTAAAAACAGTAAAATATAAAATGAAAACTCAAAGTTTTGTTCTAAAATCAAACACACTATAATGCATCCAAAAGCGTAAATGAAAATTCTTTTGTTATGAGTCCTCGAATAGGTTAAGATACATGTTTTCTTTTCTTTTGGTAGTTATACAACTATATAATACGAATATATGCATCAATATGGTATGTCAGAGTGATATGTCATATTAAAAATGAAGGCAAAGAAATCAGAGTACAAGAGGGAAAAAAAAGAAAAACACTAACCCTGCTTATCAATGCATGTTATTCGTGATGGGCAGATTTTCAAGCATTATAAAACTTTCCTTGAAACTTTAACCCCCTATATCTTACCAGTGAACATCCGATCGGCTACAATTCACCCATAACAACATAGGTATATATTACTAGTTCCGTGTTGAATAATTGTCCAGTTATTAATGTTTATTAAAAATAAGAAAATGATTGGTAAAATATTAATATTAGTAAAAATTAATAATAGTTTATTAAATTATTCTGTTTCTTTACAAGACTCTAAATTTATCTCTTCTCATTCACTAATGAATCAATAGTATTTAATATGAGTATTATTAGAAAAAAATTATTACTACCTAAAATTTTGACATGAATAATTATTTTTAGACAAAGTAAATTTTTAAAATAGATAATTATTCAATAATGGATGAGTATTTCATAACAAATAAAATTTCTTATGAAATCATCTATTCTGAAATAAAATAAATTCTCACATTTATTGTAGGAAAAATAATTTGTATATGGTGTTTTGGTAGGTGCTTTACACTTATATAAGATAAGGGTAAATTTATTTGTATATTGTTCATAGAATTCGCGTGAATTTTGTGTTATTTTCATTATTCTAATTTAAGTCAATTTAAATCCGCCTTTGGGTTCTTATTAATTTTGAATCTGATTTTATTAATTGTCTTTGAATCTCCAAAAGCGGATTTATATGAAAAAATCATATTACATGATTTTTTCTCAAAACACCTTATTGAAGTAAATACACCGTTCAAATCCTATATGAAAAAGAAAAAAAGACCTTTGGTAGTATGGTTGAAAAATAAAAGCATAATCTATTATTGGCAGGAGCATTCCTTGTTTTTAACTTCTGAATGTTTGAACTTGGGAGTGTCCCTTGTTGTTGTTGATACTTAGTCGTCAACAAATGAAGGAAATATTCCGTGTAAGAAGAGATTTGCCAACTTTAGGATCTCAAGAAAGGCTGGCCTAAGCCTTAGGGAAGACAGTCACACATGTTATTCAAGCTAAGGAGGAGAAAAATCAAATACACATTATTATCGATGTAATAATTATTTTTTGGCAGAAAAAGTAAAAACGGTCGCATAAGGAATACTGTAGGACTGGCAGAAATTAAGGCTCTTTTCCTTTGCGTTAGTGCCAAACTTGTGTGGAATGAAAATTGAGTTGCTGCTGGTCACATTTTTTAGGCTTTCAAAAAGTAAATAGACATATAGGTCATGTTTGCCAATGAATAATAAACTGATTAAATCATGCACGCCCTACTTTAACAGCAATTAGGTGAAAGAAAGCAACCGTAAAACTAGCTAGCCTTCTGGATACTGATGATGAATCACGTTCCAGGCTTCTTGTTTTTTTCTTCAATTTGTTTGCTTGATCTTTTTCTCCAAGCAACTACTTGTTTCCATTCTTAAAAGCCTAAACCGTGATCAAGCCCTTCTGGCTTTTGCCCCTTTTTGTTTTCCCTCTTTACTTCACTTTGAACATGTGACTTTACCCCCTCAAAGGGTAATTGGGGTGACAAAGGAACCATGGCAAATTGGTTTTTCTTGACCTTAGTCTAAAGAAAGAGAAATCAGAAGCCTTATTTTTTGACAAGGAATGGGCCTTTTTATGAGTGCCAGTTGTGCATAGTTCACCAAGGCAGTAATATTCGGCTAAATCCACTACAAGTCCAGTTTGGCTCGAAGAGCAAGAGCTTAATTAGTGCACACAATTTAAGGGCTTCTGTTTGGGTTTGGTGGATCTATTGTGGACTATTTCTGACCTCAAACACTACCAAATCCAATTTACCCGAAAAAGGAAAAAGAAAGAAAGAACTTTGGTGTATACGATTGTGACAGGCATAGTTATGATATCATGGATTTTATATAAGTGAAGGAAGGATGGGTAATTTGTCTGAGTTTACTAGGCCCATCAATATTTGGGATATGATTTTTACACATTCTGTCACCAAGGTTCCATTGTGGAATGACTTGGGCAGCCATGCAAAGCCATTGCTATTTATGTCGAAGGCTTCACATGAGCAACCACATGGTCCTTGGGCATTGATTGTTGAGAGGGGATATGATTTTGCAAAATGAGAGGAGAATGGGAAATCGGGTAGGGGGAGTATTTATTGAGCCTCGCCTAGTAGAGTACAGTTGTAGTTGCATCTCACACATGGCCTCTTTATCTATAGCTTTAGATTTTAGTATGGCATGGGAAATTAATAATGGAGTGTAGGTGTTGAGAAGCTTTGACCACAAGGGAAAGTTTTGATTCTTGTACTGTTCAATCCTTTTGTACTACCTACTTGGAAGTTAGAACTGATCATGCAAATACTTTAATCATCACCATTATTCCAGACAGTTAAAACATTACGAGAAAGCAAAATTCTAAAGGGCAGCCTGCAATTGAAGGATAGATGAGTGCCTAGATGCCTCCATTTTCCTTTGTCCGTATATTCAGGCATTTTGTGAGGTCTTGGACTTGGTTAACTTTCTGCTTCTTTGTTCGTAAAAGGTAGCAAAAGTTACTAAAATATATTGAGTCGGTGTCTTGAAATTGTAGGGAGTATTGTTGAACTTTGGATGGTATGTTATGGTACCTTACCCTGTTTATTGGTTTTCAACTTTTCTCTTTTGCTAGACCAAAAGAAAAAAAAGGTCAAGAGCTCGTGTTTATGTTAGAAAGTGTTGGTACCGGCTTTGGCTCCAGTGAGGAGTAACAGCTTGTAACTTTTGATGAATTTCTGTTATCTAGTTCACTGGCTGTCTATTACTTCTGTTGCGTATAACTTAACTGAAACAACATGCTTAACTTCGTGCAGTTCTTGGTCATATCACAATGGTGGATCTTGGCCAACCCTTCTATTTCGGCGGATAAATTATTCTGAGGAAGAGTATTGATATATTATCCTACAAATCCTCTTATGGATTTTCTTAAATATTAAATGGAGTAAAAAATACCATGCAATTCATGTCTTGATATCTTAAAAGATAATCAAAACTTAATTCATTTAACATCAGTAGGAGGATGCAATAGGATGATATATCATTTTATTTTATTTTAGGAAAGTTCGAATATGTTGGATATCCACTTGTCTGTCTTAGAAGTTATTACCTCAACTACTGAACCGTTAGTTGTCATGAGTCTGACAATTGGTTATGGGAGCTACCTTCCAAGGTGTACCATCATGAAAAATGTTTGTTATTTGCTAAAATGATATTTTAGGAAAGAAAAACAAGATTGATTTTCCTCTCGGCTTGTTAGTTGTGAGAAGAGAATGGTTTTGCAATTAAATTTGCTACCCTTTGTTTAATAATTTTGTTTGTGAGAGACCTTGCGCAAATCATGAACTGCTTTGATTTCTGAAGCATTTCCTTCTACATCATGTTCAGCTCACTCTGGCATGCACCAAAATGGGGAGAAGTGAACTAACCAACAAGGCAGTTGCTTTGAAGATGCTTTTGAAGAAGCCTGAAATGGCATCCATGTTATTTTGGAGAAGGATTACGAACTGCTTGAGATATGTGATTGTGCACTTAACAAGTGTGGCAGGAAAAAAAAAAAAAAGCTCCTGTGGTGCTGCGAGGTCTCAGATTCTGGTTTGATGAGGCCATGCAATATTTGGAAGCAGAATGCCTAGTATACATTCAGAATGTTCACAATTCCTGTAGTTATTGATTGAGGCCTTTTTTTAGGAAGGGTGATTCTCACTTTTTTCTGGCTATAATGACTGACCTGTTATAAATTGCTTAGTTCCCTCAGCAGGAGACTAGTAGTACACTCCACTCTTAGGATTTTCACTATCTGCATGTATTACAATTTTCACATTGATTGTTTTCATTATATATTCTTTTTCCTACGCAGCTATTTTTCCTAACGTTTTACTTCTCTATTACCAGTTCTCATTTATTTCTCTAACAACATCTGTAAATGTATGGGGAAAAAAAAAACCGATGAGTCATAATTTAAATGACACCTATCAGAGAATCGACGTGGCTGTGTGCTGAAAACTCGATCCCCAATTGCCCATCCCTTTCCCTTAACCCACCACTCACGAGGAAGTGAATTAACTCCCAAGAACAACAGGTAAATATAAATGAAGAGAAAAAAACTTAAAAAGAAAAAGAAAAAAAAAAAAGAAACACTCATTCATGGGTTTTACATCTCCATTTGTTCAAAAGTTAATTTCTGGAAACCTCTCCATGCTTTGAAGATTCTGATGTTGCACATACGTAAAAGGCACCTTGTATAGCAAGCAATATTGGTTGAGCCTCTTTCTTCTTGTTAGTGAAAAGAAGATAAAGAACGTCCAACACTTAGAATGTTCGTCTTTTTCTTTTATGCTCAGTGTGTGTCTGTGTCACAATCGTGAGATAAACCAACTGTTTCAGCAAAGGCACTTGAGCACGAATGATGATGAGCATAAAGGAAGGGCAAGAACCTTGAACACTATAAATTTATTAGATTATATTAAACCTTCGATCATTTTCAAACATAATTCACTAGGGAGATGCTTCACCCTCATAATTCATACACAGCGCTTTGCAGCAACCAAACCAGGTTTTCTATACAGGCTATCCTCTCAAATATCACTCACAGCCAAGAACTAGGGAAACATAATCACCTGTACAATAAAGATACGCGGGAGTAACACTCAATGACAGGAAGACCACATATTATCTAATTTTCTTTTGATCGCATTACATCTGAACTGTAAACAGATTATTGATTGCGATTTAGAAATAAGATAAAAGAACTATATATTACCTGACTGCAGAGATGATAAAAAGAAGAAATATATTTGTTGAAAAGGAAGGAATTTCATGGAAATACCGTGCGATTCAACTCCACATTGGGTAGAAAGATGTCATTGGTCCCCGTTGTTTATCTTGATCTCTATAAGTTCCTCAATAGGTTGGCGGCATATAGGGCATTTATTTGATTGAAACCGCAAAGCTTTGGCACACTCATTGCACATACACTGGAAAATATAACAGATGAAACATGAGATTAATGAAAGTAGTGAAATGAATATAATGCAAAAATAAAACACACAATGATATGGAGTAACAACTGTGTGAATGGATCTCTACCAAACAAATAATATTTTCCCTGCTAACCAGGAACAAGGAGAAGCACTGGACATCAACTTCTCCCATAGTATATATTAATAACACTGTGCTCTACGATTTTGATCAACACAAGGATGATCAGATGATAATTAGAGTTCACAACTTTGAAACCATATTGAAGGGTGATAGCAGAAGAGGAAGAATGAAAAACTTGGGCAATATAACAATGACCTTGATTTTCCAATCAGCTCGTTTTAGTCTTTTAGAAGTATTAATAATGATTCTTATTACATCATGTCCAGTACATGTACTAAGACCCTAAGACGTACTGCTTCCATGAAACTGAGTATCAGCTTTTATGTATAAGTAGGTTGACATGAAATCATACCATATGTCGGCAAGGTAAGACAGCAGTGTCCTTTGGTTCAGTCATGCATATTACACACTCCTTCCCAGGATCATTATCATCAAAATCTGCTTCTGTTGAGCTTCCTATTCCATATAACTCTCTCAACTCATAACGAACTTCATCAATCCACAGAATCTGCCTAACTACTTTCACCTGAAAAGAACCACTACCATTGCTTTTCTCCAAGACAGCTTGCGTTATTTGCATGTGAGGGGATGCGCCTATCATGGAATCACCAGGAGTTTCATCTGCTGAAGGAGTTCTCAAACTTGTTTCAGCACATATTACAAGGGGGAATACATCTTCTCTAGGTGAGGGCTTTGACAGATCATCCAACTCAAAGAAACCAAGGTCAATGCCTGTTCCTGAAGGCTGATGAAATTTCTGGCCAACTCCTTTCTGAAAGGGGAATGTGATTGGCTCAAATGCATCAGGTAATAGTGGAATAAACCTACATTTTTCTTCTTCTTTGGCTAAGTAGAAGATAGTAATGCTGCCAATTACAGATGAAAGGAAAATGAAGTTAGGCAAGTCGAAATATCCAATCATAAACATTTGATATCCATTCAATCCTCAAACATTCTCTTCTCAGACAATCATTTCAACATAATCATTCAAACTGATTGCAACTCCAACCCACTAATTTTGGTTTCAAATAATCCTTTCGTTGGCATGTGAATTTGTTTAGATGAGTAAGCCGATGCAATATTGCTTTTGACGCTTTCAGATAAAATTGCTATTAAAATCAAAGCCCATGTAGTACAAACAGTCGTAATTGTGAATGTTGCTGCATTCGGTTCTTCACGTCCATGATGATCCACACATAAGTAAATTGCATATGTGCTGGCTTTAAACATCAGCAATGAAAATATAATGACTTCTTTCACCAATGTTAACTAACAAAAAAAAAGGTATTTTACATATTCTAGTTTATCCAACCAATAATAATACCCGCAGCAGTTTATACCTCCAGAAGCAACTTTACTAACACACAAAATTTATACTCACTTCACCTAAGCAGTTTAATCAAGATAAACACCAACCCATTGTCCCAATTACCCCAGCATGAGCTATAATGAAAAGAACAAGTTAAACCAACAATGATTAAAGATACTTCTTCGAGTTCAATGACACAACGACAAGACACACCACTCAGAACAGGCATTGAGTTGATGGTTAACAGATCTACATCGAACCCCATAGCTTAAGAAACATCAAAAACACTTGGGGAAGATTAAAAGCATAACGAATTGAGTTGTTCCAAAAAGAGAGGAGTAAATAAAAAAAGGCATTATTATACCTGCCATCAAAGAGGGCATCGAAGACGAAAGAAACCAAGTGGTGATCAGGGTTGTGCTCATCAACCTCAAGGCGCAGAGTGTCCTTATGCAAGTTGACATCATTCCTTATCTTCTTGGTGGTTTGGTGGTCAACATAGGGCGGTGGCGGTGCGGCGGCAGGACCAGCTTGGGGGCGAACACTGACAGTAACAGGGTTCCACATAGAAGAAGCACCACCCTGATTTGCATAGAAAGGGTGGTAGTGAAGGCGACCCACCATGGGAGCGTTGGTGTTGGTGTACCCATTTGAGTAATAGAAGGAATGGCTCTGAGGAGGTGGTGGCGGTGGCAGAGGATGTGGGCCCACATAGCCTCCGGCGGAAGGGTTTGTTGAGGTGAAGTAGTAACCTTGCGGCGGAGGCGGTGGCGGTGGCAGCGGAGGATGAGGATGGGTGTCTGCAGAGTAATAGTAATGGGGTGGTGGCAGATGTGGAGGCGGGGAACTGTTTCTTCTTCTGTTACTGTTGCTCCAGGAAATTCCCATCTCAACTGCCAAATGGAACAACAACAACAACAGCGACTAGAAGAAAGCAAAGTAAGTTTGTTTGATTTTGTCCTTGTACTTGTGTTGGGGGAAGCTAGCTAAGGAAGAAGGGAGGACATAGACTATAGTAGATGTCAGCTCAGCTCCGGATCCGATGATCCTTAGAAATTGCCAAGCATTGACATTTTTCTTTCCTCAACCATATTAGTACTGTTACTTCGAATTTTTATTGCCTACTTGTTTGTTGGATGCATACATGAGGTGCCATTACCAATATTGTTAGTTAATAATAATTACTAATGGTAGATTTATTGTATAATTTTACTGTGAATCTAACACTTTTCGATTAGTTAATATCTTCTTTAACTTTACTAATTTGTTAGAATTATTTAATCATGCATACATTGATTATTTCTTTATTGTAACATCATATCATTTTCTTTTTCCATGGGTAACATCATATTATCACGTTTTGTGATGTATATATAAATAATTAACAACTGAGTTTTTTTTTATTTACGGAATTTATTTATGGAAGTGATTTTAATTGATTTACCTATATATATATATATATAATAACAAAGAAGGAGGATCTCATGGAGTTAACTGTCTTTGATTTACTCTCTCTCTCTCTCTATATATATATATATATATATTGATTTTGTATTCCACTTTTACGCATACAAATAATTTATTGAACAACTCTTTATGAGTTAAAACCAGCTAACTCCATGCAATTTTATTTATTATTTTCTAGATAGATATTCTCAAATGCTCAGATTCCTCACTCCTTGTCATCCTCCTTAGTCGTTGCTCTCTATGTGAATTTGTAGAGTAGCTGCCTGAATAACATTCTTGTGATTATGGGATCGTCATCCTCCAGAAGCAGTATCAGCTGAAGAACTCGTACAGTATCTAGATTTAAAGAAGCTGGATGAAAGAGTTTGCATGTTTGAAGCAGTGTCAGCATAGGATGGGTAAGTATGAAGGTGGATCAACTTCCCAATGCTTTATCTAGGAAGTGATGATCATTTGCCTGAAGATGGAGATATCTGAGGTCCATTTTCTTTTACGAAATAAGTATACAGATAAAGAAGCATTTGGTTGAATAGATAGAATGTTATTGCACAATTACCCCCATTCACTGACAGCAAAACAGTATAAACAACCGTGTTATAACAAAAAGACCACATCAATTGCGCGCACTGCAGGAAGAACATTCTAGTGCTTTCAGCACACTAATTAAAGACATGATCATGGACCATTGCATTCTGCATTTAATTATTAACAGCACACAGTAAAGGAAAAAGAGAAAAACGAATTAACAAAATGAAGCCAGAATGGAATAAAAAACCAAGAAAAAATGTCACTTCCATAGTTCCATCTCATCACAATCATATTCAAATTCAGCAGAAATCTGGCCTCATTCTCTTGCGAACTGATATGCAACCTCTCTGATGGTCCCTGAAGATTCTGATCTCAGAAGAGCCCCTCAGATCCTCAAGACTAATATAATGCTGCTTAGCCATCCTTAAGGAGTCACACCCTGTGTCATGGATCCAAATATAAGGGTGGCAAGTTTCATCATAGTTATACAACAAGTCCTTCAAGCTGCCACCACCACTGCCACTCCTACCTGCAGGCATATATGCCTTGTATATGCTTTTACACTTCACTCTCTTAGAAGACCCTGGCTTCAATGTGTGTATCTTCTTCAGTACTGATCCCACCCTTATTTGCAGCTCCACCGGCTTATCGCTGAGGTTCCATATCCTTGTCCCCATTCCAGAGCCTTTAGTGTGGTCACGACAGCCATCAAAGCAACCGCCAAGTGAGAGAAGGCTAAATCCTTGCACTTTCCTCATCAGGGACTCTACCTGCTTCTTGTTCTTGGTCATCAGTTTCCAAGAAATATGTGTTTTTGTGCTATAGAAACTTCACTATGTACATAACCCACACAAAAACTATGCCCTTTTGGGTAATATTGTTGAGTTCTTTGGGGAATCAAGGCCTTCTAGTATTTCTTGTGGCTTCCCCAAAAGAGCCTGGTGAGCGTTTTCTGAGGCTATATGATCATTGAATGACATAAAACAGAAAGGGTAGAGTATCACTTTAGAAACCTCACAAGAACAAGAATACTATTTAGCCCTTCCATCAAGGAATTGGTAGGGTCCCGTAAGCCCCAAGATTCAGCAATCAGAAAGAAGAAAAGTGATCTTGTAGCGGCAAAAAATATATAAAATTGCTAGGGGGTGGCTTTTTCCTTTGTTTATGTGGGAATGAAAGAGAGACTATTGCATTTATGGATTCATGATGAGGTATCATATGATGTTGCCTTGCTCACCTTTATCATATGGGGTTGCTTTTGATCTAATCCAAGTTGAATAAATAACCTTCCCCGCAACAAGAAATGCTTTCCTTTTCTTTCTTTTTTTTTTTTTTATGGTAGACGATGTTTTCCTTTTCTATTTGGTGTGTTGTGCATTATATTGATCGCTCAACTATTTATTTTATTACATTTCATTGTGTGACAGTGGACCAGGTACCATGAGTATGAGTTATGACCTCAGGCTGTTGTTGCTTGGACTTGGAACAGCTCATATATATATATATATATATATGGTGGTTACTGTTGATTGCAGCCAAAGATTAGAATGTTCAAATTTTGTCATTTTTTCTACCAAAATATTAAAACTACAAAGATAATAATTATTTATCATTACAAAAGTGTTTTAACATATAGTAAATAAAACAACAAAATAAAGGGCTGATTGAATATGCTTATATAACACTAAAATTTTTTCATTTTTTCTTTGCTTTACGAGATATCACCATGAGAACACCAGCGAATATTAACAACTTGAATTATTACTCATATAACATGTTGGACGCATAATAACTTTATTAAGGAAAATTACACTTGCAACACAAAAAAAAAAAGAAAAATTACACTTAGAATAGAAAAGAAGTTTAGGTTATGCTCGGCCAAAATCCTTAGAATTCCATCTTTCTTTCCAAAATGCCAACTGTCGAGGATTCCAACGCAATTGAATGAAACAGGAGCAGTTGTCTGCGCGTGTCAAGATGAAAGAAATAGAAATCAGAGCATCCACATCAAGTCACAATTAAATTCAAAGCAAAAAGGACTGACGAACATGTAAGAATCATGAAAGGTTAATATTATGCACTTTCTTCCGTTGGACATGCAATAACCTCATCTTGATTGTATGATTAACCATTTCTTTATGTCACAACCTTCATTTCTAATGTTGAATCTGTACAACTCCAATAAGTAGCAGCAAGTAGTAACTGATTGAGCTTAAAAAAAAAAGAATCACTGAATATGGATGCCAGCGATGAGGAAATAATTTACACACAGATTGTACTTTTTCATGATCATGATCTATCCTATGAGAGGCTGATTGAGATCTGCGGACGGGTCAGTGGGTAGTAACTCTGGCAATGATGTAGTGCCCTCTATATCTTCACATTCAGCCAAGGCATTATCTAAAGCTGACTTGGCAACTTTTGTGACACGTATCATCAAAACCACTCCACATAGACCAAAAACACTTCAGCAATGGATACATCCATGTGCCGAACGCACAAGAAGCCACAGTTCTAGCAATTAATAATATCTATTTGTATTATGTATTTATTTATGGAAGACCTTCAGATTCTCTATTTATTTTGGGAAACAATGTTGCTTACCAGATATTAGTAGGCTAAAAATGATGATAGCCTGCATTCAAAAGAGAAAGAAACATGTGTTTATGTGTGATAAAAACCCATCTATTTGATCCATTCAAAAACATTGAAAGTATTGTATCCCTCCAAGGAATCTTAGATGTGTTAATTAGGAATTATCTTTTGTATTATTTGTTATGATTTGTTTCCTATTATCTTTTGTATAAATTAGGAATTAGAATATTTTCCATTAATATTTGTAAATGCCCGTATTACTATTTATTAGAGGAAATACAATGGAAGAAGACAAGAAGCCAAATTTCCTGACAAGGTGTTCATCAATAATAAAAAAGTTAAAGCAAGGCTAACAACATGCCCTTAAAGGATAGCATATCTTACCCAACAGTCTTCGAGAATTCACCCCAACCATGTGTCACATCAGATATATCTTTGAGGGTCGTTCCAACATATACAAGTGCCAGTGTTATTGGCTGCAACAGTAACAAGTAACAACATTGGAGGTATTAAGATACCTCTGTAACTAGAATGCCATGGTGCAAGAGTAAGTCTCCAATAAATAATTGATCAGGGGTGAAGACGATAGCATCGTTCCTAACCAGGAGGCCAGCATGTATTCCCCTAATGGAACAGGGGTCACAGACAATAGATAATTTAGCATGTTAAATGGTAGTAATGGAGCAAGCCGAAGCAGTATCGCAATCTGTAGGACAAGCAAGGAAATTCAAAAGAAGAGTAAGATATTGAGTTGACAAAAAAATAACAAAGGAACGCCAAGTCACAGATGAAAAGATGACAAAGCAAAGATCTATCATAATAATAGCCTTAAGCAAGGAGTAGTAATTTCCAAGAAATAAGCCATTGCTGATAAATAGGATAGACATAATGTCTTACAAGAAAAAACGCAGTCTGATCCCCAAAGAATCCTCTTCAATAATATCTTTATAGTTCTAAATATCAACCTTAACAGGCAAGATCTTTTGTGCACTGGCCCATAGTAAGCCAGAAGGTGGGCTGGCAGAGCTAAGCAAATTATCAACTGCTTGTGAGCCACTGCCACTAAAGAAGAGATATCCACACTATTGATGATTTCCGGTTTAGTGTAACTTGTTAATATTAATCAACACACCAAGAAGGTTTTCAGTATTTCTTGCTTGTTTGAACAAGAAATCAAAATGAATACATCACAATTACAGTCATGTTTAAAAGTATACACAGTTTAAACCCATTTGCTTTACCTTGACATCCAAGTTGGAAACAAAAATTCCAAAAGAACAAATAAGGTACTGACAAGTAGAATAATATAAAAATACGCATAAAAAAAAACTCAACAACATAAAAGGCATTATTAATTAATGAGTCTACAAACCTTAAAGCCAGATCTTTGAACTGCTATTGCCACGTATCTAAACTTTGGATAATCCTTCAACCTGGAAACAAGTGATTTCAACCTGCAGAAGTGGACAAATATATGGATCAAAATAACCTCAAAGGAAACAGAGAACTATATCATAAATAAAAGCACTTGGACCAATATGCAACCGACTGGAAAGCTGAGGAAATTTGAACAATCATTTAAATGAAGAAAGAGAAACAGAGAAAGCGCATCTTCCACTAATCAACAAAAACTAACTTCTTACTGTACTTTTTTAATTTGACAAACACTAATAAATGTAAAACTTGAAAACTCACTGTTCTACAAAAGAAATGCAGCTCCAGCACCAATAGTTGCACCAATTGAGTCAGCAACAAAGCCTACTGTAAGCCCAAAAAGATAACCACCGCCAAGTTGAACATGGAGTATTATCAAGTAAAGTGACTGAACAATTTTATTTCTAACATTTCTTTTATTAATTGTTCTTCCCCACCGGTATAGTATAGTAAAATACTGAGTGAAATGTCTATAATGCTGGGCGTCAAAGATTCTTACAGTAAGTACAGAAGCTGGCACAGCCAAGATAGTCAAAGGAATGTAAGCAACAGCCCTGAAAATCACCAAACAAACATGAGTTCATAAATTCATCAAATTTAGTTGCCAGATCAAAATTCTTTGGGGGCATAAATTGAAATTGACATACAAAGCAAGTGCACCCCATGGCCCAAGATCACGGTCAACCCATGTCAAGAAGTCCTTCAGAATCTGCAGAGCAAAAAGGAGAAGATTCAAAATCTCTCTGTAGCCAGAATGTTTGGCTAATTTTTCAGGAATGCAAACCCAAATGTGGTTAATTGTAATGAAAGAGTAACATGGTAAAAGTGGCATTGCTGTTTGCATGCATGAAAAAAACTAGCTCACTATGTTATAACATCAGATATACGACATTGTATTTTTATTTGTTTTTCAGTAAGTTGAGAATATAGCTAACAGATTGTGCTAGTATGTAGATTTGAAACCAAATTAAAACAGAATCTCTAATTTCCAATGGTACTACTGTTATTATTACTGGACTAAACATTGTACACAGTTTGCTTATATTATAATTTGTTTGTTGAAGTTCTGTCTACGAATTCGACTTGACCAAAGTCCAATTTGGGGCATAGATGATAAATACATGAACCCCATTTCAAATAAGAAGAAACATCTCAGATAAATCTAAGTGGGTAATGAGACAATATGAAAAAGAAAGGAACCTTTTCAACTGGGAGTAAAACAAGCGATAACAATAGCTGCAACAAGGAGAAGCACAAAAGTGATGGTGATAGCATAGGCCCACGTGAAACCCATTGTCCAACTTGGTTGCTCCCAGCCCTTTAAACCATTAGTCACCCAATAAGTTTGAAGTTTGTCAAATCAAAATAATTCAGATTGCCTTCTAAACAAAAAATCTCCCTTCTTCGTCATCTCATAATCTCATTTCCTTAACCATAAAATTCTATGTTGACTAAAGTTAGGGGAAAAAACAAAGTTATGGTAAGGAATTGGCACTTGCGCGCTTATGTAATTTAGCTTGTACGCCTGCTCTTAAACCAACGTCTACTTGTTCATATTAAGGATCTTTTAAAATTATTTTACCACCATTTATTATTTTAAGGAGAATGATTAATGATACAAAATCTTTTTTTTTTTTTATGAAAACAACAAGTTAAAAAAGGAAAAAACATTAACTAATATGTTCAATGTATTAATTTTAAAAATTACTCTTTTTAATACTCATCCTTTTTATTTTTTTGGTCAAGAGTCGGATCCTAAAATTTTTCTTTTGGTAAGCAAGAGGCATAACTGTCTAACACCGATCTTTTTGAAAGCCCAAGTATAGGTCTACCTCCTCATGGAATTAGGCCTAACTTTCATCCAAGGCAAACCCACAGGCATAACGTTCGGGTCAAAATTGGCATAACGTGTTTATGGGGTCAGAAAATTGACTTGACGTTTAAACAACAGCGTTGTGTAAAATTCTAATCCAGGCCCCCGGCCCACCCCTATCTCTAGCAGTACTGCAAAAATCAGTTTGCTAAATGGCCTGAAAAAAAAAAAAAGCCAGTTTATGTAACCAAAAACAAAAAACCATTTTACTGAGCTCAAAGATAAATAGTTGCCTTTATTTATTTATTTTAACATTTTGGTTTTTGATCAAGTACTTTCACAATCAGACGGCTGAACTTTACTCTTTATCTCAAGAGTATTACTCCGTTACTTCTTAACAAAAGCTTTGGAGTATAATTTCTATGTAGTGATAATATAGATTAATTTTATAATAATGTTAATAATAAAAATTTGATTAAGTGTCAATGTAATTTGACATTTTATTGAATTTATATTGATTAACAGTACATACAAATTAGACTCAAATATTAATTAGTTAAATTTTCTTTTATAATATACTTTATAATCAAATCATGACAGTCAAAATTTGACCTGGATCAAGAAACTCAGGTGCCTTTGCTGCGCCAAATAAGTTAGGAATGCAGTGGAACCAGAACCCTTAGTGGATGCACTCATCTAATCTTTTCTATTTTTGAACATTTATTTTGGTAAAATTTCACAAAAATTTATAAGGATTTAAATGAGATAAAAAAAACCTAACTTCTAATTTTATTGATTCAAAAATAAAATCTCTTTATTTTACTCTTTAAAGTAAGATGCTCACTTCTAAACCCAATTTTTTATAACATGAACGAATAAATAAATTGTCTTCTTGTTTTCATCATCAATTAATGTGTCATTAAATCTTATCCATGTAATTTCCGAATAAAACTCTTGCTCTCTTAAGTCTGCATAATCTTTTGGTTCCTTTCTCACCTTGTGTTGTAACTTGTAAGCAACTTGTCAGCAAGTTAAAATAGGCATTGCTAGTTTAGATTTGGGAGAAAGAAACTTAAAGGAAACTTTTCAATCCATGACACGCTTGCCATAGGAAAAGGAAATGGGGTGGAATCCTCATTTGTTAGAACATAATATTACTCAGTATTAAGAGCTTTGTATTGTTCGGTGCCATCATTCATTGCAGCTCCACCATAAAAAGCAAGGCAGAAAAGCTAAGCTATGCAGCACAAGGAACCAACCACAAGCCTTTATATATGGATGCAAGGTCACAGCAAGCAGCAGCAATGCTTCGATTTTAAGCCCTCGGAAAAAAAAAAAAAAAAAGGGATGTGGAATAGCCTTTGATCTATGATGTTGATTATCAATAGTAAAATGCACTTTGAGGAGTTTAAAATCCTCTGCTAATCTACAAGTGGAACAATCTTTTGTATACATAATCTCACGATAACAAATCTATGAGCAATGAAGAATGCTAAACCTGATTTTACAGGAACAGCTAGAATCCAAACATGGACTTCTACCTCAATAGTCTTCACTCAAGCACCTGCTTTAGTTTGAAAACTCTAACGTATGTGCAATATTATATAGGATATGCTTATACTTCTCTCCAATGCCACTTTGCAGGTAAAGTGTTAAGTTGAGATCATCACTTTGCACATAGTGCATTGAGAAGAACATGAGCTAACATGAGGTCCACAAAATATTGATGCCCAATTTGGCCATCTCGCCACTTCATCTTTAAAGGAGCCCTTCCGTAGTGAACTCCATCATTGCACCTGTTATCAAAATGCCATGGATATGTCATATCAAAGTTATCAATCACACCAGATACAACCCCAGCTTGCTTCAATTTCTCCAAGAACACACCATTGAACACCTCCATCTTGTTAGGATTAAATGCCAATGATCTTGCATATCCACCAGTTGCAACCGTGGTCCGGTAAAAGACTCTTGGCCATGCCAACCCCCTTTGCTTCACGTCCTTCATAAGATCTGCCCAGAAAGATACTGCATAGTCTGCTCCAGCAGAAAATGCTCTTATAGTACGCCAGTGTACCCCATCATGCAAGCCAGAGTTCATGATCACTGTGTCTGGGATAGTGTCTTCTGCGAAGTATTTCTTCAACGAATTTTGAAACCCTTCATCCCTAAGAGAATCCAATCCCAGATAGTTTTGAGTTTCATTCCAATGGCCATTGAAGATGCTTGTGATCCTAACTGTTTGAGATGGATATTTTGGGTTTGAGAAGTTCATGTCAAACCTTCTGCGGACAGAATGTATTTCAGGCAAATCCAAAATGAAATTGAGTATGTTACGTATTGTGTCAACATGATTTGAATCACCCAGAAGAAAATCCAACGACCCTTCAAGCAATTCCAAGCAGACTCAGCTGAATACATCTTGAATGAGCAGTGTGCTGAGTACACCCAACCATTACTCTCTAGAATTCCCAATGAACCATCACACCATGGATCTTTGCAAGGAAAATCAGGTGCTGGGCACCGGTACCTACCATCGTTCCCTATGGGGCAGTCATCATTCTTGCCATGCCTTGTCCACCTTCCACACCAAACATCCCTGGCAAAATCAGAAGCTTTGCAAGTCTCCAGTTCTGGTAGCTGAGCACTGCTTTTGTAGAACCTGATTGCAATATTACGAAGCACTCTATCATAAACAAATCTCCATGGTGTGAACTTGAGGCCTTCGAAGTGTCTATAAAGCAGGATTATAGTGAGATTGTAAACCCCAACAAAATCTGGATGAACTTGCAGTGAAATGGAGTAAGAGCCATTATTGAAATCCTTCACCAAAGGCCTGGACTTCCATGATTCACCTGAAAGATCAGCCTCAAAGTAATCCCCACCAACACAGTGAGGCTTCCCTGAATCATCCAGTGTTTGAAAACTAAACTCATGAACATCACCAGCTGATAGCTCTATCACTCCCCCACCATCCAAACCAGGAAATGTGATCTCAACAGTCTTGGAATCCTTACAAGGTTCACCACCATGAGCTGACCATCTAGCTAGAAGATTTGAAGTCAAATTGGGCTCAAGCTCAGTTGAAATCCAACTTGAACTAACAGAATCCCGGGAATCTAAGTGGATTTTTTTATCCAAACTAATGGAGAGACAACAAAAGGTGAATTTTGATGTGAGTCAGTGAAATTGGGAGAGTGAGGCCTTACAGAAAGATAATCTTGGCGAAGCCTCCAAGCTTGAAGGACGTTCTTGACAGTGCAGCCATCAATGCTCCAAACAACAACCATTCCAAAGAAAACCAAAGCTGTCAGCAACCCAATACGCCAGTGAAGTATTGGAATGGACCACACACCCCATTGATTCGCGTGTGGCGAAATCACTACCACCTTCTCAGGCATCACAAGCTTCCAAAAACGCCACAAACCCAATCCAAGCCACACTATCAAAAGATGCTGAGATGCCCGGAACCAAATCCAGCACCCAACACCACAAAAGTTGTTATTTTTGACAACACTACTCCAAAAGAGTGTCTTAAAAGCACAAATGTACACTTTCTCGATGGGCAAAAAAAAAGGCAATACTTTTATGGAAGAAAGAGAAAAACAAGTCGTGGGGTTTACTCAGAAGGCGGGTGTCAATGTGCTGCGAGTGATAATTGAAGGTGGAACTGGTTGAAAAAGCATGGAGTTAAGGGTTGCAGGGCCACCATGCAGCTAGCCACAATGTTCTAAAGTGGCAATGTGAAAGAAAATGGGCGGTGTTTGCACTCGAGGGAAACGACTTGCGCAGATTTGGGAAATTCTCACTGGTTCAAGTCTAAAATGAAGTTATCAACATCAAAGTATTTTGCTAGACCTTTTTTCTTTTTTCAATTTTTTGTGAACAGGTGTTTTTTTATTGAAGCTTTGATGTGCTTACAGCTGTGGATTTTTGCCTTTTCCCTGTTTCCAATTAAAGCTGACTTGCGACGCTTGTGTTGTGCTTTTTATTAATTCTAAAATTTAATTAAAAGTTAAGAATAATTCCGCCAAACAGTGCGGTGTGATTGCGGTTTAGTTTGTTTGGGTCTTTAAGTAGACTCCTGTCGTTACGGAAGTTGAAGTTGAAGTTGGATTCAACATAAATTCGTTATTCAACATTTAGTGCACAATCTAAGGAATCACTGCGTTTCGTACAACATATAGTAGTGGTGCTAGTACAAAAAATTTACAAAAATTTTCTTCACCCACCTGCGTTATCTATATATTAAGAGTCACTTCAATATATGGCACATGGTAAATTCATGAATAATGAGATCGCTGTTGTTTTAGGAAATACTGTACTAGTACTTGTTCATTGAAATTATTAAATGACCTTCAATGTTTGATGTTTTCAACACTTTTTTTTTATCTTATTTTCATCTTTTATATATTACACTAACATCAAACCTTAGAATAAATTAAAATGAACAAAATCTGATATTATAGTCAGAGTAATTAATGTAATTAAATTCTAAAATCAATTAAACTCCAATGTAATAAATAATTCAAAATTTTCAAAACTTATTTTTTTATTTGTTAATGAATAAAATCTAAAATTGATCCTTGAAAGAGTCATGCGACATTAACTTATTCCTTGAAATAGTTGTAATATTAATTTAATTTTAGAAAGATTAAAATTTATTTTAAGTTAATCAAAAAAATAAATACATTTAAAATAAATTTTAATCTTTTAATGATCAAATTGATAACATAAAACTTTCAGAATTAAATTAATGTGTCACAATTCTTTGAAGAACCAAATTGAATTTATTTTCTATAACTTTTTGAAGGGCAAATTTGAGATTCTATTTTTTTAATAAATACCCCTAATGGACTCGTTAAAAAAAAAAAAACCATTTAGTAAATCGGTTAGATGCTTATGATATTATCCGAATGGTAGGATAGTGATGTATGCTTAGTTGCTGGGAAAGTAGGGAATCCTAGGGCAATAGTCTAATGGTTTGTACGGATGAAAAAAGAAAATAAGAGAAAAAAAAAAGAGAAGCAAAAATAAGGAAAAAATATTTTTATTATTTGAATGAAAAGAAAATAAAAGAAAAATAAAAAATGAAAATAAAAATTTGAAATGACATATATGTCATTATTGTTATAAAAAAGTATAAGTATGTTATTTTAATTATATTTAACCATAAAGTTATATTTGCCCTTAAATGACTTTTCTCCTCACTTTAACTTTTTCCTTGCAATCGAACGGAGAAAAAGTTTCAGATGGTTCTTTCTCTCAATTTTCTGATGTGATTTAAAGAGAAGAAAAATGTAAAATCCCCTTTTTTTCTTTCTCTTATTTTCTATCGTTCTCAAATTCCATGATCCAAATATAAGGTAAGTAGAATTATATTATTTATACTCATAAGATTTAAAACATTATAAAATACATTTATTATTAAATAAAATATGAATTAATATAATATTATTCTTTATAAATATAAATAACATTTCCAACCGAGCAAGGAAGCTCATGTTCTAAAGAAGGTTACAATTAATTATAGCTATTCGGCTACCCAACCAAATAACTTGTTCTACATAAATAATCTGAAGAATGCGCCTTGAATCACCGTGCAGTCTGCAGTGTACTGCACCGACACACAGTTTAAATCTAAAGACGGGGGACTGAGTGGAGCTGGCTGGCATCCTATCTCTCTATATACACACACACACACGCGTCATGCCGATCACTATTATTAGCGCCGAAACTGAAATGGCGAGGCATCGTGGATGAGAATTAGCCACGTGATATGTCCCACCCCTGACGTGACCCGACCTCACCACAATTGTTTCTTAGAACTAACACCAATCATCCATCACCTCCACCACAGTTGTATGATGCGGTGGTAGTGACGGATCCCCGTCAACATTACGCACTGGCTAGCTAGTTAATTCTATGAATAGTACTATAATATACTCCTATTGAATTAATTTAACAACCAGCAGATTACGATACACTTTATGAGTCAACAACTGAGAAAGTAAGTTAGAGGAATCCTTATATATAATTGAGCATTTTCAAAGGGATAGTTTAATCTGTAACTAAGAAGTCTATGAAATTGTAATTAGCACGTGCAATTTTTCTTGGGTTCATCGGGACTTAGTTCAATGACATTGAATTTGTGACTGCAATATGCAGCCACAGTACAAAATATATTCAATTGAACTCCAAGCAAGTTTTTACCAGATCTACGGATTCAGAACATTGCTTCAAGAGAATGCCATACATGTGCTATCATATCATATACATATTCATGTGGATGAGGTGTATTTACTTCAATACGACAAACACATATATAATTAGCATAACCACCACTATACATATAGAGGACATATCTGTACTTATGCAACGTAGATGGACGCTAGCATAACTATATTAGCCACTATACTGTAACAGGATCTGGTTTCTTCACTTTAGAATACTGTTTTCTCACTCTCGCCTGCTCTCTTTAATCTCCTATTTATGTACTCATTTAGTATTTTCCTTAGGTTAAACTTGAAGAAGTGAATTAAAAACGTTAATTTATGTAACATTTGTGGCAGTTTAAGTGGCCTGCCAATTTTCATTCCGTTATTTTTCTGGTTAATTTTGAATCTTTTTCTGGCTTCTGAAATTTGTTTATTCTGGCAGTTGGTTAATTCCCTATCTCATGAAACTTTAACGCTGAACCAATCGCACCTAATCTTTCTCGAGCAAATTTACATGGATCCATCTCATCAAATGAGTACCATTACTTCGAAACACTTAATAGTTTCTCAATAATATGAAGTGGGAATGTGAGATGGCGTATACGAAGAAAATTAGAAGTTAGTACAACATAGCAAGGCCAGCTACGCCTAGGTTTTCTTTTTCAAAAAAAAAAAAGAACTCAGCTTTTCGCATTAGACGTGTTATGGTATGATGATAAGGATTTGAAAGCACCGGCAGTTACGCGTTATGGTATTAAGAAACTGGGTTATTGAGATTAGAAAACAGAGGGCATGAGTTTTTAAGTTTGTTTTCAGTTTCAGTATTTTCATTTGAAAATTGAAAATCTGAAATGAAATTGAAAATCTAAATTAACTTAATTATTGCACGAACTAGGGCGACAAGTGGGCGAGTGTGGATTGGTCATAAATGAGGGAAGATGGTTGACTTGCTTTTGATTATAGGTTAACTTATTAACCTATTCTATAAAAAAAAAAATATAGTGGATTGGTGGATCAACTGGAAAGGTCAATCTGTTTTTAGTTATATTTTAGTTATTTTGCCAACTCAATCTCGCCAGTTAGCCATAAAAAGGAGGGCTTACCTATCATAGTTATTTGGGTTGAAAATATCAATCTATTTTGTTAAAAAATGGCATGTTGATGGATTACCCCACGGGTCCAACCGATTTTGTCTTCCTAGCACAAACTTCAAAGTTTCACGGACATAGAGAATTATAGAAGTGTGAACCCGTAGATTTATAAAGTGTGGGATACTCTACAGATCATATCTATTATTGAATGACTATGTGATTATATTTAAATGAGATTCATATTATCATTCTATAATAAATGAGTTATGAGTTATCAATTTATATTTATAAGTGTAAATAATATTTTTGATACACGAGATAGATGTGAAATAATATTCTCACATAATAGTTGTGAATATTTCTTCAGATCGGTCCTGGCAGCGGGGTCCTAGACGGTAGAGGTGGGCTCTCCATTGTATTGAAAACTCGAGAAATGAATATCAATATCAATAGCATCGCAAGTGCAGGAATGAAGTGGAGCCCGCGACACGGAGGCATGCATTTATGCATTATTTGGTAGAAAGTAGAAACAGCTGGCGATGCAACGGTGGCTGCAGAAGGAGAGGTGCATTGGAGGCACACGGACAATGTGTCCGTTAGGGGTCAAGTGCACCTCTTTCAAGCCAAACAATGGGAAAAAAAAATTATCAAAAAGCTTCGCTATTATCATGTCGGAGGATACTTTCTAAACTTAGGGCTCGGAGAGTTATAATATAATTGTATGAAATGTACATGTATATAAATTTTGTTTTCTATTTTTTTCTTTTGATTTTGTAAGTACAATTTTCCTATATCAAGGGACAAAATAATATTAAAAAAAAGGGTGAGAGCAGTTGCCCTTTCGACCCCCCATTGGAGGATGACTAGTGAATGGTTAGGAGGGGCCCTTTTGGCCCTTATTTGCCGTGCCTCTCCCTTCCACAAAGCCACTTCCAAACACACATGAAATAAAAATTTGTCTCTCGCTCCCTGCCACACCCTTGGTTTCCATCATCCCAAATATACCCTTAGCTATCATTATGAATGTTAATTTCCAAGCTAATACTTGATGTTTTAAAAAGTTTGAGATTAAAATTATTTTAAGTCTACTTGTTTTTTATAAAATTGATAGTGTGAAATTAATTTGTTTAGATACATTAATCTAAAATTAATTTTAAAACAACGTGTTTTGTTTAGGTTGTATGAAAAATTTGTTTCTATTGTAAACTATTAAAAAGTATAAAATGATTTGTTAGTATCATATAATATTTAATACTTCAACTTATTTCAGTAAAAACATTATAATTTTCAGTTAACCAATTTTTACTATAATAACAATTTCAAAAAAAAAATTATGATTCAAAGTTATTCTTTAACATGAAATTATTAAATCTTTTATTATACTCTATTTTTATATTTTTACCAAACACAGTCAATTTGTAAAAAGCTTTTTACTCTTTTTTTGGCTTAAAAAGTTACTCATTTTGAATTACCAAACATGCACTTAAATCGCTTTGCTGCTCATTTCTCAAGAAAATTTTTATTATAAGAATGAAATTATAAACTTTTAATATATTACATATTTAAAAAATAAATCTAATTTTTATGTAATATATCTTTATTCCTTAATAATTACCTTTAGGTGGCATTTAGCAAACTAACTGATTTTTAAATCTCAAATTTTTTTTTCAGAAATGCTATTCAAATATCTTTTCCAAACATGACATTTTAAAAGGGAAAAATGTTACTTTGACAACAAAAGACAACATACATATATTCACTATTAGATATAATAGTAATCCCTACTTAATAATGGACAGTGTAAGTATGTTAATTGTCTTTTGTTGTCAAAATAGCAGTTCTCTTAAAGCATGTGAAAGGCGTTTGGTGGACAATATTTTTGCATTCTCGAAAATATAATTATGAGAATATAAAAGTTCAATATCTGGTACACCATTTAACAAAACAATCAACTATTCAACTTTCAGATAATTTGTCCTGCTGCGCAGCAGGTACCAACACCACCGAACAGCTACCAACAATCACAAATCGTTTAGGACCACCAATCCCTCATGGTTATGGTATTGGTAAGTGCTTTCAAAGCTCGCGTCACAAGTTGACCGCAGAAGTAAAACGATCACAGAAGAAGCAAAGGCGGAAACAGCAAATAATACTACTCTAAATTTGATTGGGCGAGACGCAGAAACACTCTGTGGAGTCTACTTTTATTTGTGAAGAAATAACAAACGACTGTTGCATTGGTTGCTTTCTTACCATGATCGCAAGAAATTTGTTAATTCTCATGCCAATCTTGTAGTATAGAAATATTTCTGCAGGAAAACTAACATTTAAATAAAGAATTTAAATTCCACTGCATTCCTATCATCCGTCTAACTACATGTCTCCGTTACATACTCTCATTGCATGATAGACCCTATCTGCCAGGAGAAGAGAAGATTCACAAATGCAAAAAGCAATTGAATTGGTGAAAATATAGCAAAATTTGTTTGGGTTAGAATGAATTTAATTCAAAAACGGATACAAAAATATATATTAACATCTATGATATTGACAAAAAATATATGGCTGCAAGTGATTCAACCACTTACCCCGACCCCCTCCAGAAAAAAAAAACAAAAAAACAAAAACGAAAACAAAAGAAAATGATGCATAGGAGAAAAATGAAAGGTTAACAAGATTGATTAAGAGAAACCAAAACTACAATAATAACAAAAGGCAACAGTGAAAGTCAAAGACACCTACATCAATTCCATGGATCGTCCCAGCCCTTGGGTCCTTCCCTTTAAGAAGTCAATGATAGCTTGGACAGCTTCTTCAACTCTGTTAGAGAGGAGTGGTTTCCATATTCAATTTCTACTTTCTCCGCACCCCCCATTGCTCTGCATAGTCTGCATGTTTTCAAAATGTAGCTCGTGACCATATGAACAATAATCTCATACGTCTCACTCATTTAGACTTGTGGTTATTGCATATCAATAAAATTGGACCAGACAAGAGTAGACATTTTACCGCTCAACCAGTGCTTTCTTGTCAACATAATCTGGCACATATTCATCAGCCATTGAAAATATGACCTAGCAAAATCAAGGCACACCAATATGACTATCATCCTTTGCTATTTTCTTTTTCCTTCTGAAATAAAATAATTTGGCAGTTCTAATATCTCTCTCTCAAAATTAGAATAAGATTTACCTTTGTTTGGTAGCACTTACAATTTAAAGATTTAAAGTAGCATTATTTCACAATGATGGCAACATCATTTACACTTTATTTCTAAGTACCTATTCAGGCCAAAGTGATGAATTGATGGTGAAAAACTTCAAGGCTTTTTTTTTTTTTTTTTACATTAGGAATCACTAGCATGATGTAGAGTCTACACCTATAACATCTAAACACTTCCCCCAACCCTAGCTGCATGAGCCAAGCCTTGGTAGAATTTTATCTTTCCATTTATGCCTCCTCAAGTTGTCAAATGACGTTCCAAAAGAAAATTGTCATATACCTTGTAATAGAGGAAAAAGAAGAAATGAAATTACAGATTTTAAGGCTGGCATATTGCGGCAAAGTAACTTAAGCCAAGGCTTTTCTTAGTCCAAAGGCTGCATAGATTCAGCCCTTCAAGATCTTATCAATACCCCACACCAAAAAGAGAACAAAGAATTAGGTTTACACAGATACATGCTCACCTGGCAATGTGTGTTAGACATATGCCCAAGTCTCATCCTCAATTGATCATCACTCAGGTCAGAACTGAACAAGTCATCATCACCATTATATGCACAAAGGGAGTGATACCTGCAAAAGTAAGTGCTTTTTAATAGAAAGGGAGCAGTAGCATCAAACAACAAAGACCTTCTCTGAAGCATATAATCAATGTCAAATCTAGCAAAATAGTAAATATTATTATGCATTAACAAGTGCATGTGGTACTTCTCCTTACTACACTATAGCACTAATTTATTCAGAAGCCTGTCATCAACCACATCTAGCAGCAGAGAAATATGTGAGGCAACTGCTAAACTTTGTGGTCTTTGCAATTGACAGGCAACGATGGAAGGATGTGTGTGTGTGTGTGTGCGCGCGCACTATCGACAGCATTCATGGAAGGGATCAACTCACAAAACTAAATTTGTTTTAACTATTATATAGTTTTATTGAACAAGGAAAAAGAACTATACCTATGAAATATGAGGCATTTAGAAACTGATATTGTTAACACTTACAACCATCGGTGGACTAACAATTGGAGAGCAAAGAAGAATTTTTCAATTAATAACATTCATTGGTTTCCAAACAAAACATGAATCATGCATGTAGAATCAATGCAGTAATAGCTCAACCTATATTTGGATATCTAGGCTAGGCTCATTTCAGTGTTTGCATCGCTAAAATATTTTTGTAAACTCACCTGTAGGCAGTTATTGGGGAACCAGGATCTGCTTCCCCTGGCATTAACTCTGAGCCTCGGCCTTCACTTATCATTTTAGCTGCCAAGTCAATCAAAGAAGCTGTCTCGGGGAGTGTAGCTCGATATTCCCTGTCACTGACTGGAGCCTGAACAATTTAATATGAATAAAAAGCTAGGCTTTCAGTGAAAGAACAGATAATATGCAAAGAAACTATGCATTTCCATGGCCCAAGCACAACATCCATTTTTTTTTTTAGCCTTTTGTTTGGGTAACGCTAAAATACCAAATTTCAATTCTCAGACACCAAGATTTAAAATCATACAGGGCTTAGAAAAGTGCAGCAAGTATGTTAGTAGGACAACCTGAACCACATGTAAATGCATGAGTGAGAAAGCTGTATAAACAAAGATAGTAACATCATACATATAAATGCTATAACAAATCAAAACAAATTATTCCCTCTTTATATGCATATCAGGGAAAATTTAGTCATCAGTTCTTCTAACGCAATTCAGACATTTAGAAATGAACAATAATTAACTTGAATGGTATGAATTCTGCTATGCAACAGTGAACAGTATATCAGCTGGATGGAACTAAGTTCTTTTTACTGTTTATGTTTGCTTCGCAATAATGATTTAATATTGACTTTATTATCACTTAAGCAGTCATCTATACTGACATTCATATAACTTACTACATACATTTTCAAATCAATGTAGTTTAAGATGTTTCAGGATGCAGCTATATTATGTCTTTCAAACCCAGTATCAGAAAAAAGTAGACACTTCACAATAATCCAATATTCATTTAGAAACATGTGGTCTGAAATAAATATTCTAAAGCTCTTTGTACCAAAAGAAAAGTCACTTAAAGCAAAGACAATGGTATGCTGCCAGAAAGTACGCTCAAAATACTGCCACATCAGTTTTACAGTATCCTTAAGGAAACTGGGCCAGTCTCATGTAAAAGCACGCCTGTATTTGAAGATTAATACTTCAATAGTAAAAGGCTGTTCATCTAAGTGCTGACTAACATTTTACAGAAGGTAAGCGAGTGAAAGAAACATTTGAAAGATGTTCAGCACTGATCTACTATCATCAAGTACGTACCTGCAAGATGGCAGCACGAACAGCCCGGGAGCATGCAAAATTTGTTCGCATGTAATGCACAATGTCCTAGATAACATGCCCAAGTTTATTTTGCGTGCTCAACAAATGTCAGACAAGAAGAGAAGCAAAAGTAAAGTGTGGATCAGCATTTAAAGGAAATAAATAATAACCTGACAACCAGTACTATGCCCAAGTAACACCACCCCTTCTGAATCTTCCTTGTTAATTAGATAATTAATCAGCTGATCCACCTCCTTAGCATCCTACAACATGGATTCAACAAGCAATTGCAAACTTATGGATCATGATAATTAACCTCGTCAATTAGATGGAAATATTAACTTTGCAATCTTCAGTTAAACCTAAGAACAGGAGCAAAATACCATAGAAAATATTAAGAACAAAACTTGAGAATATAGATCTTAAATGGCCACATTATTGAGGTAATAGATTTCAAATATATGTTGCTCCTTGCTAGGGGTTCTGGTGACTAATTTATTGGCCCCAGACTTTTACTACATTTAACCAAAAAAATGGATTTTGAATATATGTTGGTTGAGGTCATGCCTATGGTCCCTAATTCAACATTAGAATAAATTATTAACAAAGATCTGATAAAATGGTCAAGAATGTCACTTTCATCTTTTTGTTTATCAAGCAAGCAACAGGGTTCCTCACCATCAGATGCCAACAGTAAGCACTGAAACCAACATTTTGTTTAAATTATTCACCACAAGGCTATGCTTCCACAATCACTAAGTATACTATATCTAAGAACAATGCATTGTTCTGCACACTTTTGAAATTAAAAGAATTCCCTCACCTGAATGTTAATGGCATTACATAATAAGTAAACAGGAACTTTGAGCTCAAAATAAGTAAAATTAATAAGCACAAATCTGTTCATAGAATTTGTTGTAGTACTTTACAGTGACATGCACAGCAACACCAACACCAGGAATTAAAATTTAATTGTTTACTTGTTGCAAGCTGGAGGTGCCATAACCACTATAAGAAGATGACATAAGAAATTGAACTAGTGACCAGTTTTCAAGGTCCAAAGCAACTGCCAGAGGTTCCAAGTATCTGTAGGAAGATGAAGAAAATGAATGTCAGATAGCAACTCTTCTTAGGTCCACGTATAAGAAAACTCTACTTACAAACGCTAGGAGATGAAAAACAAATTGCTTTGAAGAAATTCTACGATATCAAACATACGCAGTGGCAAGAAAACCATCAGTTAATCCACCAATAAAAATGACTTGCCGTCTATAATCACCAGTCTTAAATGCAACCTGCAAATAAAGAATATACCATGAGGCAGCCTATGAAATAGAAAAGGGCAAAAAAAAATAACAAAAGAAGGAGAAGAAGAAAGAAAAGGATTTTAAAGTGAAGAGCCAAAAGAGAAAATGTTATGACAGAGGCTGAGTTATTGCAGCCACAAGATAAAAATAACATAAGCCCAAACCATGAAATGCAATCTCCACAATACTCAAAAGAATTCTAAAATTTCAAGAGAAGAGGAATTAAGTTAAATAATGAATTACATGGTTCAAATGAAAGAAAAGAAAAAAGCAACAGAAAGGAAATTATTTCTCCCTACAAGAAAGTCCAGCCTCAGCAAGGTTCCCTAACTACTCCTTGAATGAATAAGACTCCTTAACTAACATAACCAACTGTGCTATCTCCTAACCAAAAAATAGAGCTAAGTTCTTACCCAAACTGGACACCACACCCTCTATAAACATGCTCAAGCCACACCTATGCATTTAATTTTCTTTTAACTATGAATTGATCACACGCAATTTCGAGCGGAGTGGTAGTTATACGAAACCTTCTTCACTTATGCATTTAATTAATCACATCAAACAGTCTCTACTCTCTAGAATTGCATTGGAGTGCCTTTTTCCAGGGGCACAACAGGTGCTTCTCTAGCCCAGCCTGGATTTCGGAATGGCTCGATAGAACCACAAGCACAGCCGCAAAACACAATGACACAGACACATCAAGGCAGCAAGCACACTCGCTGGAAAAATTCAGACTACCTATAAGATTCAAATACAATGGTACTAGCGGGCGCAAGATTATTGAACAGAATATGATTGCAAAAACACACTGATCCACAAATAAAGCAGATCAGAAGCTAAAATTCGAGGGGAAAAAAAGAAAAAAAGCGAAAAAGTAAAACGGACCTGAATAGGATTGGGACCGTACTTGAAGAGAACCCCTCGGAACTGATTTTTGCGGACGACGGGGCCGGGAGAGTCGGCGGCGTTGGCGGCGGCGGAGGAGTTGCTGGACATTTTGAAAGTGAGGGACTTATCGGAACGACCGGCTCGGACGATTCCGGAGAACCAGGAAGTGGCGGACGAAGAGGAAGACGACAAGGCAGAAGAAGAAGAAGAAGAAGCAATAGAAGGATTCATTGGCTTACAGTTACAGGTACACCTAAGCAAGTCTACAATATAGCCATGTGATGTGATGTGGTGGATCTTGCCGCACAACACACACGACACGGGTAGAAGTATCAGCGATTGCGATGAATGTAGTGATGATTGTGGAGGAGGGCTTGGGCTGCCATAACACACTACTGAACTCAACTGTCACCAGCCCACGACGTTGACATGGGAACGGGCGAGTGTGATCACCGCCTGATCCTTCCGCGCGTCTCACGAATTCTTCCCGAATAAGCTGTCTTCATGGAAATAACACTGATAAAAAAAGATGATTAGAAAGGCCTGAGGTCTTGGATGGTCCATGGGCTCTGTTGGGCTTGGTATAGATTACTGTTAAAAACCAATGAACCTGGCAGATTTAGGCCGATTGATCTAAATATGGAAGCCCATGTATGCACCTGAACTCTGTTTGAAGAGGCATTCTAACATGGGCATACAGTCGCGGTTGGAGAACCCACAAAGAAGCCGAAGCCAGCCAACGAGCTCAAACAGCCCAGCTTCGAGATGTCTGGCATTATGGGCCCTGGCTCTGTCTATGTATCCGAAAAAATAATTAATTATCATATGAGTTGTTTTAACTTTGAAAATAATTAATTATGAGAAAAATACTTAGATACAGTGAGACCAAAAGAAATATTTACTCTGATTCATTTATTTATTAGACTAAATACCTGCAGCTTTCTTTGTGTAGGAGAATTTAGTCTTACCTTTGAAAATCCAAATTCATCTCTCACATTTCAAAAAGGATAAATCAGCCCTTTCAATTTTCCTACAGTGAAAAAGAGGACAAGTTTGCCCTCGTACATTATTTGAGAACTAATTTATCCCCTTTTTAAAATGTGAATGATGAATTTGAATTTTCAAAACTGTTAACGCTAGGTATTTAGCCTATTTATTAATTGACATGTAAGTTTTCAAACTCAAATTCAAATTCAAACTTTTGTTAATTTCTTTGCATTACGAACCACGTTCACCTTCCACTACTTCAGGAGACACAAGATCTCGTGCTAGTTTCCTAGCTACCAAAAGACAATGTTTTAAGTTTTAACCTTTAAAGGCGTGGCTCATCATATTAAATGTCAGTTCAAAAAACCTTTTCTTCAAAATAATCGCTCTAAAAACATTACCTATGAAAAAAAATCTAAATACATTGTTCGGATTCTCCTTTAATTTGATTTAGAAGAGGAACTAAACTATTTTTTCCAACAGTAACTTTTTTCATGTTGACACATGGAACCGTTTTGCTTTTTTATAGTATGGCTGAAGAATTTAAAAATTAAAACCAAACAGGTTCTAAAAGGCCATTTCTCTCCATTTTTAATATCACATAAATGACATGAGAGCTTGAAAGCTAATCACGAGTTCCTTCTTAATAGAAGTTAGTGACATTAATTAATCAAATGGAAACAAATTACCCCTCAGCTGTTTTTTCCCCTGGTACAAGGGCGATAACGAAGATTGAGTTCATGATGTCATCCAGAATTATCCTAGCCTTTTACCTCCGTCAACTCATTCTAATTCGACCGTTTTCCCCTCCTTTGTTGATCGCAATATCGGAAGACAATAACATTTTTAATAGGTGCCAACCTTATAGATCAAAACCCAGAAATGTCTTGATCAACTTTGGTTTTTAATTATTACTAGATTTTGGCCGGCTTTGGAGCTTATCCCTCTAAAGTCCGAATTGGATCAGACACTGCATACTATTATAGGAGACCAAGGTTTTAAATTACGAATCACATCACGTGATGCCACAATATTATGTTTGTAGTCACACTTAATGCATCAGACATAATTACCTGTGATGCATTTTCACATAAATTGACTTGGACGTCTTGCGAGGAATAAGTCACAATGGCTTTTTTTCCAATTTGAAGACATTCAAAATTTCACATCACATCAACCGTAATGTATATTGTGACAGCCATATTTTTCACAACCGCATTTGCACCGCAATTGTAATTTAAAACACAGTAGAAGACCAAGCAAAAATACTATTCCCCACAACCGGGAGAAGTTTTGTCTCAAAAACAGAAAAAATGATTATGCCATGCTACCTGGTAGCTAGCTATTTGTGATCACAGAGGGAAGAATGTGGGAGACAAACCCAACATGTCACAAAATAAACCACGCGTATATATGTGCAGGCCAAGAGAAATTAAAATGGAAGCCGCCGCTGTAGCATATTCACACGGTACGGTGTTATAATAAACAGAATAAGTAGTCACAAGCTAATGACTTTTCAAAAACAAAATAAAACGTTAAGAACAGGCTTGGCTTATCGGATATATGATAGTTAGCTATTTTGAAATGAAGGAATTGATATGATTGGGACATGCAATTTACTTTATTTGCTGTACCCATCCCACCACACATGATTATGAAGACTATTGCTTCCCAAACCAACATTCTGAAAAATAATATCCCTAACCCCTAATTAATAAAACCAATCAATCGGGCACGATTTATAAGTCTTTTGGTGGACGGGGAAGGAAGTCAGCATTCTTACTCAAATCTATTCCCTACCACTTCCCTTTTACCTGCCTCATTAGTCATATTGAAGTTGAATTCAACAATCAAGTTTATGGCAATAGCACAATATATAGTCGCACGCACTTAATATTTTTTTTCCACCAATCATTGAATAATCTTTGATTTTACTGTAATTTCACTAACAATTTTAAAATTATCTAAATTATGCATATCTGCAGATATACTTGGAAAACAAGGGCGGGTTTAGACATTAACTGCTCCATATATAGGAACTATCACGGATTCACGTCAACCACACCTGGAAATCTAGCTTTAGGTACTAAATGTGATTTGGTTTTTATAAATAATTTACTGTACATACTAGCTATAAAAAGATAAATTCATAAATCCTCACGGGTTTTGCAGAATAGTTTGACTTATATATATATATATATATATATATATATATATATATATATATATATATATATATATATATATATATATATATTGCCACATCTAGGTCGGCTTGCCATTTCTTTGTTATGAATAATACTAAAGCCGCTTCTGGTGAAGGTTAAATTAATGCTGGATAATGCATATCCACCATTTCAATAAAGTAACAATATATATACCAGTGTATAAGTGCTTTCATCATCATTATTATTAAAATTACCTTATGATCAAGCTAACCTCAAATACAGTCGTATATACGTGTCTGCAGCTCTGACCAGCAATTAGAACTCCATCTCAAACCCTCTTCATGTTTAAATTTGACTGTCGTGCTTCCTGTGGAGGAAAGTAATTAAGTTGGGCATAAGTCTTTCTCAAACTCAGATAATTATGAAGGTTAAAGCTAATCCTACCCTACTTTGGTTAATATAAGCAATTAAGCTTCCGAAACCTGACTATATATACACTCACACCAAAGTCGACTATTTTGTTGAATTGATGCGCACTTAGGAATGCCTAGACAGTTATAATAATTTTTAATTAATGCTAATCCTCGTTAACGTTGAATTTCAGTTCTATGGGTCGTGGTGTGTTTATAAGTGAATAAAGCAAGGAATCAAGAACCAAAAAATAAAAGGTCGAAGGCTGCACTTGATGGTGGTGGCAGGTATTACTTCGGCCGCTCGATCCCTAGCTAGTTGGTCAGCATATGTTATATCAGGTGCGTGCCATTCCTACTAACGAAATGATATTTTAATCACCCACGTCTTGGACATAGGATCGACACTCAATCTATCACTTTTAAATTTTGTGTCTCCTTACTTACAAATACAAACTTTGAATTTACATCTTTAGATTTGATTGAGTGTTTATGGACACTCTTTTGGATGTTTGAAATAACATCACCCTCTCTCGTATGGGGCCTCACATCACACCCCAATTCATCTAATTAAATCCCTTCCCATTTGAGAAAAGAAAAAAGGACAGACACATAGACCTACTTCACTTTATTATGCAAAATTTCCCTTACGGTTTCAGAACAGAAAAGTGAATGAACTCCTTTCTGAAGTGTTTATCTCTTGTGTAAATGGACGTTCCTAGGTGAGCAAGCATTTAATTACTTGAAAGTTGATTATCATAACATAACTACATAGGAAGGGCCATTGCTCACATGCCCACCTTAGTCAATGCTTATGGTGGCCATAAGGGGTTTGTGCAATAAGAAAATGCCATGTGGCATGAAGTGGGTCACAAGAGCTTTGTGAAAGCATGGATGGATTAATTAAGTGAATGAATTAGCAGTTATGTTAATGTATTTTTCTTTTTTTATTTTTTCAAATTCGGTTAGTCCAAATTCAATTTATTTCAATAAATAGTACTTTTTTTATTTTTTACTTTTTACTTTTTTTTATTTGGTTTTTAGAATTTTATTAGTTAATTTAGTGTAACAAACAGATTTTTTTTTTTCAATTTTTTATTTTATTTATTTTTTATTTTATTTTTTCAGAATTCGATTAGTTCAAATTCAATTCAATGAAAGTACTTTTCAATTTTTTATTTTTCTTAATTTTATTTTTTATTATTTTTTTTCAGAATTCAGTTAGGACACAAGATCCATGGTCATTTAATTTCTTTTTCATGCAAACCCTTTTTTTTTCCTTCCTTTTTTTGTTTCTCAATGGAAGACACATACATAAAGAATGACAAAGAAAGACAAAGAAATAAACAGAGATGAAGATAGACACAGGAGAAGGGTAGGCAAACCATAGATCAACGATTACCTGCTATCAACTACAATGGCGCGTGGTTTATGAACTTTTGTTAAGATTTTGTTCTTGGTTGAACTCATGAAGCAAAGACGACTACAAGGACAAATTAAATCATTTTCTTTCTTTCATAATATTTCCTTTTCGCTTAAATTTGGTTAATTCAATTAATAGCACTTTTATTTTTTAAATTTTTAATTTTTTTTAAAATTTTTAATTTTTATTTATTTATTTATTTATTCTGAATTTGATTAGTCCAATTTAGTTCAACAAATAGTACTTTTTATTTTTTTTCAATTTTTTATTTTTCTTATTTTTTTATTTTTTCCAAATTCATGTAATCTAATCCCTATCATACCAATTAATAACACCCCCTTTGTGAACACATGTTACATGCTCACTTAGCCGCATCACATTGGTCACCAAGGGCAGTGACCACCTTTGGCACTTGGGCACGACCCTATAGGAAGAACTCAAGTCTAGAGTATGAGTTTGGGCTAGCTAGCAAGCTAGGACGAATGTATACTGAATAGAAACGTACCATCATGAGTACAAGGTTGGACTACTAGAGCTAATGATTATTATGTATACACAACCCAAAAATTCTAGAGTAGTGTTACATATATAGCAAAGTTCTAAGACAATGCTACAATACCACTCATAATGTTATTTCAAATGTGAGTGTTGTTATAACACTGTTATGTAATAAGTTGTATACTAAACATCATTCAAAATTTTAGTATAGACAAGTTGAATTTATCATATTTAGATATAATCACAATAAAGTAAATGAAGTCCATAAATAAATGAGTGTGAATTATTAAAAATACAAAAAAGTGAGTGTATATTAAAAAAAAATTATGGGATCCAACCTTTATTTTAGTAAATTGGCATAATAAATATGATTTGTTGAACTGTGTAAATACAAGAATCTCTTATATACAATTGTTAAATATAAAATCATTCATATGTATCTACCAATTAGCTCAAGTTTCTTAGGAGAGATAGTTTTCATGACATATCAAAGCCACCATGATTAGGAAGTCAATGGTTCAATTCTCATTTTTCCTTATTACGATAAAATATTCACACTTCTAGTTCAAAAGATGCATTTGTAAGAACCATATGTTAGTTATAAAATCATTTATGTGTCTTTATTTTAACTTAAGCTTTTGGGATAGATGGTTCATGACAATAACCCTAGGCCACACTCCAACTAAACAACTTGAGAAAAGAAAACATATGTATCCAACGTACATGTTAAGTATGACTTTAATTTTCGTACAAAAATAATAATTTGGATAGTATGGTAACTTATTTTGCATATCACAGTGCAGAGTTAGGTTTGTTGATATACAATACTTCAGACATCTTCCATATTAAAATTCATTCTAGCTACCATGTTTGTCTGTTGACATGGGTCAATACAATCAGACTGCATTCAATATTGTATAAATGCTACATATATGCTAACAAAACAACGCAAATTAGCACAACTTTGGCTCTATTTAAGTTCAAATGGACCAACTTCAACTCTTTTACTTTCTTATAAATTTATGTAAACACATGTTCTTATATATACATCATGATTATTTTAAGATGCTCCCCTTGTTTCAAAGAGGTTAAGCCCTGCAGGTGGAAGATGGGCCTTGAAGAAAAGAAAACTACACTCCACTATAGTCGTGCTTGAACAGCAAATGGGTACATCAAGAAGGGACGCGTAAAACAATTTTGAAAAAAATTGGCCCTATAGTAATGTTCATCTATCATTGTCTATATGACTATATCGTAAATCATGGTGTTCTCCTAATGATGTCTAAAAAGTAAAAACCAGATACATAAAATATTTATGTTAAAAGTACCAGACACATACAGCACAATCTGCATTCTGCAGCAACTTGTATCGCCTGCATTGATGAATTAAAATAGTATTAAACATAGATTAACAGGAAAGAAAAATAAGTGAGCGAATTAGCGAACAATAATGAAATCTTAAAGCGTACTTGGCTAATTAAGCCGCGATTCGGATTAGTAATAATGACATTGTGAAACCCTTGGGAAGAAATTGTGGCCGATATAAATTTCCCCACCACTTTGACGAGAAGGCATTCAATTACTCGAAGTAGTACTAACAGATGTATGAATAAGACCTATATATATATATATATATTCCTTATATCCTATAATCCTATGCACATGACCAGGGCGTTGACAACTACATATGTAACCAAACACATCAAATTAAACAGCGGAAGATTCGTTTAATTGGTCAGAGTCTAGCTTTTTTTTTTTTGGTTTTTCTTTTGTTATATTTTAATATTTATTTCAGCACAAAACTAGACAAACCAGGCAATAGAGAGTCGGGAATCTGCTCATCTTGGCATCCAAGAATGGCCCCTGACTAAGCACAATTATCCTGTTCCCACTGAGTTCTGTGATACTTTAGGTTAAACCCGGTTATACAACTATTGAGGTAGTATATAAGAGTAATTTACGTATATACTATAACATAAACAGGCACGCAAATCGCAACTGCTAAAATGGAACGCTAGCTAGGACGAATGCACTGAACAATTGTGGGGTCGTTAGGGGTCGAAAGAAAGTGGGCTCAAATATCAAGAACACAACTCTTCAATAATATATACATTAATAATGTGAATATGCCCTCCTAAAAGTCATTCATTATTATATCATCAACATAAATATATAATGGGTTTTTGCACGGGTTGATACTTTGTGGTTATCATATCAAAATTTAATATTGGCCAGATTGATGAAATCCCATTATTGACTTTATAATTTCCCACGATTGCCTTTCAACACTGCTTTGCTTTGCTTTTGCGCCGAGGATTGATCCCTAGACCCAAGCAGATATATATAGTAATAACTATAAGACATCAAAAGTTCTGAAGTCCAAATGACCATAATACTTTTTGACTCGGCGGATTTTTTGTTAGTGAATTAAAATTTAGAAAGATGGACAGGCAGGTTCTAATAAAAAACTATCTCAATCCAAGATCAAGATATGCTTTTAGATTCAAAGAGTGTTTATCAAAATAGTTACACATAATCTATCAATTAAAAAATTGCTAAAAAGATCAAATTTAAAGTCATGACAATAAATGAGTGCAAAATCGATCAAATTAAATGAATTAATCCCCTGTGCCTTTGAATTGGTGGACTTGAATCAGTGAAAAGCTTACAAAGTGTAGTGTAATGCTATTAGCACAATGAGCTATTGCACACAATTGCGTATAACTATGCATTCCACATGACTCAATTTCTTCTTCCAATTCAAATGAAGTTGCCTGAACATGAACATGTTTGAGCTGAATTTTAAGTAAATTGTTAAAGGCTTACATTACTTAATGATATGGCATAGATGATAGCCTTTTGTAAGAGATTGAACAACCTTCTATCTCATGAGTTAGCCTTAGGGGTTGAGTTAGGTTTAATATCTTAAGATGATATCAGAGTCTATCTAGAGGTTGTTATCAGGTCACCCTCAGATGTCCAGTTCGCAAATGTTAAGCTCTAGATGTTCAATTTTGAACCTGAGAGAGGTGTGTTACATGCTTACATTACCTAAAAACATGTTCTAGATAACTTTTATAAAAGTCTATACAACCCCCTATATGAATTAACTTTCGGTGGAGTTAATTGCGTTTTTCTGTGGAAACTATTTGTCCTCTCGCTTTGTGCACGTGAAGTATAGAAGATGTGATGGAAAGGATGAAAGTGACTCAAAAAAAATTAAAGATGTCAAAACGGATTGGTATTTCTCATTTGCTAAAATTGAAGGCGGGGTAGGCTAGCCTATCAAAATTAAATGTGAAATAGTTAGGATCATTTGGGACAACCGCTAGCCTCCAATAAAATAAAAAAAATGTAAAAAAAAAACTTTTTAAAGACTTTTTTATTAATTAATATATACCCAAGTTTTTAAAGTCCATAATAGCTATGCACAAACTTATTAAATTTAATCATTTACACATACAGTAGATTATAATTTATTACATACTTGTCCTTTTTTTTTTGTCAAAAACATGTTTAATTTAGTTTGGGTTTAGTCTCATGTCTCTTTAGTTTGGGTCTTTGAGGCTGTTGTAAAATAAAAATTAACAAATTATAAATTTTTTATTATTAGAAAAATGCTTGGTCGCCCAACTGGTGGCTAAGCAGGATGAGTTAGTGGGCTTAAATTTTTTTGCAGGTTCAAAAATTCAGTCTAATCTACTAAAAATAACGATTTTAACTTACCAATTCGACAGCTGAGCCGTTTTGACATCTCAAAAAAAAAAATTGCGCATAAACCAGCTTTAAAAGAAAGCATCTACCTGTAATATTATTTCCCGCCCCCAATAAAATTCAGGGGTAATGATTAGTTCGTGGCATTAATTGATTAGTATTTGAATATTCAAAGCAATAATCTAGCTTTGGTGAAGCCTTAGAGATGTTAAATTTATGGTGTGCCTTTTATCTCTTCTCACTATATTTAGTGCGACTACCATTTTGAATTTGAAATACAAGAAAGCAACTTTTGCTCACTCAACAGAACCCCACCATCAGTCCTAATCATAGGAAAACAAATAACTCTTTTATATAGGGCAATATTAAGTGGAGGAAATTTATGTGAATATGAGTACATTTTCCCCCAAAAAAACATTGTTTTTGCATAAATTTATTTGGGATTATCTTGATTTATACACAGATGTCAACATGACTTTAAAAAAGTTTAAATAAATATATAATAACGTACACAAATAATTATTTTTGTTATCTTTACAGCTCTATTTTTTATGGGAAAAAATAATTAAACACGCTACTTTCAACTCAATTTTCTCACTCTGCCTTTGGCACAATATATAGCATAAAGTTTATAACAAGTTGGTACCAGTAGATAATGTAAATTATTCTGCTTCTAATGATTATTAGCATGGCATCATGACCGATTCACTCACTTGAGTGCTTTGGATTTGTGATATTACTACATGATGTTTATTTCTGATAGTTTTTAAAGCAATCTATAATGGAGATTAATTGCTGACAAGTGTATATAAGCTAGAAAAACATGCACAACCTTTAGTGTTTGTCGCTTTAATTTGTATTTTTTTTAGTTTAATTGGAGTACATTTAAATGTAAGTCCATCCTCGGGCATACTAAGTGCTCCATTAAGTAGGAAAAGATATTCATGCAATTTGGCTATATCGAAAAGCATAAAATATACTAAAACATGATTGTTTGAAGTGATTAGATTCACCTTGAGAATCATGCCTCCTATGGGATCTTAAATAAACAAATTGAACTGCCTCCAATAAAAGGATATCTGGAAAAAAATATATATATTACTTTATTCGTTTCATTTAATTTAATGTATCAATTTTTTTTTAGTTTCAAAATATCTATTCATTTACAATGCCAAAAATTCATTAATTATTTTTATACCAATACTATCCTTAGCATAATTAATTGAATTAATTACATTAATAAGAATATGCTTATTTTAAGTGTTTATCTACTGATTAATGAATTGAAAAAAGAAATATTAGCATTGAAAAAATAAGAATTTATATTTTCAAAGTAATGAGCCCACAATAAAGTTTTGAAATTTACCTTTTTTAGAGGCACCGGTTAGCAAAACTCTTAATTTAATAGGATAATCTTGTCTACTTACACAAATTTATACTATTACCCAGATTGTTTTCTCAATATATATATGTGTGTGTGTGTGTGTGTGTTTTTTTTAAAATATATGGAGTGAAGCAAAGAAAGTGAAATAGTGTGCAACTACATAATTTCCTGTAATTAGCTCTTATTTACATAGATGTGCCAAACAAACCAATTTATTGATTACATTCTTTGTTATTTTTTCTGATAAATTAGCAGCATTAATTAGGTTTGAACCTATATTTTTATGTAAACTACCCAAACTCTTCGTCAGCTCTAGTCCAATACTAGTGGCATATACATTGCTAGTTATAAAAATACAAATTGGTTAAGGCCATTACGGTCTTAAAGTCATATTATATCATATAAGCAAGCAAATAATAACTGCAATATAATTGTATAATTAAGGATGACATATAAGGGAAAGGATTTAAAAAATAATTAAGTAATGATGTATATATATACTCCAAAAATTGTTTAGTGACTTAGGATCACAATGTAATTTTTTATTTTAGAAGAGCCTTTTTTTGACAATTGTTTGAAAAGAAGTCGAAGCAAACATGTCACACACTCAAGCTAAGCAATCAATCAATATATCAATATCAATATATATATATATATATGTGTGTGTGTAAAACTCACAGCATATAGCATTTATTGTATGTTTAATAAAAATAAAAATGTATTAATATTTTGTATTGCACAATTCTAAATTCTAAATATTATTATCTATTCTATATATTAAAAAAATCAATAATTTTGTTTTTATTTTTGTTTAATTGTATATTATATTATACTTGTGATTATCATTATGTCATTTAGTCTGTCCTAATTATGTCTTATCATTGTAACCAAAATAATAATTAATAAAGAAAGTCATTGCATAATATAGAAATAAAAAAAGTAATTTTAAGAAAAAATATGTCATTAATAAAATTTTTAAAATTACAAAATTAATTCAACCTTAAACATAACTATAGATATTTTACGGACATAAATAATACTTTATGTACTTTTTTATAAATATAAAACTAAGAGGAAATATTTTACCTAAAATAAATTTTGATTTTATACTTACATTTTTATCATCAATTTGGTCGAAGAATGAATTTTCTTTTGGTAGCAATTCACCTAAGGTCTATAAGAAAATTATATTATTACGTGTAATTAGAGGCACTTAATATTTTATTTTTGTTGAATTGGAGGCATTTACTATATATATATTGTAATGTATGATTGGAGGCATGTAAAATTAAAATGGAGAAATGAATTCGTATTATAACATATGCTTTAGATTTTTTTTTTTGGTAACGTATGGTTTAGATTTATATTTATATAGTAAATCAATCTCATAATGAACAAATTTAAAGCTCATTTTTTTTATGGGACAAATGCTGTAATGGTAGAAAATATTTTGAATTGATATATACATGACAATAATATCTTTATCTTCACTCCTCTTAAAACTTCTAAAATTGTTTGGTTAACCAACTAAAAGGCTTAGAATTGTTGAGTTATAGTTTAGCAATAACTTGAACATTTTTTTAATAATTATTCAGAATTTTCAGCCCTCCAAAATAGGAAGGGGAAATCAAAACATCATCTCATTATCCACCTATTACAAAAACTATAATTCTTAGTAATTATCCCAATACATTTTCAATCACACACATTTAAATCAAACCACTTTCAGTATCAAAACAACACTCCACCACATAGTAATCCACCTGAATACTCCAAATTTTCAAAAAATAAATAAAAGATCAGAAAAAAAATTTTCAAAAAATAAAGGTGCCGTCACCTTACCTGTCATTTTGGATCCTAAATTTCGTTAAGTCTAGACCTACATGCCCTGGAGGGCTATATATTAGAGTCATTTTCTTGGGACAAAAGTCCCGGTAATTATTCTCTAGAGAAAAATGAGTTGAAGAGAGATTTTTAATGAATTTTATGAAACCTTAAAGTCTCTGTTTTTAGTTTGTAAGTTTACGAAATCCTAAGATTTTTCGAATTTGAACTAAAACCCAAAATGAGATTTTGATTTGTTGGGATTTTGATTTTTCTAATATTTTATTTGAATCCAAATGGGGGGTATTCCCTTATTTACATTTATGTTTTAAAGTTAATGGAAAGAAAATAAATGATTAACTTAAAAAATAAGTGATAGATCATTTTGGAGTATTCTGAAGCATTGCAGCGCTCCTCGCTGGCGGTCCACAGAAATAGTAAGGTGCTAGGGATATATTTTGCGCTCTTGGATGAGCACTACATGCTAAGCAAATGACGGTTTGTTGTCTAGTGAGCGCTAGGCTCGAGCACTATAAATACATCCTTTCTGGGTTCAAAACGTTCCAAAACATCTCTCTCCTTTCCCTCTCGTGAAACTGTGACTCCACCTTTTCACCCTCCAAACTCCAATTTCTTCCATTTCTTCAAGTTTAACGAATCTGTCATTCCTAAGGCTTAAAGATACGTTATTCTTTTGGTTTTGCTTCATTCCCTTCAAGTTTCTTTGGGTTATGGGTGGTTCTCTAAGCTTCTTAAGGGGAGAAGTTTTCTAACTTGTTAAAGAGAGATTCTTGAGGTTTTAGAGGTCAATCTAGAATTTTGCTGCTTCTATGTCAAATAGTGGAGTCATTTCGCTTCCAAAGGTCTGTCAGTATGGGTTCTGCATTCTACCCTTCCAGGTGAGTGGGTTCACATCTATGACTCTTATGTTATGCATTAGAGTTATTTTCACAAAAATATGATTTAATGCTTGGTTTTAGAGAAATAATGTATAAGGATTTGAGATTTCTACTGGTTTATATGTTTTGAATTACCCTTTAGAGCATGAAATGAATTTTTGATAAAACTCATGGAACCATGTTTGTTATAATGGTTTTACATGGACTTGATGATATATGTAACCGTTAGAGGGTTTTATAATTGTTTACTGGATTCTGGAATTGATTTATGCTTATGTTATGGTTTTACACCAAGATATGAAGTTTTGAGAAAGATTGGAATTATGGTTTTAGCTTGTTTGCAATTTTAGAATATGATATTGAGTTGTCTCTAGTTTATGAAAAGTTAATAATTTGAACTATGTTTGGAAGGTTGATCAAAATGTTTTAGAGCTTGATAAGTATGTATACGTTTTATATTTATGACCAAATATGAAGTTAGAGAAAAGAAGGGAATTATGAGTGCAAGCTTTGCTATTTTGAAATAAGATATTGAGTTTTCTAGATTATGAAAGTTTGACAGTGGAAAATGTGTTTTTGGAAGATTAATCACTAAAAGGATTTTAGAGCTTGAATCTTCATGAGATTAAGAACGTTGATGGCTACATACTTTGTGAAAGTATGGAATCACAATGCCTATAAGGGTGATCCCTTGGACATGGATCCATAGCCAATACGCTAAGGTCAGTATTTTAGAATCGAATGGATTCAAGTTTTCAGAATATAATGAGTTTATTGTTGATAAAGAATAATATAGAGGTTAGATGAAAAAGGATTTTAGAGCATGAATCCTTGTGTGACTTAGAGGTTGATACATATTCTATGGACTTGAAATCACTAAGCATGGTTTCATAGTCAAGTTATGCTAAGGTAAACTTTAGAGTTATAGAGATTTAGAGCTTTAGAAATAAAATGGTTTTAAGAAGTTTCAGACTAATTTAGAGGAGCTATAGAGAACGGCTGCATGTTAACGGTAGTAAATCCATTAACCTTGGTATCAGGTATGCCGGAACAAAGTATTCAGAGAAGGGACTAGGTGCCCATTATTGTCACTCTATGAGAGATTATATTCAGAGTTTTGTTACGTCACAAATATTGTGCGTATCCAAAGTAAGAGATTTCTATTTCTCTAGGAGCTATGCTATTATGAGTTTAATTTATACCAAGTACGAAAGTTAGTTAATGAAATGACTTTTGGATTGGTAAAGTAATCGTTTGAAAGTATAAGAGAATTTATGATTTTAAACTTATATGATTTTAGAAATGATAGAGAATAGAGGAAATTACTTTTGAAACGGTATAAGTATTAATTGAATGTATAAATACATATATAAAAGAGGCAAAATGATTTCAGAAAGTGAATTAGAGAGATTATTTTATCGAAAGGATAATTTAAATATGTATGAATATATGTATAAAAGAGTTTATGGGATTTTAGACATGATTTTTGGCATACTACTTTTATGATTTTATACATTGTTTTCTTTGATGTCCCATGAAGGGGTTTTAATTGAGAGTTCACTCACTCAGTTTTGGTAACAAAACTCACCCCTCTCATTTCTCTCACTTTTACAAGAAAACATGGCAGCAAATCCTATACAGCCACGGTAAAGTGTCAGATGGTAAGCTTCACCAGAGTGAGACATTCAGGATTTATCTAGAGCACTCTAGTCCAGTAGGCAGGGTTCTGGACCTAGGGTATGGGTTGCTGCATTCAGCATATCATGATAAGACTTTGAAATGTATTTCAATGGTATTTCAACGATATGGACGAAACTATAATTTTGGACTGACAGACATTATGAGGTTTTAAACATGATTATCTTGATTTCAGAATAAACCATTTATCTAGAAGAAGTGAAACTATGTTTTAAATAGACTTTTATAAACGAGAATGAGTTTTAGATATGATTACAAAAAAGTGATTTGTACGTAGAAAAGAAATGTTTTTTATTCTTCATGGTTTTGAGAATAAAACATGCATACAAGAGGCAGGGTAGGAGGCTGACGTGAGAATGAGGTTTCTCATGCCGGTCACGTATCGGATTGGGTCGTGACACCACCATAATTCACACATCATAAATCTGCATATTAACTCATGCTCACCAATTAAGCACACTGTGTTGTGTCCATATCAAACTAAGTTTGGTCCAAAAATTTCCATATGTATAGCTCTTTGAACCAACCCATCACTGATGCCTTATTAGTCATTCATCCAATTCCCATCACGATTAACCCTATAAAATAAAAGCCAATCATGATATCGCACAAATTGAAACATAAACCATTTGTAGACTCCATACACCTCAATTGATGTGCCTTGGACATGACTTACTTGCCTAGATCCCTCACTTGCAACAACCCTTCTTCTTCCATTTCATGGCCTTCCTCCTTTCCTCTCTCTTGACCATTATTAAGCATTTTTGTAGCAATTATATTTGTGACGTATTCATTTTGAAATTTCATAATAATTGTATTTAGAATTGTGGAACGATGCCTTTTCTTCTATATATACTTTGATATATTGAATTTGCTTTTTCATCTATAATGTGTTTCAAGGTTAGGATCTTTAAGGGAAGCACTTCACTTTTTCAAGATTGTTGAAGAAAAAGCCTTGGAAATGGCAAGCTAGTAATGGCAAATGGTAACTCTCTCCCTCTCTAAAATAAATTATACATTATCAATAAAATTATTAAAACAAATTAACTTATTCCATGTATTAATTCATTGAGACATATTATAAATTTAAGTTAGTTAAATTTAATTTTTTATCAATTTCAATTTTATTGACTCTTTTATATATTGTATATGTATTTTTTTATTGATTGGTGTTTTATTTTATTATTTACTATTTAGTTTTTTCAGGCATTTATTTTTATTTAATCTTTTTTATATATATTTCGTTAACTTTTTACATATTTATATATTGCTCTTTGGCTTTAAAATACTTCATTTTTATACACATCATTTGCTCTCTTTTAGTTTTTCACCAATTTATGTAGAATATTCACCATTTCAATGTAGAAGATATTTCACCATTTTCGATGTAATTTTTTCTATTTTTAAAGAATAATAAGAAGTTATGATAATATATTTTAGAATTAATATGTTTGAAGTAATAACCTCTTAATCATAAATTATGAGAATTCAATATAATGAATTTTTTAACTGAATTATTTTTTAAAAAACTAGATAAACTTTTTTGACATTTTCTTTGTAAAAGCATTTTATGAAAAGAATTATGTTTTTCATCCTAACAAATATTAAGTGATAACATAGATATACGAATCAATTTTTCTTTTGCTTTCTAGATTATATATAAAAGTATTCACCTTAGGCTAAACCTCAAATACTCTGGCCCTTTGTGGATGATATACAAAGAGAAAGTTAACTTTCAAAACCATGACCACCCTAATCTAAGATGCTTTGTTTTTTATTTTTATTTTATTTTATGTTTATGAAACATATATTTTAGAAACAGCCAAAAAAAAAGATTAAAAGAGGAAACAGAATATCATCTCAATTTATAAGACATAATAACAAAAAAGAAATCTTTATATTTACCTACTTTAAGAATTTTAGAAAATTTTCCCCTCACACAAAAATTTTAAATTTTATGAAAATTTAAAGATGTATATTTTATAATTTTTAATAACATAAAAATCTATTTAGGCCTTGATTTTAATGACTCATGATTTATCACATTAGGTCTACTCAAGGTTAATCAATGCAATTTTAAAGAGCTACTTAAATAAATATGCAAGGATTTTCTTTCCAATCACCATAATATTTTATTTTAATTTTTTCTTTATCAAACTTACATTTTTCTTATCTTTTTAGGAGGAAGATATTAAACAATGATGGTCAATATACATTTCTCAGTAGTCTATCATCAACTACTGGAAAATAAAAGTGTGTGTTTCATAATTATCAGACACTTTAAATATATTTTTTAAAAAAGAATTAGTCAGTATGGGTATGATCTTTATTGATGAAAAGGTCTAGATTTAATTATATTGCCAAAAAAGACTTCACCAAAAAAGCTAAAAGATCTTATAGTTCAGGGAAATGACAAATATAAAGACTACACTAAAAATATAATATATACAATGAAGTCTCTCAATGTAATTTCTATTTATCATTTTATTATATAAACACAATAAATAAAGAAAAATTTAACATATTCTCATCGTGTATAATTTTTAATCATTATAACACTTTCTTGAAAATTTTAATTTAAATTGAACCATCACCGAACAAAAAAAAAAACCTTGCAACGCAAGGGGCTTAATTTCTAGCGAAAAGTATAACCAACAACTGTTGAGTGCAGTAATAAGAAAGCAACCCTTTTAGGAAGAGATCTGAGGTTCATACCCTGAAAAAGACAGTTATGACTCAAGTGATACCACACTAACCCTTGAAACAAAAGAAGTAGTTCGAATAAGGCTTCAATCTTGCTCCATCCCTTCCTTCTCCCGTACTAGCCCCTCTGGAGTCTTTCAAGTACCAAAACATCAAAAGATCAACAATGAAAAAGTTTTTTTTGTTCCCAATAATTATAAATCACTAAACTCCCAAGAGGAGTAGCAAGAGATACATCAAAAGATTGCCAAGCGATAGCCAAAACAAGAAAACGACATAATCTCATCTCCTGGAGCCAGGTCACCCAACCAAAACAAAGTAAAACCAATTAAAAAAAAAAAGAAAACTACAAAGGCACCAGCTAATGAGTAGTTATTTTAGAGTATTACTATTTTAATACAAAAACAAGGGGAGGATCACATCTAATCCTGATGGAAGGTGTCTCAATTGAATATTCACTTTTAAATGTTGAAATAATATTTGTCTCTTTGAACAATTTTCCTATCTCTTTTTTTCATCACTTTCTACCAGCAACTGATCGTCCATGAAGTATCGAGACAAAACCACCTGAGAAACTTAATTGAAAAATAATAATGAGATTAACTATCTGTTGGTGAAATGGTTTGCGGTTGACTTCAAGAAGTTGGGGCTCGAATTTCACCTACCCCACCACTACTCACTAGTGTGTGTAATAAATATTTAAAATAGGGTTTTCTGAATCCGATATCTATCTATAGGTAAAATAAATCTTAATATTGTGTGTACATAAAAAGAAAACTACAATCGAAAACAAATTTGACATTATGAAGCATCTTTGTAATCTTATACATCCCGATAAATATTTTTATAAAATGTAACTTTTAATAATTTCACTATTAAGCTATAATTATTTATTATATCAATCATATTAACACTATTTTTTATTGAATAAACTTAAATTATGATTTAATCGAATAGTTCACACTTTTATGAAGAAGACCCATGCCTTTGTTGCTAAAGAAAAGGATACACATCCCTTGCTCTATTGGCAAACATAATATATAGATCATTTATAAAACGAAAACTGTTTTGAGATGATCATATTATAGCTCAAACCTATGGGGAGCAAATAACTCAAAAGAATAGCTTATTGGGTGAGAGAGCTTTGCGACTTAAGTGTCACATCAGGCTTATTTATTTACCTGATGTAGGATTCACAACATTGTTGCCCCTGTATCTCTTAGCGGCTTCATCTCTATTGACATTAAGTACAATACTCTCATTATTACACCTTAATCCAACCTATAAGCAAGTTTTTGTTGTAGTCCAATCATCAATGAAAGCACTAACTGTTATATACGACTCAAGCCTAATCCAAAAGCCTAGCTTATTAAGTGGAAGAATTTCATAACTTAAATACCAAACTGAACCTACTTTTTTACTCAACATGAGACCCGCAATAAATCATCTTTAATCATAAGATCTCTACGAAAGAATGGAGATTGGGCCTAGCGGATCATCATTCTTTAGCGACAAAAGACCTATCTCTAACACAGTGCCTGGTTGTACTCTAGCCTAAGCGGACCATAGTGAAAGTTGGCTAGAACATGATATATTTTAAAATTATGTATTGCTTTAATTTTGATATATGCAAGTGAAGGATAAGATATTGAGTCAAATATTATTATTGATGTGGTAAAATATAATTAAATATTTGTGTAACATTTTTTTTACATTGATAATATTTTTTCAATTAAATAAAGCTAAACTCTCAAAACAGTAGTAAGGATTACAAATAACCCAAAAGCAACAAAAGCTGAAGATACAAAACTTTGACAACCGCAACACTAGGGTCTCATTTAGCACACTGTATAAAACATGATAAGATAAGCTAATATAATATATAATAACTTTATATGTTGTTTGATGTGAATAATATATTGTATAAGTTTATCCATTAAACCTCCCTTATATGTTAAAACGATGAATAACTTAATTATGCATAAGGAAGGAGAATAAAGCCTAATAAGTTTTTGATATATAAGATTTTATTTTCCTTATTTAATTAAAAATAGTAAAGAACATAATAATTAAAATAATTATTAAAATACTAAAATAGCAAATAATAATTTTTTATTAGAATAAAATAATAAATTATCTTAAATAATTATATAAAAATAAAAAATAATTATTCAAATGAAATCATAAACATTAAATATATGATAATAAATAAAATAATATAATAAATATTTAAATAAATAATATGTTATATTTAATATAAAAATAAATTATAAATTATATACTATTAACATATATAAATAAATAATAAATTATATGTGATATATTAAAGTAAGGTTTAAAAATAAAAAAATTTAATTTAACATTTATTGTTAAAATTTAAATAATTATAATAAAAAATAGTAGACAAATATTAATTTAATATTTATTTATAGTTAGAGATATTTTTAAATAAATGATAACATTATATAATTTTAAAAAAATTATTATTTTACTTTTTATTTAATATTTATATATAATGTAGAATTATCTATAAATAAATTATAATAATATTTAATATTAAATATAATATCTTATATAATGTCCAAATACTATATAATATTAAAAATTTATTAGGTTTATCTTATCACAATAAACAGCTATAGAAAAAAAACAAAAGACACACACCAAAATCCAAACCAAAAGAAACAGCCAAAAACACACCCCCAACATCACAAGGCATGCATCCATCATATTTTCGAGCATTTGTTGAAGGATATGCTTTCCTATTCCTTCTTACGACAGGAGTGGACTTCAATTGCCTTACATACTTCGTTTTTTTGAAACCAACCAAAACCAAAACCTCCTCAAAGTAACGAGAAAGATCTGCAACCAACTCAAAACTAAGATTAAGAGATGACATAGACTGACCTTCAACCTCCAAATCATCAGGAGCAACATCATCATTTATATGAGGCTCACAAACAAGAGAGTGAGAATCAAGGCTAAGCCAGCATACAGCTCATCAATCATTTGATGACCAAGGTTTGACCTTACAGGGAAAGGCCCAGCAAAATTCCTAACACAACTAAGGTTTGGGAGAAGTCTCCACACAACACCCAAGAGACATCGGCCCATTTTATATTAATAATATATTCAAATTAAATTATAAAGAGAAATTCCCGAATACTTTATGGTAAAAAAATTTTATTCTATGTCATCTACAATTTTCTACTTTACTTGTTACATAAAAAAAATTGTGACAAAAATGAAAGATAATAATAACTTACAAAATCAAAATATTAAAATCTAAATGATACAAAATAATTTTTTACCCTAAAATCACTTGAAAATTTATCTACTATAAAGTATGCTCGACTTTGAATGGCCACGAGTGGCAAGAGGCTTATAATCGTTTCTCCAAAATTTTGGAAATTGGCGGCCTAAACACATAAACTAGCTAGGAGGTCTCACGTGGCCCCTGGAAAAGGCTAATTGTCTTATACGAAGAGCCAAAACTAATTAAGTACCTAACTCAGCTTAATTCGCTTGGGGCTTGACTTAATCCTCTCCTACCATACGACAGAATGGATGCACGCTTCGATGGTGCGATAGAAGCTGGGGAGCAACACACTTGGAGACATATGCATACTTCACACACCCTCCATTCCATATTAACAGCCAATATTTTTGAAAAATTGTACAATGTTAATACATTGAAAAGTAAATATATTTTATTATAATTTTGGTACATTCAATTTTTAATGTACTAAAATTATACTATTTCCAAACAGTAACTATTAATATAGGATTGAGAGGGTATTTAATAATAGTGCCACCTCCGATCAAAATTTCAGTTGTACGGCTATGCCTCCAATTCATAACCGTAAACTCCCTCCCCTGTTCGGCATGGCAGAATTTGGTACAGTATGATACTTGTTGCTGTAAGCGACACACTTCATTTATCAAATATTTTGGCATTTATCCCATTATTTAACATTTTCATATTTCATATTGACAACAATATAGCATATAAAAAAAATCGGTACACTGTCCATTTAGATATTGAAATTGGAATTATAATATGAAATTTTAATTTCAATTCTAATCCTCAAAGAATTGAAATTGGTTAATTTAGAATCTTAAATTTATATTTGGATTTACTAAAAAATTGTAACATAGTTATTGAAAAATGAATGAGAAAGAGAAATAATTACATAGACTTTAATGAAGAGGGAGATATATTTGATAAGTATTGGAATTGACAATTTATAGGATATATGTTTAGAAGAGTAATGTAGTAGTATGACTCACTTATTCATCCAAGGATTATTACTTATGCCACGTCATTTTGACACTTGTTTTCTGAAAAAAATTCTAAATGTCTACCATTTTTTAACTTAGAAATTAAGAATGATCAATTTCAATTGCTTTTAAATTCCATGGAATTGGATTGTGAAATTATAATCTCAATTCTATGTTTTTACTTTAAACATGAAAATTGTAAAGGAGGGTCTAATTTCAATTCCAGACTTAAAGTTCATGTTCAATTCCAGATGCCAACGAGAAGTAATTTGATTTTGGATATTATTATATTTTGGGTAAAATTTTATTTTAACCCCTAACTAATTAATTAAATATAAAATAATTTTTTTATGACTTCAAAATCTTCTCAAATCTCACCATTTTAAATGTGTTTATCATTATGCATTTTATAGTGACCTAAAAAAATAAGCACTTGTATATTTAGAATATGTTTGATTCTAGATAAAATGAGGGGAAATTTTACATAATAACTCACCAATGATGAAATATTTTCCTCCATATTCATCCTTTAACAAAACATACCCTTAGGAACCACAATTGTCCCTACATTTTGGTGAAAGCCAAAATGAAGTTTTTATCTATATTTTGAGCATAAATGTTAGAATAATCATAGGTAGAAAACTAATATATATTATGAAAGTAGAAAAAATCGTGTAAGTTAGGAGGATATGAGTTTCTTTAAAAGTTGAAACAAGGCTAAAATCCCAAGTTAGTCTTAGATTTGAAAATTCTATACTAATCCCTCAAATTTCATAAATGGGGACAAGGTAATCTCTCTAAAATTGTCATCTAAACTATATCTTGCTAACTTATTTATGAGTATTATTAACTTGTTTATATGTATTGTTAATTTTTATGGCAGTAACCTAACTTATTTCACTCATCTCAACGAAGTCATTAAGACCCTTTTGTCATCTGCTCTCTCATTATAGCTTTTTGTTTATAAGTAATATTTTGACTTTAAGTGATTATTTATTCTACGAGAACAATGAGTAAAATAAATTAGTCCCGTTGTGAAAATTAACAATATACATAAGTAAGTTAATATAATATATGGATATTCTTTTTTAATAATTCAGATAACAACTTGACAAAGGACTAATTTATCTCTATTTATAAAATTTAAAAAATTAATATAAAATTTTTAAATTTAAAATACTAATTTATTGTTCACTATAAATTTGAATGACTGAATTGAAATTTTAGTTTTGAAAAAATATATAATTATTTCTCTTTTTTGATGGACACAGGCCACAATTGAATCCAAACTTAAGTGACCTTTTTTCCTTACAAGATTTTAATGTCAATAACGTTACATCTCTAATCAAGATAACTCTTACCGATATATGCTATTACATGAATTCAATCATAAGTCTGTCACATCTTGAGATTTATTCCTCAAGACAGACAGAATAGAAGGCCGTCAAAGTACAGAACTACAGCATAGAGCTAAAGATAAGCTACCAATGTGATTTTACCTTTTCATCCTTGAGCAAGCTTGGGGATTCCTGGATTAGAATTGAAGTAAGTGAAGAGTTTTATAATACGAAAGAATCCAGATAAATCTATTACTTTAAGATTTTTAGTTAAGGAGTGATGATCAATCTATTTATGCGATTTTCTCATTTAATTTATTGTTTGAATCTTCTCTTTTAGACACCCTTCCCAACAAGAAAATTAAAAGGTAAAAATGTGTTTGTCACTTTAATCTAGAGGTCATTATGATCTTAATTCATTAAACGAGTAAAAGTTGATTATATTTAAATATGTTATTTAAAAATTGTATAAAAATATCAAAAAACTCATAATTAATAACAAATAAACAAAAACAATTCGATTCAGTGTCCTAAATAATAAAAAATATATATAAATTAATCTATATATATAGTAAAATTCACTGCATTTGCATTCATTGCTCACACTAATTTCCAATTCTTATATGATTTAATATATTTTATAATTAAAATTAATTTTAATTTATAACTATCATAAATAATAATATAATTTGTAGTGAAAATTTATTCAAATTTATAATAATTTACAACTATATATAAGTATTCATTAATCTTTATTTTTGAAACAATTAGACAAAAACTTCAATAATTACATTGAATTTTAACTCATGAAAACACAACTTTTGTAATTTTAATTTTGAGAATTAATCTATTTAACATTTTAAAAATTAATTTGATTTTATTCTTAAATTAGTTTTTTAAATGGCTAGGTTTAAAGGAAATGACTATAATATCTTAAAATAAATAAATTTCATGCAATATTTCATTTAGTTTCATAAATTAATTTTAAATTTTAAAGTATCTACTATATAGTAAAATTCACTGCACAACTTTCAATTATTATATGATTTACTATATTTTATAATTAAAATTTATTTTAATTTATAGCTATCATATACAATAATATAATTTTAGTGAAAATTTATTGTAATTTCTAATAATTTACAACTATATGAGTATTCATTAATATTTATTTTTGAAATAGTTAGATAAAAACTTCAATATTTGCATTGAATTTTAACTCATGGCAATATAATTTTTGTAATTTTAATTTTGAGAATCTATTTAACATTTTAAAAATTAATTTTATTTTATTTTTAAATCAATTTTTTAAATGGCCAAGTTTAAAGGAAGTGAACATAACATCTTTAAAATATTTCATGCAATATTTTATTTAGTTTCATATATTAATTTTAAAATTTAAAGTATAAATAGTAAAATTCACTCCATTTGCTTTCATTGCTCACACTAACTTGCAATTATTATATGATTTACTATATTTTATAATAAAATTTTATTTTAATTTATGACTATCATAAATAATAATATAATTTGTAGTTAAAACTTATTGTAATTTCTAATAATTTGCAACATGAGTATTCATTAATCTTTATTTTTGAAACAGTTAGATTAAAACTTCAATAATTATATTAAACTATAACTCATGACAACATAATTTTTGTAATATTAATTTTGAGAATTAATATTTTTTTATCATTTTTAAAATTAATTTGATTTTATTTTTGAATCAAACTTTTTGAGCTTTAAAATATTTAATGCTTGGCCAAGTTTAATGGAATTGACTATAACATCTTTAAAAAAAATTCATGCAATATATTTTATTTAGTTTCATATAGTATATTGTTTTGTTTATTAGTTAGTATTTTATTTTAATATTTATTATTTAATATGATCATAAATATTTAAAAATTATTTCTAATATTTTTATCACTTAGATTAAATTTACTTTTGTTATTTTGCTTTTTCATAAAACTTTACGGTTTCTTAATTTACTTAATAATGATTGTGCTACTCAACAAACTTTTCTTCAAACTTGCTTAATTATACAAAATATAGTAAAAAAATAATAATTGCACATTATTACATATTAATATAGTTACTATAAAAATAAATGAAATCTAAAAAATTAAATAAATAATTATTATTTTGAATTAAAAATAGTAACATATTTGTCATCACTAATTGTCAGTAAACAAAACTGACAATTTTTGTTTAAAAATTTAATTTCTCTTTATTTTTAAATTAATTTTAATTCTCAATTTTAAAAACATATTTGTTTTGCCTATATGTGCTTCCAGAAAATGAAAACATTGAAGACACATTTTTTATATTAAAAAATTTAAAGAGTTTTAAAATACTTCTATATAAAGTTTAGAAATAACATTATGCGCTCATTTAAATGATATTATTGATTGAATTAATTATTACATATTCTATATAGTTGAAGGTCTAGCAAAACAGTATAGAATCTTAGGACGTGATTGACAAAGCAAGTGATGATATATTGAACAAAAGCTTATGTACAAAAATTTACAATACTTTAATAAATTTGATTGAATTTCTAGGTCATTGCTTGCAACAAGAAAAAAATGTCAATTATACTATTCTTTAAGAGCATAAATTTGTCATTAAAAATATGCAATGAGATATGACTATTTTTCATGCCTAGGGTAATATATAATAAATAATAATAATAAAAATAATTACATGAATTACTGTTGATTAAAAAGTGAGTATTCTACGAATAGTTTGGCTCATCCCTTACAAAAGGGAAGAAATGTTAATTATTATGCTCCTTAAGAGCATAAATTTCATATTAGAAATGTGCAAGTGGAACAAAGTTACTTTTTAGGTACTGAGAAAAGTATATAATTAAAAGAAAAACAATTATGTGAAGTCATATTTGCACAAAAGTTCTTATTCAAAAAATAATTTTGATAATAAAGGACTCAAAGTGGCTTTTTCTTTAAGAAGAAGAAGAAGAAAATAATTTTTGACAATAGTATGTTATACAATAATAATAATAAACATAAGTCAAGACCATCATTAAATTATGAGAATTATATTTGTTAATATATGTATTTTGTCATAGACAATTATATATTGTATTGTCAAGAATAACCTTAGTAAAAGAGTTGAGAGTTCTTATAATTGTAGAGAGTGAAAATATACATACTAGACTAATACTTTGGTTTGCAGTAAAGTGGTCATTAAACTCTCTCAATAAAAAAATTTTATTCTATAAATAAAATAATTCTCAAAATATTTTATTAATGTTCACGTATAACTTTTATTTTCATACTTTTTTTTATAAATATTCTCATTAAAATAATTTTAAGAATATAAACAAATCCGTGCAATGCACGAGGTTGACCTCTAGTGTATACTAAAATTACATCATGTTTTTTATATTAGGGACAATAAATTCTTACCTATCTATAATTGAATCGTTCACTACTAGACCACCCTAATGACTTAATGAATGGTTGTTTTCTGCTTCTCCGGCATGAACAAATTATTACCACACTCATAGTTCATGTTTACACTCTCAAATTTTGACGTTGTCATTAAATTCGAATGCTTTTCATTTTACCAAAAAAGATTTATAAGAGATCGAGAAAGCGGCTCTTTTTTTTTTTGTGACAAGTTGATACTTTTTGACAAAAAATAATATTGTGTTATTATATGAATGGTTTTTTTATTTCTTTCTTAAAATATGAAACCAACTTTTTTCAAGAAGTCCTCAACCCATTCATAATTTTCGTTTAATAAATGAACTTTAAAATTAAACCAATATCTTTTTTATTTTATTGTTTTACCTATTTTTTATTATTTTGTTTATAAAACATTTACGTGAGCTTTGCAACTTGTATTTTACCTTTTTTTTAAGTAATTAGTACAGATGTGTATTTCTACCACGGTAAATTCCTAATTAACTTGATAAGAAGCCTCACATCAGTTAGTCAAAGAGAATATCTTGTCATGTAAAAAATAAATTGAATACATACAACACGACACAAACAGTACCGTAAAAGGAAAATTCTCTTAATTATGTCCGAAGTGTTAGGAATACTTCCAGTAATATGAACCGTGGATTGATTAACTGCATCAATTTTTTCCATAGTCAATAAATTTTGTGGTTTTTTTTTCCTTCTTCTTCTTTATCTTTTGCTTTTAATTAGGTCTGTGGTTAATTACCAGTAAATAAACGATTAATTTATCTTACTTATACGTAGAATGACCAACTATTAATAATGGTGGGTTGAGCTATAGCCAGGGACGGATTTATTTCTGTATGAAAATAAAGTAAAGTAATAATAATTTCAGGTGAATAAAAATATCATTAATTTTATTAAATCATATAAATATTAAATTATTCAAATTCAACCGCTAAATTAATATTTATATCCATCTTATTTATTGGAAAGAACAAAGAATAACGATAAAAGTTAAAAATAAATAATGAATACCTCCTTAATTTGTAAAATGATCGATGAAATAAAACAAAACATTTAAGGAAAAAAATAAAAGAAACAAAAGATTAATAGACAATAATATAATCATATAAGTCATTTGATTGATTTTAAGATAACGTGTGATGAAATTTAAATCAAACCTCTGTCTTAGCACCTTACATTTTATTCCAAATTATTATTATTACTAGTGAATTGATAGGTATACAAGTGCTATCAATCCAATTTTTAAAATTTAATGTGAAAATTTATTTTTAAGAACATTTTTAATTAAAAATTAATTTAAATATATAAGTAATATTTAAAAATAATATTATAAGTTGTTGGATAGTTTCATATATAATGATAGATGTTACTAAATTTGATTATGGTGTTTGTAAATATTTAAATATGTGTGTGGACTTGAAAAAAATTCAATATAATTTAAAGAGATCAAAATATGGTTAATTACCCAAACAATCCTCTTTATGTAATATTATAGATAAAATGTAAATCGAATTCATTTACTATTTCTTTTATACTTTCACTATGGATTTAATCTCTCTCTCTCTCTTACTTTTACCATGGTTTTAGTTCAATTCCCGATGAGAAGAATTTTGGGGAAGACAAATAATTCCGTTTTATCTTGTTGGCGGGGCAATTTGACTCTTTAGGTGTGGGCCATTCAATTGGATTGTATAAATAGGTAGCGGGGTAAGTATGCATTTGCCATGCCACACCAGAAAGTAGAAACCCCGGTTAGTCACAAATCTCCATCCCTTCCCGTCAAACATTAATTTGCTGCAAGCACTTATTCAAACCAACTTCTTTTCCTTCCTTCTCACAAATCCTAGCTCCTTTCTTTCCACACCACCAATTCTACACAAAATCATCACAACACTCTTTTCGTCCCCCAACTTTTCCACACTGCCTCTTCTTAAAATTAGTTATATTTTCTCTCTCAATTAGTCTTGAGTCTCCCAGTACATATAGCTACTAGCTAGCCAGCAAGAACCGCACAATTTGCAATCGTAATCTACATCTCGCCGCGTATTTGACATTAGAGGTACGTACGCATATGAATAAATACAGTGTGGTCCATGGATTAATTATGTGAGGTATTGTAAAATTTTTCCTTGTCAGCATGCTTAATTTACATGGATAAAAAACATATATAGATATGCTTGTCCCCTGCTTGAAAAATCTGTGTGTTTGTTGGTAGTCTCAGCGTGGGAAAGGGCACCAAAAAAACTCCTTTTGCAACTTCTCCATGTATATACCACATATACAAATGCCATTGCTAGCTTGCAGATTAAGCTCATTAAGTTCCCCATTCCTAGATTCTCCCCAATTTGTTTTTCTATTTGCAATAAATTAAGAGGCATATGAGCTGGTGCTGCTAGCGCAATTAATAACACAAAGCTAATAAAAAATGTTTGGTCAACTTGGCTGCAGGTTCAGTTAGTTAGAGAAGAAGAAGACAAAAAAAAGAGAATGAGCATTATTTCGGTATCATCTGGATGCAAGCCCCTAGTGAGCTTGCAAATGGGGTCCTTGTTCCGCCACCACCACCGCAAGGACAAGGTGGTTGTCATCATGGGAGCCACCGGCACGGGAAGTCGAAGCTGGCCATAGACATGGCCACGCATTTCCCACCGGCCGAGGTTGTCAACTCCGACAAAATGCAAGTCTACAAAGGCCTCGACATAACCACCAACAAGGTCACCGAGGAAGAGTGTCGTGGGGTCCCACACCACCTCCTAGGAACAATTGGCCCCAACGTCAATTTCACTGCAAATGACTTCTGCCACCACGCAACCCTGGCCGTCGATTCCATCGTGGAGAGGGATGGGTTACCCATCATTGCTGGCGGTTCAAACTCCTTCATCGATGCGTTGGTGAACCATCACGCTGAGTTTCGGTTAAGGTACGAGTGTTGCTTCCTGTGGGTCGACGTGGCGATCCCCGCGCTCCATTCATCACTCTCGGCACGTGTTGATCGCATGATTGAGGCTGGCCAGGTTGATGAAGTTCGTGAATTCTTCGACCCTTTTGGGGACTACACGAGAGGGATTCGAAGGGCCATTGGGGTTCCGGAATTTGATGAGTTTCTGAGAGCAGAGGAGACCACAGCCGATGAAGGGACAAAGAAGAGGCTCTTGGAGGCTGCCATTGCCAGGATAAAGGTCAACAACTGCACTCTCGCCAGCAAACAGGTCCAGAAGATTCATCGCCTCCATGGGATGTGGAAGAGGAGCACACACCGCCTCGACGCCACCGAGGCCTTCCTGAGGGGTAGCAAGGACGAGGCAGAGCAGGCTTGGGACGATCATGTGGTGGCCAAGAGCCGCAGGATCCTGCAAAGGTTCCTGTACGAGGAAACTCATCATCATCCCCATGTTCCTCCGGGTATTGGGTCGTCCTCCCCGAATGGCGTGGTTGGGCCGCCGCCATCGCCGCCCCCAGCTATCGCCGCGGTAACCCATTAGAGGTCGGGGTCAGGGGAATATCTAATATAGAAAAAAAGGGTCACCCCTGACGTGCCTTCCGATGACCCTACATCTTCATTTTATTTTTTTTTCCCTTCTTTTAGGTCATGTCGTTGGGGATAAAGGTTATAGTTAGTGTATATTGGAAAAGTCCTTTTGAAAATAGTGGTGCTATTTAAACACTTAAAAATAGGTGTTATTGAGATATCCACTTAATAACTATTAGATATGATGATGATCACACATTTTATTCATTACATCACATCCAATAGTTGTTAAGTGGGTGTTAATAGACACACTTAATAACTATTAGATATGATGATGGATCCACACATTTCATTCATTACATCACATCCAATAGTTATTAATGGGTGTAATAACACCCATTTTTGAGTATTTAAATAGCATTTTATTTGGTAAACTACTTGACAGCCTATAGTAATATATGTAAAAGATGTAGTATGTTATATAACCCATATACTAAAACGTGAACCATGGATTAAATATATTAATGGAGCTCATTATTTTACCTACATTTTTTGGCTAATATATATGGATATAAATGTTTTATCTTTCAAATGGTGTCTCATTCCTTATCTCTTTCGAATCATTTATTAACTATTGAAAGAGGTGTATTGTATATTAACTAACTTAATTTTTAAATTTATTTTGATTCTTATCTTTATACGTAATAATAAATAATTGAAAGAATATAGAAAAATACAATATTTGAGGAAAGAGGATTTTCATCCAATATATATTATGGTCTAATGTAACTGTTGTAAACTTGACCCGGTAATTAAAATTGCTTGTTAAATTTCGTAAATAAGAGAGATACAGTGTTTCGTTCGCCAAATGTGGCGATTAGTTAGTAGCGCTTACCACTTCAATTGACAAGTAATTTCCGTTAGATTGAGATTTTTTTTCCTAATATAATGAGGAGCAAATGAGAAAGATTCGAAGTAATAAAAGCTCAATAATTAATTACTTATTGATTGGATAGTAAGTATTGCTCCAAGACGGCTTGTATCACTACGAGGGCTTTAACTAGCTACATTTGGCGGCCGTACAAGTAAGAAGCAACATAGGGATCCGTGCGGGGCGAGTGGTCAGTGGAGTGATGTGAATGGGTTCTTTGTTAGTTACGAGCTGCTTTCTCTCTATTAATAATCATTCTTAAGAAATTATATAATTTTAATATATTAAAAAATAAATATATTTAATTATAAATAATAGTTAAATATATTTATTTTTTATTATATTAAAATTATATAATTTTTTTAAAATAATTATTAATATAGAATGAAGTGATTACCCAATCTTCTCAGTGTTTGCTTTTATTGCTCTCTTTTTGACTTAAGCACGCCTTGTTCCTGTTGTTCTGAATCTTCCGTACTGATTGAGTGTGGTGCACCTGCATCAGACATGATAATAAAGTTGGCTCATCGTGGGGTCCAATCCATGGTTGATCCTCGGTGATTTGTGGTAGGTCAACAATGGCCTCGCGTAAGTAGCAATTAATAGAGTGACATTTTGGTCTTAATCATTTCTTGTGCCATTTTTTCCTAATATTGGACATGAATTGAATTTGAGTGAGCTGCATCCATCCTAGTACTCACCACTTAAGGTACAACTTTGTAATATGTTCTCCACCTATTACTTTGTAAGACATTGATGATTGGAATATTGGTATTGGGGCCGATTTATGCAGGCGTGTGCAATCTTAATCACCGTTTATTCAAGATCCCGCGGGTGAGAGAAGCCAAACGAAAACCCCAATGCTAGAATCAATATCAGGAACCTAGCTATGACTTTTTATAATTGAATGTACATAGCGATTTGATATATATAGATGAACGTACCAAACATGTAACGTAAAATTTATCTAGAAAGAATACAACGCATGGAGCCTTTCTATAAAAAAGTTGACAATTGATTCTACATGTTAAATCAACCCATAAAATATTTATACACGAGCATCGATTGTTCGAGTAAAACTACTGTATTAATTACCCAATATATTCTTATGCGAGGTGTTTATGGGGAATCTTGAAAAGACAAGAGGGAGGAAGGGGAAGGGGAGGGAGGGTTATAAAAAGTGGTGGGGGCAATGCACTCTTTGTCTCTTCTTCATCCATCCCACATGATTCCAGCCAATACATAACACTGAGTTTGCTTTTATACTCCCACTCACCACCCCATATTTTAAAAATTAAAGTGGACCCACATTAGAGGGAGAAAATTTTTTTGTTCTTAAGGGCTTTTGTTATTGATTTCTCAACCTTCCCTTCAATTTCCCCGTATTTTTTCATTTTTTGACAAAAAGTTTCTGCCGAAATCATCAAAGGAAGTGCCACATATTTGTGAATTAACAAGTGCAAGTATGGTCAAAATCACCTTTAGTAAAAGGGGCACTGTCTTGGCTTTGCATCCCACAATAAAAGGAAAGAGATAAAAGTAGTAATGATTTTTCAATGCTTCCCGAGCATCTTAGTCCACATCAAACATACAAAGAATAATTTGCCAAAGTTTGAGTATAAATATAATTATATATACAGTATAGTATTTGTTCTTATCAGTTACTGAACTGTATGAAAGTGATTTATATGCATTAATTCATCACTTGGCTAAGGATCATCTTTATATTAATTAATAGATGCATCGTTATCAGTGTATATACAAGATTATTAGAGCTCCTCTTGCATGACATTTGTGAACTCTAGAGTACAGCTTATAGTATATATTATCAATCTATGGCATTGCTGCCAACGGGACGCAACGGACCTCTAAGGATCTGTGTTCTTGGAGGATTGAAAGCAACAATAGCGAAATGCAATACCTATATATATGAGCAACTTTTAATTTGTATTATGAAATTCAAAAGTCAAGTGCTATGACACTCACCCTAAGAAAACGCCGAACTCTGCTCTTTAGTGGCGCAGCGATATATGAAATATACAATTTAATTCCCTTCATATGGTTTCCCAAGCCAATAAAAATACCCCTCCTAAAGGCTGAACAAAAAACATATTCTGTGTTTGCAGGTTTTTCTTTGTCAATGTAATGACAAAGCCGATTTCAAATCTCGATTTGCAAAAGAAGAATCAAGGTTTTTTTTTTAAATGTATTCTCAAAGTTTTCCCCGTGTTAATTCAACACGAATTCGAATAGAGACAAATTTTAGTTTCTTTTTGTTGACAATATTTCACTGTAAAAAATGTTAAACAAATAGAAATTTGTCTAAAATTTTATATTCAGAATAATATAATATGTCATAATTGTTAGCAGTTTGATGAATCAATGGGGTGATCTAACCACTTTGCTCTTTCATTGAACCATTATAGTTAAAAGTAAAACCAAAACTGCTAGTTGCCAAGGATTGAATATTTGAATCAACACCTTAATTAAGTCGCTTAAGTAACAAAACTCAACGGAATTTAAATAAAGGAAATGATTAAAAGAAGAATCAACAAATTACATTATTGCACTAAGGAACAAAGTTAAAGGAATTGAACATATCACAAAAGAATTTATCACAAAAGAAACAAACAAATAAAGTGCAAAGCAGAAGAGAAGAAGCTGCGCTTTCACTTATAAACTCTCCTCATTATGAATTGACTTATCAACTTATTTTTTATTGTTTTTTAATGGTTCCGAGAATCAGACTGCACTACCCATTTTAACCAAATGAAGCGAAAATCGGCCAAGCGGGTTCAGTCCGATCATGCCCATAAAACTGCCACTTTGAAATTTCGCCAGAAATTATCCAAACCAACCAGAAACTAGTAATTAGTGGATTTGAATTTTTTAAAGTGAGGAAGTTAGTAAAGTGCAAAAATAAGAAGTTAATCACACTTGGATTAATGACATTCCTCATGTTTGCATTCCACTAAATGATCTAAGGGTGTTTAACCTCTCACATTTACAGTTTACCAATCTTCTCACTTTAGAAATCAAATTTACAATTAAACTAAAGCCGGTTTTTCGGTTTTGTGTTTTTTTCTTCACAAAATTGCCACCAATGATAAAGTTGATGAATTCATTTGAAGAAAGATAAAAAAAAAACCCCTACCTTTCTTGCGCAACCTGTACTCCTTTAAAAGAAATTTGTATAGAGGAGAAAAGTATAAAGTGATGTGATACATGAATATCTATAGAAGTCTTAAGAGTTAAAAACTCTTGGTTTAAACAATATGGGATTTATTGAATGTTCTGTAGTAGTTTTAAGACTTTAGATGTGCTTAGTTGATTGGGAGCGAAAAATGGAGGCAAAAATTCTATAAATAAGTTTCTTGTGAAATTTTATATATATAAAATTCAAATTTGGCTTCTCTAAATTAAAAGAGATTGATAAATTATATAAAAGTGAGAGTTAATTACTCTTAGATCATTTAGTGGGCTTTGCACACAATGAAAGTTATTTATCAAAGGGTTGTTAACCCTTACCTTTGTACTTTAATAACCTCCCCACTTTTAGAGGAGCCAAATCCATAAAACTCATCTATGTCATTTTGTCATTTGGTTTTTATCCTTTTAAGAATATTTGGTTGTAGAGTGAAAGTGAGGATGAAAGTTTTATAAATGAGTTTCACATGTAATTTTTAGAATTTGTATTGGAGTTTAATTTTTATGTACTGAGAATGTAAAAGAATTTTATATTATCATACAATTATATATTGTCATATTAGTAGAAGTGGTTAAGTTTTACGCCCACTATATGACATACAAATAAAGTATTTAATTGGAAGATGATGCAAAAATATTTTACATTGATATTGGATATAAATTAAATTCTCTGTATTAATAGTTTGTATTTTATTAATATATATCAGTATAAATTTATTTTTGTACTCATAAAAGCCGTTAAAAATTAAATAAAATAATAGATTCATTTTTATTATATGAAATATATATATGCAATTTTTTTAATTATAGTTTTTTAATTTAATAATATAGCTTTAATTTTTTCATTTTCCTCTAAACACATAGAATAGTACTTTTTTAATTTTATTTTTTCTTCATTTTGGTCCTTTTTTTATATATATTTTTTAAGTTGTGTATATAGTCCAAATAAAACCTAGACGTAAAAAAGATCGATGAATTAGATAAAGGTCATCTTTGCTCCCACGACTTTAATGATCTTGGGTGTCACAACTAATCGGTCCTAATTTTCACACTGTTGTCGTCTGCTCCAACATAACTAGCCGAACTAAACTCTCAATAATCCACAATGAGATGGATTTAAGGCAGGAAATGAGCTCCTGGGACATAATGAATACAGGCTCTTTTCTATTTATCATACCCCATCCACTCCCACATAACAATAACATCGATATAATATATTTGCTGGTCATGATTCATGAATACGAAATGGTGCAAATTAAACGGTAGCCGCAGATAGTAGTAAACAGAAACAAAACAAAACTATGCTTTCTGAGAGAGGACAGAGATAGCAACCGTGCACTTGTCCTCCATTTAATGACCTCCGTTGTTGACCAGTCCTCTTCTGTCCTTACTCCGTAATGACTGTAAGACATATATATGTTAAAGCTTGATTGAGATACATAGATAGGGTCTAATTAACAATCGCCTTCGTGCCTCAAATGATCATCGAACTGGTGGTCAAGTTGCATGGTAGAAGCGCATATAGCCATTACTTTTACGGTAGACGACAGAGGAAAGATCAAAGTGTCCATCGTTGACGATAATGTATTGGTGGAACAGTCTCTATCAACCGCTATCTCTGTCGTTATCATTATGTTCGTTGCTGTACTAATTGACAATCTACCGATCCTCGATTCACGGCACGGAAATCATTTCATCTTATGCCAAAAAAAATTAAAATAAAAATGCGCATGCATGCAGCTATCGGACGTCATAATTGAAAGGGAGTTCTACAATATACGGGACCTAAAATATAGTGTGTGTATATATATATATATATATATCTTAAACTTTGGCTTAGTAATACTAATTAACATGAACGATCCAGCCATCCAGGTTCTATTGTTCGTCCTCTTTAATTTCTCGAGTCAACAATCCCTAACTTCTATAAACGCGGTAAAAGGAAGAAAACTGATAGAGTGATCAGAATATTCGAATTGAAGTGTTTGTTTGTTGTCTAACTTGTGGATTTCCTTCAAAGAAGTAGAAAAATAATGTGCAAAGTTTGTATGTAGTTTCGCTAGGAAATATATATATAGTTAGTCATGACATGATTGAGAGCGATATAAAGATTCTTTGAAAATTTATTTAAATTTATTTAATGAACATATGTTAAAAGTAAGAACTTAATATGCTGAAAATATAAGAAAATTATCCATTATTAATCAACAAATGATATGTATATTTTTTTAAAAGTTATTAATAATTTTTGTCGTAAATAAAAATTTTGGATACTTGAAATATTTTCTTTTATTGACTAGAGATTAAGCTATTGTCAGCTAATTTCATGTTAATATATATATACACACACATATACATAAATTGTAAGAGTTATTTATTTTTATGTGTAACCAGTGTATGATTAGAAGATTTTGTAAAAAAAAAATTATATTAGTAATGCAATATATTAAAATTAAATTCCCCTAGTTATTAGGTAAAAAAGTTTGGATTTACAACAAATTATTTTAAACTTTAAAAGTAATACATTAATCATTACAAGAAACTATGATGTACACAAAATATTGCATTCCTATGTTAACGAATGCTCTTGGATAATATTACAATAACTATCGAAGTATTGCCCGAAATGAATACAAAACTAGTAATGACGATCAAGTTATTAGTCAACAATCATTTTCAAACTATTGTTGACGCGTTATTGTAATTTTTAAACCATTGAACTGAATATGATGAATCCATAATATATGTTTTTATTTGTTTGCATATTGCCATTATTTATGAGGTGACACTTTTGTGTGTATTATTCTGGGCATGTGGATTCGATCTTATCGTCAGAAGAGGAACTCCAGAAACCGGCCTTTGTTTGTAAACAGGTTCTTAACAGGGAGGCTCTATATGATGAACCAGAACAACTGACGGTGCCCTCATTCACCGGCTTCTTGACAATGCTGCATACGTACATACACACACTTCACTTCTTGATCTGACCCTCTACCCACTACTATATATATATCATTATCAGATATATCAACCATGAAGCCGCACGTGTGCATGCTTGCAAAGAAATTATTGGGCGTCAAAAAGTGTGGTAAGAGGTGCCAATTCGTGTGTCTTATTCAGCTCAATATCTTTTATGACTTGAATCCAAATTATAGGGTTTGCTTCCTTGCTATCTCCTTGTCCACTTGTCCAAATATTATATAGCTACCCAATTGGAACCTTCCCGGATGTTGTTTACATTGGTATGGCCCTTCACTTAATTTGTCTGTTCCCAGCTCCTATTTTGTTTTGTTTTTGGCCAAGTTTTGTAGCATTTTGACGGGTCTTCTTCGTACGTAGAATGCGTCCTTAATTAGTAGGAGTGGGTGATTGCCCTATATACGGTCCACAACAAAGAAACGCGTGGCTGGCTGGCTAGCTGGAGATTCAACAAGACACGGTTTTGGAGGTTGCGCATTATATTGGAATCTTTAATTAAAAGAATCAATTGATTATTTTAATTATAAGCTTAGAGTTAGATTTTGTAGTATATTTGTTACGTCAATTTTTCTCAGTATAAAAATGTTTGACAGATTATATCTTAGGTAGATCTAGTTTTATTCCCATATATGTCCTTCATCACTTGGATTCTTGCTATGATCATTTTGGATATTTATTGGATTTCTTTGCAAATCTTGCGGGTCTATCAGATAATGGATAGTCATCATCGATCGTATCTCCAATTATAGTGGCCTCTCAATAGCCTTGCGTTTGTGTATATATAAAATTGAAACGTGAAAACGATGAAGGTGCAAACAATTGTTGAAGTCTTTCTCTTATTTGCGTACTTTGATTTTTCGTACGCTAAATAATCTTTATCTTCTAAAGATAGATAAGAATCTTTGAAAAACTTCAAAAGGAGATACGTAGGCACTATTACATTCCTCTTAGAAAACTTTAATCGCGTTGAGTTTGTGGGATTTTGTGAATCTTTGTCATGCTATATAACTAAGTTTCGATATGATCGGAGAAAGATTTCATGGGCTTCAGTAATTTTGCTATCATGTCCAGCCGTCTGGCCTCGCATGTGAACGGATTAATTAAACATTCTGAATTAATGTGATCAATTTTTTGTAAATGATGATGTATATATCAATACTAAGAAACATAGAAATTATTAAGTGCACATGGAATGCTAATTAAAATTGTGTACGTAATAGTGACTAATGGTAAAATATTCCACTGACCTAAAGCTAAATTGTCATTGTGTAAATAAATGGAACACGACCTTAATTGGTATTCTAAGACCACCTTATAATTTTTCCTTAAAAAATGGTAATAATAATAATATGAAATCATATAGACAAAAATAGTTAAAATGCTGGCAAAACATGAAGGCGATTATTGGCCAATTTCTATTAACATAATTTGTTCAAAATTATGAAAAGAATATAAAATTAACAAAATAAAGGATTATTTTATTAATTTCTTATATATATATCAAAAGAGATTGTTTTTTGGTCAGAATTATAAAAAGAGACTGGAGTACAGCTCCGTGTTTAAGAGGGTCCATTACAAATGGATCAGAGAGTTGCGCATCTATTAAACGCACTGTTGGGCTATTTCACTTTAAGCCCAAATTTCGTGGTTGAATTTTGACCCAAAGGATGGGCCACTCAATGGGGTAACATTTTGAGAAAACGACATGGATCATAACCCAAATGTTTCTAATTTTTGTTCTGGCAGTGGCATCAGTGTCTGTCTCGAATGGAATTGGCAGTGAGTAGTAGCTGTGCACCCCACATTCCATGGCTTAGGCATCCCACGACCACAAAGCTTGGAATCTCAAAGGCAGGGAGCGCTTTTCCAACGCCAACAAAATCTCCAAAGATTCCTTCTTCAGTGCCAATTTCTGCTTCTACCACTCTTCGCCGTGCACACACTCTACCATGGTTTTGCTGCACAGCAAGCTTCAGCTCTTCTATCCAATGCAATATGCCTTCTTCAACCAAAATTGTCGTCAAAGGTAATATTTTTCGGTCCAAAGCGCTTTAAATCTGTTATGGGTGGCCCTCAATTTTTTTCGCCTTGGTGTTCAATTACTTATATTGAATAGATGAGCCTTACCCAGAAACGGGAAAATAAAGGCTGAAGCACTAAAAAGTGCTAGGTAAAAGTACGTATGTTCTTTTTGGTCGCATTAAGACGGCTAGCTTCAATCAAGCCATTAGAAAGGGGTTTACTGATACAAACAATTGCTTGCTTGAGATTTTCCCTATGATTGTTGTGTTAGACACGTTTGCCTTTTAGATAGAGTTTGCTTTGGCTAGGAATTCAAAGCTTCATGATGGCATTTCACCGCTTGGCTAGGAACTATCTTCAATACTAAGTATATTATTTAAGTGTTGCACAAGAGCTTCTATAGATGTCACCTCTTGTCTTATAAATGATCTTTAAGATTAGAGAACGAGAAATCATTGGACCCATTTTACTCTTGTATTATAATAAAAGAGGTGTGTCGAATAGCATATATATGATGATAATGTTATTAGCTCTGATTGATGTACCACTACCTGCAATGTTAGTCTTGATTGGCTGTCCATTTTCCATCTTCAGTGATAAGTCTTTATACTGTAGTCTTCATGGTGACCCAATGCAGGGCTTCCCCTTTCAACCTCTGAAGGACGTTTGATGAAGGCGTTTTCAGAGTTTGGTGAAGTTACTCAAGGTAATGAGAAATCCGTGTTTGGTGTTAGCATGCTAATTTTGGAAGCAACTTTTATTTCAGTGGGGTACCTGCTGGAGTATACGTGCTTGCTACAAATGGAACTTCAAGTTCTGAAAGCATTGAGTCTCTTGAGGACTTTCAATTCAATTTTAACTGCTTTTATCTTATTACAGTCAAGCTTCTCATAGATAAAGAGTCTGGGCAGTCTTTAGGATCTGCATATATTTGGTTTGTGAATGAAGAATGTGCACAATTGGCTGTGAAGGAGATGAATGGAAAGGTATGCATGACTTTTATGTCATGAGCTTGAATCTCCAACTGTAAGAGGTATCCATACTAAAACAAACATTGATGACCTGGGAGCTGCTTTTGTGGTGCAGTTTTTTGATGGCAGGTTTGTTCATGTTACAACTGCAAAGCCCGGATCATCTAGAAGTTGGAAGAAGGCAACACCATACAAATTTTAATCTTATGAGCCCTGTTTCTATGGACCGAGCCTCGGAAAGTATACATGGGAGAGTTAGCAATTAAGAGGGCTAAGATAGATTCCCCGTTTTTGTTGATTTTGGATGGTGAGAGCACGGCAAATAGATTTGCTGTCTGAATTTTGCTGTTCAGTTTAGGACCTTGCATGACCAATGTATCTCAACCAGACCAGTTTAATTTGTCTGTAATTTTTGTTAAAAGTTTGTAGCTAAACTGAAATTAACTTCAGATGTAACCAAAAAAAAAAAGAAAGAACAACGCATTTGAGCAGACTTCTGATGGAGGGAGTTGGATCTGGGTGGGTCCCTGACTCCTTGTCATTTCTGATTCTGAATGTTAACTAGATCTCTCCACAACTTTATGAATGCCTTTTATTTATTGAGCCTTTTAGGCTTATATACTAGCCTCGCAGATTCGACTTTCGGACAATGTTTATGCTTTATACCATAAAAAATCCCAAAAACAAAGGCATAACATTTTAGTACCAGCTATTGTGAGTATTGCAAGGAAGTTAATACTTGCATCAATTCTTCTAATTTTGATGAATAAATTCTAATTACTCAATCTTGTATTTTTATTCTTTATCGAGGTGGATAAAATTGTATCGTAAAAATATATACATTTCAGATTAAACTACGAGTTTAAATAATGAATTAATTCAACGCAACGAATCATAGTACGAATCACATGGAAGGTACGAATCCCGATATGTCGTTTGCTTGCGTCACGAATCTTGATCCAGAGAGAGGAAAGCCACCCGATTGCTCAAGTGTGAGGTGGAGCGACGATGACCGTCCACCGTGTAGCACGTGGACGCATCCAGAGATCACGTGCCCCAATTATTTCCATCACTGAGACAAACCGAAACCTTAGGGGCTGGTACCATAGGCCGTACCGTACCGTCCGGTCGAAGGAGCATAGAGCCAGCCAAGGAAGAACGAGTTAGAACTAGAAGACGATCACCAGCATCAACATTGGCTCCAACGGACCATACTCAAAACGCAAAGAAGAAGAAGAAGAAGATAGGAATCGGCGATAATTGAGGATGGTGAATGTGGTGAACGCGTTGATGTTGACTCGGATGTTGACTCGGGAGTACCCTGTGGCGGCGGTTGGGATCGAAGAGATACCGTTTGGATCGGTGTGGTGGTTCGTGTACGCCGGCATCTCCTGCTTCCTGGTTCTGTTTGCAGGGATCATGTCCGGTCTCACCCTCGGTCTCATGTCTCTCGGCCTCGTCGACCTTGAAATTCTTCAGCGCAGTGGTTCTCCTTCTGAGAAGAAGCAAGCTGGTATGGTACCCGACCTGCTTCTTCCATTCCATTCCATTCGATTACCAAATCTCTTCTCTTCTCCTCTCAGCTCGCATAATTGTTATTCATTTCAGCGGTTATACTTCCCGTGGTTCAGAAACAACACCAGCTTCTTGTCACTCTGCTTCTCTGTAATGCTGCTGCCATGGAGGTAATTGCCCTTTTCTATAATTCTCTGGATTAGTTTCAATTCTAAGCTAAGTTTGCTTGCTTGTGTCTATAATTTTGCAAGAATTCAATTAGTTGCTGGTAATTGGTATAGCTTATCAGTATTCCTATGAAAAACCTACTTGCTAATAGTACTTGTTTCATAAATCATCAATTCTATGTTTTAACAAAAAATGGATTAGGGAGGTTGAAATAACTTGGATTGAAATGCTCATGGCTCGTGATGATTGGATTGGCTTTCATTGCTTAAATTGCTCCGCTGTGTGACTGACTACATATATGCCTAATATTTATTATGGCTTGATATGTGTAGACTTGGTACTGATTGCTAAACCCTGCCTAACTTTTAAACGGCTGTTGGCTTTGAAACTTGCAATCTGCAGGCTCTTCCGATATACCTGGATAAGCTATTCAATCAGTTTGTTGCTATCATTCTCTCAGTGACTTTCGTCCTGTTTTTTGGGGAGGTATGTGATTTTGCTATTGGTAGCGACTTCAATTGTTTAGCTTCAACATTTGTGCCCATTGATTGATGAGTTCTTTTTTAATAAAATAAAATAAAAATTTGCCTCTTTGATGGTTTCAGGTTATTCCACAAGCAATTTGTAGTAGATATGGTCTTGCTGTAGGGGCCAACCTTGCATGGCTTGTGCGAATTTTGATGATAATCTGCTACCCGGTTGCCTATCCAATTGGAAAGGTATTCTCCTCCAGAGCTTATTCCTTTGCATTCTTTTGACAACCAATATAATATAATTGATAAGAGAACAAAGAGATGGAAATTAATAGCATATTGATTTGCAAAGATATTATGCAGATTATGATGTGTCTACAAGATATTAGACATGGTCTTGGTTAGTTGAGAAGAATGCTCTCGTGTGTTAGCAATAGCAAATGAGAAATATTACTGGCATGCCTTTTGGCTGAATCCCTTGTCAATCTCCTAACAGTTGTTGCTCTTCACTCATGAGAGCATAGAGCTCCATTTGTTCTCATTATATGATGGATTTTATTGTAATCGTGCCGACATGGGTTTCTTTTTCTGAGTAATTGCTTTCTTCCAGGTTTTGGACTATCTATTGGGGCACAATGAGGCTTTGTTTAGGCGTGCTCAATTAAAAGCTCTTGTCTCCATTCACAGCCAGGAGGTATTTTGTTACTGCTCTTTCAATTAACAGAAAAAGTCATGTCAAGATTGGTGAAGCAACCCAACTATATAGTCTGTTTTCTATGTTAGACTAATAAATGTTGAATCTGTTTGTTTTCAGGCGGGGAAAGGTGGTGAGCTTACACATGATGAGACGACAATTATCAGTGGAGCACTTGATTTGACTGAAAAGGTTAATGCTGCAGTTCTCCCACCACATTGAATTTCAACCTATTTATTAGTGTTTCATCACATGGCAATCCAATGTGGTTCTCAATTTATAATATTCAATCTGAAATTTCTTACTTATTTTGAGTTTAATACCCATTGATGATGGTGGAAATTAGAAACATGTAAAGGTTACTGGACGTACCTGGTAACTTCTAGCTATTTTCTTGACTTCTATCTGGGGATGCTAGGAAGCGTCAATGGCGTTAGACAGTGTGTTGGGAATTGTGGTTTATTAAATGATTATCAATTTACCACTTCATCTTAGTGCAAATTTGACCAAACACTTTCACTGATTTTGTGCTCCTTGAATAATGCAATCTAATGAATACTTGAGTAATAAGTATTCTTTGTATTTGGTTTAACTGTTAAATATCATGCTGTATACTGTTGACTTGAATAAGGCATATTTGATGCATCCTCTTTTCAGCTTGCTATACAAGTTGCCTCTTCTTTTCTGCTTTTTAATTTTTGTCTTTTAACAGACTGCTGAGGAGGCTATGACTCCTATCGAATCAACATTTTCTTTGGATGTTAATTCAAAATTGGACTGGTCAGTTTTCTTAATTTCATGCTCACATTATTCTTTTGTAGGTTTTAAGTAGGTGACTGAAAATTGTTTTGAAAATGGACATTCTTTTTTAAGATGAATTCAGTAGCCTCCTCTGTGAATAATTTTCCTTCTGAAGATATATTTCCTCACTGCACCGATTACCATAACATGTAAACAATATTCTAAAGATATTTCACGAAAGACTAGTAGGACTCAACATTGCTTGCATGTTGGGGTTAGAATACTTATGATGACAAGTGTGTGTTAGTAATAATCTTTTTTTGTAATGCTGGCAATCTGAAATCAGGGAGGCAATGGGAAAAATTCTTGCTCGTGGGCACAGCCGAGTTCCTGTCTATTCTGGAAATCCAAGGAATATTATTGGTCTTCTACTTGTGGGTTTTAAACTTTCCACATTCTGACTTTGTTCCCCACCCCCTCCTTATTTTATTCCATTTTTGGTTTCTTTCTTCCCACATTAATTCTTTTTATATTAGGTCAAAAGTCTCCTCACTGTACGGCCAGAAACAGAGACCCCCGTCAGTGCCGTATCCATCCGGAGAATTCCACGGTGTGCTTGTCTTTATAAATTTATTTTGTTCTTTTCTTTCTAACTAATGACAAAATATCTGTAGTTTGTGTAATGGTTTATTTATATGTACAGGGTTCCATCGGATATGCCTCTCTATGATATACTGAATGAGTTCCAAAAGGGCAGTAGTCATATGGCTGCCGTTGTTAAGGCTAAGGGAAAAGGCAAAGAAACCCCGCGAATAATTGATGAAGAGGAACATGAAGAAAACAAAAGTGTTAATGGGGATTCACAGTTGACTACTCCATTACTACAGAAGAAGGATGATAAGTCAGAAAGTGTTGTTGTTGATATTGACAAGCCTTCAAGGCCTCATACTGTTAATAAACTAGCTGGTTTGCATCGTAATGATAGCACAACAAATGGTCCCTCTTCAGAAAATATTGAAGATGGTGAAGTGATTGGTATTATCACTTTGGAAGATGTATTTGAAGAACTTCTGCAAGTAAAATTTTTCTTCTGAGAAATGCTGCTGCTTGTCCCTCCCTCCGGTGTTTCATCTTTTTAACCCTGTAAAACTGATTATAATTGTTACTTCGATGCAGGAAGAAATTGTGGATGAGACAGATGAATACGTTGATGTTCATAAGAGGTAATAGAGGACAAAGTACAAAATTTCAAAACTTAAAGTTGCAGAGATGGATGAAGCTGCTTCAAATCTGGATTTTGATGTTATGTAAATTTTATTTTGCAGAATACGTGTGGCCGCAGCAGCAGCTGCTTCCTCAGTGGCACGTGTCCGTCAACCCGAAGGTTGACTAACCAAAAGGGAGCAGTAAGTGATTAATTATTACTCATTTTTATGGTTTAGATATGTGTTTCTTGTTTTGCTAAATGAAGTCAATCTTTTGCTTTCCTCTTGAGCTGAGATAAAGATTCCTTTCAGGGGTTTGGGTTCTGAATTCCACTTTCTCTGCACGGTCTATTCTCATGTAATTGTAGATGATTTGCATTGCATTGAAGCGATTTATTTCTCTATCTGATGGCTCCTGTGGAGGGGTGTGTCCTTTATTTTATCACTAATATGGTTATGTGAGTAGTATTAAGTTGCATATTCTTCCTCTCAAACGAATTGTAATTCTAATAATTTACTTTATTTAGCTCCATAGGCTATGGGAAGAGTTACGGATATCTCAACCCAAGTTTCCGAATTTATAAGCCAGAAAATTTTATGGGTCGAGAATGAGTTTAACTTCTGTTGCTAGAAGGCTGTTTATGTAATTCTCAAGCGTCGATACTCATTATCTTTGTGGTCTTGTTAACCATCCAGGGAGGCCAAAGTAAGCCCGGGCAAACACCGAAGAAATCTGCAGAGGAGGATGGATTGAATTTGACGAGGTAACGAGGAACTTTGTGTTACTCCTTCGGGATAAGGAACCACTAGTATCGAGTGGTTGCTTTTTGTCTCAGCAATATGGTGTTAAAATAAAAAGAAAAAGCCCTGTAGAGTTTTTTATTTGATCTCTGTATTTTTATTATTTATTTTACAACTCTCCCTTTTGGAAGGGGAATAAGCTCATGTGTAAAATATTACTTTTTATCCCAGTGAAAGCTTATTGAACTGATGATGCATATTTATGGCTGCTGTTCAAGCCAAAAGGCCTTTTATCTAATGATTATAAGAACAGTTTTATGCGTCAAAACTTAGCGTTTTGGGCAACAGTTAACTGTCCAAGAAATAACCGATTTTCAAGACAGGTAAAAGAAACTCAGCCCATTGGGTACGTCTCTCGTTTAGCGCTGTAGATGAATTCTTGCAAGAGTGAGAGCAGTGCCTCCGTCTCTGTCAGATGGGATTCGATACAACATGATAATTTAAATCTAAATGGACAATTTAAACTTTGCCTCTGTTCATGATGTGTCTCGTGCTGGTTCCAATATATTTATTTGTCAGAAAAATGATACGCAACCAAAAAAGTTGCCAGAAGAGTTGCCTGATTTACATGGCATTTTGCGAGTGGTTAGAAGTTATATTACCATGTTTCTCTTCATAATTTTTTAGTAGAAAGTATTTGTCAACCAGAAACTTTTTGATAGAAAATCGTTGCCAATTTATGTGGCAATTTATAATAGAAACATGGTGTTTAATAACTAAAAATTTGTTACATGTATGCCAAGTTGCCAAGTGAGTAATAAGTATGTCGGACTCCTAACATAGTTCTTTTCTAATCTTTTCCTTGCCACATGTTTGTGGCGGTATATTTTGGATTGTGAGTTTTACAAAAAGAATAAAAAATAAAAAATAAAAGTCGGGCAGTGAATTCTCCATCAAGCAGTCCTCTTGGATTGGACAAACGTCGTTAAGTTTGGATTTGGTTTAGAAGGTAATGGAATCATGGAAGTTCATTCCTGACTATTCGTACCTCAGAACATGCAAATGTACTTATCGATCATAAAGTTGCGGAGACTCTCACTGTCAACAGAAACGCAACATAAAGTTAAAATTTGGTTAAAATTTACAGGGTTGTTAATAATTGTTTCCCCAAGTACGCTTAGCCTATATTTCTTCACTATTTCTGTAAATTATGACCTGCTCAAAAATTCGGTGTTTTTTCTGTAATTAGAATAGAATCAACGTAAGCACATATATATATATATGGTATTTTTATCAAGTAGTATCAAATGTTTTGGAACTTCCGATCCACACCGGAACAGTATAAGTTCACATGGGAGCAAACCAAATGTGCCGTGCTGGCTATTTTTTAAGTCTTGCCTACGCGTGTGTAATAGTAAACATAACAGAGCATGTTAGTACGAGTTGGTTCAAGCGCTTTTATATGAGTAAAGAGTTTTGAATTCTAAGTCTTGCAATATGAGATCCCTTATAGCGAAAAAGAACAAAGGTTATATAGCAAAAAAGGATGAAGATAACTTACCAAGCAAGAAGGGGGTATTAATTTCGTTATACGTATATGTTGCCAATTATTATCATGCATAACTTGCAGTAAGTAATCGAACGAGAGTGTAATAGAAGATTAAAATAGAAACCTGCCTACTGGCTACTGTACATGTTTATAAACAACTGAAGCCATTCCAGGTTTCTTCCACAGCTAAGCTGCCAGACCAAAAGAGAAGAAAAGAAGAAGAAAGCTAAGCAACTTTTGACATCATAAGATATTATAAAACCTTACTATGTTCCTTTGCAAATAACATTAAAAAAAAACTCGCTATGTTCCCATATCATATATGGTCTTCCCCTTAAATATGAGACACCAGTAAAATTCAATCCTCCCACCTTAGAAGAAACACTGTGCACCTCCATATGATATAAAATCTAGTTTTCTGCTCCCGGAAGTGCCTTGAACACCGTTGCATTAACTGATGAGGCTTTGGAAATCTCATTGACAGAGATTGTCTTGCCATGATATGATGATACAAAAGAGCCTAGAGAGGACACAGAGTAGACAGAGTAGTTTAAGTTCTTCGGAACCAACTATTAATTATCTTTTGGGGATTTTGTAGTAGCTAGCTAGCACTTGCTAGAACAAGAGACTTGTTATTGTTATATATATATATATATATATAGGAGGCTAAGGTCTGTGAAGAAATAGAATGGTTGAGAGCGAGCACGTAGCAGGTGACATGGGTGGCCCCTGAATGGGATCGAAGATGACAAAGCAGTCACTGTCACATTGTCTCCCTGCCACATCATCAAGAAAAGGACTAGCTACAACCATCCTATTACAAATGCACAACCCTGTCTCTATTACCCTATATATTATCTACCTCTCTACTGTACGTATAGTATATTCGCAAAACAAGCGCATTTCTTCCTGAATTTCAGGTTGCAGCTTGTACTTTGTAGGGATTATTGTAGATGGTTTCAATTATGATAAACAGCGAAAATATTATTTTATCATATAGATTAAAAAAAAAATTCACATATCCAGCTAGGATCTCACCCACAGTGATATAAAATTAGCAATGTTAGATTGTTTCAATTTGGCGCCACATATGTTGCAGGAATGTGGGCTGAAAATCATATGATATATTCCACTCAGCAGAACGTTGTGATTATTAACTTTATAGCAGATAATCTAACATAGCATGTACTAGTAAGAAAATGAAAATCAATTGTTGTATTTGCGAAATACATAACCATAACAATAATTGTAGCTATGTTTTTGAGGTTTCAAATTATAATTGTGAAAACCATTAGAAGGACATTAATTTGTATTTACTGTAATAGTACTCCAGTCTAACAAGTAACAGTTAGTTCAAGTAGAATAACTCTATTTTCAAACAGATGGGATGTTAGACAAGGACAAACAGGGAAGACACATTTATTAATATATATTCTTTCATCGCCTATTGTTTTGAGACAACACAAACAACAGATAGAAAAACAAAGTTGTCCTCTGGGAGCGAGGATTTTACTATATGGGGTTAATATTCAGCCCAAAATTTCACTCCACGGGCGTTACATACACAAGGTCATTAATGCTAATGTATAACGGTCATACCCACTGAGCTACGTACGATGACACACCTCAACATTGGTTGAAAATACTACAAAGTAATTAAGTGCTTCTGGCCAGCTAAGAGTGCTTATGCCAATTAATAAGCATAGAGATACACACCCTCATAATATATAGCTTCCCCCTTTGCTGCCTTACCATTCTCCTCCACTTGGAAAATCTCCTCCCCATGCTTCCCATCACGAGTCTCTCTAATTGCAGCTAAACATGTTGCTCCATTTCAGGCACAATTTATTGAAGGTGAATTCCGACCTGGCAGGAGTTCCTAATGTGCTAATTGGACCACGTGTAGGCATGCATGGCCTCATTTTAAGGCTCCACTTGTACTTGAATTTCACATCATTGTCACGTGCCCTCTATCCCCAAATTCAACTCAGACGTTTTTAGTTCAATCATGCCGGCCATTAGTGATTGTCGCTTCCCTGAAAGCGATTAGCAAGTACAAAAACACCAGCCTTATCTTAAATAGTGTCTAAAGCTCACATCATTATCCTATCAAACCAAGGGTCCTCTTTTATCACTTTTTTTTTTATCATCATCAAGTAGCAGTTCCAATAACAGACACAAGTGAGGCATTGTTTTTCACTCTAGCTTTTGGGATGACCACCAATAAAATAAACCAGAACTTCAACATCATCCTTCCCTCTTGGGCCACTTTTGAGGAGATTAATTCGTTCTACTTTCAAATGGGTCAAGCATGTGACTTACAAGCTACAATCTTGTCAAATAATGTCTCACTGTTTAGGAAAAAATGAAGATTGGCAAGGAAACATACCTAAATCTTATCTTTAAAGAATAAAGTATCAAGGATAAGATCTTTAATTTATCATATATAACTAAGCTTTTGTGGACCTGTGGAATTAGGCTACTGATATCCAGCTACAATGGGTCCTGGTTAAATGGCCACGGTGAAATTAGAGTCACTTATAGAGGCCTAGCTAGCTAGCTAAGCCAGTGAGGGTGACACACATGTAAGGCAGTGGTTGAAGGGTGAAGGGCCATCCAACTGGGGACATGCTATTTCAGATGTTGGAGTTTAGCTGTGTTTTAGTGTAAAATGAGAGAAAAGAAAGTTCCAGGCTGGTGGGGAAGGCCTAACTGTGGCTTCTATCTGTTTTTGCTGGGTCATTCAACATGCAATGATGGAAAAAAGTTAGTTGATCTCTGGTGTTCAGGATGTGACTAACTGAGACTACTCAGCACCGGTGTGGCAGCATTCCCTTTAGGGAAACATCTGTTGAGATTTGTTGTGCTTAATTATAGGAGTGCCGTTACTATTATTTAGGGATATCTCTTTGTAAATAAGAAACTGTAAATTAGAATATTAAATTGTAAAGTCAACAGCTAAATGATAGGTCCTAGATTAGGTAGCAATTCTTTATATATATATATATATATACATATTCAGTGATATTATATGAATGATAATATCGATTTTTCTCTCACAATTTGAACTACATCATGCAGATGTGTTTTTCTGTGTGTCAGGAAATTAAGATGGTGTGTGAGATATATGTTAAAAGAGGTGAAAAATTAAAGAGTGATACATAGTAGAAGATGAAAAATAGAAGATGACAAGTCATGCACAACTGAATATGGAACATGCATGTAGAATGTGACAGGTCACAACTGAATAATTTAGCATAAAGGAGAGTGAGTCAAGTTGCATTGGTTAACTTTACGGACAAAGCAGCAACATCTTTTAGACTAACTCCACAATAAAGGTAAACAATTCAGCTGCTCAAGATGATATTTATCATGTGCAGCTTGTAGTGTGATTAAGCAACTGAGATTTTCTAGTGCAGTGCTCTCTTTTTTTCCCCTTCAATCAAATTTACCTTACTATTTCTATCAATGTTATTTTAACACTTAAAAATGAATATCTTAGTAGATACTTATTTTATTATCATTGAATGTAATTGCTTCATTATTTTCATCAATCTATCACATTCAATAATGATGAGTGAGTGTTTCACTTAGACACTATTTTGAGATGTCAAAATAATATTTTTGTATTATGATATTACCTTGGAAATGTGGGGATTTGATTCTGCCTCCACAAGACCACAATAATAGGGCTGGGGGCCCAATTTGACAGCTTTGGCTGGGCTTCTATGCCCGGCCTGGTCTATGGAATATGGACCGATGGTGTCATTGAATATGGGAAAATTTTCTAATTATTTTCGTTGAATATACCGATTAGGCGACTACCGAGTACCTCTTCTCGATAATGTATATTAAAATACTAAGGCTACATTAGATATACCTAGTTCCTATGCAACATGTTATGTATTTTAACTTTTAATTAGCGTGAAGAAACGTGTGCTTGGAGCAAAAGAATTGGAAGAATGAATAAAGCCAAAGGGCAGGAAGACGAAGCTCGACTGATTTCCTCGTCTTACCTACCTAATATTTGCCCTGGCTAGCACGTATTCAACTTAAAGCTCAGATCTGATAGATATTATTGGATGTATGTTTATTAGCATTCTCTCTGGTTTTATGGTATTCTGAGATATGACCTTCCTTGTCAACATATAGAATATTGAATAATGTTGCAGGAAGTGACAATTTAATGCATGCATAGCTATGCTTCTTTATGGTTTTATATGTTGTTACTTCATTTGATTGCAGGTGGTCCAAATTCTGCTTTAATGGCCAAGCAACGCCGCTAGTGTCACAACACAACTGATGTTAGCGTTGTAATCAGACATCTTAATGACCAGGTACCTCTAACCTTTGGATGGCTTGGGAAATTAATAGGCTACTTACTCTAGTTGCGATGTTCTGGGGATGGTTCCAAAATCGTGATCTTATTATAATAATATTACCTGAAAATAAAATGATACCAAACAAAAAAAGGAAAAAATAAAAAATAAAAACAGTTGCCATGTGCTTTTTTATTTTTGTTAGTTTCTTACAAACGATAATAAGTATTGCATTCTGGAACAGCTAAATATAGAAGTAAAAAATTTCCAGTGACAGCAAAGAGAGTAAAGAATCTTCATCTACCTGGTGCAGATAAGATTTTCTTTCTTTTTTTTTTTTTTTTCCATTTCAAGAGGCAATAATAACAGGAACAAATAGTAAATACATTAACAACAATTAATGCAAATTAACTTTTTATCTGTATGTACACTACATACTGTAGGATAACAACAAAGATAGTAAACTATTTCTAAAATTTATGTATGTATTTTGTTTTCCATTTCATTTCATTGTGAAGAAATGGAATAGCAGAATAGACAACGAGCTGCGTGGGTTGTCCACGGCGGTATTGGCTCCATCAAACACGGTGTCTCTTCCTTAAATCCTCCTCAACCCATACAAAAACCTCTTCCCACAGATTTGTTTTCTCCTCCATTTCCATAGATAATTATTATCAGTTAAAACCAGAGACAAGACTTAAAATAAAAGGATCAAATAAATATATATATATTTTTAAAAAAATACATTAATAATAATAATAATAATAATATTTGTCTAACATGCGCCAGCAGGTTCCATTGGCGACCATTACCGCCGCCATCGCCACCATGTCTCCTCCTCCTCCTGCTCCTCCACCGTTGCCACCACCCTCCTCCTCCGCCGTAATTTCGAACCCTAAACCCAAATCCACGAGCAATTCGGGCGCGTGCAGCTGCAAGCATTCTCCATCCGCCACCCTGGACCTCCTCATCCTCATCCTGGTGCTGTGCTCGGGCGCGTTCCTCCTGTCGTCGTATTTCTCGTACATCTTCAACTCGGTGTCGCTGCTGGTGGCGCAATCGGCGCCTCACGTGGACGAGTTCCCGATCTTGTGGGCGGTAGGGTTCTTGGCGTTCCTCGGTGCGTCGGTGGGGGCGGTGGAGTTCTTCTGGTGCGGTGCTCGATCGAGGAAGTGCGAGGCGCCGGGTTGCAAGGGGCTGAAGAAGGCGATGGAGTTCGATTTGCAGGTGCAGACGGAGGAGAACCTCAGGTTGGGGGGTTGTTGTCGGAGGAGATTGACAGGCTGCCGTGGAAGGGAGGGAAGGAAGGGAACCCTGACTACGACTGCCTCACCTCCGAGCTCAGGAAGATGGCTCCCGCCAATGGCCGCGCCGTCTTGCTCTTCCGTGCCCGCTGCGGCTGCCCCATTGCCAAGCTCGAAGGTTGGGGCCCTAAGAAAGGAAAGCGCCAGAAGAAGTAAGTCACTAGTGTTTTTCTCTCCTCATCAATTTCGAATTCGGTTCTCGAGTGCGTGTCATGAATTCCTTGTGTGTGTGTGTGTATTTTTTTTTGGTGTAGCTCTTTCTGTTATTTGATTGCTGCATGTTCGTTTTTGTGGATAGGGAAGAGCTGTTTTGATGAATGGTTATGATTGGATTCTGGTTTTAGGACATTGGTTAGGACTTGGTTAATTTGCCATGAATCCTATTGAGGAGGAGAGGAGTTCTTTTCTTGAAAGATGAAACCTAACAAACAATGTGTTTCTTTTGAATGGTGTCCCTGGAGAAATGTTGCATTGCATTGGCTGCTGCATGTGGTGTGTTTCTGAGTTCTGATTGCATCAAGCACTGCGGACGATTTTGTTTGTAGTTGATTTGTTTGGTATGGATTCATTAACACACTTTGGCATTGTGTTGGAGTTCCTTTTTCCTTGCTAAAGGTTTCCTTGGTCCTTCTATTTGGTTAGCCTGGCATGGCACTGATATGTAGGCTGTTACTGTGTTACTGGGTTTAAGGTTTATCTTCCCTTGGGTTAGATAGCAGCTCCATATATTCCTCTACTTGTCGACTATGCTGGGCTTGGTCATTAGTTCACAACCACTTTTGAGTATATACTTCTTTCCATAGACTTTCATTGTCCTAAATTGTCTTAAAATAATTGCCTTCTCTCTATTTTATTTCTATGGGCCCTGGGAAAGAGAGCTGTCAGTAAGAATATACAGCCTTTATCTGCAAGATTACCTGTGGTTCTCTTTGATAGCTAGGAAAATTAGGCTTTTATACAAGGTTTGGCCAGTATGAACTTTCTCTCAGTCATGACTCATGAGTAAAAAATGTAATTTTCCATTATCTAATATTTCAACATTGATTTGTTCCATGAGGACACTATATCATGCTTTCTTTGCCCTGCCAGTCTTTTTTCCCTATGCTATAGTCTGAGCTTCAATTTTATGCCCTTCCTTTGAATTTAGGATGTCGCTAAGTCTGACAGTCATCGTAATTTGTGGATCTCATGTTCTGAAAGTTTTAGTAACTTCTAAGCAGCAGGTAATAAATTGATAATCTAGTTTTGATGAAGTTGAATGTAATCTAGCTTTAGTAACTTCTTGTAGGATTCTTCAGTAGCATACATTATCAGTATAATTAGGGATGAATGAATGCTCTCTGTATCAGATAGCTATCAGTGCCAGCAACTTTATGACTTATTTGCATATTTGACTTAATCAGTTAATCAATTTCTTATCGAGTTTGATGGTGATGCACCTTAATGCTGAATGATATGAGGAGTCTTTGGATTAAAGAAAACCTAGAACTCTAGTAAAGACCTGTGTCTGTGAGATTTCTCATTTGACTTTTGAAATGAGCGATGTAGTTGCCGGCTGGGGTGTACCAAAAGTGTATGACGACAGTTATTAGATACTACTGAGGCTTTTTGAAATATAGGGTGGGCTTAGACTAGAATGAAGTACATTTGGGTCTAAGAGGAAGGGGTGTAATCTTTATCCTCGGTCCAAACAATTGTTGTAATATGGCATTTGAATCTTTGGTACATGTATGTAAAAAACACAATTAGCTACCTACATATGAATGTTTGTTGGTCTGCATTTGCAATTTCATTGAGCTAGAATATCCTATTTAGCAACAGAGATATCCTCTACTTGATTAACAACGTTCACAAGTTTCTTATAAAATTGTGGCCTATTGCATGAGGCTTTTACTTGGTGGGGTTTGGAGAGAATAGATGTACGCAGTTTTATCCTTCAAATGCAGAGAGTGTTTTAGGATTTGAACATGTGATTTCCAGATCACAAATTTCTTATCAATGGCATAATTTGAAAGCTATGGTTCATATGTAAATTCTTGGCTGCAAAAAATTGCAGTAAAAACTTGGAATATATTCTTAGGCTTGAACATAAGCCATAAAAAATGGAGAACATTATTAGGATACTTATAATTGTTTAACAAAAAGTATCAATGATAAAGTTTGATTAGTAATTTCTCTTTTCCCCAAGTGGAAAATACACAGTAGAAATGAGAGAAGAGCTATTAAAAGTCTATTTATTTATTTTAAAATTATAATTGCCAATGTCTCTAGGTTTACTAATTGGAATGTCAGGTAAGGAACTGTTTTGGTTGAAAAATACATTAATTAATCTGTAATTAATTATTATACTAGCATTCTTTTGGTTGAGCACTTTACACTTGGGCCTTCCCTGTCTAGCTTCGGTGAATGGTCAAAGAAAGGCCATTTTCTGCAGTGTGGGACGAAGTAATAATGATGCAATTTTGAACCCTACCAGCCTCTTCAAATTTTGGGCGGGATATTCCCACTATGTTGATTTTTATTTTTTTCTTTCCTGATGAAAATATTGCTGGGTGCACGGGCGATGATGGCTTCGGGAGTGACTAATGAGCGTAGCTCTTTAACCAGAGGTGCGAGTCTCTTGTGTTTCTCTTTGTTCAACAACTTATAACGTCAAAATAGTGTGTGCTTTATGAATCAATGAAGCATATCATTGTCTCAACACTTTGTGATCTTCTTACCTGCATTATCTATCTTTTCAAGTGCATTTTGCTGTGAACTTTGCTGGTAAATCTCTGGTATTGTCATTCGATCTTCTAGGTTCTCTCATAACTTCCCTGTTTCAATTTCCGTTAACCCACAAACTCTGGCTATGGTCATGATGACTTGTTTCAGAAGCAAATTAGCTATCCATGAATCCATCTACTAGTTGTTCAAATTTGTTGCAGTCATGCTGTGTGACTTGAATGAATTTACTGATGGTAGTTGTGAAACTCTTATTTTGATGCTTCAGTAACACAACTTGATTTTGATTATATGAGCAGATCCCTACAGAATGCGAGTGTCAATGGAAGAGGAGATCATCGCTGATTTACTGTGGTGGAACCACCACCGGCATCTCATTTATACCATTACCATCTCAATGTTCACTGTTTACTGGGAGACTTTGATCATAAACATTTTTTTAAGGAAAAAGTTATAATCTGGTATCACCAATCCTTCCTTATGTCTGAGCTATCTGGTCTAGGGATCTATCAACTTTGGAAGGATCATACTCCTCCATTTCTTATTAATGCTCGCTCTAGAAATTATGTAATTTTAATATATTGAAAAATTAATGTATCTGACAATAACTTTTTAATGTATCAAAATTACACAATTTCCTGAGAGCGACTTTTAATAAGGAATGTAGGTAGTACAAAATTAATTGCAATAAATATTGGATTCATCGTTGACCCATTTCACTGGCTTTAATTGTCCAAAAGTTGCTGATCCTAAACTTGTTCCACCTGGTTTGCTTCATTATGGACAGGAACCTCTGTTGTCGTTTAGACTTCAGAGACTTTCAATGGAAAATGGAATAGTAGTTCAACGTATGAATAGAAAATTGTTTGGGCCTCCAGCCTCCGCTGTCTGAACAATGTCGTTTTACTAATGTTTCATTACAGTCGTTTATTTGGCTGCGGTGACTCTGGGGTCCTATGTGCGGCAGCCCATTGGTTGCGTATGTGGACCTTCTGCTGATATCCCTCTGAATGTTGGTGCCCTGAATGTTTACTCCAATTTTGCTTTTAAAAAAGTAATTTATTGACTTTGACTATACAAAAGAAGGGAAAATATGACATTCTGGAACATGGGAAGTTTCTTTAGCATAATTTGTTTTTGTGGTATTCATAATAGTTAGTATCGATATTTAGATCAACGCTTAATTTAATTGAAAATTATCTGTGTTGTTAACCAGAAAAATAAACTATGTCTAATATAAAGAAATTTTAAGATAACTATACGAGTATTAATCTTATATAGAAGATGAAGAAAACTGGGAAGTATTAACAGTGATGTGTACCATGTATCAAAAAAATAAATAAATAAACGGTGATGTATAACGCACCTGGCGGATAGAGTTTTACGTCAGCAAATAGAGATTTGTCGCATCCGAACTGAATATCAAAATTAAATGTCCAAAGTTATTAGTGCACTCGAAAAAAGTATTTGGAGTTTAAATTTGGTTAGAAGGGATGTCATGATATTTTACATTGTTATTTAGTGAAATCTTTCCATTTATATGACATTTTAAGTAATGAGTGAAAACTAATTTTATTTATTCATGCGATAATACGTGATTAAATGATATTATGAAAAACTTTTTATACTATTATTGGTACATTAAATTTAATAGTTTTCTACTTTTCTTGATGCATAATATATCATGCAAAACAAAAAATCTTATACTCCAATAATAATCTAAAAAATAAATGGCTAATAAACTCAAGGACTTATTTCGTCTTCCACTTATATCGATATTCAATCTATTTTTATGAAGTCCAAAAACATTATCAACTAATAATCATCAAAAGAAAAATATTCTAATTAACTTAGTAAATATTTGTCATATCGTGGTCAATTGTCCCTCAAAATTCGTCAATATCAAAACAAAGTCATTTGCATGCATGCAGAATCTGAATGGCTTAAGCATGAAATAAAGTCAAATCCAAATGTGTGCAAAATCTTCACCTTAATAGAACTTACCACTATTATTAGAGAATAAAATAGCTGGATATAATCTTAATTGTTTAAATATGTCTTTCAATATCTGCTAAACCAGGCAAAGTTTGAAGTTTCGTATCACTTGCCTCACGGCGCACTCTTTATCCTATGAGCTCCCGGCTTTCCTTTTACGTGAACTCCCAACAAACATCTGACGAGTAAATTGAAGCCTTTAATTTGTACATTGCATTTGCATAATAATGGCATTGTTCTTGCGTTGAAACTTCCTTTATTCATACGATAGTGTACTTTTCTCCAGTTTTACGCCTTCCTTTTTTTATCGCTTTTGGCCTTTGGCATTTACTCTCCCTCTTGCTCTCGTATAACGAATATTCAATGCATTTCTTTGATTATAAGTTTCTAAAATGGAGGCAGAGTCTAAGTTGGATGGCAAAAGGAATCAAACACCGGAGGGGTCTTCATCTCAAACGGCGGATATACATACGTACTAATATATATAAGCATTTCTTTTATTAGTTTAGTTAATTACTTTCGAGTATAATATTATTTATGTGTACAAATTTTTCTTCAATTTTATGCCACTCTTCAGTGAGATCTTGAAGAATTTAAGTTTCTTTTATACGTATACCATGCATCACACGTGTGTAGCAAATAATTATTATTCTGTTGTTTGAAGATAGAAATCTTAATACAGATTTGATGTATAGAAAATGTAGTACGACAGGATGGTGTAATTGAGGATTGCAAAGCACATCGTAATTGTCACCAAGTCCAAAGAAAATTAATTAATAAACCTCTCGTATCAGCCAAATACACACAATCAAATGAAATGAAATCACCCTTCTGAAAAGGATTGAAAAAAAAGGCGTTTTCCCACATGCACATTTTCCTTTAGCCATCCCACATTAATTGGTGGCTTAATTAATTAATTCCTAAATAAAAAACCCACCAGCCAACACCCTAGTAGCTAGCACTGTACACCTTTCCAACCACCACAGAACTAATCACACATTAAATTAAATTAACACATGGTGTTTATCACGACTCTACCTTCCCATGTCATCAACGGAAGAAGAAAAGACTTTCCCCACATGAACAAAGCTCTTGGGGTTGCTATGTACACTTTTCTCTTGGGACTCAACATCGTCATTTGACTCTTGATCCTCCTCAAAACCCAACGAAAAATACTGCACCTTCTCACCATAAATCTTGACCAAAGCCAAGTAGAAAGAAACGGCGAAGATTGTGACCAAAATAATGAACCAGCTGAATTGAATGTTCACAAGGGAATTGGCACGGTGAAGAGCCTCGTTGGTGGAGCATCTCACAACCTGGTGGCCCTCCTCATCGTTTATGAAGCAGCCTTTGGGTATAAGCCCTGGCGTCCAAAGCATGTACCCCATCACTATAAGCCACAAACCTTGGAAGAAGATGCTTAGTGAGCGCACGAAGCTCACCAAGAAGCTCTTTGGGAGGCCCACTCCCATGAGTGTTGTGGAGAGTGAAACAAGGATCACGAGCTGTAGCAGAAGGTGGTATTGTCCTTCTGGTCCCATGTGATCCGCAGAATGGAGGTGGAAGAGAAGGAGTTGCTGAGCAAAGGCTATGGCTACCAGAAGCTGTGTTAAGCCATGCTGAGCTTGTCGTTGTATTGTGTTGACTCGGTCAAGGACGATGGAGAATGCTGCGTAGACGAAGAAGGTCATGGAGATGGAGGAGTGCTCGAAGTTGTGGAGGTGGTTTGAGGGGATTGTTCCATCTGGGTCCAAAGGTTGGTGGCGATCGGGGCCTATGAAGAGTTCCATGGCTACGGAGGCTGCGGAGCCAGCCATGATGAGGACAAGCTCAAGGTATTTGAACTTGGAAGAAGGGAACCATGGTAGAGAGGTGTAGGACTTGGGATTGAGAGCGTGGAGCTTGATGTGGTTGAAGAGCTGCCACAAACCAATGAGCAAGAACCCAAAACCTGGAGCCACGTGTCCCACCAGAGTTCCCATATATATGGTTGTGTCGGACGTGATATGATGAGAGTGGAGGAGGTGCTGGTGCTGCTGATGGCGTTGTGTTGTGGTGTGTTTTTTGGAAGAGGAATTGGGAGGGAAAATGTGATCGACCGTGTTGGTGTGGTGATGAGGCAGAAAGAGGAAGGGGGGTTTTTAAGAGGGAAAAGTTGACGGGTATACAGTGTCTAGAGAGTTCTGTTGGGGGGGTTTGAAGTCCAACTTTGTCATGGCTTGAGGAACAAGGCTTATTGTTTTTGAGTTTGACCGAATGACCCTTGACGAATGAGATGAGGTAGCGCTGCCTTTCTAGAATTAGATTAGCATATTATACCACGAACTTCTTGTGCTGATGCAGATGCTGATGCTGATGCTTGTCCTTTTAATTACTAGTAAACTAATATGATATCACGTAAACAACTCATTAAAGAAAGAGCTTTCATGGCGATTTATTGATCATCCTAAGTTTTTTAATAGGCCAAAAGCCTAAAGGCTGCTTTCTCCCTTTCCAACTATTTTTGACCATTATAACTCTCTTTGTATATAATTAATAATTTAAACGAATGAGATCATTTCACATAAGCAGAACAGCTGATTTGAAATGACATGTGAATGTTAAGTTTGTATATATTTTTTGAGCTCGAAATCTCATGGGGCCATATATATATTTTCTGTTTGTGTAGCCTTGTTTTTTATTTAGCATATCTCTTACAATATCTTTTTACGTTTCAATTTTTGGTAGATTTTACCTTTCAATTTAAAAGTCAATTCACAAATTTAGGGATATACGCAACGATTGAATTTCTGGACCTTATCTCTCGAAACTAGAATATTTTGACGTTTGAGCCACTGTCACTATGTCCAAGATAGTCATTTGCTGGAAACATATACACTTCTCAATTTAACAGTGTACTGACGAACTATCAATTTAACTTTTGATAGTTCGAATGAGATCAAATGTTGGAACATTACAGATGAAAGCAGAAGAAATACACTTTGTGCGGGTTCTTCTCTTTACTAGGGTATTCTACCATTTTAAATTGGTGAGCTCCTCCAATCTTCAGTTATCACTAGATTGTGACCCACATAGTTACGCGAACAATTAAATTGAGTGGATATGTAATTTTATATATATATATATATATATATATATATGTGTGTGTGTGTGTGTGAGAGAGAGAGAGAGAGAGAGAGAGAGAGAGAAGTAAATAATAAAATAAATTATTTATAAATTGTACATAAATTATTGATCAACTTATGATATAGCATCTAATATATATTTCTAAACATTTGCTTATACACAACATGGCTAGTTTCATTAGTGTTTACGAATTATCACCATCACATATAAAAATCTTCATTTGGTTAATCTAGAAATTGTGACATACATGACCACAACTAAAAATAGGCCTCTCCAAAATCAAATCAACATTTTCTATAGAATTATGTATCAATATATATATATATATATAAAATAAGTTTTCAATAAAAAATAATAAAATAAATTATATAATCAAAATTCATCCATAAAAATTGATGAAAAAATATTTTTAAAATGGATTTTATGAGTGACAAGTGTTTATGACAAATTGATTGAAAAAAATTCATCATCTCATCCCTTTTATGTCCTCTCTTCTTCTTGAATAAAAAAATTATTAAGAATTTATATTAAATAAATTAAACACCCATAATAATTATATTCATTCAAGTGATGAATATCGTAATGGTTTTTATAAATAATAATAAAAAATCATCCTTATCCCTACTTCTTCCTTTTTTTCTTGAATAAGGAAACGTGATTTCAAATTCATATTAAATAAAATAAAAATTTAAAATATAGAAAAATATGAATTTATGAGTATAATAAACTTTAATGAGAGATACTTCAATGATTTTATTGAGAATTTATCAAAAAAATTTCCATCACCTCATTCTACATAGTATGATGGTAAATATCATATACTTAGCTTTATAAAAAGTAAACAAAATACCCAAATTATTTCCTCAAATTTTAAAAATTTCAAATTGACCCTCATATTTAAAAAAATGGGATAAATTAATCCGTCCATATAGTTGTATACAATATATATATATTTTTAATCTTATAGACTTGTAGGGAGGAACCAAATTGTCCCATTTTTTGAAATATGAGGGGTCAATTTAATATTTTCAAAATTCAAATGACTAATTTATCCCCTAATATACTTTTAACAGATCAATTTAGACATTTATTCTAAAAATTATATACTTACAAATTATTTCATAAAAACTAAACATTCATCTCCCAATAGAAGAAAAATTTTGACATTTTCCTCTCACACATTTTTTTTATAAATTTAATTACATTTCATGTAAAGTTTTAAATACCACAAAAAGAAAAAAAATTGCAAAATAATCTTGTACAATATTTGATACAATACCTTTATTTATAACAATTATATTTCAATTAATTATATTTTTTATTTTTATTTTTATGTTTGATGTAAATAATTAACCTCTTGTAAGGTAAAAATAATTCAAATATTCAACAATATAAACATAAAAAATCTCCATAATTCACTTGAGTGAGATATTATTATTGAAAAGGTTTTAGCAAAAATTTATTAAAGAAGAAAAGAAACTATCACCTCTCATTCTTTCTTCTCTCTCCATTTCTCTTATTGGATAAAGAAAAATAATTAAAAATTTATATTAAATAAAATAAAAAATTCAAAGTAAAATATATTAATTACTTGTACAAATCAAATGGTGACATGTGTCAAACACAATAATATATAAGAGAGTGAAATTTTTGGAGAAAAATTCAATGCTAAATAAGTGACACATCATGATCTAAGAATGGAACTATCCAACTTTTATATATTAATAGATTTTTAATATCAAGACAACCCCATTGCGGAATATCACCATAACGCGGAATCGAAAGAGCAGGAACATGTACCAGCTAAATAGAGTTCAAAATATGACGTCAAGACTATAGCTTTCTTCTTTTTTTTTCGGTAACAAGATTATAGCCTTCTTTACAAAGTGTCAAAACCTTTAATAAGATAAAATTAAATTAAATTTTTATATTTAAAATGAATAAGTAAATTAAAGAATTAAATTCAATTTCTTGATTTAGAATAGGTCCAAAAATAAATCAATTTAATTATTTTTATTATTTTATCCCTTATTAATATGTTAGGAATAAACCATTATATTTAAGTAAGATTATTTTAGTATTTTTATTTGTTAAAATTTAATTTCCATATCAAATCACACTCATTGGGATCTGGTTTCAATTCCTTAATTTTATTAGATTTTAATTTTCATGAGAATTCAATTCCTTTATTTAAGTTGCTTTCAAAGCATAAAATTCAATTTAATTCCTTGATACAATTAAATTTTAGGATTTCTAAACGCCCTGTTAATATTTGGAGCATGAAACAGACTTGCAATTTTCTGACACTGAACAAGTAAATAGCAAAATGATTCGGAAATAAATTTTCGCAGCCCAGTTGATGGGAATGCTATGCTAGGACCAGTAAGATCCAAAATAGCCTGGCTCCAAAAGAAAAATTACCATTACAAAATACCCAGCTTTTTTCCCTCTATGTTCCCAGTCTCACATAGATTTACTTTCTGCACCCACATTGTTATCCTAAATCTTGCACTAACTTCCCCACCCCATCCCCTCTTCTCAACTTAATTCTGTATACTAGCTCACTCCTTTTCACGAAAAAAGAGAGAAAAAAAATAAATAAAATAAAAAACAGAAGATGATCTTGCATCAGCATATCGACGTCAAATACAGGCACTACATATTTGTCTACGACTACTACATGTAGCAGCAGGATCAATTAAATTAAACACAGCCAACAAGTGCAATATCCACAACAAATCAAACACATTTCAGCAATTCTAGGTAACAATCCAGGAACAACAATCAAGGAAAACAACCGCATTGAATAAGTTGAATATATACATATATATATACACCCCTTAATTTATCAGCAGCGCCACCACCAAAGCTGATAAAGATTTTTCATTTCTATCCTTGGTGGCTCCAGTGTTTATTTCATCTTTAGTCATACACTTAATCAGGGATAGGCATTGACATAGAAAACAGAAATACTAGAAAGAAACCCAGAAACATCATGAAAAAACAGGTAATCTGCCTTCACGGCGACGCTAGTTAGTTTAACATTGTAGTACATGTCTTGTTTTCAGTTCACTTGTTTTGAGTTAGAAAGTTTCAGCACAACACTCACTCCTTCCTTCTCAACACCAACCAAGTGAGTGTGAAATTGCATCACACATTAATATCATTCCCAACCGAACTTTACATTGTTGTTACAGTTGATAGGAAAAGCATAACAGGATATTAAAACCCAAAAAAAAAGTCACATTCAGTTCCTATTTACAGCAAAAAAGCATAGGATAAGTTAAAACCCTAAATTTTGAGAGGAGGAGAATTATATTTTCATATATATAAATGTATATAGTTATCGGGAATTGGAAATTTTGAGAAAACTTTGATGCAAAATGAGACGGCGTTTGAGTTGCTGTAACTCACCGCTGACGATTTCCAAAGATGCAATGATGCTATTGAGAAGAACCACCGTGAGATCGGCGTACGCGACGGAGGAGAGGACGGAACTGACGGCGTCCAAGCCTTTGACGGCTCTGGAGGCGCAAGCGTCGATGTCGGACAAGGAGCGCTGGAGGCTGGCCTTCATGAAGTGTGGCTCAGAGATGAGGGACTTCCATGACTTGCACACGCACCTCAGCTGCAGCACGCACTTCGCTGGCACCCTCCACAGGATCTCTAGGATCAATTCCCTTGGCAGGGCCCTGATCAGCGCGTCCCCCTCACGCGCCGCCGCTGCCGCTGCTTGCTGGGGCTCCGCCTCTGCTTTTCCCGTCAAGCGCCGTCTATTGTGCTTCCGGGTACGCCCCATGCTCTGCTCTCTCGCTTGCTCGCTCGCTCGCGTCCGGTGGTAGGGTTCGGAGTTTTCCTCCGTTTCGTTTGTTTGCTGTTTTGTCGCACTGATTTCGGGACAGGTTGTAGCGGAGTTTGCCCCGTTTCGTTTTGGGCCTCCAAGCCCGTAATTTTGCTGTTGCTGTCTCAATTCTGGCCCACTAAGAATGACGGGTACTCTACACTCTTAACAAAATTTAATATTTCCCCAGACCAAAAAACCAAAAAAATATATATATTTTCCTTCTTGTATTATTAAAAAAGGAAAGTAAAAATTCCAAATCCATGACTTACCAGAGTTTTGGGATTTATCAATTTTCAGCATATTTGAATTTGATAGAGAACAATTGTAAGTGGCGTTGCTCGATCTCTGATACAGCTACATCAACAGTTGGACATAGGAATATAGTAGTTTGTCTCAAACATCGAAGACAAGACTGTCCACTCGCTAAACGTGCTTGACGGCAATGTCAAGTGAAATTTGTTGCTACTGGCTGATCTGAAATATCTGCTTAAATGCAAAATTCTCCATTCTCAATTTTCCAACAATAGTATTTCTAGAAAACGAAACTTAGCTATACACAACTTCAAATCATGAAAATACTACTGCACAAACCATACTAGGAGGCACAAAAGTGCGAGAATAATGATACAGAGAAATACTTTAAAAGGAAAAAAAAGAGAGAGTTCACATTTCACTGTCAATTATGAGCTGTGCTGCAGCACTCATGGTACCCACCCCACCAGCAGAGAGTAAGGCCAGAGCAAGTTCTTCCTCATTCAATAGCCTCAACCCATTGCTCAGTCTCTTCAACACATCTACATCCACTTCTAGCACCCAATTTGGAGTGCAACCTATCATCAGGCTCACAAAACCAGACACATAGGCTCGCCAAGTAGCTGAATTACAGCCAAGTGATATCTTACCATCAAGTGCACTTGCCAGAAACTCCATGTGGATACCCAAAATGCTTGGACGTCGCTTTGAAGCGGATGAAGAGGAGTCAACTCCCCAACCAAAAGCCCCACACAGAACTGCAAAATAAGCAAGCGCATATCCACCAAGCATTGCAACCATTCCATCTGACTTCTCATCCTTGTCTGATCTGTGAACAGATATGAACCATGAAGGCAGAGTTTCTTTTATCAACAATTGAACCAGCATCAACCCTCCTGATAGCCATACCAAAGAAGCTCCAAGCGAAGCTGCAAGCTTCACCCGAGTCATCGATGTGGCAAGTGAAGCATGTCCATATTTTGTGCCATCTTTGGTTGCCTTCAACTTTTCCAATTGCTCCCTTGGAAGCCCACCGCATACAATTTCTCTCACCGAGTGCATCAAGATGGAAATAATTTCTTCTGTCAAGAAGACAACATCTCTGATTGAGCGGTAGACACGTAGATAGATAATTCCCGGAGCAACAGGGCAAATCCCTCCACATAAATGGGATTTATATCCATGCCCAAGGAGGGCTCCAACACCACCGTTGCATGATATGGGACAACTATTCATGCCAAGGGTAGCTGTGAAGCAACTCTTAAGGAGTTGAACTAGTGCATCACTGTTATGAAGGAAAACAGTTCTAGATGCTGAGAAGATGAGGAAGTCACTCCAACGTTTTACCTTTTGGGTCCACAAGGAAGCCACAATTGGCATGCAAGGCCATGGACATCCTGCAGAAAGTGATTCCAATGCTGGGCCTGCCAAATTAAGAAAACGCTCTGAAGCACTGTCAAGTTTGTAGGTAATGGTAAGGCTCACGAAGGCGGCCAAGGGCAATGGAAGCGTTGCAGGAGAGCTGCCTCCTGTGGACATGAAGGAAGAAGCCGTTTCTTAAAAACCAATTGAATATTTTTGTAGTCAGCTCAAGAAAGACAAAAGGTGAATATTGTTGACACATATTGCAGTTAAAAATGTATCCATCTCCTGAAAATGCATTAGTTGGGATTTTGAAAAGGCTTTTAGAAGATACTAGGGTCAGGTCAGAACAAGAGAGAACCTGAAGCTAGACTTGGCACATCAACACCAGTTGCAGCTACAATTTTCTTGATCTGTTCCTCAACATTCAGTAGATTTGCAGCAGGACTTGGCCAATCCGTTCCATTCATAAATGCAGATTTCCAGACACCCCGAGTTACTTCAGCAGAGAAGTAACTTGCTATTGTTGCCAGAGATGCAGGAAGAAAATCAGCTAAATCTTTAAGCCCTGATATCAAGAAAAGCATTCTGCAATTATTACACTGTTGCATGCATCAAGGAATATCTAAGTGAAGATAGCTTAGTCTGAATTTAGAGGCCGAATATATTGTGGAAAGTTTTGACAACTTAAGCTAGTGCATTAGGCAAATCTTCATGGTTTGCCAACAGAATTTATGCCGTAATATAGAAGGCATCTTCCACAAGTTATTTGTGGTGTTCCCTTGGATCTATTTGATCTGAACACATACCTGTTGCCAACTCACGTGGAGATAGTCTTCCATGAGCACAGGCTGTGAGAGCAGCATCAACTACAAAGGGAACGGCTTCCAGAATATCCCATGCAGGCAATTTTGGCCTTAAAGTGGTATCTTCATTCCCAGGTCCAGAAGAGCTACTGCTTCCAGATGTAACAGAAGTCTGGCTTCCTCTATTAACCTTTCTGGTCATCATGTTAAGAAGCCCCTCAACAATCTGATGAAAATGGGTTCCGTGAACAATACCAGAGAGTGTTGAAGCTATACATGCTTGATGTTGCCGATACCAGGATTTTAATTTAGGAAAGGAATCAACAAATACAGAATCTGGTGATGATAAATTTGCAATTGTGGACAGCCTCACCCTGTTTCGATCTTTGTAGACATTACCAGCTGACATTAAGTGGGAGTTTCGCACTAATAAAAGGTATTCAGGAGTTAATTGGGAACCAACAGTTGGTACATCTCCAATTCCATGATCAACAGGAGAATGATTAAACCTCCAAAGCCTCAAAAGAAGAATGAAAGCATTTGAAAACACAGCATGGGCGGATATTTCTTCCCCTGTTAGTTTCCAGGAGACACTAGGAACACAAGACCCAAATACTTCACAGATTGGCATCAAAGAACATGCCAGCTGCGGGACCTGGTTGGGATTTGGCATGAAAAAGGAAATGATGCATTAAAGAATATATTACATAATGGGAGATCACAGCTGTGATCAGTCTACCTAATGTATGCAGAACAATCTAACTTTAGAAATTTAATTAGGTATTCTTCTACAACCTGAAGTCAAGACAAGGCTTGACTTGATGTTTCATAAAACCTAGAGTTATGGAAGAAAAAGTTTTAGTCCAGGCAGGATTGTAGACATGTATCTCAGACAGCACAATCACAATATAACCTCATAAAACTTTTCATTCAGGAATTCAGATTTAACTTACCAAGCCATGGAGCGAAAATATTTGAACACAATCAACAGATGATATCCCAACGATGACTACATTTATCAGTGGAGCATAACTAATCAAATGGCTGTATCCTTCAGTGTTCTCAGCAGGCATTGATGGAGATAATAACCTAATAATGAAATGAACAGTGTTCTCCTGCATGAAATAGAGGCCTAATAGCAATTAGAACCGGAAGCTGATTAAATAGGATTACAAAAAATATTTAAGTGTTAATAGAAAATGCTTTATATGCCGTGCCAAAAAAATAGAAGAAAATGCTTTATATTACTGCCAAGTGATTAGTGTCTGACTTCACTACCTGTACATTCCATCCCCGAATTAGTGATGCCCCACAAAGAATGGAAGCAGCTGATATCTTTTCATCTTCTGATCCTCTTGTTGCAACTTCGAATATTTTCTCCAATTCTGCTAAGCTTCCATCAAATCCAGTAGCGTAATTTCAGTTGCTTTACCTTTTGGTAAATTTACAAAAAAGAGCATCTGATATACCTGGCTTCAGGAAAGAAAAAGAACAACTGAAGACCAGGCCATAGAATTTTTTTTGAAAAAAGAAGGAAAAAAAAAAGCTAAACACTAATGAACAATCTGAGACAGTTATTTTTGGATGAAAAGTTCACGAATATAGTTTTAGTTTATGTAGAGATTTATGTTGTATTTATAGATTATCTCATGCTTCAGAATGTCAATTCATCCTGATAACGCTAAACATGAGGTTCAAGTACAGGAATAGTTGCAAGAAGCTTCCAAAATATAGTTTGATACATAAAGGTCATAACAGTGAGCACAAGCCTACACAAACAGGAGTAAAATAAATACTCTTTAAGTCTAAACGCAATAACGTCATCAGCTAGAGTTGAACATTGCAAGCATTACTGTGACGTACACCTGAATAATTATATGAACCAGAAAGAAACGATTACCTCGAAGCAGGGCTTGAAACCAGAGCATTAACCATCACTGAAGTAAGCGGTGCTCCCTCCATAAACGATGACCAGCCAGGTACTTTTGCTGGCATGGACTGAGGCAATTGAATGATTCGTCCATTCACATAACCTGGCCATAAATATGCAGACGTGTCGAGCAGATCACGAGCAATACAAGCCTCCACAATCAGATGATGCATATTTCCAGCTGAAAAAGGAGACATAAGCAAGTAGTTTCTGTAAGATCCATACACAATTCCTGATTGGCACTGGTAGCAGATATCACTTACAACAATAAATAGGCATCTCCTTCATGCCGAGGCAATCAAAATATCCACTTCCTGCCGTGATTCCAGAAATAAATAGCATTGCCTTTGCGGCAGCTTGATTTGCATAAGCAACAACAGATTGAGGTGGAGCCAGTAAGCTATGATAATTGCCCAACACCTGCAGACTCGATACTAAATCATTACGACACTTTCCTGGAACCCTTTGCTCTCTCAATTGTTCCGTAGGACCTCTGTCTGATGTTCTTTCCTCCTCTTCAATAAGATCAGCAACAACAATAGGTATAATACACATGAGCATGCATAAGCGAGTATCAAGACGAGGCATAGGGCCCTCAATTGGTTCTCTTTCCTATAATCATGTAAAAATTAAAAATTAAATTAAGGGAGTAGACCACTCATGCAATTTTAACTGCCAAATGTAGCATTAACATTAAGGGGGTTAGTTTTTAAATGATCAAACCAACGTTGAAATATCTTAAAAAATCACTTAAGAGCCATATCTAAGGCCAACAACTGAGATGAATTCTAGAAGTATGCAAAGTATGATAGATGTTTAAAACCAACACGTCAATGAAAAACATACTGTTTATCAGAAAGAGTTTCTACCCTTTGAACAAGACGAAGAGCTGCCAACCAAAGACCTAAAAAAGTGTCATGCCAAGACGTGCCGTTTATTGCTTGAAGCGTCCTTACCAAACCTACACAGAACACAAACTTTCATGTTATAATTACCTGAAGTTAAAGTTAACGGAACAAAATCTATTTAGTCAGATTTTAATAGTCAAACTCAGTCATACCACTAATTGTTTCAATGGCACTTGTTGCACTAACTTGATAACCATCCATGGCATCTTCCAGTACCAGATCAAGAGGAATCCAAAGAGCAGAATGACTAGCACCGTGGCATAGTGATGCAGAAGATGAGAGATATTCAAAACCCATGACTGCATGGAACTTTTGCTGCGAACTAGTTTTGCATTCTCGAGTCAGTAGCATATGATTATCTGCAGTCAATTGTATAAGTGCTTCAGGACACAGAGTTCTTGAATTTTTCAATGCTGATGAATTTGCTGCCAGAAGCTGGAGACGCTGAACAAAGCTAAGCCAATGTGCAGGCCTGATAAAATAGCAGAAAGGTGCTGAGCTAATAGCCTAAGACCATTCATTAAAAAAAAAAAACAAAGAAAAAGGCCACCTGGAAGCACTACTACAACGATTGTGGAAGAACATACAATTCCATGATTTTCCTCAAGTTCTTTCATCAACCCAGAAAGATTGGGAAAAAAGGGCAATGGAAATTCAGGAATTGCATTCCAAATTAAATATATAGGATGCTTCAGTGTGAATAGATAAACTCTGACTGACTTTCATAGTACAATAAAATCAGACTGCACACAATGAGAAGAAATATAATGGGAACAATTGCTTACAAGTTTCGACGAGCCAAGTAAAGGATCCTTGAAGTGATTTTGTCCTGCAGACACTGTCCAATAATCTCAACAGCCATAAGGGTATTTGCACTTTTCAATTTTTCATGATATTCAGTCTTGTTATTATCATGGCTATCCAGTTCCATTTCTTGATACAGTGTTTCCCATTTGGACTTCTTTTCAGGAATAAGTTCCAGCAAGCCTTCATCCTCCAATGATGCATCGAGCAACTGCCAGACAATTGAAAAAATATATTCAACCACCAGAATTCCAGGCTGACTTTGTGACATGCCAAATATTTGGGAAAGATGCAGAGCAACATCAATAGCTTTCATAATCCTGTCCAAAGCAAAGGCAGATGAATTGAATACAAGGGAAACAAAATACATCACTCAACACAAGTAACGTATTAATTATTAATATTAACATATCTTTTCAATTTCCAATATTAATCTTTGCCACAAAGTCAACATGAAGTTTTTAACGCAAATCAAAAGAGGATTTATATGATGCAGTGTCCTCAAGTACTGAATACTATCCAACTGTCAGTCATTAATTAATGTCGAGCACATCAAATCAAAGAAGAATTATGTATGGTTTTAGGTTGTACGATCCCACAACAAATTTAATTAACTTCTTTTTTTTCAAAAAAAGTACTACGAAAAAAAAATTGAAGCTTACTTTGGATAACTGGGGCAATTTATCTGAGATTTAAAGTCAAAAGCATGTCTTTTGAGGAGCTCCAAATATAGCCTATAAGGTGCAGGTTGGGAACGTCTACATGGAATAACCCTGTCGAAGTAAAACATACAATAGCACAATAATATTATGGTGTGTGCATCAATTAATCAATACGTAATAGCGAAGCAAGCAGAGAGAGAGAGAGAGAGAGGAGAGGTTGTGGTGTAGTGGGGTGTACCTGAGAGAGAGGAGAGCGAGAAGGAGGGAAGGGGGAGGATGTTGAGGAGGAGGGCCTTGTCGAGAAACTTCCAGAGAATGGGAACATTAACGTTGTTGTTGTCGTCGCCCCAGGAGCAGCACATGTAGGAGACCAACACCTCGGCCAGTTCCTTGGAGGGGAGGGACTCTCCGGAAGCCTTGAGAATAGAATAAACCTCAAAGGCCCAGTTCACTGCATCGCTCTCCTTCTCCTGCGCCGCCTTCGTCACCTCCACAACCGAGTCCCACACTGCCACCATCATAGCCTGCAGTGCCTGGCCACAGAGAGAGAGAGAGACACTATTTCCTCTTCTTTTCCTCGTTGGTAGACTTTTTGTCAGATAATATTAAATTACTAATGATTACCATAAAATGACTGGAGCTGACGCAATTTCGTGCAAGAGAAGAGGACTACGGAAATTCTTAAAAAATGGGTGTTCTATCGGGCGCAATTCATGGGAGAATAATCCAATCACCAAGTTCCAGAATCTATAGACTTTCATGTAGTACTATACTAGTATTTGCTGCATACATGACAATTCTATAACCGGTCAGGTTTTGTCGAATTACTGTTTTGGCCTTGTGCTGGTTATGGATAGAATCAGTGAGGGGGGACAAGGACAGGGAGTAAGGTTCTACCAAATTGCGTCCATTCTATGTAATGTTGATGCTGATGCTGATGCTGATACACACGATGGGTTGGAGTGGAGGATTGTATTTGAATGGCATGGTCCCACATATAAGCTGTGGGACCCACCGCTGCTGTCTATACAATGTATGATCATAATCATAAGATAAACTATATCTGGTGTGATTCAGAGGTGCAGAGATGCAGTGCTTTGCTTGCCAACAACGAATAAAATATAAAATGATAATCGAAGGCCAATTATTGGTAGCAACGTTGCGTCTGCCCGTAAACAAAACAGTTTGGATGGATGGATTGGTACTTTGACCATTCTATATATGACTGTTTGTTTTTAAGGTTGAGTACTTTCTGTGGTGATGATATTTTGCAAACATAAGTTGCTGGGATTAGGTAGAGATGATGATTGCACCACGTCACCACTCAGGTCAGGTGGGTCCCTCCAAACACTGGGGATGATTTGCATTTGCGTTAGGTATGACAAAGACAAAGTGGGAAATGAAAGGTTGACTTTTCATTCCATTTAGATAGGTAAAAGAGTGAGTTTGACCCAAATAAACCAAAACAAAGAGAGAGATAGATATTAGAGGGACAAAGTTTGCAGTTCCTCAATGTCCTCCACTCCTTTTCTTCGTTTCTTTGGAGCTTGAAATCAAGCTCCCCCAATTTCCCTTTCTCTTATCTTCCAAGCTTGCGATTGAGATATGTTGGTAGGTAAGGACTAGCGCCTTGATCAAGTGGCAGGACCGCATCAATTGTAATATTGCCATGTGGCTCCACTCCTGTCCAAACGAACCATGTGATGATGAAATAGTGCTGTATAAAGTAATTAAGAAACTATACTTGCAGGTAGCAGTCAAAATATCCATCTTTTAATCATTCGTCATTGTTTATGTTTAATATGATGGCAAGAGAAGGAATTGCAAGGAATCTTTAACAGTGTCTTGAAACAAGGAAGTGGAGTTGTAACCGAAACCCGAAAAAATAAAAAAGTAAAGAAGAAAAAAGAAAAAAGGAAGTGGAATGGCGCTGAAATGTAGCGCATCACATTCCAGTTCAACACTTTCTGATACGTTTGTCTGTTCAACGTAAATGCAATACGTTTGGCTCAGAGCCGTAAATGCATTTTCGGTTGAGTGTTGGCCGTATTCTTCACTGCTCCCCTGCATCGGCCAGTTTAACTGCATGCATTACATTGCACAATTGGCCGTTTTTTGAATTGATAGATACCATATTTCATTTGGCAGTCAAATATTTCATGTGGTGTTTCGTTTCACTATTAATCATTTTGCTATAATTTAAAAAACGGTGCATATCCGTAAATAACTATTTTTTTATTTATTTTTGGTAAAAAAGTCCTATATATTCTTTCAAACTATTATTTAAATATTTTATTTTCTCCCAAAAGTTTGCGCAAATCTTTGATCGGAAAAAACTTATCTCCATTTCCTTATATTCATTACATTTAATCCTTTAATTAAGTCATAACATGTGAACTGGTTTTTTTTTTTTTTGGAGATAAATGGATACTATAAGTGTTAAAATGGGATGACCATCCTGTTAAAATTAAATGGGTTTGAAAAGTCATCCTATTTTTTAGAGATGGGTGGTAGGTCATCCCAAAAAAAATTTTTTAAATATTTTGATAAATTTTTTAAAAAAAAATTTTAAAATATTTTTTATTGATGTATATATAATTTTTCAAGATTCATAATAGTTACACCCCAACTATGACTAAAACTGCTATTGTTAATGGTGTAGTTTATGAGTTGTGATTGTATTTTATGTTTAAGTTTTAACTTTAGTAAATAGTATCAACTTTATGTTACTATATTGATAAGTGTACACATTTCTTATCTTTTTACCAATAAATTGTGAATTTTTTCTTTAAAAAAAGGACTTGGCTTGCAAGCCAAGTTTGCCCCAGTAGGTTAAGCAAGGTGGCAAGTTGAAATTTTTGGAAGGCTCAAAACTTTAACATAGTCAGCTGAAAATGGTTTCCCTAATCCTACAAACCGTCTTTTGACATTCTCTAGTGCGTATCTTAAAATTTTAAATTATTCAATTTCAATAAAAATATTCACTTATCATAATTTAATTGGTAAAGTGGATATAAAAAAAGGGACCGAAGTTTCATCCTTTTACAGGGATAAATTTTGCCCGAGACATCTAATAGCACCGTAGCTACAATGTGTTGTTAAAGTGGTTTGAATTTTAAATTATTAATAGGATTTCGTAAAAGAATATGACAAAACTGAATCATTGAAGTTAAAATTATTACATATGAAACTTATCCATACAAAATTTATCTCCTCTTTAACCATTTTACTAAACACAATTTTTGAGAAAATTTTTAACCTTTTAAACATCAGGATGTTTGTAATTTTCTTCAAATTCGGCAACTTTATTTGATATTATATTTTGTCTTTACTCTTTCTTTAAATATATTTGTGAGTTAGATTTTGAAGGGGAAGAAGGAGGACTTGAGACAAGTTCTCCTTTTCCCTCCTTTTTCAAAATTGAACTTAAATATACCCTTAAAATTGTGTAGGTACATGCTGTTTTTGGATGAACCGCTACTTGTAATTAACTAGTTAGTATCAATATCAATAATCTGGGACAGATTTTAAGCCTGTGTCAAGTGACATCTGAGGTGGGGTGGCAATAATGTAGTATGAATGCTAAATCTAAATCCAAATTCAAAACAAATGCATGGACTTGGCCTGTCGCTGACAATGTCTCCAGTTAATTGTCTAGAGAAAGGCACGCAATTGGTAAATTATTTCTGTGACGGTTGCCATCTACACGAACGTTCGATTTAGACTTTAGAGTCATACCACAAAATCTCCTTTCGTCCCCATATCTTAAATTACTATGCTCGCTCCACAATGATTTGGATTTACAAATTGTTTGTTTCATAGCATTATAAAACTTCTATCATGGACTTTGTCAATACTGCAGTTTTAGAATGGAGGGAACCTTTTCTAGCAGTAGAAATGAGAAGTCCTAAGAATTAACTCGTTAGACTTTAAGAAAATTAAAGTGACAAATACCAACTAATTAAGTCAAAATAAGTTGTTAACTGGAGTAGTTAAACAATGTTTATCATTTGTAGTTAATCATGTGATTCGGTTCAATCATTAGCTGTGGCAATTTTACTCCTAGAGGTAAACCAGAAAGTATGACCCACTTTCAATATGGACTGTCAGGGAGGATTATTGTTTCAAGGGTTGGTAAGGACTAAGGAGATGATTGCATCTATGTTTTTCCTCCAATAACTGTATCCAGAAGCGTAAGTACTACCTGCTAAGCTAATCTCTACCATTTCCGGTCAAATAGAGAGAAAGAAACTAAGTGTATAACAGGAAGTTATGCATATATTCGTGGCCCCATGTGAAGGGAGTCCTTATTTCTTAAGATAGAAATAGAGTTACTTGGCTGTATTTGCAACCACTAAAAATATTACATGCCATTGAACAATAGAACGAAAAATATTATACAAGTAGTGATCTGATTGAAGCTACCAGACTACTAACTAGCCAGCTAGGAATAATTTGCATGTGTAGGCTAAAATGTTACTGAAAAAAATAATAAACAAAAATTTTGATGCCCAATTTAACATCCTCCTACTTGATTAAAGCAGTCGCAGAACAAGCATGATTAGAAGTCCTCATCAAGCTTGAAGACAAAGTTCTTCCCAGCATCTTGGAGGCTTGACATCACAGATGCCTTCTGATAATCACCCACTCTTCTCTCAAAAAAGTTAGCCTTTCCCCTGTTCAATTCAATCAATTGGAAGATTAAGATAAACATGTCAAACTAAGTAACAAGGGATAAGCCACACTGCATTTAGCACAACCGAGAAAAGCTGGAAAGCTTATGCACTTTTTTCCCCTAATATGTTTAGCAGACTAAGAAAGAATTCTCAAATACCAACATCCAAAATGTATGTTTGGATATTACTAAATGAGAATACAACCTACCAAATGGCACCATATGAGTCCAGGGATGATCAAATAAGAATACATCCCAAAATGGTTAAAAAAAAAAATGAAATACACTGAATACAGGTCAGGCCTCGTACGCTTAAGTTCATTACTCCATTCCAATCAATATTTTTTTCAACAGGGATTAGAGAACTAATAGAACAACATGTAAAAAAACAAAATTAAAAAAAACTAATAGAATAAACCATATCTATGAAATACTCACTGTAAGGAAATAAACTCCATCCAATCAAAGGGATTTTCCACATTGTACTTTCTTTGGTACCCCAAGGCAACCTGAAAGGGCCAAAAAAAAAAAAAGCAGTTAAACAACCTTCGAATGGGGGTTGGGCGAGGAGGGAGACTCAACTTCCCTTCCCATCTTACCCAGGCAAATTGAAACCTTTCTAGTATCATACCAATAGCCTGTCAGCAACAAATTTTATGTACTGGCTCATAAGCGTTGAGTTCATTCCAATCAATGCACAGGGAAGGGCCTCACATACAAACTCAGTTTCAATTTCAACAGCCTCATCTACAAGGTTATGAACCCGTTCAGAATCTAGCGGCCTCCGTAACAAGCTGCAGGCAATTACATTGCATTGACTAATCAGTTTCCTCCAAAATCTTATCAATCCTCCAAAACAAATATGAGAATGTATTCCAGTACTACAACTGTACATCATTCTCTACAGAATAATGAATTAAAAAGTCAACAGTACCTGTACAGAAGGCAAGCAAAATCACAATGAAGGCCCTCATCTCTAGAGATTAGCTCATTTGAGAATGTCAAACCTGGCATCAATCCTCTCTTTTTAAGCCAGAATATGGCACAAAAGCTGAAAGCAAAGCCGGAAAAAAAAATTAGGCAGAAAGTAGGACAATATTCATTATAACTCATTTAGAAACAAAGAAAACCTTATGAGTTTTTTTTTTTCTCTCTCTCTCTCTCGACACTACCTTCCGGAGAAAAATATCCCTTCAACACATGCAAAAGCAACAAGTCTCTCCGCAAATGAAGTGGAACTGTAGCCCATCAGCCCATGCATTGTAAGAAGTTGTTAGAAAGCATTTTCTATGTTCCCTTTAAAAGATATGAAGCAAAACAAAGTACAAGTAACACAATAACAAAGAACAGATAACTGAAAAACATAACAGATGCTACAAAGTAACTACTTAGAACTTTGAAGATTTATGATCAGAACTAACAAAAAGATGTACTAAATAGATATTACGTAGAAATACTGAAAAGTTGTTCACAGGATGACAGTTTATATCTCGATTAAGTACTAAATTAACTGATCCATACAAAGCCTTCACCAAGGAGTGTATAGCGAGAATTATAACCATAAAGCGCAATGGATCCTAACAGGCAAATATAGACTTCAAATCAAGGCTTTTACACAAAAAGTACCACTTGGTCAACTTAGAAAATATTGTTCATTCACATATGTATTAATTCTGCACTTAATTTCTAAAGAAGGACACACATAAAAAGACTACATAAAATAATATGAATCAACAATATTTACTGCATAAGCAATTAAATTTTTAGAAAAAGATCTTTTCATTGACAGGTTAAGCATCCACATAATGGGGTTTGAGGTTAGAAACCAATGCTCTCACTCTGGCTCTTAACGGAAAGTGGGTAATGAGCCCAAAGGTCATTTGGCAAAACATTTACAGAATATGCATATTCCATGACATGAATGTGTGACTTTCAAAGGACTTTCATGTTGCTTACACATGACATGTTCAAACCTTGTCAAAGGAAACAACTCTGCACAACAAGTATTATCTTTGTTTCTTTCCTCTTTTACAGTAAAACAAATAGCAGAATAGTCGACTGGATACGAGAAAATATTCTGGCTCCCATCCTTTTGCTAGGCCAGCCACTGGCCCAACAAATGGCAACGGTGCAATGGCGGCCCCACAAAAACATAATGACCTAAATGGACCAGTCATATTTGGACAAGCCAGGTTTTTTCCTTTATTTGGGCCTCTAAGGCTACCCATTTTTTTTGCCAGTCAACTTTTCCTGAGACGACCAGGTTTTAACAGGTCCATTGATTTTAACAGGCCAATTTGACAGGTAATTAATTCAGAGTGCAATTGGGATTAACCATCACCTATGAATCCAATTCAATGCCCACTCTGCTTTCCTTGCAACACAAGGAAGATTTTCAATTGCATTGAATAATCTATGCTTCTCTCTTGAATCTTTAATATATGTCTCCAGCAGTAAGCTGTACATCTCTGACAAAAGCAAACCTCATATCAGGCATCAAGTAGATATTATGCTATGGAAGAAAAGAAAACATCAATTTCATAACTATACCAGAATGAATATTTTCCATTGCTATTTGAAACCCATAGAATGCCCGAGCCTGCCAATAATTAAAATCTGATGGTTAAATGCTAAACTACAAGTAAACACATGAAATGCAAGCAGCAAATGAATTAAACCAAAAAGAAAAAATTACAAAAGGATCATAATTCTTGGAACAAACAGTTAAAAGATAGGACATAGCCCTTGTTTCTCAGTGCGAAAAAGAAGGGGAAAAACCTAACATAACAAAGAACATATAATGAAAATTTGAGAGAAAAAGTTATGTAACACAAAAAGTACTTTGAGAACTCAAAGGCCCCCTCCCAGAAAAGAAGAATAAATACAATGCTTAAAGCATGCAACAAAAGATTCCATTACTCCTACTTTGGTCTAACAAGGACCTAAAGCAAGTAAGGAGTATGTGAACAGATAATCACAGTTCACAAATTAAGAACTACTTGATAACTTGAAGGAAGAGTTGATGCAACAAATGTTAGTAGAATGAGCATGGCACAAACTTAAAACATTACCTCAGGAAGTTGAACATCATTTAGAAACCTTGCAGCCAAATTCTCCAAGACAATTCCGTCAGATGCAGCAAAAAAAGCTAAGACATGAGTTATGAAGTGCTTCTCAGAGTCAGACAAAGTTTCCCAATGCTGTACATCATAGGAGAGATCAACCTCTTCAGCTGTCAACCAATTTTCAAATTATGTAAGCTGGGTGATCAATACAAACACTATGCTTAATCCAGTCAATCACATGGAAACAATATGGCCTAATTCTGGCTTCCAAGAGTGGCTCACTTTGCATAAAAAATAAAGTAACCACCCGTGCCATCTCTTTATTATATTTTATATTATAAAACATAAATGAAATGTTCAGTATTCGTTAAAACTTTTCAATCTGTGAGACCGAATACTGCCACTACTGTGTAGCCCAGTCTACTCTATCTTCTCCCCTCTCCCAAAATATAGAAAGGAAAAAAGATGTCACTGAACTCTATAGATACTGCCTCAAAAAAAAAAAAAAAAATGAAAAACATCTTCTTCTATGTGTAGATGGATGTTAACTATCACCCTCATCTGACATTCAAGTTCCAATGAACGCTTACCCGGGGAAAAGGAAAGAAAGAACTCACTGTAGAAATGCACCAAAAATTGACCCATAAAAGTAAAAACAGAGAGAATGGAAACCAAGAAGAGAAAGGTTAAAAGCATTCCTTGACCCACCTCATTGAAAAGAGGGTGGTGGGGAATACGCAAATACAATCTACGAAAAAACAAAAATCTCCCTTTTACCCCATTTTTACACAAAACCAAACACACCCTTAAAGTTAAGCGACACGACATTCCCAAATAAGTCACGCAATTTACTAATTTAACAAGAAAAAAAAAACGAATTCCTTTTTCTTAATTTACAATATCCCTCAAAGTTTCCCATGTTCCAAGAGAAAACCATGAAAATTAAACTCAAAAAGAAAACTACTAAATGGAATGCCAAATAAAATTGTTGGTCGGAAAGGTAAATGGAAAAGTAAATAAGGCAATGGACGGGATTACTGATATTTATTTATTCCGAATAATAATAATACTATGAGTGTAGAAGAAGTTGGTGGGAGAATTGTAGAAAGGGGAATGAAGTGAAGCAAGGAGTAGTAGTTTTCGTACCGGTCCAGAAACTGGCTTGGGCCTTCTTGTACATCTCCCAAAGTTGGTTGTGGCGAATGGGGAACATACAAAATCTCTGTGTTTGTTCCATTAGTATGGGTTCCTGTTCCTGTTTTTCATCTCTTGCTCTGTGGGCTCCGTTTTCTAAAGATCCCATTGCTGTGTTATGTGTTGGGTTGAAGGGAACAGAAGAAGAAGAGAAAGGACAAGAGTAAAACAAATAGTTGTCCTAGTAAACCCTACAAAAACCTCGCTCGCGTTGTTGCTTTGACCCTTAGGCCTTATCTGTGTGTCTGTCTGTTCCAATAAGAATACTGCAGTGCTGACAGGAGGAATGGAAAGAAAGAAGAAAGAAACCGGACACCATCGATTACGACTTCCAGTTTCGCTGCTTCTCTCCATCTTCTATTTGAGAGATTACCGTGGCAGTTGGCCGATGCGCCACTTACGACGACGTTTAACTCTTTTCGTCCTATCTCTTTTTCTTGATTTATTTTGTAAATTGAGTTTAACATTTGAATTTAATTATAGGCATCAGCGATCATGATTTTTTTTTTTCTCGCTGCTAATTAGCGATCATGACTTAATAAATTATGGTAAATGATGATTATGAATTATAATAGCGGGTAATTATTTTCTAAGACACGCGAAATTGAAATTGAAATTCAAAATTTTAAATTCAATTCTAATTCTAAAATTTGCTAAGAATCTTAAATTGTATGTTTGACTCTTACAAAAGATTAGGAACAACAACTAGAATTTCAAATTCAATTTCATTTCTATTGCTTAGATATGTGCTCTATAACTTCAAAATATTTTCATCATATTAAATTTACAGCATTGAACAATGACAATTAGTTAAGACAAGGACTAATAATATGAGGGGTGGTCATGATTGACAGTAGACGACAAAAGGTGATCATAGATATAGAACGATAAAAATTATAAAATATGAAATTGATAGTTTTTAAGATATAAGATAAGAATTACAAAAGACTTGGATTAGTTATTTTTTAATTTCATATAATTATTATATGAAATTATAATTCTAATTATTAAAAGACTATCAAACATAAAATTTGAAATTGAATGATCTAATTCCAATTACAAACTCTAATTCTATACTTATTTCTATGTGGCTAAATGGGCTCTAAGTTCCCCTCAAGATTCCCAAATACACTAGGCCCTGTACATGGTTTAAACTTTAAAAAACATTCTGACAAAAAAAAACTTTAAAAAATACTTATAATTGCAAAATAAATAATTTTGGAAAATAACTTTAAATATTTATATTGTTCTAACGTATCTTTCATTAAAAAAAAAAGTTATAACGTATCTCAATGTAATATTTTCTGTTGTACAATATCTCGATCTAGGCTAATTCAATATATTTATCATATTAATCTATATTATATTTAAATTATTTGATTGAGCCGTGCAACAACACACCATAACTAAACTAGTACTTCTTGACCCAGTGCACGACATTTTTTTTTTAAATTACATTTTTTTTTTTTAGATTTATGAAAATATAATTCACATTTTTTTAATTATTTAATTTATATTCACACACCTTTTACCTATTAAATTTTAAATATTTATATTATAATCACATTTTTTATTCATAAAATACCATTAATAAATTTAATAAAATAATATTTTTTATAATATTAAATATTTTTAATTAATAAAATTATAAAAATACCCTATAACTTACAAAACGAGCGAATTTACTATTTGTTTGTAGTGGTTGATCCGGTCGCTGGAAAGTACTCCCTCAATTCTCTAATGTTAATCTGGCTGGGAAATTGTACTGTTTTGGTACATTTAAAAATAAATGAATCTAGAGTATGTATTTGTTTTACTATAAATAAGAACATGGCGCAGGGGTGCGTGTGCAGTGTAGTGGTGGAAAGAGTGAGAGTAGAGAGAAAGAAGGAAAATGTCAGGTCCAGAATGCTGCTCAAACCCACCAACCCTGAACCCGAATGGAGGAGAAGGTCATGTTGAGAAGGCTGGTGGTCTCGATACCTACCTCACTGGCTCCCCTCACTCCAACGTCGCCGTTCTTCTCGTCTCCGATGTTTTTGGTAACATTTCTTTCTCAATTAATTGCTCTTTCGCTTTTCTCTTATTTCTTACCGTGCTTTAACCGTTGACTTGGATTGTCATCTATGTTTTTGCAAAAGGAGCTGCATGTTTTTGCAAAGTCAACTGTCTGGTATTTCATTCCTGGTCAATATGCGGTATATGTTTGGGTGTTTCACTTTGTGGGTTGGAAATGGCCAATGGGAATGGATTTCATTTAGTGTATATGCTCTTTTGTAAATTACTATTGCTATGTGTAATCTCCCCCGGGTTTTGTGGACTTTAGTATGCAAATTAATTCTCTTTTTTTTTTTTTTCTCTTTACTTTCCAGTCCCACAGATTTAAGACTTTGATTTGGTGGAAAATTTTATGGTTTAAAGGTCTGGTAATTTTCTGGCTATTTCGTTTGAGGTTTCTCTTTGGCATGAACTGCTTGCTTTCGCAGTTTAATTCCGAGGTTTTTCGTTGTGACATTAATCTAGTATTTCTCAGATAATTTTGTTGCATGTAATATTAGGCATTGCACAGGGTAAAGACCTGTGTTTTGTTTTCGGGAGGTGGGGAAAGGAAGCTATCTTTGACACTTGACAGTATAGTATTCTGGATTTTTTTGGTATGCTTTGTGTCTTAAGTATGTATATGTATATAACATAATATAATCATTTGCCCGGGGCTTAAGTTCATAAAAATCTGTATTTTGTAGACGTAGCTGATGTATTGAATTGATTACAGTGCATGCACACGGATATTCTTTTTTTCATTTTATGTTATTGTGTTTAACCGATATCTTTTATATTCACATGCTCAATTTATCTTGCAGGATATGAAGCACCAAATTTAAGGTATGGCTAATTCTCATCTCTGTTTTCTATGTCTAGTTTAGCTGTTCAAGCAAATTATTTTGGCTCCAGTATGACCAAGTCAGATTAATGTTACCTTGTATTGTAAAGAGAGGGATGGATGGAAGATTGCTTTTCATCATATATGATTCTTACTCCATCTTATATTTTTTTTCTAGTGATTGAGATCCAGTTTCAGCTGATGGGAACACATGTATTTTAAGGGTTTTCTTTGATCCAATTGATTACGTATAGATTAATGAGAATTGATACTTTATCTCCACTATATTCTAATTGAATGCATTTTTCCTATTTAAATTGAGGGTTTTTCTAACAACTACCCTGCTTAAGGATTTGAAAAAGGTAAGTAATGCATAGAAAAAGAGATTTTTAAGTTTCCAATATATGAGACCCACTCAAAACTTTAGAAACTCACCTTTTTTTATTCCTTGACCAGTTGGTGCAGTGATTAGAAAATCCCTTGAATTAACTTCGACATATAAGCATAATATAGAGTCATGGTTCACGAAAGTAATGCTGTATAGTAGGCTGTATTTTTTGTGTTAGATTATATCTGGATTTTTCTCAAGGTTTTGGTAAATTATATTGAGAATAGAATCTGCTGTTTCATTGTGCTGTTTTTGCCAATTATCTCTCTCTCTCTCTGATGAATGTATTCCCCTGGTAAGTAATACTGTTTGTTCTTGGTTGTTAAGGAAGCTTGCAGACAAGATTGCAGCTGCTGGCTATTATGTGGCTGTTCCTGACTTCTTCCATGGTGAACCCTTTAATCCTGAGAATCCTAACAGGCCATTACTGGCTTGGATAAAAGATCATGGACAGGTTAGTTCTTATTTAATGATACTTGGTTGTTTATATTTTTTATTTAAAAAAATCAGTGTTATTTTTTGAAAGTTCAATTTGTGGTATCCTTATTGGAACTTTGATAACTTTGATTCGGGAGGATGTACAACTGGATTCAGAAGTGTAGATTATGCAATGTTATTATCACTTTAGCCATTGGCCTGCTACAGTGCCACCTTTTTGGGTGGTTTGTAGATTAAACAATACTAAAACATCTAAAGTTAGTTGTACACGACTTGTGACATTTTCTGATGCTTGCCTATTATATTTATAGGACAAAGGTTTTGAAGACGCAAAACCCATTGTTGAAGCCTTAAAAAGTAAAGGTGTTTCTGCTATTGGGGCTGCTGGTTTTTGTTGGGGTGGTGAGTGCCTCTCATTGCACTTATCCAAAAACAACTAAGTTAATATTGAACTCACTATATTTTCTTTTTTGCCTCAGCTAAAGTTGTGGTTGAACTTGTGAAATCTAGACTTATCCAATCTGCTGTGCTATTACACCCATCATTTGTCACTGTGGATGACATCAAAGGTATGAATTTTCAATGTTTATCTGCTTTGTGACCTAGAGGTCACGGTTTCAAATGTTGAAAACAGCCTCTCCACAAGTGGGGTAAGGCTGCGTACATCTACATTCCCAGACCCCACCTAGTGGGAGCCTCGTGCACTCAGCCATCCTTTTTTGCATATTCTTTGTTTAAGGAATGTCTTGTAGCATCTTCTACAGAAAAGGACTATAGAGTTATGTTGCAGCTTCTTGTAAACCAAAAAAGAAAAAATCTTGCCAAATGTAATTACCATCAATTTAGGCATGTTTGCATGTAAGAGGCCTATTATCACTTCCTAAATGATCATATTTGTCTTCATGCTGACGTGCAGCGTAGTTACATTCAGCGTAATTAAACAAATATATCTTATTCTTTTCCAGTTACTTTGTAACTGAGCAGTTGCCTTTCTCTTTCTTCTTTTTCGGGATACAATACTAAAATTATATTGGCATCTATTGTTATATATATAATTATTATAATTTATATGCATTACATAGTATTAATACAAGATTGGATTAACTAATTTTGTTTTCCGAGAAAATAATGGAAATGCTGCAGAGAGGACTTCAGGCTGAAAGCTGTTTTTGTATAGAAATTTAGCAAAACCAAATTGATTATGCAATGGTTCTATTTTTTTGGGAGATTCTCCCATTCAAACTCATTCACTTGTCTGAGATGAAGAATCGGAAGCGGATTTCTTAAGCAGTGACGGTGATGTCCATATTCCAACAGTTAATTATTGGTCTTATTTTTAGGTGTTGATGTTCCAATTGCTATACTTGGAGCTGAGGTTGACCAAATTTCTCCTCCAGAGCTTATAAAGCAGTTTGAAGAAATCCTAGCTGCTAAATCTGGGGTCAGATGATACTTCCTTTCTTTTGTGGTTACTTACCATCATTTTATTTTACCTTGATGATTTGCTAATATTGTTTTGCGGTAACTATATATGTTTATTTGATTGTCAATTACAAGATTCTATACAATCAAATCAGTTTGGTCAGCATTTTCACTTTTTGCTTTTGCTGTCTGCGTGTGGAAAAAAGAATTGCTTATACTTTACACATGGTGTACTATATATTGTGGAATCGGACCATGACCAATCAGAACTAACAATATATTTAAGATTTTTAGGTTGGGTCCTCATGCAGTATTTTTCAAATCAATTGATTTTGTTTATTGGTCATTGAATTTGCACATGTACAAGAATCTCTAAGGTGTTTGAGATATACTCTCATGAACCAATTTTTGTATTTGTGCAGGTTGAGAGTTTTGTTAAAGTGTTTCCTAAGACCTCACACGGTTGGACTGTGAGGTACGACACTGAAGATGCAGAAGCTGTGAAGGCTGCAGAGGAGGCCCATCAGGTCTCGTTGGACTGGTTTGCTAAATATCTTAAGTGAAAAATCTTGTCCTGTGAAGAACAACTTCTAAGTTGATTATATTGTATCATCTTGTGCTAGAGTGGAGGTGTCAAATGTGCTACTCCTTCCTCGTGGTTGTAGTTTACAAGAAAATAAATTCTGTATTATTGCCTGTTGGACACTGATCATATTGGTACACTTATCATAATAATGTTGCTTTCGGTGGTTTGAGTTTGTTGGATAGTCGTGATTTGAGATTTCAAGACGTTCATTTTTTTTTTTTTCAAAAGACTATTATATTCATTATCATTTTGGTGCGCTCAGTATCTGATTTTTATTGACCTATGTTCTCTGTTTATTTAAAAGGAATGATTTGTGAAAGCAAATTTGGTTTTACCCCGGTTGTGAAGGACTTTAATTTCTTTCGTTAAGATCGGACATACAAAACAAGCGTGTAGAGAAATTGCTGGCTGTGATTCATAGCATAGGATAATTATTTTATCATAACTCTTTTAATGCTTATTTCCATTATAAGGATATTATGATAAAACCCGGTTGATCAGGTGTATCAACATTGAAAAGAGAAAGAGTGGTGCTGATCTCAGCTGAGTGGTATGGTATTTTCCTGCGTTGATCGAATTGAATTCCTTTTGTTTTTCATTTAATTTAACTTAATTTCATAAGAAAGAAAAGAAGCTGGGGTGAATCGTGTCAGTACTTAATCCACATGTTGTACTGGACGTCAGTGCTAACGCAAGTTAGGATATAGACTCGTAGAAAGTAACATGAAACATGACACTTTCCTATTTTACTATATTATTTATAGTAAAATAGGAGATATACTATAGTATAAAATATCATATTGATTCATTTTATTTATCATCAAATAGAATATAGATATCTTTAAAATAGAATTTACATCCCTATTCCATTGTGGATTAGATCTGAATTCGCACGTTATTTTACACACTATAAACACACGTAAGACAACTCTTTTACTTTTCATTAGATAGAATCGAATCTCGTATTCTCTCCTTGCCGTTTGCCTATCCTCTCTCTGTCTCTCTCCCCATTCTAAACCTCACACCTACCTCTGAGCTACAAACTGGTAGAAAGCTCCTAAGGTCTCATCATATCATATTTTTGCTATAATTAGGAAGCCCCCAATACGAGTGAATTTGGGTGTGAAGTGCATCACCATCACTCGATCAGCTCAGCGATATTGATAGATAGAGAATTGATCAACCAATCAATAATGTCAGGGCCAGAATGCTGCTCAAACCCACCAACCCTGAACCCGAGTGCAGGAGCAGGCCATGTCGACAAACTCGCTGGTCTCGACACCTATCTCGCTGGCTCCCCCAACTCCAAACCAGCTGTTCTTCTTGTCTCCGACATTTTTGGTACGTTACATAACATCTCTACCACCCTTTTCTTCTGTTTCTAAGTTGCTCTTACTTTACTTGGTTTCCTTCAGTGGCTCTTCTGTTCAATTAAGTGGATACTTGGCTTCTTGGGCGGGGATCAATTTTATTGCCCTTCATGTTGAATCTCTATTCCGAATACTGTTTTTTAATTAAAAAAAATTTCTTTTTATTTCTCCTGCTCTTTATGTTTTCTTATTTCTGTTTGCTGTGATAAGTATACCCTACTGAAGATTTCAATAATTAGTATTCTGGGGAGGTTCTGGTTTTTTATAGTGAACTGATTATATTGATCGTATGCGCGTCATATTTTATTAGTTACGTATTATCTTCAACCAGTATCATCTTTTAACTTCACACGCTCATTTGTTTTTCCTTGCAGGATATGAAGCGCCAAATTTAAGGTATGGCTAATTCTCTTGGTTGTTTTCTATGTCTGATTCACTATTATTAGTAGTTTTTAAATAGTCTGGTTTTCTGTTAGAGTAAGTTATCTTGGCTTCGTCCGGTCCACTTTCAGGATGATGTATGTTGTAATTGAAAATTGAATAGTGGTTGATTACCTTATCGGTATGTTTTTTTAGTTTTACAGAGCTAATCCGTGAAATCTTTGATCCAACTAATCATATACACTAATGAGATCATACGTAGTTCCTGAAAAATATATTTTACATTATATGCTAATCGAACCTACATGTACTCTTTAAATGATGGTCATGATCTTCTGGTGGCTGTAATAAATTTCAATTTTGGTAGAGAATTGATCAAACAAACATGCATTTTGGGAATGAGGTGTAATTTAGAGAGTTGTCTTTGAAGAAAGCAATGTTGTATGCCAAATATAATATGTTGGATTGTAACTAGATTTTTAATCATTGTAGATCATGTATTTGTTATATAATTGTTTGGTTCACTGGGCTGTTACCTTTAACCTTATAATTTTTGTCAAGGTTTTCTTAGACAGACATCAAATTACATGTTACCATGTCAGGGAAAGTGTTTTGACTCTTAGAATCACTATCTGAATATTCATGCATATTATAGCATATATTGTTATGCTAAATGTAGTGTTCCCCTGGGAGGTAATACCTTTCGATCTCTGTTGTTAAGGAACCTTGCAGACAAGGTTGCAGCTGCTGGGTACTATGTGGTTGTTCCTGACTTCCTCTATGGTGATCCCTATAATCCGGACAATCCTAACAGGCCTTTACCTGTTTGGTTGAAAGATCATGGCCCGGTTAGTCCTTATTTTATGACAATTGGCTTCTTACACTCTTTTAACTATTTCTTAATAAATGAATTTCAGTCTTTTTTCAATTGAAAGCCACTTTTTGGTAATCATTATCAGAAATTTGGAACCTTTGTTATGATGATTGTGGAAGATGTGTGAATGGATTTGGATGTTGGTCTTTGTAATATTATTATTACTAAAACTCCTGGCCAATTCTATATATTGAATTTTAGCCAGCCACTTGTATTGGTGGTTTGGCTGAGTAGATCAAATTTAGTGAATTTTCTCAAATCAATGGCATAAAACTGAGAGTTTATTGTGATACATTATCGACTGATTCTTTCATATTTTATTAATAGGACAAAGGATTTGAAGTTGCAAAACCCATAATTGAAGCTTTAAAAAGTAAAGGTGTGTCCGCTATCGGGGCTGTTGGATTTTGTTGGGGTGGTAAGTGCTTCTCATTGCACTAATTTGTCGTGCTTATTTTTAATCCCCCATTTTGTTTGTACATATTGTAGTAGTTTCAGCTCCTCCTAAGTGTACTTATTGGTGATTTCTAGTTCAAAACAACAGTACATGACTAAATTAGTAACCAAACTCACAGAATGTGCCTTATTTTCTTCTTTCCCTCAGCTAAGGTTGTGGTTGAGCTTGCTAAATCCAGACTTATCCAGAGTGCTGTGCTATTACATCCGTCATTTGTCTCTCTGGATGACATCAAGGGTATGAATTTTCAATGGTTAGATTTCTTAATTTGCACATCATTTCTCTGGGGAAAATTTCATTGTACCTTCTAAGGAAGAAAGACTATCATAATTATGTTAAAGCATCCTGTCATACTGTCAATTAAAGCATGTTTGCAATAGTTTGTGACAAGTGGCTTAACATTTCTTCCTAAATAATAATATTTGTCCACCCGGCTTTGTGAATGACTTGACAAGCTTCTGGGTCATAGATGAATGTTTTGTCTGAAAGATGGGCAAAACCTGAAATAAGTCAAATGACCAGAGTGTGTGTTTGCAATGGCAGCATTATATTCAATTCATACTTTTTAACCTTATCATCTATTTTTTGTATTTATATTTATATACAAGAAGTATAAAATTTATGAGTTGAAATTGTGAAGGATAACATGAAATAAAATTAAGATGCAGTTTCGAATTTTCTGAAGTAGTGCATGGAATCAATGCTTACAATTTTGACCGAAAGATGAGCAAAACCTTTTAATGAACATGTAATATGTTAAAATGCCAGTGTTATATTTATACTCGACAACCTCGTGATGACCGGATGAGTCATTTTTATTTTAACATACATGAAATATATAATCGAGCAAAAAATTAGGAATTAAATGTGCTTCTGAGGATATATAGGAAAGAAATATGAGATGCAGTTTTTGATGGACCATGCATGCTATCAATTTTTCTGAGATGTTCATATATATACTTATTACTAAGTCAATTCTTGATCCTTCAGGTGTTGATATTCCAATTTCTGTACTTGGAGCTGAGATTGACAGAATGTCTCCCCCTGAGCTTCTAAAACAATTTGAAGAAGTCCTAGCTGCTAAACCTGGGGTCAGATGAATTTTTTTTCTTCTCTCTCTCTTTCTTTTTGAGTTCATCGAGCATTATATTACCTTTATGGTGTGCTAGACTGGTGTGATATTATTTTTTGGTAACTGTACTTCTTTTCCAATTACAAAATATCATTGTGTTCTTCTCCATTTTTGTTTTGAATGGGAGGGGAGATATTGGAATTGATGCATCTATCTGTAGTTTAGCTTGTTCCAAATTTCATTTTTAGCTTCCCACTCTGTTTTCTTATCTTGCTTTGTCTAAAATGATCATCGTCATTATCCTCTTGTCCTTTTAGCATCATTCTTGGGAGTTGGGACGTATGTTAACTCCTATTTTGGTTCTGAGCTCTACACTTGACCCATAACTGATCATGCTAATTTTTATTTAGACTTCAGGATAATATATACGGCTTTTGAATTAAGGATAAAGCTCTTCCTGCTTCATAATGACCTTCCATTCATCTTAAGAATATGTGGCACATGCACTCAAACCAGTTTCGTTAGTTTTTTCACATATTGTTGCTTATATGTGTGTGTGTTTGGAAAAATTAATATACACACTCTGCACAACAAAGTTTTGACGAAGTAATTGTTTTCATTGGTCTTTGAATTTGCACTTACACAAAAATCTCTCCTGTATCTTTTTTCTTAAAAGGAAAAATTGGCTGCAATCTGTAGTTTTTTTTTTTTTTTGGGTACAAATCTCTCCTGTATTTAAGATAATTCTGATGAGCTGATTTTTTTTTTTTCTCCCATTCCAGGTTGATTGTTATGTGAAAATATTTCCAAAAGTGTCACATGGTTGGAGTGTGAGGTACAGCAAGGAGGATGCAGAAGCTTTGAGGGCTGCTGAGGAGGCCCATCAGGACCTACTGGGCTGGTTGGGTAAACATCTTAAGTGAGAAATGAAATCATTCTGTGAAGAACTTATATATGGATTGTATCACTGTGTACCAGAGTGGATTGGAAGTGCTACTCATTCCCCATAGTTGTAGTTTACTAGAAAATAAATACTGCATATTGTCTTGTTGAACATGCATCATGTTGCTATATTGATATATCTCTGTGTCAAATAAAAAGACCTTTTCCCCGCAATTGGCGGGGTCAGCATACTTCTTTTGTTTGTTTGTTTTTTTCTTTTAATTATTTATGTCTGAAATCTCTCAACTGGGAACGAACTCAACGTAGCATTGAACATGACATGTTTGTATGTGACTTGCACCGGTATCGAACGAGTGCTATTCAACCTTACGGTCTTTGGAAGCCTAGTCCTTCAAGCACGGTTGAGATTGCAAAATCCTTTCTGTAGTTGCATTTTTCATAATTTTTAATATTGATTCTCTTTTAAGAATCCAGTTTGGTTACTACTACATCTGCCCTTGATGGTTCTTAATATTCATGGTCGTTGTTGCAAGACTAGTCCTTCAAGCACGATTCAGATCAAGAAATCTTTTCAGCAACTACTGTTATGTTTCAGAATTTGAACTTTGATCATTCTGATGAGAATCCAATTTGTTTACTATTACACCTATGCTTTGATGGTTCAATATGTCTATTCCTATTTAAGAGTCGGCATTTTATAAAATTTTTAATTGGGGCTGTTTCAGTTGAGATTTGTCATTTGTGTGTTGATTACACTTATCTCGTCTTAATGGACAATATGCTGGTTAACCAACGATGTTTATCAATGTCCATTTCCATAAAACCTCTCTCAACCCGCAAATTATTTTTTTCTGCTTTGACTTTTTATGCGTTTGTTCGAACGAGGAGAATTGAGAAGGAAGGAAAAGGGGAGAAGAAAATGAGGGAATGGGATTTTTTTCAATGAATAATATTATAATGATCTAAATACAAAGTTCAGTTTTTAAAATCATATTTTTTTTCAAATGAGATTTGTTTGAATAATATGACACATATATATAGTTGGCGGTTTGAGGGTTTAGTGTGAAATAAGGTATAATGTGCAATTGAAGATGTAAACATATGTACGTGCTTAATTAGACATGAGATAGAGCTGAATAAGGATTTACCTTACTATTACTTTTGTGAAAATCATTTGAATTGTGTGTGAGAGTTTTAAATGTTAACAAAGAAAAATGTCCTGCAATAGATTGATACAAGAAATTATACAAAATAAAATATGTCATCTCATTATTTAATTATTTTTAGCGAGAGAGAAAAAAAATACATACATATATATATATATATATATATATATATATATATATATCACTTTTTTCTTGATCTTTTAATTTATTTGAAAAAGGGCTTTAACTAGTGACTACGATACATATTTTTTTTTTGGTCAGGATCGTATTGATATTTTAAATCACTCTCAAAATTAAAGGAGGCAAAAGGCATATTATTTTTAATTATTATTTTCTTTTTTTTTGGCTCTGAAACAATAATTTTTTTTTTATCATAAAAACAATAATTATTTTGTGCAATTAAAAGAGAAGCAAGCCCATGAGAGGAGAAACTCTTTGGGCCCAAGAATGACCCATGGGCTGTGCCCAACCAGGAGTAGGAGGCTGCGACCCATCTACCTTACCTATTGCTCCTAAACCCTAATCTTCTTATTTGCGAATTGCCACTGCACTCTCCTCATTCATTCACTCTCTCTTCTCAACGGAAGAAGCTTCTCCAGCTGCCGCACACGCACCTGCACCTCACCCGAGGCTTCTCTCTTTCTTGGTAACATCTCTCTCTCTCTCTCTCTCTCCTCTCTCCGTTCAATTTTACGATCTTGCGTTGTTGCGATTAATTAATTAATTAATTAATTTTTTTTTTATTTCAGCGATTATGGTGAGGGTTAGTGTGTTGAACGATGCTCTCAAGAGCATGTACAATGCTGAGAAAAGGGGCAAGCGCCAGGTCATGATTAGGCCCTCTTCCAAAGTCATTGTCAAATTCCTCTTGGTTATGCAGAAGCATGGTATCTCTTATTCTTTGTTCCGTTCCTATTTTAATGTGACCTGACCAATTCTTTGTTTTGATTCGTTGTCTTGAGATTTTCGGTGCTTTATGGTTAATGTAGGATACATTGGAGAGTTTGAGTATGTTGATGACCACAGGGCTGGCAAAATCGTGGTTGAATTGAATGGTAGGCTGAACAAGTGTGGGGTTATCAGTCCCCGTTTTGATGTCGGTGTCAAAGAGATTGAACCTTGGACTGCTAGGCTTCTTCCCTCTAGACAGGTCAGATCACTCTGCTTTCTTTTGAGACCTTCTATTTAGCTCTGCCTCTGTTCGAAATCGAAAGTATGTGTCTGTGAACTTTATGGGCAACATGAGGTCTTAGATGTCTACAGCGAGTGCCGTGGAAATAGGTCTTAATCTCAAATATGAGCTTGTTTCAGCATTTTTACGTGTTATTATTATGTCAGCGTTAGTAAATTTTTTCTTAAAAAAAAATATAGAACATTATGGCATCATCCGATCCATGTAGTCTATCTCACCTAGTGGGACTGTTGTTGTTGTTGTTGCTGCTGCTGCTTGTTGTAGTAAATTTTTTCAAAGTAATGATCCTTAATATGAAAGGGTTGAATGATTTCTTATGCAGTTGTGCTGCTTTTTTGTTTTTTTACTGTTAAGGGTTCAATAGATTGGATAAAGCTCTTCTAAAGTGAATATGTCTTTGAAGTGTGAAAAATGATGGGTGTGTTTGTAAGTTATAGTTTCTAAAGTTCTTAATTCAGAAACTATCATTATATCATAATAAAAGGATCTTGAAACTCATGATTCTCACATACAATAATTTATGGAGTCCAAGAACATATCTTGATCCATAATGAAGATGAAGAAAAAAAAGCAAATTGAGAAGCTTGATATTGTTCAGAAAACTGAGTTTCTATTCATTGACCTTCTCCTTACTCTCTTCTTTCATTACTGATGGTAAAAATGATAAGAGACTTTATAGGTAGGAATAGGACCAGTTAGAATGGATATAAAACCTTCAGAAACCAACTTCCATCAAGTTGGTAACCACCCTAATAACTTCCCTTTTATTAATTTTATTATTTATTTATTAAACCAATGAAATAAGACACATGTTTAATGCCACATGAGACATTTTTTTTTTTTACATGAACTTTACTGTAATCTTAACCTTTTAAAAGATTTATGGGTGGATACATCATCACTGTCTCACTCTACAGACTGTGTCACTCTAGAGGAGCTTTTGCCCAGTATATTGGTCGGAACTTCGGTTGCTTAGATAGCATGGTTGATTTATTTATTTCCGGTGTTGCTGTGAAATTAACTCACTCTCATCATATCAACCGTTGAACCTTATGTGATCAGTTACTCTGTTTTGTTGAATACATATAGTTTTTCCTGTTATCCCTGACTTTTGTTCACTCATATCATGCAGTTTGGGTATATTGTCTTGACTACATCTGCTGGCATCATGGATCATGAAGAGGCTAGGAGAAAGAATGTTGGTGGTAAAGTCCTGGGTTCTTCTACTAGGCACGTCTTTTATTGAGGATTGCCCTGATTTCAATTTTGAGACTCACCAGTTGTAATGGACGATGTGCTAGTTCCATGGCAATATCAAGCGGGACCTGTTTTGCGATTTGCTCTTTGTTTGCTTTATCTTGTTTCTTTATCATTATTTTTCTTATACCAAAATGTACTGCCGGATTTGTTTTAAGTTTTTAGCCGTGAGAACTTTAAATAGAAGGTTGGAGCATTAGCGATGTTTGATATTGCATGAATTCTGAAATTAGTGGTTTTCTGTTGATGTTTAAAAACCATCATTAATTATTCTCTTTCCAATTTCACAATGGGATTTTTCATACGGAGCTTGTCTGAAACTTCTGCCCGGTTTGCTTGTTTGTTCCTGGGCGCGGAGGCCCTTTGTGGAATGAGCACATCCCCATTCTTTACAAGGTTCATCTAGTAGCTACTAAATCAATGCCTCATCAGCAAAGCAAACAGTACAATGTCGTTATTTGCTAGATTCAACGCAGAGTAGCACGAGCTTGGCACAATAGCCCAAGGTAGCAAAATTGTTTTTCTATTCGAATTGGCAATAGAGACCAGGCAAATGGATTCATGAATCAATTGTTCCAACTTTTTTGGGTCTGGCATCAATTGTTCATTTAGTTCATCTATCTAAGACTAATTTAATACATCACACTTTTTTTTTTGGCTCAGAATACATCTCTTTATAAAACAGATAAGTTAGATTGGAACGCGGGGAATTTTTTATCTTTTTTGGTCAGAACTTGGAATTCATTGACGAGGAATGAATGAGCCAAATAACATCTATTGGATTTCTATTCTGATCTACTTAATAATCTATTCAATTTTAATTCCATGTTAAGCTGAAATTCATTCTGCAATCTCCGTTTCATTTTTTGTTTTCCTTCTCTCTTCCAATCCATCCATTTGTCACCTTTGTCCTCCACCAATTCACCCGACCAAGCAATAATTTAAGAAGCCGGCCATGTAAGAGCCAAGCGTTTTAGTACACGTTGAAGCGTCGTGCATTGTTGTTTCTTATATGAAAGAATGGATGTAACAGAGGATCGGAGAAAAAATATGATGTTCGGTCTTCCACTGAAGCCACCCACGTGTATCAGGCTTACAAGTGAACAGAGGATAAGGATACAAAACTGCTGTCTTCTTCTTATCTTAGTCTTAAAAGAGAAAAGAGTAGTTGGAAAGCGTCACATTAGAACTTATCCAATGCTGGTTGTCCACTCGACAAATGTGATGGTTTTCTATCCAAAGCTCACAGCCACAGCTCAAATATGCTGGAGTGGAACCTCTTTGAACATTGAAGTTTGTCTTCCACAAAAGAACAAACAGATCAAACAAATTATGAGGCTTGAGGTTTCAACTTTAAACCCATTACTTTTTCCCTTTTTTTAAAAAAATTTTTTTTTTGTGGCCTTAACCAAAAGTTGGAGATATAATATCTCCTGTGAGATGGGAACTGAAAAATGAAGTATAGTTTTCATGGTGCACGGGACAGCGATCATGAGTGTTGGGCCGAAAAAGGATGTGCAAGGGTGTGGGTGTCATCATCAATAGAGGAAAAGAGTAACACAGGAATTTAAAGCATTTGAATTTTGAACCAGTATTGTGGGGACTTGTTCATAATGGAACGCTAGCTGCATAATAATTTCTAACCTTGTATAGCATAACTAGAAGAATGCGACAGTGATTAGTTTTTCTTTTTTGAGACAAAAAATTTAGGTTAAGAGAAAAACTTATTTCAATTTATGATAGAAAAAACTACTAATCGAATTCAAATTATGAAGGTGGATGATAAAAGAATAACCAGGCAAATCAAAGGTGGCTCTTGTTTGCTATGATATATGATATTGTATATTTAATTCTCTAATAAAAATCAAACAATATGACTACTAGTATTTTGTTGGGTAAGTAAAAATTTCTGCGATTTTATTTAAGAATCGAATCTTTTTTTAAAAAAAATAAGATGATTTAAAATCAGATTATTATGATGATACTGAAAGAGAGAGGAAAACATAAGAAATATTGTCATGGTGCAATATTTGTCTTGATAGAAAATACCATTAGTTATGCAGAGTTGTTTGATTAAAAGAATATGACACGAGAAGGTGTTTGATAAGCTTCTAGATTTCAGGTTGATTACCATATAGAAATGTTATTTTGACACTTAACATATTGATTACCATGTTTGACACCCAATCCACTACTTTTAAATTTTGCATTGGTCCTACTTAAAGTAAAATATTATTGTTCTCTATCATCATATTTGAGTGGATTCTCTACTTAAAGCAAAATGTTATTGTGCTAAGATATATTAGTTTTCAACGTATCAAAATAACACAATATCCCATAATGAGTATTATTAAGGAAGGGAAGAAGCATGGATTTCATATTCAGAGGAAGATGAACAAAGACTAGACAAAATAATTGAAGGAAGAGATATCTATTTGCCACAAGATTTTGTGTCAAACTATTTCATCCTTCAATAAAGAAATTAATCTCGTAGTCTCAAGAATTAGTCTCTTCCTGAGTTTTTCATTAGTAACTTACACATATGACACAATACGACGTGTCATTAAAACGTTGGAAGCAAGTTTAATGAAACTATTTTTGAACATATTATACTTATTTTAGTGTTTAAAATTACACTAAATGAATCACTTTATTACTTATAATAGAGATTTAAATGACTCATTTTATAAATTTCAGCCATTAAATGAGTCATTTTAAACTCAATTCCACTTCTATATATATATATAAAACTTAATATCATGTTAGCAAGTCAATATATAATTCTATTAGTATTTAAAGAATCACATACATATAGAGAAACTAATATATACTATTATTAAAATCTTAAGAGATCGTGTATTTAATTTCAAATTTTAAGATGCTAAATAATTTTATGAAATTTTATTGAGGGAGTGCATCTGTTATTTACTCTAATTGAAGCCTGCAAGTTGGTGAGTGATGACATTAATTTTGGTTTCAGAATGATAATAAATGAAATCGGAGGGGACCATAGAGAAGTCAACTTTTTAGATAAAGAAAAAGAAAAAACTCCTATAACGCAATCTCATGAAAAAAAAAAAAAACCCTTCATGTAAGTGCAGAAAATTTGATACTGTAAATTTTTTTACCAAAATATTTTTACAAACATTACTATAAGAATCTTTTTATCAAATTCAATTTTAACATTTTGTTTATAGGATTTAATTGAGATACATTATCATTGTAAAAAAATTTTACACAATTATCTAATTATATAATAATACATTAATAAATATAATTATTTTTTACTTCTATTATTTAAAAATAATATAAAAAAATTAATTAAATAATAATACAAAATTCTTTTATATTATATTGTCAATTCATTAAAATTAAACACTTACTTATAAATATAATCCGCTTATTAGTAAATAAAATTTTTTATTTTATATTATCTGCAAAAGGCTAAATCAAAAGTTAAGAATTAATGAAGTGATGATTGATTATGAAGCCGTAGAGTGGATGGGACGCGTTTATGGAAGCATGTATAAGACACGCACTGTGGTAGCATGACGCGTGTGTCTACGTCGCGCAGTGGGCCCTTTACTTGTTTTCAAGCTGCGCTCAAGAAAGCGCGTGGAATAATGCAACATGATAACATCTTACTACTATATAATCTCTCTCTCTCTCTTTATTTTTAATTTTTTTTGTCTCTTATCTTCAATTTCTATATTATAAGTATCTTTTAATCACTCAATTCAAATTTGCTTATCATGTTATGATCTTTTGTCTACACATCTCTTCATTTCCTTGATATATCATTGTTGTCAAAATTAATTATGTTATGACCTTGATTTTTTAATACATTCCATTGTTCCAGTATTTAATATTTTTCAATATTAGTATTTAACTTTAAATCTTATCAATTTTTATAGTTTTTTTCACCATTAATGATATTTTGATAATTCATCAATAGAATCAAATTTAGTCGTTGTGATCACAAAAAAAAAAGAAAGAAAACTTCGTTGTTGTAATAGTTAAAGGTGGCAGATAAATTGGTTCATAGAGGTTTTGGATTATCACATGATCCGTTATTTATAAGCCATTGGATTGTGTTTAAATATGATATAGTAATTATATAAAATTATAAAATAAAATAAAAAATTAAAATGAAAAAGAATAATTTTAAATTACGAAATAATCCTTCCACCGTCCATCTTTTTCCTGCACTCTCGATTCAAAAACACCTCAATATCCTTCCAATCTCCAACTTTCCAATGCCTCTGCACCTCCATTTTTTCTTGTTCTTTCACAGTTCAAAATATTCTTATTAATAAGTGGGATCCTAAGTTCATGTGGATCCCTTGCATGTTCTTTAATTTTGGGTTATCACAATTGGAGTGGTTCCAGCTAACCCAGGGTGGCGCTGGCATGTGCCAACAGGAAGGAACATGAGGCTAAGCCGCCTCGGATCCGAACTTCGAGGATCTGTCGCGCATACCATCTGATCGGAAGCATCACTGCAATTCCGATGATTTGTTCCCGCGGTGTTGAAAATGGTGGCGATGATAATCAGATCTTTCTGTAAATATTGACTTGATCCTTGGAAAATTTTAAGTGTGGTGATAATAAAATTGAAACTTTAGGGTGCATTTCTTGTGATCAGAGAGTATGGATCTTCTATATTTGAATACGTGACTATGTTTTTGTACATATGGTCAATACGAACTTTTGTGAGCTAGTAATCTTCATTATATCAAAGTTTTAAGAGTTGATGTCTTTGACAAAATGCTCCAATACTACAATATTTACTACTGCATATTTTCAAGTGCTAAATTTCAAAGTATGATACTATGATGGGTTTAACCCCAAAAAATGATCTGGTTTTACAATGATTTCTAGGATATATACTAAAAAGAAAATTTCATGTGTACAAAGTTATTAAATGGAAGAGTTGTTGTTGCTCAACGAATCCAGGTTGGCAACAAAGGAAGATGGCGGCGGTGGCATCGACGGGAGAATGATGGTGCCTGGAAGAAAGAATGAAGAGAAGAATAAGTAGTACAAAGCAGGAATTAAAAATTTAACGAAAGTTATTTGAGTAATTTCAATATATTTAAATAAGGAGCATCAAAATGTCCAAAACAAGTGATAGACCAAATTATCCAATACTATAGTTAAATTTTGCCATTAACTTAATAGCATATACAGCGAAATAAGAATACAAAAGAGTTACATTAAATGTGGAACAAAATTTAAAATGAAATCATAAATATCCATAGAATCTTACTAGTGTTTTGAAGGAAATCAAAAATTTTTTTCCCAACATTATTATTTTACTAAATGGATATATATATATATATATATTGAGATTCTCATACTATTGAGTAACTTCTTATTTAAATTTACTGTTCGTTAAAATTACTAACAAAATAATTATATTCACAAGGTTTACATGACAATTTGTCATTAATATCACCTGATTCTCCACATGAAGTTTTGTATTTAAAAGTTTTTTGACAGAGTATTCAACTATTGATCTTAGACTTGAGTTTATCAAACCGATAATTCCTTTGCAAACGAAAGCCATTAACTGGAATTTGGGGATCTTAGTTACAGAAAATATATTTAGAAAAAGAACTAGAAGGAAGTAATAATTAGAACAAAATCATATAGGGAGTCCCCGGAAAGATGAATTAGCATCACCACCGATTTCCATTTTTCATATTTAGATAACTATTCAATCCTTGTGACGCATGCTCTTTGGTTTTGGACTTAGTAAATACTACTTACTTGCTTGGCATTTGGCAAACGGCAATTGCATTCACTATTTTTAAACAATTGTTTAATGAGATGGATAAAACCTTGTTTACCTTGCCTTACCCAAACAAAGGTAAAAGAAAAATATATTTCTTGTAACTTGTTCCTAATTTTTTTCCCTTCTTGAGGACATTCTTGTCCCCATCCTTTGTTAAGTGCGTTCTAGGGTACCTATGACAATAAATAAGGAATACTGCCCAACACACTTGAACAAATTAATAGAAGACATGTGGATGTTGAAAACCTTGACTTGTGGTTCATAATTCTTGTGAGTTTGAAATTTAACAGTAATTCCAAAATTAATTTACCTAAAACTATATAATTAAAATACTGTCACAAATCACTTCTGGTCACAACCTCCATCTCCCACAATCTTTGAACTTCAAAGTTCTAGGATTACTCATTTTAGATCGCATTATTTTGCTCACGTAGAAAACAAAATCTAAAAGACTGAAAGATGCAAGGTTTGTTGTATTTTGCATACTTGTAACCATGTGTTTTGAGCTTGAAATGGATGAAGAGACCATGGATAAGAATGATCAGATAATAAAAACTTTTCTCATTAGATTGGACCCAAGAATGAATGATTACATCTAATCTCTAGTCCATTTTCTCAAAATAGAGAAGAGATCGAGCTTTGGATATTCATAAAAAATAGAGTTTATTATGCCTTTCATTGATCAAAGAAGAAGGGCAATCCAAACCCCAGGTTCATGTCAAACTGCCATATCAGTTTTCTACCTTGACAAACTTTTTGATCTCAAAGTGGAAGAAAGAAAGTCGACACCTTCAAACCTGAATTAGTGAGCATTTGCTCAGAGTTCCTTAATGGTGGCACAAACATAATAGCCACAACAATTGAGTGGGGCATCATAGAACTCATTGCAATGGAGGTTAAATCGATATGTGCTGTGATCGGAAATGGTTTATGACGGTATTTTAATTATATTAGCTTTAGGTAGACTAATTTTGTGGTTAATGTTAAATTTCAAACTCACAAGAATTATGGATTACAAGTTAAGGTTTCTAACATCCACATGTCTTGTATTGATTTGTCCACATGTGTTGAGCACCATTTCTTATTTATTGTCACAGGTATCCTAGAACACACCATGCAATATAATTTTCTGTTTTTGCTTTGTAGTTGTAGATCAGTACACCGCCCCCTATACCTTCCTACCTATCTCTCATTAGAAATGAATCAAACAAGAAAAGCGAGCAGCAGAAAAACCTATAAATGATCTCAACTCAGTGATTTCACAAGTTAACCAACCAGTATGATGGATTAATTAGTATGTAAGGTTTTGAAAAAGACCACGTGGACAAACACTAGATTGCACATGAACAAACACTCTGTTTCAAATTATTTTAATCAGATATTTCGGTGGAGGATCGTATTGATAGAGTAATCTCTCATACCTATTATTATTATTATTATTATTATTTTATGAGGGAGTATTAAATTCTCTTTTTTCATACTGAGTGTTACATGTTTTACAGAATAATAAAATAAAACTACTTAATGCAAAGTAGGTCCGACGATGTTTATGAGGCCTTTATTTCCTTTTGCTATATCTTTCTTTTTACAGTTGTTTTTCCATAGTGAATAGGATGGATGATGGATAAGCACATAAAAAGGATGATATATAAAGTTAAATGAGAACCTTTTACACTAAAGAGCGCACTCACCATAGCCAAAATATTGTTTCTCCTTCATACACTTCGGTACTGTTTCATTGTGATTAAGAATTTTAGATACTTTGGCGTATGTATAGAAATAAAATATCATTGTAATGAGATAAACATTGGAGAGACTAGCAACTCCCACATCATCCTCTCTATCATGTACCATTTAGAAGAATAATAATAAAATTTATTAAATAATATATTAAAAGTATTACATAGAGTATTTTGATAGTTTTTAATAAAATAATTTTCATTTAGAATATCTAAAACTTTTTATATGATAACCATTTTTCTTTGCAATTATAATTTTTTTATTTCTTTAATCAGTACTATAAAACACTAAATTTCTAGTAACAGTGCATCTCTAGCCAACTCATACAAATTATGTTACACTACTATTTGATTTTTATAAAATGGATCTCTTACTTTAATTACAGTAAATTTTATTCGATAACATGGTTCGATAATCATAAAAACTATATCATATTTTCTCTGAAAAAAGTTTACTTTCTGATAACCACAACTTAGTACTGGCAATATGTTTTTCAATAAAAATTTATCCACTCTCAACTTCTCAATTTGTTTTCTGATTGCATTCTTCTCTACCTGCACTTCCTTTATTGATGAACCATGAATGAGCTACGTACCAATTGTTAACTTTGAAATGACCGTACTACATAACAACTGTATCGAAGATCACTTCTAATTACACCCACAAAAGAAAAAGAGAAATGAGTGGCAAAAATGTCCTTTTATGATACCTGTGTTGTGGCTTTAAAATCACACTCCATTTCCTAAATTCATTTGTTATTATTATTTTTTCATTTTCGTTCCCTTTATGTCGTGTGTGTCTCTCTGTTTGAGAACTCAACACCAAAGCCTTTTTCAACTTGAACTTGAAGTACACCCTCTCTCTCTCTGATCCGAAAGTTTCATTTTTACTTCATTCCCAGTTTCCCATTTCGATCTCCAGAGGCTGCTCCTTCACCTTTCCACTTTCTGAAGAAAAACGAATCTCACTCTGCTTCGAAATCAAAGCATTTCCCTTTCTGTGCCTCAATTCATTTTATTTATTTTTTGTTTTTTTATTCATTGCCTTTAGCGGCGCTAGTGATTGTCGCCACTCGCCACGTTAGATCCTGCAAGATTAGTTTTTTCCGCTGGTTCTTAGCTGAATTGATTGCAACAATTGCTGTCCCAACGTGATCTGTATTGTGGGCATTTCCGGCCGCATGCTACATTTTGGTACTACCGCCAAATTGTCTTGGTTTATGTTGTCTTCGTTTCCACTTCCGACTTTCCCGATTGATTTCAGAATAGTGCTGTCCTTGCTTACGTTCCTTTGTTTCAACCGCACTTGTCTTTTTGGCCACCAAACTTTGCTGGGTCTGTTTTCTTGTTGAGCTTTGTTCAAGTTTTGTGATCTGAATTTGTGTTCCGATTTTGGGGGTTTGTTGGATTGCATCTTTTTGGCTTAAATCATTGACGGCTTTTATGCTTAGTTTCCAAGATGCTGCCTGATCAGAGAAAAAGGTAAGGTTACCTGTTGACATCATTGCAAACTTATGCATGGAAGTGCGTTTATGTAACCATTATTTGTATTGGATTGTATTGTTGGCTGAAATGAGTGAATGCTCCTCGCTTTCTGATTCCTATGTCTATATGATATGTAATTAGGATTGAAATTTTGTATTTTTCTTTCTTTCTTGCTTACTTTGTTTTTATTTTCTATTTGTACTTTGATTGTGCTGTGGATTTGAGACCCTGTCTGGTTCAGAGAAAACAATTTGTCATGTGAATGTCTATGCTTCTCTGCCATGATATTTCTTTTATGAAATAATCTATGGAACCTCGTTCTGTTTTCCCTATTCCTTCATTGCCATGAATATGTTGCAGATCATTTGAATCACATGCATGACTTTGGTTTTGATCACCAAGTTTAATTTTTTTGTATTTATTCAGTCCTCTGTAGATGTAGACTTCTTTACAGAATATGGTGAAGGGAGTAGATACAGAATCGAGGAAGTAATTGGTAAAGGAAGCTACGGTGTTGTTTGCTCTGCATATGATACGCACACTGGAGAAAAGGTGGCAATAAAGAAAATAAATGACATATTTGAACATGTTTCTGATGCTACCCGCATTCTTCGTGAGATCAAGCTTCTTAGACTCTTGCGCCATCCTGATATTGTGGAGATCAAGCATATTTTGTTACCTCCTTCTAGAAGGGAATTCAAAGATATATATGTTGTTTTTGAACTCATGGAATCTGATTTACATCAGGTCATCAAAGCAAATGATGATTTGACTCCAGAGCATTATCAGTTTTTTCTTTATCAGCTTCTTCGAGGCTTGAAGTATATACACACAGGTTACGATCATTATAATATAATTGTTTTTGTTTTAGATATCCTAAAGTAGCATTTCATAGTTAATGTTTTATTGTGAAATTAGTTGCTAAACTTTATGAACATTGTGGCTGATTTTTAATCTTCTTAACGGGTTTGTAGCAAATGTTTTTCACCGAGATCTAAAGCCAAAAAACATTTTAGCTAATGCTGACTGCAAATTGAAGATTTGCGACTTTGGTCTTGCCAGAGTGGCTTTCAATGATACACCCACGGCTATATTCTGGACGGTAAGAATCTTCTTTTTCCTTGAAACAGTTACCTTAAACATAGCTCTTCTTCTCAGGTCATAATGCTCATGCCCATTTGTTTGCCTTACAGGATTATGTTGCAACAAGATGGTATAGGGCTCCTGAGTTGTGTGGATCCTTTTTCTCCAAGGTGTAATATCTATTGTCTCTTTTAGCTTTGATTATTGATCTCTTTATCTGATATTTACCCCTCCTTATAATATTTTTCCTCAAACAAATATCATAGGAACCTCTTGGACTTGGTGTTTTCTGTGATATTTATTATACTTATTTTTTAACATTGATGCATGCTATACTATGCTGTGGATACTGTTACAAAATGAGACGTTAGGATTTTTTTTTTTAATTGTACAATTTTTTATATAAATACTGTTGATGGCTAAGGTTTAAAGTCAAATGTGCAAAAGGAACTTATGTAAAGCCTACATGTTATTTTATCTGCAAGTAATCATGCCTATTATTTTTGTTTCATATGCTGATATGTTCCATTGGAAGTGCTTGGTTGCTTGCTTAATGTATATTGCTTTTGTGCTGTTTACTTTGTACTCAATCCAAATAGTATATTGTCCATGTCTGTGAATGAACATGGATAATATTTCTAATGTTTCTGTGTATTACTAACTTATTATCCTGCATTTGGTCAATGCATGTGCTTATAATTTTTTTTTTCTTTCAGTATACACCAGCTATAGACATATGGAGCATTGGCTGCATTTTTGCTGAACTTTTAACTGGAAAACCTCTTTCCCAGGGAAGAATGTTGTCCATCAGTTGGACCTCATGACTGATTTTCTCGGGACACCATCTCATGAAGCCATAGCTAGGGTTTGTTATTCAACTGATCATCCTTTTAGTAATTTTGTGTATTTTATGTTATTATGTAATATAACCACAGTAGTATATTAACAGGTAAGAAATGAGAAAGCCCGGAGATACTTGAGCAGCATGCGTAGGAAGAGGCCAGTTCCTTTCTCCCAGAAGTTTCCTAATGCAGACCCACTTGCCCTTCGTTTGTTAGAAAGAATGCTTGCATTTGAGCCTAAGGATCGACCTACTGCTGAGGAGGTTGGATTTCCATCCATCTGCGCTTCACTTTTGACAGCATATTTGGTTTTAACAAGGAATATTGTGTATAATATTGTTAGGCTCTAGCGGATCCATATTTCAAAGGCTTGGCCAAGGTCGAGAGAGAGCCTTCTGCTCAGCCAGTTACTAAGATGGAATTTGAATTTGAGAGGCGCAGGATAATAAAGGAAGATGTGCGAGAGCTTATATACGGAGAGATTCTCGAGTACCATCCGAAGATGTTGAAGGAACATCTAGAGGGAGCAGAACCAACAGGTTTCATGTATCCAAGGTATTGTTGTCCAAACCTGCACCCATATTTCTGTTCACTTTTCATCTTTTAGCATGTTTTGAACACTTATTGCAATATGTAATTTATATACATGGTTGGGTAGTAGTTCACCTGATATCATTACTAATAAAAACATTCAATAAATTTGGTCTTTTAGGAGTATCATTTCTTTGCTACTTCTGCATTTTCCTTTCTTTCTAATGAATACTTTTATCAAAAGAAAGATATTGATGTTTACTCATAAGCTATCCATGTCCAACATCTTCTGGCACTATGATTATGTTTTGATTCTCCATCTAATTTCTTTTTGCTTAAGTTGTTCTGCTCTAGAGCCTCAAACAGCTTAGGTATTTGTTGTGAATACTTGTTGTTTGATGTTTCCAATAAATCCTTTAGAAAACTTTACCTGGTCTATTTATTGTTGAAACGTAAGTTTAACTGCAATTTCATGCTTTTATGGGCTTGTAAATTTATAAGTCTACTTTCTGTAGTATGTCAGATCAGCTCTTGATTTTTTCCTTCCTCTTATTTTCGTACACCTATTTTGAATAGTGCTGTTGACCACTTCAAGAAGCAATTTGCATATCTTGAGGAGCATTATGGAAAAGTGGAACCGTTACTCCTCCTGAGAGGCAACATGCGTCATTACCCCGGTATCCTAATTTTTGTTTATTTTTCTGGAAAATGTGGCTTTCTTTGTCTATTGCTCTTTTTTCTTGTCAATCCATACATTTATCTGCCCTTGAATTGATAGCCACGATGATTTGAGGCTGTAAATGCAGGGCATGTGTATTGTATTCAGATAACTCAAGACAGAACGTGGTTGAGGTTGCAGAAGATCTTTCTAAGTGTTGCATCAAAGAAGTTGAGAAGCCAGCCATGGATAGGAATGGTGGTATCCCTATGACCAGGCTTCCTTTACAAGCTCCTCAAAATATTCAAGGTGTGATGACTGCTTTTAGTATAAATTTTGCTTCTTCTACTTTTTCATCTTTTGCTTTCTTCCGCATTGCTTCCCATACATGCACAGCAGGCGTTTTTTTCAAAGACTGGTGTGTTCTTTGTTGAGGCTTGTTTTATTTTTGTTAATTATTTTTTTTTTGCCAACAAAAACTATGTTTCTGCTTTTGCAAACGTGTACACTTTTATTCTTTAAGTGAAGTTTTTTAATGGATGCTTCTATTGAGTATATTGTTAAGTTTGCTTCTTTATACCATGGTTCACTAGCTTCAGGTGTTGCTGCCCGGCCTGGAAAAGTAATTGGTTCGGTGTTGCATTACAACAACTGTGGGGTAGCAGTGAAAGCAGAGGCTGAGCAGCGGAGGAAGGTTAGAAATCCAACTGTTTCAACACAGTATGCTGCTTCGAGCTGTTCATATCCTAGAAGAAACCCAAGCTGTAAAAGCGAGAGACCAGAAGACAGTGGGATTGAAGGTTCTGACGGGCTTCAACCAAAGCCTCAATACATGGCACGAAAAGTTGCTGCTGCTCAAGGTGGAGCTGGTGGTCATTGGTATTGATTTTGTATGGAATTTGCGGCCAACAACTACCTTGTGCAGTGCGGCTGATGTCTGGGTTGTACTTGTCCCAAACAAGATGCGACCCCAGATCATCATTTGAGTTGAAAAGATTTGAGTGGCATAACCTTGATTACTTTCATACGGTGGGAGGACCAGAGGGGCTGGAATCTCTGGCTGAAGTTTTATTGGATCTAACAGTTTGCTGCTTCGCCAATTTGAGGTTTTGAGGTTGGGAAGGGGTGACGTGGTTGGATTATGATTTTCTTGCTTTACACTTGGTTAATAACAGAGAACATGGAAGCATGAAATGAAGACAATGCAGTTGCTGCCTACAAATTTGTGCTGTTATCAATTGGAGAATGCCAGTCATTAGTATTAGTGTTTGCCTGGAAATTTTGGGCACCATGACAATGATATTCTGGCTATTTGACCTGCTTGCTTAAGTCAATATAAAAGTTTCTTTCTCTTGTAATTTCTCTCTGCTCTATCTAAAGATACAAAGTGTATCTTGGCTGTTAGGAACTGGATTTGGTCTTAAAACGAAGTGAAATTTTAGCCCATAAATTAATATTATTTTTTTTTTCGAGTTACTTAACATGTATGATTACCGAATCTCTTGTGAACAATCCCTTGGCAGTTATTACGGATCTTGTTCTCGTCACTCTGCATGTTTGTCAAATATCCTTTTGTCTTTGTCCCCTAAGCTTTCAACTTTTGTTTTGGTTACTAGCAATCTAGCATGCGTTGGGTTGGGTCTTCGTTACAAAAGAAGTGCATTCTAGCAGTAAAAAGGTCAAGATATAATTTTTTCAGTGATTATGCCGTCCTGTGTATGTCTACATTTCAATCCACATATTAGTCTTACAGGTAGAGGAGGTAAGACGTTTATCATCAAATGGTGGTGATTTACTCATTTGTACTGAGAAATCATTTTCATACCTGCTTTGTAGTGGATCAAATTGTACACTTAGCTCTCAAAGGACCCACATTTACTAAGCAAGTGCGACGCATTTATATATATATATAAACCATATCCAGGATGGCATAATACAAGTTGCGAGCAACCAAATGAAACACTAGCAGAATATTCCATTGAATTATTTATAAATCCCACGACCCTTTTTTTCTCGTGGGTCAATTGAAAATGAAACGCTAGTACTATAATATTCCATAGGAATTACTTGCTGTTGGTGCGCATTAATCCGAAATATTTATAAATCCCATGACCTTATTTTCTCTGGAGTCAATTGAAAGTGAGACACTAGTACCATAATATTCCGTAGGAATTACTTGCTGCTGATTCGCACTCACCCAACAAAAATATTATAAATCTCATGACCTTTTTCTTTTCTGGAGCCACTAGAAAAATTGTTTCTATTTCACACTAAATTCTTTGTGCTAGATCTTCGATTCATGTAACTTCTAATTCATATTGGTGACATTCAGAAACAAAAATATATCTTGGCTTAGACAAAGCTAATAGAAGCAAATCTGTAGCAATGTCAACCAGACCCACCAAGGAACTGGTCACACATAAAGAGAGATCTACTCCTTCTCTCTTAACTAAAACATGGAAACAATGAACGCAAATGTAATTCATCTTCCATTCTCTCCTGCCCTTTTCCTTCACCGGCTGTTTTATTACCGTGAGCTGGTCAGTTGTTGTCATGAGTGCCTAAGAAGATTGTACGAGGTGAATAGGGTTAGGTTTGGTTAACTAATAAACTCATTTGACTTTATATTGAAGAACAAAGTTATCCATGCGAGATTTAGTTTCTTTTATTTATTTTTTTTCCTTGGATCTCTAGCATTATTTAGTTTGTTGTTTGTTTTTTGCTGGTCATAAATTAGAAATGCATGGCCTTCTTTAAAGCATGTGTTCATACAAAGTGGTAGATGGAGGCCTGGCAGTAGAGTGGTATTTGTACAGTGGATAACATGATGTTTATATCGTTTATTAGTAATTATAATTAGAATTAGTGTTCATTGAGATAGAGTACCCCTTGTTTCTGTCCAATTACGCGGCTAAACACGTAAAGATAACTCGTTCAAGGCTTGCAAACTAGGAAAAACTTGAAAAATACTGGTGTGTATGGAGAGTTTAAGCTACATTAGCTTAAGCTTGAGCTCTTTAGCTAGCTAATCGCGACCTGTTTTACGTGTGAGCGTAAAATATGAACAAAAATATTAAACGTACGGCATGCCTTCGTTCAAGACACTCAACTAAAATCTAAATGTGATTAATTATCGTATGTGGTCCTTATCTATTTCGTTTTCTTGACTTGATGGGGTGGGAATCAGAGTCAAGACATGGATGGAGACAGGGAACATTGATTGAACTATCTCATCTCTCCGTTTCATTAGAGGAATGAAACTTAATTATAGTATAACTAAATAAATAAATTATCACAAGTTATTGGACCGTAGACCAGTTGGTGGTAGAGCCAATTCCAAGTGATTGCTTGGAAATGGAAACTAAATAACGCAGTTCATACTGTGTTTGTATATATATATATATATATATATTTATGAATTGAGCGGCCTCGTTGTTATAAGGGAACAGGAATGAACGAGTGATGGCAACGAATATTCCCATTTGTAGCAATTAGCACGCATGAGGAGAATGTAATTAGCTTGATACCACCGCCTTAAAAGCAACTTATTATTATTATTAGTATTATTATTAAGGGCTTTGATTAAGTCAAAACAGTGTGAAAATATGTTCGTGTACTCCAGTGTATATGCTTCGGTGAAAGTTGGGTCCCATGGCCCAACCTGATTCTTTGTAAACTCCAACCACAAAGAAAGAGTTTTCCAATAGTTTCAACAAGATGCTAGAGATGCGCATTAGATCGGTTTTTCTTGAAAGGAAGAGAGACAACTACGCCCTACAAGTGGAAAAGAGTTAAATGCTAATTTAAGGATGGTGCATATATATATATGATGAAACTGATATTAGAATGTGTGCCTGTCAATAATAAAATCATCATAATCAATGAATCATAAGCTAATCGAAGACTAGCAAATCACAATACTTATCACGCCTTGTTCAATCCTGCATGCTCTTTTTTCTTTTTCCGGTTAACTTGTTCAATACATGTTTTTGTGACAAGATTATTAGGTGCATGTAACAACTTCTTTGGTCAATTGTCATTAAATAAAGTCAATGCTTTTGGATTGAGATTTGATGCGTCGTAGGATTTGAAGAAATGCAAGAAATGAACATGGACTTTTCCAACTTCCAAATTACACTCCTCTTTAAGAAGTTTCTTATTTCTATTCTGAACCAAAGAGGTATCAGCCATTAAAAACAAGGGTTAATAAAAACTACTGTGGGTAATTGTTTGGACTAAAATGAATGATTCCCATATTTTGGCAGCAGCATCCAACTTGAAAGATCTAGACCCTTATCAATTGATATAGGCACGAGATGATTGGTACGAAAGTACTATAAAGTCAAGGTTTTTTATTCTTAGCAAGCTTATTTAATTTTCCCCATGACATTCAGAATGTGTCTATATTAATGGGATAACGACGAGACCCAAATAATCTGGAAGAGGACAAGCCACGGACTTCATAAATAAATGTGCTTACTTAGAGGGACTACACGCAGCTAGATTCAAACAAGATACATTCTGGAAAAGGAAAGGCAGCCTTGACAAGAGAAAATGGAAAGTTACACCTTTTCACCAAGCTAGTAGGTGTTGTGCTAAAAAGCATAACCAACTTCTTCGAAAATTGGCGGAAGAGAAGCTTAACGTTACTCTTTCTCCAACACGCCACAGCCACATAATATGCGTGCCCCCTAAGCTTGCCATTCTCATACTTCACTTGTATATAACCCATCTTTCACCTCAGCATTCTATTCAACACTCGCACTTTGTCTTCAAAACTTCAATAGCTAGTATGCAGAAGTCCTGATTTAATTTCAAGCTGCAGCTACCTACTGGTAGATAACACTCATTACCATATTACCATGGATCATAGGCTTTCTGTGGAAGGAGAGGGAAGCATTCATCTACAGGTTGGTGAACTCCAAAGGATCATCAACCAAAGCGGCAGCATAGGAATCACAATGTTTGAGCCTCGTAGCCTTAGCAGTATCGAGGAGTCAGACGGTAGCAGTGTGAATTCCGTTCTCCAACAATGTCAGCAGTTCGAGCACCAGAAAAGAAACTGACCCTCTTCGCTCTCCAGCTTGCAGTGCTTGAAAAAGCGGCAACTGGGCTGGGAACTCTTGGTTTCATCTGGGCAACCGTTGTCCTTCTTGGTGGTTTTGCTATTACCTTGGACAAAATCGATTTCTGGTTCATCACCATCATACTTCTAGTGGAGGGGACTAGGATTTTCAGCAGGAGCCATGAGCTTGAATGGCAGCACCAAGCCACATGGTCCATTACTGATGCTAGAAGCAACAGTTTCAAGGTGCTGAGGTCCAGTTCAAACTTAATTCTTATGAGTTTGAAGAGCCTTATGAGGCCAGTTGTTGCAATCAAGAAGCATGATACAAACACAAATGAGGCTGCTGAAGTGACTCCCCAGTGCAATGATACCCCAACAAGAACACCAACTAGGATGTGGATCACATCAGATGTTCCACTTCTACCATATGCTAAATGGGTTTTTCTTTCAAGGCATGTCAGCGGGTTTCTCTACTGGCTTCAGCTCATTTCTGCAACAGCTTGTGTGGTTCTCTCATTGATAACGCTCATCAAGCATGATTATGTAGCGATGGCAAAGGGAGACTCTGACAAGAGGAACCGGCAATCTGCTCTGAGTATCTTCTATGCCTTGGCTCTTGCAGAAGCTCTGTTGTTCCTGATGGAAAAAGCTTACTGGGAATGGCAAATCAGCTACTGCAAACTGTTGGAAGAGGTTAACAAGGAGTGTGAGTTGGGGCCATCAGGAATGGTGTCAATTAAAAGGTTCTTCTATGATGCCTATTCAAGATGTGTCAATGGAAGCATATTTGATGGCCTGAAAATGGACATGGTCAGTTTTGCTACGGATCTCTTGGCTTCAAACTCACCTGATGAGCAGCTAATTGGAGCAAGAATTCTCAGGCAGTTTTCAATCAGTGAGCGGTTTTCTGATGATACCCTCCAAAAGATTGGAATTGACATATCCGTGGTAGAGAGACTAGTTGAGATGTTGAATTGGACAGATCACAAGGAGGAAGAAATTAGGCTGTCAGCTGCAGAGATTTTGTCAAAACTAGCAGGCAAGAAGCAGAACTCTCTCCGCATAGCCGGGATTCCAGGAGCTATGGAATCAATATCATCTCTTCTACAAACCAACAGGAACTTTATTCCTGCAGCTGATGAGATTGGGGAAAGAAACTCACATTTTATCATCTGAATTATGGGTTCTGGACATTTAACCACTTGGGACTCCTCATACTGAAAAAACTTGCCCGTGACCATGACAACTGTGGAAAGATTGGAAACACAAGGGGCCTCCTACCCAAGATCATAGATTTCACACACGCCGAAGAAAGGTTGCTGAATAATGAAAATGTCACTCCATCACAAATCCTAACGGTGAAGCGATCTCTGCAGCTGGTGAAGATGCTGGCCAGCACAACAGGCACCACTGGAAACACCTCCGCAGAGAGATTTCAGAGATAGTTTTCACTATCAGCAATATTAGAGATATTTTAAGGCATGGAGAGAAGCACACACTGCTACAGAAACTAGGCATTGGAATTTTAACCAGTTTGGCATTGGAAGAGGAAGCAACAGAGAGGATTGGAGGTACAGGTGGAGTTCTTAAAGAATTGTTTAACATATTCTTCAAAGATAGCATTCCAGGAAACCATAAACATGTGAGGATTGTTGCTGGTGAGGCACTAGCAATGCTGGCATTAGAAAGCAAGAGTAACTGTCATAGAATTTTGAAGTTGAAAGTATTGGAAAGGCTTGTAGAAGCATTGAAAGATCCATTGCTTCGAGTCAATGCAGCTAGAATTCTTAGAAATCTATGCACATACAGTGGATCAGAATGCTTCAACCAGCTAAAGGGCGTAACAGCTGCATCACCCGTAGTAAGTGTTATTCTGCCATTATAGTTTTGGCCTTCTGGCCCTTTGGGATACTAACATTTGAGCTTTATGTTGTTGTTTCATTCTATAAACTACATAGGTAAATCTTGATCAATTTTTTAACCATTTCTCGTTCCTGCAGATACTTGAGGCAATCATGTCAGAAGAAAACAAGATTCAGGAAGTGATGGTTGGACTAGCAGCAAATGTTTTCAAATATATGACTTCCTATGAATCAAGTCTTGTATTTGAAGAAGCTGGAATCACTGAGGGTGAACTTGCAAATAAACTAATTCAGGTTCTAAAGAAACACCAATGTCCCGCAACTAAGGTCCCAAGGATAAGGAGGTTTGCAATAGAGCTAGCCATTTGGATGATGAAAGACAATGCAGAAAACATAAATACCTTCATAGATCTGGGAATGGAGGAGGTGTTGGAGGGAGTCTTGGAAACTACATCAGAGCTTGAAAGCTTTAATGTTTTCTCTGGCACTGTTGGACTTAACAGGCACAATCTATCAATTCAATCACTGGTTGAGACAGCACTGAAATTGCTGGAAGATAGGTAAAAGAATCACACACTCACACATTATCATAATGCAAAATAAGTTATCCATGTTTCATTCATTATTTTTTCAGACTCAGTGTTGTACATCTAATCAATTATTAACATTTTTCCCCGTGGTGAAGCACATTGCTTCCTGCATCATTTGTCTTTTCTTTTAAAAAAAAAATGTACAAAGTCGGAATTTCAGTTTTAAAGGCTGCATTTTAGATTTTATATATCTACTACATTTAGACCTAGAAACTAGGGCTATTCCTTGAGGCAAATGCACCAACCATCTAAGCTGGCCTCAATCCACCAGTCCAAACTCACTTAAAATTGTACCTTATGGGCTGAATCCAGTTTTTGTCTTTGGTCAGAGTTGAATCCAGTTAGACCCCTTATTAAAAATGGAATCATGCAGCCCAAAAAGGGCCTGGCCCAAACGGCTTAGTCGTCCATGGCCCATTGTAACAGCTCAACTATGGCTAAGGCTAAGCTACATAGATATATATACGGAGGAACGATACACAATCATTGTAATACCTACACCCAATACTTACATTGCGCTACTGACAAAAGTGATGTATGGAGATAATATGAGATACAGAGGGCAATTTTACAAGCAAAGAAAAAGAAACCCAAAGCAAGAAAGGAAAAAAAAGAAAGAAAAAGCAACGCTCTACCTATTTATTCTCTCTTCTTGTTTCTCTTTCTCTCACCCATCAAAGCTTTTATTTTCTCTCTTTATCACGTTTCTCTCTAGTCTCTTTCGTCATATGAGGAGGAAGAAGAAGGAGAATAAGATCAGCATATTAAACTTATCCTCACCCATGAAGGCTTAGATTCATTCCATTTGATTTTCACGCTTGTGGTTTATGTCCTAAGACATTGATGATTATTTTTATTTTAGATTTTTCAGGAACAAAACGATTGAATAGCTCTACTAGAAATTGAGATTTAATTATTGTTGAAAATTGAAATTAAAAAAATTATAAATGCGTGTTACAAAGTTGTAAACTAATATGCAAAGTTGTAAACCATGCACAAAAGTTATAAACTAATAGGAAAATGTTGTAAACCAATTAAGGACACATACTAAATAGGTTCAAGATTAAATGTAAAATTATATTACAAAATGTGTAAACTAATATGCAAAAAGTTATAAAGTAGTATGCAAAAGTTATAAATCAATGCACAAAAAGTTGTAAACTAGGAAAATATTGAAACCAATTAAGGACACGTACTAAATAGGTTCAGGATTAAATGTAAATCATATTACGAAAATGTGTAATTAGTATGTAAAAAGTTAAACCAGGATGCAAAAAGTTATAAATCAATGCATAAAAGTTGAAAATCAGGAGTAATATTGTAAACTAATTGAGGACACATACTAAACAATTTAGGATTAAATATAAAATTATATTACGAAAATGTGTAAACTAATATGCAAAAAGTTATAAAACAGGATGCAAAAAATTATAAATCAATGCACAAAAGTTGAAAACCAGGAGCAAATATTGTAAACCAATTAATAATGCATATAAGTTAGGATTAAAATAAAATCATATTACAAAAGGTATAAACTAGTATGTAAAAAGTTATAAATCAGCATGTAAAAAGTTGTAAACTAGTATACAAAAAGTTATAAATCAGGATGCAAATTGTAAACTGATTTATAATTAATCATTAATCTGTTAGTATTTATTTTTAATTGGTTTTCAATTAATTGTAATTGGTTTACAATTTTTGTTACGGTTACAACTTTTTGCATATTAGTTTACACATTTTTGTAATATAATTTTATATTTAATCTCAAATCCTTTAATATGTATCCTCAATTAGTTTACAATATTTTACTATTGTTTATAACTTTTTATACACTTTTATAACTTTTTGCATATTGGTTTATACATTTCTAATATAATTTTATATTTAATTTAACCTATTAGTATGTGTCCTTAATTGATTTATAACATTTTGCTACCTTACAACTTTTTATAACACGCATTTACAATTTTTTAACTCCACTTTCAACAATAACAGGAATTAGCTAACAAAGTCATTCTCAATTCATTTGTTGCAGAAATTGAAAAAAAAATCTATATCTTAACATAAACCACTAACACATGAAAAATCAAATTGAATGAGTTAAGGCTTCGTGCGTTAGGGATAAATTTTATATGCTAATCTTGATTTTCGTTCTTCTTCCTCCTGTGAACGATGAAGGACTAAGAGAAACATGATAAAGAGAGAGAAATGAAAGCTTTGATGGGTGAGAAAAAAAGAAACAAAGAGAGAGAGAAAAGTAAATACGATGTTTTTTCTTTCTTTTTTTTTTTTCCTTTTATTTGCTTTGGTTTCTTTTTCTTTGTTTGCTAAAATTGTTCCTCTGTATCCCATGCCATCTCTATACACCACTTTTGTTAGGTAGCAAGGTATAAATATTGAGTGTAGGTATAAATATAGTTGTGTATCATTTATATATATATACACATACATGCATTTATTTATCATTTTGTATGAGTTTGACACACTCCCACGTACCATTCCAAGTTGTTATACACTACATTGTGACGCTTCAAGGTGGATGCCTTGATCAACACGTCCGTCCGTCACAACTTACACTTCCCTTCAATTCACATCAACGCGACGATATGTTCACGAGGACAAGTTATCACACCATTACAATACACGTAAATTTATCTTCATCTGCATGCGCATAAGTTAATCACCACAATATGCACTGGTAGTGGTAGGGTTATAATAAACCAAACGAGACGAATAACAACCACGAGAAAATAGATTGAAAGAGACAAGACAAGGCAGGATGGAGAAAGCTACGCATATATATTATTCGACCAGATTACCCATAGAGATGGGAGACGAGAGTGACTGGAGAAGAATAAGAAGAAAGAAGACTAGAATTTGTCCGCTGTTAATTATTTAACCAAAAAAAAGACATAGCAAGTTTGAATCAATAAAGAATAATTTAGATGCAAATTTGTTCTATTCCAAGGAGTCTACAAAAACCTAACAGACAGAAAAGAAAGAGGGTTGGATACTAGTTAAGAGCATCATACATGGGAATGAAAGATAAGAACATCAGAAATCTTTGTTCATATGATTTCTACGTCTACAACATGGAGGAAGAAGATTGTTTCCTTCCTTCCTTCCTTCCACCAAAAAAACAAAACCAAACGCTAAAATTCTCACTCTTTCTTCCTCCTCCGCACTGAGAGGAAAGCCTGTAGGCTTTCGAGTTGATATTCCACGTAAGGTTTGTAATATCTTCGAGTATACAGAATTTTGTAATATCATAGCAATACAGGCACTATCATGGCTGCAACTCGTATTTATTATTTTTTGGCTTTTAATATAAAGAATTGTTCCGAACTATTTATTTTTTAAGTTCACATTATTCTATAAGTAGAATGATGATTTTATATATCAATAACTGAAATTTAAAGAAATAGATAATAAAAGTTGTAGAAAGAAGGATGAACATATAATATATGTTTCTAAATGTACCTATCATATTTACATATGTCATATAAAAAATGAGGTATTTGACAATTAGGCACAAAAATTGACAAAGATTATTTACTTGGCCAATCAATCGATGGCTTTAATTGGGAGGCCGAAATACTCATTCATATTTTTTGCATATTTCATTTCCTGCATATAGTCAAAGCTCTCCTAATATGCTTAGTATTTTATTTCAATCATAAATCTTTATAATATTAGCAATTAAATCAAACTTATGACCTAGTAAGGATTCTTCTCAATTTTTTATACATTTCATCATCAATGAGTTGTTGAGTTTTGAAAAACTCAAATAACTTATATATTAAAATTAAATAAAATTTCATGTTGAATATACAAACTAATCCATTTATCTTGACAATTAAAGAATATTCTAAAACCTTTAGCATGCAAAGATCTTGTTTTGCATGGAAAGTCCTATATGTGTCGCATAGCAAAAAAAAAAATTATTAAAATTGTTTAACAGTAAAAATAAGCTTTAAAATTTTGTTGATAATTGAAAACATTAAGCAAACTTTCTAATGATCAAATGTCATAAATAATTGCAAGATAAGAATATGTAAACAACATACGAAATAAATTAAAAAAATAAATGTTAATTTAATCTATCTATTTAAATCTATTAGCACCATTTGAATTTTATATTGCTATTTATAAATGTATATTTAAAATTGTATCATCACTGTAGCTTCAGTTAATGAAATGTGAATCTAATATCATTAATAGAAAAGAGTTTTTACTTTGTCAAGTTATTATAAGAATATTATTATAAGATAAAGTTCAACAACTAAGTATTATTATTGAAAAATCTATTATGGTTTCCGGGTAATGTAATAGGTAAATTGAATGAACGTTAGTAAATTTTATTGACATGTAAAGCAAAATAAATACATAAGGGGCATATGGTTCATGGGCAAAAAAATTATTTTTGAGAATAGAAGTTACCGTATTTGGTTTTTAGATAGAAAAAAATTAGTATTAATAGGAAAATTAATTTCCAAGGCATAATTTTTGTAAGTATGACATTTAAATATTATAAGCAAAGAAAATATACATACAGGACACCAAATATAAAATAGCATAAAAAAAAGGAATTAATTGAAATATCCTAGGTATAAAAATAATTTACACCGTCAGTAAATGAAACGTTGACAACTCATCACTTTGAATAGTTTTTTAAAATCTAAACTACCCATGATCATGTAATGAATACACATGACAGTTTTTTATTGCGTGACAATGTAAAGATGGTTACATTGTCAATGCATGGTAATTATACTAAAAAAAAAAAGGAAGGTACCTTCAAAATAGTTCAAAAGAACAATATTATTTGAAGCCCATAACATTCAAAACAATCAACACACAAAAGAAATGGGGTTGAAATATCATATATTCCCTCTTTTCTCTTTTAGGCGTAAGATGTTCCCAAAGAAATGAGGTTGAAATATCATTTTTGATTTCATAAACATCATCGACAATGAATAGAGTCTTCAAGCCAAACCTTTCGTTAAAATCATTGTGCATGGTCTTGACTGTGAAACCATCAAAATAAAAGCTAAAGAGATAAATGGCAATAATTTTTTAATTTAAGCAATGAAATGACATATCCATGTACCAAGTCACACATATTATAAAAAGGCTCATTATACACAATTTATGAAGAGTTAAATGGATATCATGAATAGACTTTTAAAACAATGAAAGTAATTAAAAGTGGATCTCTTTGACAATGGTAGAGGCCACAGTTAAAATAGAAGAATAAATGAAGAAAGCAAAATGAAAATGCATCAATGAAGCCCAGACAAAATGTGTGGTGATTGCAAGATAAATATTCACTTTGTATAAAGAAATAGGTAGAGAAAATAAAACTAATGGTAAAATTGGAAAAAAAAATTGGACACCAAAAAAGGGAATTTGACGTTCTACACCACTTGAGAGTTATGTGTGATGGAACTTTCATGCACCGTTAAACATAGAATTAAAATAAAATTAAATATAAAAAATAAATGACTCACCTTGAAAGTGGCGGGGAGTGTGGGTATATTCGAACCTTGGTGAGAGATGCTTGAAACAAAAAAAATTGTTGGCTGAAAGAATTATTAATTCTTTTTCTTTGGATGGTGGTCTTGGCCTTGCATTCACAGTGAATAAATCATCACATTCATTCCAAGTGTCCTTATCCAAATCAATGTTCTCAATGTAAGTCCCTTCCTTCGCACATATCACAATCTATGGGATTACAATTTATGGGAAGAACAAATAGTAGTCAGTGACACACCGATTGAGTCGTGCACCATTTCCTTCCCAGCGATGTAGATCACTTTATTAATTCGTGATTGGTGAAAGAATGAGCGGCTCATAAAGTGAGGAGCATGAAAGAATGAGAAGCAGTTATAAAAATTGAGGATGAGATGAAAAAGTAGGATGAGGTAGTTAAGAAAATTTAAATTTATAAAAGTTTGATAGGAAGGGTATAATTGAAAAAAAAATTTGGACATCAAAAAGAGCAATATTCCCTTTATTATTGTGTATAATAATAAAAGATACTAGCATCTATTTTATAAAGATACTAACGGTATAATAATAATTGAAACCTATTACGTGCCTACCAATTAATTTTTAAAAAATTAATATGTATTGTTATTTATTTATTTATTATATCTTTTTTAAAATTTATTATTTTTTTCAAAATTGTTATAACTTCCTTATTGCTTTAACTTTCCTTAACTTCTATATTAGAATATTTTGAAAAATTTAAAATTTGGACACTAAAAGGGATAATTGTTTATATATTAGTATAGATATATAATATATATATATACATATGCATTTATTTATCATTTTGTATGAGTTTGACACACTCCCACGTACGATTCCAAGTTGTTATACACTACATTGTGACGCTTCAAGGTGGATGCCTTGATCAACACGTCCCGTCCCGTCACAACTGCTACACGTCCCTTCAATTCACATCAACTGCTGACGGAGGAGAAAGGGACACACCAGGCAGTTTATGGATATGTTCACGAGGACAAGTTATCACACCATTACAATACACGTAAATTTATCTTCATCTGCATGCGCATAAGTTAGTCACCACAAATATGCACTGGCAGTGGTAGGGTTATAATAAACCAAACGAGACGAATAACAACCACGAGAAAATAGATTGAAAGAGACAAGACAAGGTAGCAACGGAACTGAAGCCACGCATATATATTATTCGACCAGATTACCCATAGAGATGGGAGACGAGAGGGACTGGAAGAAGAATAAGAAGAAAGAAGACTAGAATTTGTACGCTTGTTTAATTATTTAACCAAAAAAAAGACATAGCAAGCTCGAATCAATAAAGAATAATTTAGATGCAAATTTGTTCTATTCCAAGGAGTCTACAAAAACCTGACAGACAGAAAAGAAAGAGGGTTGGACACTAGGTAAGAGCATCATACATGGGAATGAAAGATAAGAACATCAGAAATCTTTGTTCATATGATTTGTACGTCTACAACATGGAGGAAGAAGATTGTTTCCTTCCTTCCTTCCTTCCACCAAAAAAACAAAACCAAACACTAAAATTCTCACTTGCATTCAAAGAATATTAGGTGATTGTTAAATGAGAATCTGAACATACTAAATTTACACACGAGCAACCTATTTTCATTTTGGTCAAGCACTTTACAAACTATGATTCTTTATAGTTACAAAAACAATGTAAACCCAACCATGTAGATAAGCATCTTATCTGTTGTTACTGTTTTCTGAAAAAATTAAAATCCCAACGGCGCATTAAGCCATCCATGACATGGCCAGCCGGATTCCTAACAACACTTACTGTGGCTTTCGTATTATGTGATATGTCGGTGTCTGATGAACTCTGTACACTAGCAGAACTATCACTACGAGCAGAACCGCTCGCATTGCTGGACTTGGTGACCGATGAAGTGTCCGGTGCAGCTGCTGGTGGTGGTGGCGGTGGAGGTGCTGCCGTTGATGAAAGACTTGGTCCTGGACTTGGCTCAGACACCAAATTTGGGGAATGGGTCACTGAAATGGAATCTGACTCGGCCTTCAACGGGGTACATTCTTCAGATGCAATGGAAATGGTTTTGGATTTTGAATCTGTGCTGTATTTGACAGAAATCTCCGGTGAAGCAGCATGTGAGTCATCTTTATCCAATGGCCCTACTGAAGCAGTACCAGCATCACTGGCTGGTGGTGGTTCTGTCTCTGGATTTTTCACTTCCATGTCCTTCAGTGACTGGATCACTGCTTCCATGAACATCTGAATAGTATGGACAAGTCAAACGTAAATAAAAACCAGTCATTCATCTTTGGATTTATGTCATCAGCTTATTTAGATTTAGAATATGTTAATATGTCAAAGCCATCAAATTAACTCACTCTTTCTTCCTCCTCTGCACTAGAGGGAAAGCCTGTAAGGTCTTCGAGTTGATATTCCACGTACTGATCATCATCCAATGCAGTTGGAACATGGGGACCATAGGGATGACCATTGGATAGTTCAAAGCTAATCATTGATGAAGACAATGGGGAAAGATCACCGCACTTCTCTTCCTAATGATCAAGAACATCATACAAAATGTGAGACTTAAAAAGTTTTATTTCTATTCACAAACGTTTCTGTAATTGTGACAAAGACGTAACAACGAGGCAAGCTATACACACAAATAGATGTACTTCATCGAGTTACGATCACCCACAATGTTCCACTCAATCTATGATTACTGAGATTTGAGAACCTAAACCTGTATATTACAAATGTACCACATCCATACATGCCATAATCAACAGCATAAATTTATAATGCATGTGTGCATGTGAAGAGAGGATAAAAAATAAAAAGGAGATACCTCATGTTCACGATGTTCATCTTTTGAAGAAATATCAGATGGAACCTGAAAATATTCATACAAAATTACTTAAAAAATCAAAAACGAAAAATCATGCCATCAAGAATTTGTAATTTTTAAACAAAACTTGAAGCCACATGGCTCAATCAGCCATGCAATAACATTTTACAGGTATAGTACGAAGGATTTTAGCAAATAACATAAAAATACTCTCCCTTAATGATTTCATTATGCACCTATTGACATTTAACATTTATCATATTACTATCGTGCAAGAATGTTTTTCTTAGCCAACTTGTTGCATGCTGCTCAGACAATAAGCTGAGCCAGCTAATAAATACAAACCTCCATCCTACTCATTGGTCGTCTTGAACGGACTTGCTTAATAGCATCTATTGTACTGCTTGAGGATGGTTCTGCAACTCACAAAAAGAAACAACTAAGAGGTTTGCACAAAGAGATGTTTCCAAGTGCAGATCCTCATAGAAAACAGTGCAGAAAGAGAAAATATGTAGGTGAGCCATACCTTTGCTTTTAGAATGTGATTCCTTGTTGTAGCCTAATTCATGCACAGATCTCCAAACATCCTGAGTAAAACAATCAATTTTTCAAAGATTTAAAGATGGAACACTACAATTTGATTAAATGGAGCCAATGAGATGCATTGCTGATTTTACCTTACCAAAGTAATCATTCACAGGGTCATAGAATGATTCCCCAACCTCATCCTTGGGAGGTTGCAGAACATTGTGAAAAAAGATGTTTATGGAATCAAAATAAAACTGAGGACGTGGAGAATTATGATCTCCCTCAAATTTAATAATGTTTTTGTCTCCCTGCAAAGCATAGGCAGCCAATTATTAAAGACGCAAATGGCAGGGTGCAAAAAGAATTCTGTAAGATAAAACTAAGAGCAAATGAACTGCATATAAAGATTAATATTAGTAGATAGGAAACCCAAAATGCATCCTATCTAAGCAATTTTCAACATCTAGAAGGCATATTTTACAACTCCAGAAGCATCAATCATGCTCTAAAGGCCTACTAAATGACAGGAGGACTTGGCCTAACCCAACATAAAGGAAGATGCTCAGCTATGTGAATCAGTTTGAAATTAAAAAAGGGAGAATTCTCACAGCCATACTCACCATGTAAGCCTCAAATATACGATCTGAGTGATGGGGGTGTATAAAATCATCATCAATGGCATGCCCTAGCAGAGCAGGAACAAAACAAGATTTTGCCACCTGCAAGGCAAACAAGTAATGAATAAATAAGATGGAGAATAAAAAACTGTATAAAACCCAAAGAAATATAGTTTTATTGGTCTATCCACAAATATTTCCAAAAAAGCTTTTGCATTAACTTAGAGTATTTTTTTTTTTCAATAAGACTTCTATGCTTCTGAATGCTGGGCCATATATCTTCAAGGGGATAACAAAACAATTGTACACGTTATTTTCCTTTTCTTTTTAGTTGATTGTTTTACTCTCGCAAAGCAGAAGATGCAATTCCACAACCTTCCCCTCCCCCAGCAAACAAAAGAAGCTTCAATTCGCATATTTTCTTCCTCTCAACTTTGTACCAACTGAATCAAAATGAGTTATTGTTCCTTCATCTATGATGACTACAGTTAATCAAGTTAATTTACAAGAAATCTAGCTCAAAATTGTTAATAGTATATTCATGAATTTGTTAGTAATATGTTTATGTGTTGCTGAATAAATTATATAATAAACTTGGAGATTCATGTGACTGAGTAAATAGTAAGTGTAACCATTTCCAGCAAAATGGAAGCAAGACTAGTTATATAATTTCTTAAGCTAAAAAAAAAAATGCTTGATCACGGATTTAACATTTATTTCCAATATACAAAAAAATAATGAGGAAAAACAATGGGCTAAAACCTCGTCATTTATTTTTGTCAAACAATCAATTATTGCATATAACTAGGCAAGTAATAGTGATTTCTTTCATTAAAAGACCTTCTAAATAAAAAGAAAAACAACCTTAATGGTATTCAGGTCCATTATGTCAAATTTTGCCTTCTTTTGGATTGCTCTTCGCATGAATTGGATTGCAAACTTCACCTGTAACAAGAAAAATGAAACAAGATCAGCATAACAGTAATAAAAGTTTAGAGAATTATGATTCATCAGTAGTTGTACAATTAAATGTTTCTCCATAAATGAGGAATCCTTAGGGCAATGACACATCATTCTTATCACGAGAATAAAACCAGTGATGGTGCAGTATCAGGGAAGTCTTTAAACTATTCATTATAAGTTTTGGACATACTCATATATAGCAAATTCCAGATATTAGATACCTTCTTATATAATTTGGACATACTCATACACTGTAAAAAACTTTTTTACATTGTTATCCAATCACGTATTGCCATATCAACAAAAGTAGTTGAATCTCACATCCACTATTTGAAAAGTTATCTAAATAAAATGATTTGATTGGATAACAGTGTAATTTACACTATTAATGCATCAAAATTAAACTCATAATTTTTCTTTTTAAAAATTTATATATTTGCAGGTCACCAAAATAAATTTTCTTCAATCAATCAAATTTCAGACTGGATGGGCAGGTAATTCATTGGTATTGCCATACCATCTCTCCAATCAAATATTTGTCATGACATCAGTTAGCACACCTTAGACTGAAGGTTTTTCTAATAGCCTCATTGTAAAGAGAAATAAAATATTAAATTAGACTGTAGGTTCGAAATTTTAGCTTGATGGCCTCCATAAAACATATTCTCATTGTCACCAATACACACACACACACACTACACTCACAGTGAACTTTGGCAGACGGACTTTATATGTATCTACAAGTTCCATCATCAAATCAACCAAATCAGAGAATGGGCTGTCTAAAACCATCCCTGCAATTGAAGGATCCTCGGCTCCATACATAAGGCTGCAAGGAATAACATAATTAATGGCACAAAGAAAATTATATACACTAGCCAAAACAATAAGTTTGAATCGTTATATACACTTAACAAGGAGGAACATTCAATTCAGAATGGAATAAATACATACATGATACGTGAGTTTCTATCCCCAAAAGATAAAATCTCACAAGATCATTTCCACAAGTCTACACACTCAGAACTGCCAACTACTTTCATTTCAAACAAGCATACATGACAATATTATAAGATAATTGATGCTACAGAGACAGACAACCTATAATTCAAGAATTACAAGGATAGATAGACCTCCTTTCACAAGCCATTTTGGCCATCATTTAATGGATTGTAATCCCTTCATTGTAGTTTCCTATGATCCTTACCAAATAACAACAAAATCTTAATGAAGTATTTAGCATATTACTAAAATCTTCTCAGTAGCAATCAACTACAAGAATTGAGTAATTATGAACCAAATTAATATTTCTTCCTAAAAAACCCCATGTTGCTTAGCAAACCTTTTCTAATGCTCATTTAAAAAAAAAAAAGCTGAAAGGAAGAAGTAGATGATGAAAACCTACCTAGTGACAGCTCCCATTGAGCGGCCCCACAAGCCAATCAAAGAGACATTTCCATCATCCCGCAGATAATTGACCACAGCCTTCAGATCATCCTTCTGAGAACAGTCAAGAATGTGAGGAAACAAAAAACATTTCACAGCAAAGAATGACAACGCAAGTGGTAGTAACGCATATGCAAACTCCCAGCAGAGAATAACCCTTAAAACATTTCTGGTTCTAGCACCAAGGCATATGTTAAAGTTTCATAATTCCTACTGACGATAGACACATAGTACAGGAATAAAAATTTTACTAAATTTAACTTGGACTAGTTGATAATATTTTGGATTGAACTTGCAAAAACACCAATATGCAAGTTCTTGAAGTTATCTCCACAGATAATTTACTGGTGTCAATTATGTCCAATGTACATGGAAGATCACATGAAACAGAAAAAGAACTTTAAACTTGTCAATTCGCCCTCCATTTCATGCACTTCTCAGTCACATTAATCATTATAATGACAATTTGAAGCAGAAGAAAGTTACTACTCCTGACAAAAGAGTAGATAACTGACCCAATAATAATGCTATGTATATCAATAATGATACAGCCAGAATAAAAAGACTATTGAGCAAGGACTTACTTCATTCCATCCCAGAGTGACATGCTCCCCTCCAGAAAGTCCAGACCCTGAGAAATCCAGAGCAAAAACTGTAATATTTGAAGGAAGCAAAATTATAGCAGCTTCGCTTGCATCAGCCCTGCATCCACTGTCATAAAGATAGCAGCCAATCAGTATGACCAAATGCAATTGAAAACTATGCAACACCAAACAAACACCCACCAGCCAAGAACCGCATAGCAGATATTAGATTCTTTGAGTTGAAGTTATAAATTGTTATTCAGAATTTATGTTTAAAATTCTAAAAGAAGCTGTATACTATATATAACATTCAAGCCAACTATCCATTTTTACTATATCATAACCAGCTAACTAGATAAGTGTAATTAAAATGCTTTTTGTCTCTTTTCTTTACTTTTTATACTGATTCACCTATAATATCTGTTCTTATCACTTATGCACAAAGGGATGTGAGAGAACATAAGTTCTTGTCGGTCAATAAAATTATAATCATAATTAAGAAATTAGCATTTTTATGTGAAAATGCAGTGATTCCCAAACAATCAACTTTTCAAACCCATGATATGTACAAATCTATACAACTAATAGAAACCGAAAAGTAAAGGGCTTTTTATATTATGAATGAGAGTTGGTGCAAGCTAACTTCCAGCTATTCAGTTATCGTAGTACCCTGGTATAAAAATGTGTGCAAACAAATTAATTTTTGAATTTTATCAAAGTGCAAGTACCTGTCAATCAAACCCATTTTCTCATACATGAATCAAACAAAATTCACACATATCTATGTTAAACCATTTATACAAGATAATAGACAGAGTAATTACATAGTCCTGTTTTTAGTAGTGAAAAGTAAAAGGTAAAAAAGAAAAGAAATGGAAACACACACGATCTTCAAAAAAGTAGAGTCTTAAATCCCAATAAGAAAACATGAACAGTTTCAATGGAACATTCTCAGATGTCAAATTGCACATTAATTAAAAAAAAAAATGTTCCAAGAGTCACCTGTTTCCATGGCAATATATTACACATGGCAGAGGCTTTCCTTCAGGGCTGATTATAGGCATGTAATGACTGCATTGAAGAGCATCACCTCGACTATTTTTTATCTGCACGATATCAAATATTATGTGAACAGCTGACCATGCAGATTCCAACATGAACAAACAGAGTATGGTTTAATTAAAAAATGAATGCTTATGATGTTGGAGGAGGAGTCAGTGATTGAATGTTCAAATTCAAAAATCCATTACCAATGAACGGTGAAATGAGATAAAAACAATATTTGAATGCATTCTCTCATAGCCAATGCTAAAATACTTTACTAACATTCTGAATTCCACTTTTTTAAGCTTACCTCAACATCCTTCCGTTGATACCATTTCCCTTTCAGCATGAACTCTTGATCCAATAAATCACTTTTGGGGTCATATTCAGCTCTGCACCCAGTAAATGATACAACCACAATATTACAATAATTCAAAGTTGAAGTTAAACTTGAAATGGAAAAAATAAAGCAGAGAAATAAGGTAAGCATGTAGATAATACAAGTCAAATTTTTCTTTCAGCGATAATTGCACAGAAATTCCTTTTGTGATTGTATCAATGACAAGCATAGTGCAGACAAGTGCATAATTCTGCCTCAAGACCTTCGAGAGGATGTGTCTTTGCATTATAACTCTATTTAACCCAAATTGATATCCAATATCCTACTCGAACACTGAATTATAAACCTAGTAGAAAGAGCTAAAAAGTAGACCTATCACGATTCAGGACATGGTTGTTGCCCATTCTAACAGAGACTAAAGATCTCGTTTTCATAACATAAAAGGGAATAAGAAATTGGAAACTGGGCAAAAATAATCAATCAAGGACTAATTTTCAGATGTTTGTTCAGAGGATGAAGATATGCTATGCCCATCTAAGAGTGTCAATATGGGTACCAAGTGAAGTAGGAGTTACATAATTCCAAGACAGAAGCATATAGAGTTCTCAATGACAGAAAAAAGAATCAATTACATAAGGTAACAGTGTTTTAAGAGACTCTTGCTTTCTAACAGGCAGAATGAAACTAATACCTGAAAATCAGGAGACTAAGAAGTTCCCAAGGCAGCTCAGAAATAGATCTCAATTTTACAACCAACCAAACAGTAAACCAAAGTAAACATGATGAGACAGCACACACCCCCCCCCCCAAAAAAAAAAAACAGAACAACATGTTTTTATGAAGATGCAAAGGAAATAAGATTTTGAATCTACTTGCATCTGCTCTAGTTCCTCCCTCTCTAAAAAAAGAAAAAGAAAAAGACGAAGACTTCGGACAAATTCACAATTAAACTAAAAATTCAATTTCACCTAGTAGAGTTGGGGCTTTGCAAAGACTACAAAAATGAAGACTTTAAATTGAATTCCATCCTATTCCAGCTGAACAATACCATACATAAGCATAAACTCATCTGGGAATTCTGAAGATAGAAGAATAAAAAGAGAATCTTTTGATTCAAAAGAGAGATGGTGAGAGTAGGAGAGAGAAATGGTACCTTGGTGGCCGGATGATGAAGTTGACAAGCTGTTCCATGGATTCAAGGAATCAACGATCAAGACAATATGTTTCAGCTCTTAAGCAAATATATGCCTTCAACACATATCAATCAACATATATATTTTTGCAAGGGGAAAAGAACAATTAAATGGATATTAAAAAAAAAGGTAGCAAAGGGAAGAGAGAGAAATGGGAGAAGGGGGTTGATGACGGTTTCCTCAGACAAACAAGTAAAGAAGAGAAAACAGAAAGAGAAGGAGCGAGCGTCTTTTGTTTTTGTGGGTCTGTCTGTCTGTCTGTGCCTTGTGCTGTGCTTCTTTTCTTCAAAATCTGAAAAGCAATTTTGCACGTCATTTACAATAATTTTTTTTTCCCTTTTAACATATTTCTTTTCAAGTTTACTAAGAATGATTCAAATTAAAATTATTATAACGCAATGGTAAATTAGTAATAAAAATATATAAATAATTGTTGTTTTAAAGAGCAGGAATAAAAGCATAATAAAGCCGAACCAACCAACAAAAGAAAAGAATAGGAAAATCATGTTCTAGGTTAGGTTGTTGCCAACCGAGTTTGGCACGTGGTCACGTGAGGTCGCTGTGGCTGTTCCAAGTGGCGCCGCGGTTGGTGTTGACGACGGAGTGGACCGCCATCACACGTCGCCATGGGTTTACATGCCTTCATTCATTCATTCATATCAAGTTGAACCTCTCAAGACTTGGACTATTCTGTTTTGACCCATTTTCATTTTTCTACCCTTTTTTTTTCCTCGTCATTTTTTCATTTTCCTACTTCAATTGATCACACTCATATTGAATTGTCAACTCCGGGCATCACTGCCATGCATAATTCAATTCATTCTTCTTTTTTCCTTTTTCCTGTATTGTATTGTCATTCATCATTGTACCCAAACCAAAAAAAAAAAAAAGTCATTCATCAAATTATCTTTCACAAGTTGGTAATCATTTCATAACAAATAAAATCACCAAGGACTATTTTTTTTTTTTTGGTTAAAGAAAATGACTCATTTTAATTTGAGATTGATATAAGTATTCATAAATGACTCATCAATGAAAAGATTCAGTAATCAAACTTAAATAAGGGCCATTTTTTTTGGTAGTTTAAATAATAGCAAAATAAAAAATTGTTTATGTATACTCTCTATTTTTTTTTCTTTTTGGTGCTGAAGCTAAAAAAGAAAAGGGGAACAAACAGTTATCTCAAATGAATAACCCCAGAACAGCCCCCAAAGTTCTCTACCAATTAATCTCTTTGGTCTTGCTCATTGTCCCTAACAAGGCCATCATATCATAGACATGGAAGGAGGACGAACCAGCAAGATTAACAAGGCGCACAATCTCAAGATAGTCAGTTTCATACACATAATCAAATAACGGAACATTTAATTTTAACTTAGATTTAATTATTCTGTAGCTGCTAATAATTCCATCAAAAAATTAATATTGTTCTTGTAGGATAAAAATTTGTAATTAGGTCGTGGTGGTGACATTAAATTTGCAATTGAATGAAATAACTACCGTTATAAAATTATTCAATAAAACAAAATATACTTGTATTTTATTTGATATGTGAATAGGTTTAATTATTTCGTAAATTTTTACAGGTTTGTTGCGAGAATAATTTTACTAATGAATTATTATAACTCATGCATCCACAAAGTATATGTTTCCTCAACAATAAGTTGGTTTGAGAATCGAATCACAAAATTATTATTATTATAAAAAGTTGATTATAATTTATAGTTTTTTTATCTTTTAGGTTGTATTTAATTGGAGAATAAAAATGAGATTAAAAATTACATTAATGAGATGCATGTATGACTTTACACATAAAACTCATCCATAAAATTTTCATCCTTATCTTTTATTCCCCAACAATATAATAAAATGTTTAATTTATTGTAGCATAATTTTAAAGATTCTATATTATTAATAAATGATATAACAGTGTTTGCTTAAAAATTAATTGTTAAAAATAAAAAGTATTTCACTGGTGTAATTCGCGTGCTCTTTCTTGTTAATAACATAAATTTTGTTTGACAATAGATTGAATCTAAAACATCAAATCAAAGAGTATTACTAAAACTTAAAAGTTAAAAATAAGAAATAATATAAAAAAAAAATGAAATACACATCGTCAATATATAACAAGGGTGCAGTGTAAAAAATAAAAAACTTTATAATGGATTATGGCCGGGGACCTTTCTCATCACCACATTTCATGATGATGTTTCAGTGACACCTACCATGCCACAATTTTCTATTTTTCGCGCTAAACTGTGATACCCACCACACAAGTTCCACTTGCATTGGCCATTTGATCGTGATCAGCAAGACAAAATTATTGATGGATTATATATATATATATATATTTTTGATAAATGATGATGGATTATATACTACTAGGCGATGACAGTGTAACAAAAAAAAAGGGTGATACCACCCACTCACTGTTTCACAAATCACAACATTGCCCTCTGTCAAATCATGGTAATTAATTATGATGTCCAATTTCATTAACATTGCTTCTTTTCTTTTTTTTTACTTTTTTTAGGTATATAAAGTATATCAGTAAGGAGAGGCATACCCGAAGCACTAGATGAACCAGGTGTGTCAGTTTGACTAGTAATTGTCATGGAGCAGCACCCGGCTTTTTATTATTCATCCGTCCGCCCTTTTGTCAGAATTAAATTTTTTAGCCGCAATCAAAAATGAAAATAGGTGATTTTATTCTCTAATTTTATCATAATTCAGTCATAAAATTTGTTATATTAATATTAATTTAATCATTTTATTAAAATAGTGATCCAATAACTACATTAATATCAAAGTGATATCAAATTTAAAAGAAATGAATAAAAAGATTATTAAATATTTTTTTCAAAGACTACAACAATGGCATCAATGCCAATAAAAAAATATAATAATAACGGTATCCATTTGAAATAAAATTTCTCCAACCATCACCACCTATTAACATTTGTCACGAATGTTTGGCTAACGCAAAAGAGAAGTTTGAGAAAGACAAAAACGTTAAGCATCAGCCAGCTAATTAAGGCAGCGGCGAGATAAACTCAATTACTTTACTTCCTATCACATGCTGGGAGTCCCTTCGAGTTGAATACTTCAGCATGAAACAAGGTTTATTGATGAAAATTAGGATTTTAAAATTTTATAAAACTATATCATAATTTACGTTTTATTTTTTGTTTTGTAATCAATTATACTATTAAGGGTTTGATAAAATATAAAATTTGTCATAAAAAAGATAAGTTATACAATTTTTAATACATTAAATGTAGAGTATAATATATGTGCATTAACAGTGTATAAACCAATTTCATATTCTCCATCAATAATATATTTTTGTGTCCCCAGTAATAAAATTTTAGAAAAGTATTAAATCATACTAAATAACTATTTACTACAATAACAATCTATTATAATTTGATATTTTCAAATTTCTATTAATTAATAACATAAAATTATTTTACGTTATCAATATATTAAAATTTAAAATTTTAAAAGTATTAAAATCTTTGAATTTATCTTTATTTCTTAACCGCAATTGGTATTGATAGCAAAACCCCACTATTAAATATACGGCTTAGAACCAACAAAAATCAGAAGTTTCGATTTTGTAGTTGTCTGGATGACTGCACCAAACCAACCGATGCATACCACCTGACGACATTATAAATGGCGTGTTAGTTTGGTTCGTTGGTATCGTATGGATGAAAATAGTATAATAAAGTGTATCTTTTTAGTTATAACTCGGCCCCAGCACCACCCCACTTGAATGGGGTGTAAAAATCAGGGTGATGACTATGGTTTATTTTGTCAAGATTTTTTTTTTTTTTTGTGGGGTGTCAGGTTTTATTATTGGGAAGGAGAAATTGAAATGTGTAATAAAAATGGATCATCATTTGATGAGAAACAGGATCTGATTATTAAAGACAAAGTTTGATCATGGATAGCTGTTGATTTGAAAATTAACTCCTTGGCAAATGATACTCTCCTCAAAGGAGGTTATGTAAACATTTAGTTTTACTAGCCAATCATCCTTGGACAATTTCTTGGATGATTACATATGTTAGTTTTATGCATCCAATCTGATGTTATGCAATGTGTACCTTATAGTTTTATGATGCCCCCGACTGCATGCAATGTCAACGGAGGGTTAAGGAGAAATTTTTGTATATGTTCTGTTCTGGTCTTATTACAGGCAGCTCCCGCTGATGAACAATTGAACACGAAGCATTAGATGATAGAGGTATATAGCTTTTTGCTTGAACAAGGATTATTTTGTTGAATTTTGTTTGATCTAGACTGGAAGTTGGATGATCCCAGAAAAAAGCGCTGCTCAGCTCTGATGATTACTGATGTATAGAGACAAAGTTTCTTTTCCTTTATGTGCTGCAAAGTTAATTCTGCTCATAGGGTTATTAAAATATATGAACAAATACCTTCCCCCTTCAAGAGGCAAACCAGATAATGATCAAAGAATAGAAGGCATTTCTTTGTATTGAAGAAAGTTCTTTAATTAATGGTGACAGCAAAGAAGAACCATATCGCTGGACTACCTTTCCTAGTAAGTTTCTGGCAATATAATGGGGAGAATAAGTCTTGGCTTGTATATATTTCAACCTCTATACTAGAGAAAAACAAACAAAACAAGTTCAGGTTTTGATTTAAGTTGTTTGAGCTTCAAGGGACATGGCTTCTGGGGGACCAAAATCAGTGGCCTTCATCCTCTTGGCACTGAATCTTGTGTTGTATTTCATTGTGCTTGTGATTGCTTCATGGGCAGTGAATCATGGAATCCAAAGGACACGTGAAACAGGTGATTGGAGTGCTTTATATATGAGCTTAAAAAAACATGTGTTCTTTGTTTCTTCTCTTATCACATCACATGCTTTGTTGAGTTGAGACTTGGCTTTAAATTTGCAGCATCTGTTTTGTCCATTCCGGCTCGCTTGTTTCCACTATACTTCCCAATGGGGAACATGGCAACTGGTTTCTTCGTAATTTTCTCTCTCATTGCTGGTGTTGTGGGGTGCACCACCTCTCTCACTGGATTGCACAACATTTTCCAGTGGGATGTTACCAACTTATATGCAGCAGCCATGTCTTCATTGACAACATGGACACTCACTTTACTAGCCATGGGTAAGCCTTAATTATCTCCCATTTTAATTGCTTTCACTTTGGTAACGTATTTGTATCAAATTTCTACAATTCCCTTGATTGTAACATGGCTGAATAAATGCTATATGGTGCTACTCCTTCTTTTCTTGCAGATTTGCATGCAAAGAGATTGAACTTGGCTGGACGGACTCAAACCTGGTAAGCTTATGCTAAAACTTCAATTATAGGAAAAAAGTGACCAACATCTAGATAACTAATTAATCAGCTGTTATTTGATTAAACAAAAGAAAAGAAATGGTGTAACACAAGTTCATTTTTTCTTAAGCACTACATCGTGGTTTCTATGACAAGCATGTGATTATTAATTCCCCCATCCCAAAAAAACTAGGCTAGCTGCAAATTGGAGCATATAGGATATATTAATTATTTTCACTTTCTTTTTTTGACAGCGAACCTTAGAAACGATCACCATAATTGTAAGCGCAACCCAACTGTTATGCACGGGTGTTATCCATGTTGGGATATCAGACGTTATTTCGAATAGAAATTTTATTGTATAAGTTTTCAATTTACTGGTCGGTGAATACTGAATACTCAGTCTCAGAGAGAATATTATTTTCCTTTTTTATTTTGAAGTTGGTTTATTTATTTCATTTGTGAGTGAAATGTTTGATGTCAATATTCACCTTGTTTTAATTATTTCAGTTTCAGCTGGTGTCCTATATGTAACAATTGTTCATTTGTAGTGAAAAATAAAGACGCTTTCTCAATTGGCACATTTCATCGGCAAGTGTATACCGCGTACTGTACTGAATGAAACATTTTGAAAAAGAATCATAGATATTGGGGCATTCCGAGAATCGAACTCGGGACCTCTCGCACCCAAAGCGAGAATCATACCACTAGACCAAATGCCCGCATGAAAACTAGCATTGTTGTTACTTTATATGGTCTATATTGCCACCTGGTAACATTGGGTCTGCTATTGAATTTTCATAAAGATGACAGTCTCTCTATGTAATAAAAAAAAAACATGTTAGTTTGATTAATGCGTAAATGGGATCTTTAAAAAATAAAACATGTTTGACGAAGTGATTAATATATTCCAAATATCTTGAATGTCTATCATATGTTGTCCAAAATTGTTTATACTGAATACAAAGATGCTTCATTTCTTTTTCCCAAGCATTTAAAATAGAAGCTTGCAAACCTTATCGTAACATAAATCTATAGCGTCAAAGAAGGAAATAATAAAAGGACCACAATTTTATAGGATTCTCCATTGTCCAAATTCAGCAATGTGCTAGGTTATCCGTAACTTCATTTACCAGGAACTTAGATTGTACTTAACCAAGAGGAGATATTGACTGAGAATCACCTCATTATGGTAGAAAAATGATCAACTTTTTTAAAGCACTTTGTGCTACCAATCCTCAATCTTGGAAAGTTATACAATCCATCACCAAGATGTTCTTAGATTCAATATCCTGTTACTATGTTTGCCCATAGAGAAATACGCCAAGACAACAAATTTCATATTCTCTAGTAAATTAAACATTACAAAGGGCATCAGATTAACTACATTACTTCACAATTATTGATTGGTACTCTTGTTCTACTTAGCCTTTCGACAATACTAGGTTAAGCTATTCTTGCCTTTCCAAAGCACTGTTTGGCTAATTGATAATCAAGTTACCCATATATATATATATATATATATATATATATATAATTTGGTAAGTAACCCGAGACTATGTATTGATTTCACAAACTGCAAGCATAATTACAAGAGTGGAAGCAAACAAACAAACTGCAAGCATAAGCATAGTAATAGCATCTCGTGAAACAAGATTGAGATTGTATGTACTGAATAGCACTAGCAATAATTCATTACATCTACTCTCTAAATTTGAGTGTATCTCAACTACAATTCCGTCTCATAGCTTTCATCAAGATGAGTAAAAAGAAATTGGCAAATGTGTTGGAGAATAATTCACAATCTAATTCTTCTTGGGTGTTATTGTCACTCATCTTATGCTTGCTCATTGTCACCTGGGAGGAAAGTAGATACTCTGTATACATAGCTACCTTCATGCTGATATTAGTTGTTTCCCCTTCATTTGGATACGAGCGATGCTCTAGCTTCTCTCCTTTGGCATTACATTTCACCAATCCTTCACTTCCATCAAATCCAAAAATATCACCCCTTTCGGTGGAGCATATTACGAGAAGTATTGGGTAGGAATGTCATCATAAGGCACAACAATGAACTTGGTCCAAGAAGACTGCACTTTGTGTTCTTCCATCACCCATATATCAGCTGCATCCCATCCTTGAACACATAAACTCAAACATCCTCCATGAACCCACAAATCACAACTGTTGAAGTCACATTCAAAATCATTTGGCAGAGGAATACCTGAGAAACTCCTTTCAACCAAATCAAAGGCAAGAATGACATTCACCGACACATCATTACGAATGGCAACCAATGAATAGCCCCATTAAGAGAGACTCAGACTGGGTTCATTGGAACAGTCATGTATGGCAAATGGGTACCCTCAATTTTTTTCTCAATTAGCCCTCAAAGAAAAAAACTCAAATTGGGTTACCCAATCTAGGATGGGTCGTAAGATCCTAGAACCACCAAGTAGTCATTCATTGATGGGTTATACCCAAAACCATAGAGATATGTGAAAAATGAGGAATTGATATTAGAGGCAATAGGTGACAAAGGTAGTTGTTTGTGGACACCAGTCGATGAATTCCACATGCCTAACAACAAAAAGATAGTTATGGGAGAGAACATACTACAACTCTAAATTTGCTATGGCTAAATCCTCCCTGTAAAATTCAAACCAAAAATATTTTGCAACAAATGTATACATATATTTTTCATATTTGTGTAATGAAAAAATATTTTTCCTAATAAGAGAGCTTGCTTTCTCCAGATAGCTAAGCTTGATTGAAGAATCAATCAGGATAAGGTGAAAGTTTGTTAAGATAGAGAAAAAGGAACCATAACATGATCAGGAAAAAGCAAAGAAGAGGTCATTTACAAATTTTATTTTTCAATCTACAAAGTAGATGATATAGGACTTGACTTGACATGGTAATTACAAATCAAGGATTTTTTGTTTGAAAAAAAAAACTCCCACAAATTCTCCATTTTAGAAGGCTTAATATTATTATTTAATCACAATTATGCCCACTTCCTAAAGGCTCACTGTGTTGTAGATGATTTTCTTCTATCGTGTGCATATAATGGATGCATATATGCAACATACATTTGTGGGAACCAAATTTCTCAGCATTTGCTTCACCTTGAATGTCACGACTTTACTTAAGAACGTGACCTACTAAGAAATCTCATTTCCACGTAAGTCTCATGGCCTCTAAGTTCTCTATATGCATTTTTTAAGCACGAAAACCATTTAAATCATAATTTCATCTCCAATATAAATCAAGAAAACCATTTCTAAAACATTGAATTATCTCTTATATGTTATGGAATGGTTGCCCAAAAGGAGAAACAGGATGGTGCAAAATAAATATATGGAAGCGTAAAAATAAATGACACCAAGAATTTACATGGTTCGGCTTAAAGTCTACATCTATGAGGAAAGATGACAACCAAATAATTCAATATGGAAAAAAAATAGAGATACAAAAGGTGGACACACTCCACTCAACCCAAATCCCAAAATACACCCAGAATGTCTAACAATAGTTTTCTTGATATATACTCTTAACTCATAAAAGAGAATAACTCATAAGAAACAAATAATTCTACTCTATCACTAAAAGGGAGGAGATGATTTGTTATTGTTGTGTTTGGTAATGGACTCCATGGTTTGCTCCTTTTATAGAGCCTCGTTGCAAAGCTCTCAAAGATGCTTGCGTAATAGTTGACAATCATGCCACCATCCCATGTTCATCAATTAATGCTGCCATCTATTTTTTCAGTGACATTAAAAAATCTTTGACAATTTGCAACCTATAGGCTTAAAGTCAAGCCATCTATATTGACATGATATAAATATCTTTTCTTTGAAACAACATCATCATAAATAATTATTTCATAAACAACTCTAAATCTGTGGTTATAATACAAAACATATACGAAGTTGCTCTTTATACAAAATAAACCATGAAAACTATAATCATGTAAAAACAAAATAAATCTGAATCATGGTGCAAAATCCTCTATGGTTCGGGACCCTGCCGAAATGTCAATGCATGGAGCACTCTACACTACAATCCAAAAAGGCATTTTACTCTAAGTGAAGTTCACCAACTAGAATCTCTACCTGTTGGGAAGGAGGTGGCTAAGAAGGACACACAAAAGCTACTGTATCTGGAGGGAAAAGGAGAGGGTGAGTTTCATCTAAAACTGAATAAATTCTTATCCATAACCCCCTTTATGGGACAACAACAACAACAAATGTATAAAATAATAATAATAATAACAATCATAGAACAAACTCTAAAACATTTCCATATTTACATACATATTATTTCAAAACCATATATTTCTCTGAATCATAAATATCAGGACTCTAATAGAGAAACAGGATCTCTAATTGTGCACAAGAAGTGACATAACAAATTATCTTATCTCTGGTTCTTTAAGGACCTAAATTGGACATCATAGGTTCCATCTTTGCTTTGTGATGAGATTGTCCCTTGAGGACAATTTGGTACCAAGATTAAAGATCGCTCACAGCCGTTAATTCACTATTTATTTTTCTATAGCTATCGTCTAGTTCAAAATCATAAAACTAAATATTTTCTCTAAATCTCTTAATTGGGCTCTTCTCTGATTTAAAAGCTCTATTATATAGATATTTCACTTCTCAACCTCATTATGGTTTTCATTAAAATCTCTAAACATAATCATATTCATAGTCTAACTCTTTATCAAAATCATTTTAGCAACAATATTCTCATGATGAGTTTACAATAAAACATAAAGTTCATGCTCCGTTAAAAACCATAATTGTCATAACATTTTCAAATTTCCTCTATTATTCATACGAATCTTGAAAACATCTCTAGAGATTCATGTATTTATGCCACAAGTTAGAAAATAACTCTAATGACCAAAATAAAAGCGATATGATTGAACTCATTCACCTTAAAGGGAGGAAGGAAAGACATCAACACCAACTGAACTCTGTAGATGAGGATGACACCAACGTTGTCTATTATAACAACCATAAACTCTATATTAATCTCTAACAATCTCTAGATAGCTCTAATCTAACCCTAACAACATTGGAAGAGCACCCTCATTTGATAACAATGAGAATAAAGACACCCACAACATGGGGGAGGAAGAAGGTGGAAGACTATAAGATGAACCAATGATAATCCCTTACATTTGATCTTGGAGGAGAAAGATTTGAAGTGGGACTGAGTAAAAGAGAGGGGGAAGGGTGTTGGAGCTAAGGGTTTTGGAAATAGGGAGGGGGAGCCGAGTTTGGGGTACATAAAGGAGGTAGAGGTTCACTTAAGTGAAACTACGTTGTTTAATATTGTTCACGCACCAGGGCACCGGAGAGGTCAAGGTGCCCCAAAACCCTTCCGCAAAACACATGGGACCGTCATAACCCTTGGACCTGTAACGGTTGGCATAGTGCCCAACTCTACCAACCCAAACCTCTGGACCGTGATAGCGATGACAGGAATCTTTGATTCTACATAAAATGGTCATTTTTATATCTGGGCCTTCCCGGAACACAGGTGGGTCATAAGGAATCCTAAGGTCGTACGAACTTGTCTATGGACACGTGTACATGACGTATTACATTGAACCCTCATGATGCTTCAGAAGCTTCTCGAACCTTAGTAGCAACTTCACTAGTCTAGCGGTATCCTAATCCATAGCCTTTCCAATCGCGAGGCGAGGCACAAGACCGCTCCAAGCTCAATGAACATCACTGGGGCGAGAGTTGTGTGGGAAGAACATGGAGGAGACGAACGCCTCATGGTGGTCGGAGGTCGAGGCTGGAGGAGATAAACTCGAGCTCGATGATGGCAAAGGAGTGAGTGTTGCGGTTCGAGAGCTTGGTGAGGCAACGAGGACCCTTCACTTTACACATTGCGTTGAATGGCATTGAGGCGTTTGACGTGCTGAAGTCGATGTTGTGACAACGAAGATGTTAGGATAACGGTGGCAAAACCATCTTTTGTCCATCAGAGATTCAGGACCCTTTTCTCTTTAAATTTTATTACTAAAAAAATTAATTTATAGTTACTAACCCATATCGTTAGTAGCATCATTATCTTTAATTACCTACAGCAACTCTTTGCTTCTGTGAACCCCATAGTCCACAAATCATCTCCTCATTGGATGCCACAAACACCAACATCAACAGCATTGACCAACAACACCACCATAGCATTCCCCAGTTTAGAAAGGTATGTAAACCATCTCAATTTCAAAGGTACCAGAGCAAGCGCCTTCTAATAATTGATAATTATATCCTTTTAAAAAGTAATTTCCATTGAAGCTGGAATATTCCTATTAGCACCTCTATCCCTTTGAACAGCTAAAATGAAGTGATGGCTTTCTAAGCCATTGAAAGGGTTTTCGAGCTGGAGCCGTGATGTTTGACCAAAAAATATCACCAAAGCATGTTTTCTAACAAGCAATCATCACTTCGATTAACCATTTTGTGTCACGTCGTCAATTACGAGGGTAAAAGAATAGCGATGTTTACCTGCATGAAAATCATAGAATAGACGACCAAAAGTTCTAAAGCAAATAAACAAACGGCAAAGTAAACTACATGTGGACCGAATAGATTGAAAATGATGTTGTATGAAAACTTCTGAAAGCAAATTCTAGTTTGGATTTTGCTCATTCCTGATTTGTCCGTTTGCCCGTAGAACTCTTGAGGGACTCACAAGGCAGGGTCCCAACTCGCTGTGGGCTTATCCAGAGAAGAGAAAAAAAGTTAGATAAGGGAATAAAAAAAGTGAAACTAAAATCTGAAAGAGTGCTGTGGTGGTAGCAGCAGTGGCACATGTGTGTGGGTTGAATCATATTTCTTTGATAGTGATGTAATAGCTATCTTCGTCATCTGGTGGATGAGACTTAAAAGCTCTGAGAGTGAGCGTGTGATTACTGGTTGAAGAAATGGCAAACTGCTCCGCCACCGCCACTGAAAATCTCAAACTCAATGGATAAGATAAACTTAACTTGTCATGGTAGAAAAAATCCTCTAAAAACAGTTGCTAAGTTTGATTTGGTGCGTATCCAAATGTAGTTCAATAAGTCATGATGGACGCATGAGAATTACCTTAATAATTAACATGGCCGGCACTAAACCAAGACTTAATGATAACAATTATTACACAAATTTACACTCACATAAACTCTTCAGGTTTCATAAAAGTTGTCAGATAGTACTTTTAAGTTTACTGAAATTCTTAGAATGTTCCGAATATACACATACTTAAAAAGGATAATTACGTTGATGAAAGATGCGCTACTTTTAAATAAAAGATTGCACAAAAATTGCTATGAAAATTAATGATAATTTTGACTAAAAACTAGTACTAAAAAGCTTGATTATATACTTAAATTAAAATTAAAAGATACAATCATTTCAACAAAATGACGCAGCATGCTGAATTAATTATTTGAAAGCAATTTACTTCTGTTGCCCGAAACTTTCAGCATATTTTTTGTCCTCAATTCTTTTGCTGAAATAATTGTATAGTAATGTCGTCATACAACTGCAGCTCTGCCGTGGTGTCATCCTGTATACCACATATTGACTTCCAATTAGCTGCAATGACTTTATAAAACCATAACTATTTTGAAAATTCATCATACGTACGCGACCTCCCCATCATGTAATTCCACAAAACCCAAAATGGAACACCTTCAGCAACTCGTGATTTGAGTAATTTATGATAAGCAATAATGAGCTCACTTTAAACCGGTTTTAACAGGTAATTATCGAGCCAAGTAATCTCTTACTGTAACAATAGTGTACACACGTATGCCTGAAAATATTTTTAAAAAATATGAATGCTATTGTGGCATGACAGTGGTGCACTATCATCATATAGTCTATATAACTAGCGTTAACTAATCCTGATAACCCATCAAATGAAGCTTTCGAAAATAAGAGGATAGGAGATAAAGCAAAGAAAGAAACTAAGGCACTGATCAGTGATCACTCCTCCACAACCAACCCAATCAATCTCTTGCAACACCACTTTCTTCAGTTTAGCAGCACAAATACAATTACAAGAATCAGAATCAAACTATGTCTGATTCCGGACAAGCAGAAATAGCGCCTAGAAACAACGCAGCACCTCAAGGTTCAGTACCACAACCTTTCCTCCTGATGAACTCATTGAAGAAATCCTATCAAGGCTCCCTGTGAGGTCTCTGCTGCAATTCAGGTGCGTATGCAAGTCTTGGATGTCTCTTATCTCTGATCCTTACTTTGTGAAGAAGCACCTTCACTTGTCAACTCAGAGTAACAACCTCACACACCATAGGATCATACTCAGTGCCACAACCGCTGAGTTCCACCTCAAGTCTTGCCCTTTGAGTTCTTTGTTACACAACCCATCAACCACTTGTGAGGACCTTTGCTACCCGTGAAGAACAAGTACCGCCATGATGGAATTGTTGGTTCTTGCAATGGGTTGCTATGTTTTGCCATTAAAGGAGAGTGTGTGCTTCTCTGGAACCCTTCAACTAGAGTCTCCAAGAAGTCACCGCCTTTGGGTAATAATTGGAGGCCAGGTTGTTTCACTGATTTTGGGCTTGGTTATGATCAAAAGAATGGTGATTACAAGGTGGTGGCTGTGTTTTGTGACCCTAATGTGTTTTCCAGTGAAACTAAAGTGAAGGTGTATAGCATGTCCACCAATTCTTGGAGAAGATTCAAGATTTCCCTCATGGTGTCACACCCTACCAAAATTCCGGGAAATTCGTGAGTGGCACTCTCAATTGGGCTGCAAATTATGCTGTTGGTTCAAGTTCTCTATGGATCATTGTTTCTTTAGATCTACACAAGGAAACATACAAGGAAGTTCTGCCACCCGATTATGGAAAGGAAGATTGTTCCACCCCTACGTTGGGGGTGTTAAAGGGAAGCCTGTGCATGAATTATGATTACCAAAAAAGTTACTTTGTCTTGTGGCTAATGAAGGACTACGGAATAAGGGAGTCTTGGGTAAAATTGGTGACCGTTCCTTATTTGCCTAATCCTGAAGATTTTTCATATTCAGGGCCATATTGCATTTCTGAGAATGTTGAAGTCCTGTTGATGTTTGAGTTTGACTTAATTCTGTATGACCCAAGAGACCACTCATTTAAGTATCCTAAAATTCAGAGTGGGAAAGGTTGGTTTGATGCAGAGGTCTACGTTGAAACCCTTGTATCACCAATAGATTGAGGGGGCTACGTCAAGGAAAGTGCGTGCGAGAATAAAGGGTATAAAGCGTTTTAAACCTGTGCTGGTTCTATCTATATTGAAGTCATTTTGACAATAATTGTATTGATGCATGCTAACTGGGAGCCACAGCAGTGTGTGGATGTTAATATTTGATGAAACTAATAATGTGTAATATATGCATAAATGAAAGGCAAAGCAATGTATAGATGCTAATATTTGATGGAAGTAATGTGTAATATTTGATGAAACTGAATTATATGTGGTTGTGGGTTATGTTATCAATGATAAGAGAAGATTACAGCTTCAACTCTTTTTGTTCTGTCTATTATTTATTAGTATCATGGAGTGAAAGGGATTTTTCACTATGAACTGTAGTATATGCTCTCTTGTGGTATAGTAAGAAAGAGATACCAACTCATCTTCAGGTCATTTGCATTTCTTAAAGAAGAATCAAGACTTTTCTCGCGTTAAAAGATAAATAAATCACTTTTCGTAAAACAATAAGCTAATTAAGAAGAAAAAGACATTCTACTAGTAAAAGGTGAAAAGGAATTACAATCTCAACAGTTTTTTTTTTCTTTTGGTCTGCACAGTCTCGCAGCTTTATCTGGTTATATTTTAAACATCATTCTATTGCAAATCTGCAGCATAATGATATGCTGAGCAGGGAGCTCAAACCGATGTTTGTCTCATTCCTATGTCCCTACCTCTGTTTAGGATTAATTGATCGAGTTAGGAAAATATCATCAATCACACCAAAACAAATCTCTCTTTTAAAGTGGATATCACTTACTTTCTATCAATGCTCTCCTTTTATTTAACAATTTCATTTGTGTAAAATTATTATAAACTGTTCATTCGAAAATTTAAATAATGTAAGAGATTTTCAATACTTATTATTAATGATAATGAATCCTATTTAGTTTTTCTTTTTCATTGTATAGTTATTAACTTATAATTTATTTCAAATTCTTTTTGCATTAATCGTTTCTAACTCATAAAAATAAAATACGAATTGATAGACTTCCAATCAATATATTATTAATGATAATGAATATTTACGATTATGGTGATAACTAGGATTACAAGGTTAGCATTAACAAGAAGCCTCCTGGTTTCTCACTTCATATCTTATTAGAATGAAAGAAATTTACATTTGTACAAACATGGACTTTTTGCGTCCTTTTTCTTTCCTAGACGGACTTGGTTTGGTTCAATAGCGTTCCCTCCAAGTAATAGCACGGTTGACTGGAATGTACATAAAGGCTAACCTTATCACAGTTGATTATATATATGTATAATAAAATTGTACAATAATCCTACACTAATAATATTATTTTTATTATTTACAACGTAAGAATGTGGTAAGTTATAATGTTGACACGTGGAACTATGTTAAAATCCTAAATCCTCGTGTCTTATGTGGCATTGTGCCAAGTTTTGTTATCAATATTAATTGTTGGTTTGCTTTTTGTTAACCTTTTTTTATTTTGAAAAATATAGAGGGCAGAAAAGAAATTTTGTATCCCATTAAAAAGAGTAAACATTTCCCAAAAAAAAAAAATGAAAATCCCTTGCAAGCTGAGTTGTGGATTCCACTTTGACACTCCCTCATGAAGACCAATAGTTGATGACGAATGGCAGATCTATCCCACGTACATTAGTTTTTGTCAATTTTTTTAACTTATTTTGTTGGTTTGTTTTGATATTGTATAATTTTTTTTCCAAAACCCACGTGTGCACCAATCTTTGTTGGATCTGAGGGCCAGAATACATCAATGGGTATGTTGGTATTTGCTGAAGGAACAAAAACTTTCTTCTTGGAACCGTTAAAGGCCGAAAGTGAATGAGGCAAAAACATTTGAGCCACCTAACACCGCCAACAAAATTCATGATGCATGCGGAAATAAAGGTAGAAGAGTATCCGCGATTCAAGTCCAAATGGAGTAGCTGCCATTGTCAACAATGGAGCTGAAGGAGCACACCGGTTGAAAGGAAGAAGGAGTTTGGGGTTGTGTTAATTGCATTTTAAAGAAAAAAATGACTAAACCAGAGATAGTTTTAAAGAGGAAGGACGGTGATTTAAGAAACAAATAGTGGGCTTGCTAATCATCACCCAACATGAATTCAAACACTATGGTCAACTACTACACATGTTAACTTGTCAGAGAGACACGTATGTACATACGGCACCATTCCTTCAATTTGTTTTGCTCTATGTTTTGACCGAACGTGTCCTTGGGGAGGATTGGGACGCAAAGCATTGAAGTAAAAGTAAACGAGGGTCGTTGCAAGTTACTACAGACAAGAACCACCACCCACGAAATTTCCGTTGCGTTGAATCCCCTCTTATATATTTGGAAGAGCAAGAGTAAATGTGAGGGGGGGGGGGGGGTACGTAGAATTATAGTATAACGGTTATTTTCTTGAAAAATATTCTCAACTAGGTATGTTTAGTTAGGGTAGTAATAGGGTGTAAATTTTTATGGATGAATTTTATGTATAAAATTATACATAAATTTCATTTATAAAAAATTTATTCCTAGTTTTACTTTCCAACCAAACTTATTTTTAGGGTGTGTTTGGTTATATAAAAATTGGATAAATATTACTTAAATAAATTTTATGTGTAAAATAATACATGAACTGATTTATATAATTTTTCCCTCAATTTTCAAATCTAACCAAACATCATTGTTAAAGGCAGGGGAGTTGCCAATTTTAAATTCCTGGGGCATTGCCTGGTTTGTTAGATCCCAAAATTTTCAAAAAAACCTCAACTAGGTTTAGGGGTAGCAATAGGATGTAAATTTTTATGGATGAATTTTATGTAAAATTACACATTTTTTTTTTTATAAAAAATTATAAAATTTCATTATTTTGGTTTTTTTTTTAATGGCTTAAAATATCATATTTCCTAATTTTTTTCTTTTTATGTGGGAAATAGTAACTTGAAGATTTAATTATATAATAATGTTTATTTTGACTAAGAGATTAATTATGTTATGTTTTATTTTTGTTGAAACAATTTAATTTTTAATTATTTTACCCACATATATTTGATTTTATATTTTTATATATTTATATAAATATATATTTTATTATATATGGTTATTTAAAATTATTCATTTTTCTTGTACTGTAAAATCTAAATCCATAAGGAGGAAGAAAATTTTGAATGCTTAAATTATACAAGTGTAAAAGTTGCCCAACATAGTCTACCTTAAATTTTTAGTCCTAAAAACAGTGAAATATTAGTCCAGACTACCCAAACAAGATTACTCTTTTGCCAAATAGCTTTCTTAAAAAATATTATGGTCATTTCCCAAAACATGCATAAGTGATAGTTGAAAATGTTTATAAATTTTTCTTACATTTAAAAGCATTTTCAAATGGTCACTGTTAAAATTATTCATTTTTCTTGTACTGTCAAAATCATAAATCCATAAGGAGTGAAGAATAATTTTGTATTCTTAAATTATACAAGTGTAATAAGTAATAACCCAAACTTAGTCAGAATCATAAAATTGATAGGACCATGTAAAACAGTCAAAGCAAGATACATGAATAAAACCACAACAAATCAAGCTTATTATTGAATCTTTATTGAGAAATATATGGATGCATGCTTTGAGAATAAACGAAAACATTTGTTATGTTACATATATTAAATGAAACACTAATTTTGCGGTCATTATTATATCTCATCATTTCCCTAGATTTTCAATCAAATTGTTGATGCTGATCTTCACTTACCCAAAAATAAAGAAATAAATTGTCGATGCTTCAATTGATAAATGGAATTAACCAAGTGTTTTCTCTTATAATTCCCTAGAATTTCTCATCACTACTGTTATTCTGCAAGCTTGGAGTCTCTCAACTGTTTCAGTTGGTCGATCAGGGCCGTCAAATTATTATAGGATGACCCCCCTCTTGATGAACAGCAGCTCTAGCTTTCCTCCCAAACTCTTGAGCACGCCGTCTGATTTCCTCGGCTTCATCACCACCGTCCATCAACCTCCTCACAGCCTTCTCTATGCTGTCTCTCCCCACCAGCTTCTTCTTCTCCGCATAGCCATGATTGCACCACTCGTCAGCACCCACCTCCACCCCAATCCCACGCACATCACATATCAGTCTCTCGTTGTAGAACTGTTCGCCATGCACCGGCCACGTTATCATCGGCATCCCAGCGCTAACGGCCTCCACCGTGGAGTTCCACCCGCAATGTGTCAGAAACGCACCCACGGCGGGGTGGCCCAATATCAGAACCTGCGGGGCCCACCCTCTTATGATCATCCCCTTCTCCCCATTCCTCTCCTCGAATCCCTTCGGCAGCCACTTCTGCTTCTCTTCCTCATCCTCGTTCTCCTTCCCCTTCTTCTCCGGAACCACCCACATGAATGCACAACCTGATGCTTCCAAGGCACACGCGATCTCATAAAGCTGCTTATCCGGGAGATGACAGAGGCTCCCGAAGCATATGTAGAGCACCGAGTTCTCAGGCATGGAGTCCAGCCAGCTCATGCACTCGTGCACGTTCACCACGCTCTTCTGTCCCCTCTCCGCTTTCTCTTCAGCGGTTTTGTGGAGAAGAGAGACTGGGCCAAGATGCCAAGCCTTGTGGCCGGTGGTTCTCTCGTAGTGTTGGACGTACTCTTCTCCATCAAGCTCCAAGAAGTTGTTGACCAAAAGACCATGGCTTCTGGCATCTACCTCATGCATGGATGCCAGGAGCCCATCATGTCCATTGATGGTGCTGCTTTCAGGGTGATACGGTGAGGAAGACCTTCGAGGACAAAGGGAGGGGAAGCATCGAGAGGGATGGGGTGCACCTTGAGGGAATTGATGGCGCAGATGGCGAAGAGGCAGAAAACGTTGAAGGCCAACCTTGGGATGCCATGCTTCTTGGCCAAGTCTTCCGCCCACGGGAGCATAGAGTCGGCGACGATGCAATCGGGTGGATGCTGCTCCACGAAGAGGTCGATGGGCTCGCGGAGCAGAAAGGTGGCGTGGCACACCTTGTTGACTTTGTCGTCGTCGGAGACGGCGGAGAGGCTCTCGATGCCTTCGGGGAGGCCCACTTCTTTGGAAGGAAACTGGACGATGTGGTAGTGGAAGTTTGGGTGGTGCGTGGTGGAGCTGATGATGGTTTGGGCGTTGGAGGGGGTGGTGATGATGGTCACGTGGTGGCCACGTGAGGCAAAGAGTCTGGCTATGTCAGATTGGGGGATCATGTGGCCAGCTGCGAGGTACGGGATGAAGTAGATTTTGAGTGGCTCATGTTCATGAGGAGGGACTTCCATTTCAGTGTGTTAGGAAGCTGAGTGAGCACTGAAGCACTTGTCTCTTGCCTTTTCTCTTTGCCTCCCTTTTACTTATATACTAGAGGAAAAAACTGAGATTTTCATTTTTGAGAAATCAAAGGCTTATTTCTTTTATTTGTTTATTACTTGGTGGATTCTCACGTGCATTAGTAAAAATTAAACAATGCATTGCGCAGTGTGTAGCGCTGAGCAACATAAAAGAAGACACGTGATTATAGGTTCTGTAATAGTTTGCTTATTTTTCTTATGATTTGGGTGTTGTTACCGGTGTAGCTTAAGTGTTATTAAGTCTGCCTTTTGCCGATGGCCAAATCCATTCTCTAATGAGAGATCCGATTTTCCCGGATCACGCCATGCATTCAGCTATGAATCACACTTATTTTTTTTCCCTGCATATTCACGCGAGTCACACTTGTATATATATAACAATATATACTTCTTATACCAATGTGTTACCGTGAGTGAAAAGTTAGCCGAATATTGGACTTAATTGGGCCTATGATGACAAAAGATTTTGAGCCTCTAGTCAAATGGAGCGGTTGCAGGAAGAGCGTGTTTAAGAGATGGAATCGTGGTTCAAGCGGGCGCGCTTTGAACACGTGCTTTGGTTCAAACACAAGCTGAAACGTTACATCCAGGAGTCGTGAGAGGGACGGTTATTTCCCCATGGCAGCGATGTAGCCGTGATAACCGTATACGTGCTAGACGGTTGTTTGAGATTATGGACCATGCTAGCCTTAGTACAAAAGGAAAAAGAAGCAAAAGGAAGACACACGAAGACCAATACAGACAAATTTCAATACTTTGTTTTAGTTTATGTTTTCTTTTTTCCTTTAGGTGTAGTTTAGAAGTAGTTTTCTCACTCTTGTAATTTCTGTTTCCATATTCTTGAGTATTATTATTGATGTTGTACTGTTTATCATCAATATTCAATCACATTTCCATTTTCAATAAGTCAAAGCTTATTGTCGTTATATTTGGAGGACTATCAAAAGCTTATTCCCTCCTTGGTATAATTGCCTTTATTCTTGGATCACTTGGGAATTTAGTTTCTTGCTTTTATTCCGTTTAACTTAGTCGAACTAAATTTTACCACAACACAATGAAATAGGAAGCTCCATTCACACCCCATATGGCTCTCTATTAGTCTCAATAGTTAATTGAGACATAATTTTGTGCAGCTTGTTATATCATGAGAGATTATTGTATAGCCATAAATCTAACACATTATATTTAAGTATATTTATAATATAAGTGAGTTTCATCAACTTTATTAAACATATTCACTCATCTATGAATCTCACACTCTTTTTATGAGTGTTCCTACAAAATGATTCTTATACTATTCATACAAAATTTTTTTATAGAACATTACTATTTCAACACTCATTTTTATATGTTAAAATAATATTTTCCTTTTATGAAAGTAACAACTCTTAGTATGGTTTGAACTTATAACTGAATATATACCTTTACATAAAGTGAGGTTAGTGGCCATTTCAAGTTGCTGTGTCTGATCCTCTCAGGTTTAGAAAGGTTTAGGATCTTTTCACATTGTATTACCGAGCCACCCCATGAGAACAAAGTTACAGAATGTGTAATGATACGTGACTGATTCTCGAACCATAAATAAGTTACACTGAAACTTTAAAGACGCAATACGTTACTATCATTTATTTTCTCGTCTCAATCTCAATTGATACTACAATTTTAGCAAGCCAGCCAGCAAGATAACCAAAAAGGGTAAAGCAGAAGTAGTTAAGACTTAAATCGCTATTATATTACTCCACAAGGTTGGAGTATTTCAACCGTTTAAGTTGGTCGATCAGTGCCGTCAAATTGCTATAGGATGATCCACCTTCTTGAACAGCAGCTCTAGCCTTCTTCCCAAACTCTTGAGCTCGTCGTCTGATTTCCTTAGCTTCATCACCTCCGTCCATCAACCTCCTTACAGCCTTTTCTATGCAATCTCTCCCCACCAGCTTCTCTCTCTCCCCAAAGCCAATATCGCCCCACTCCTCAGCACCCAACTCCACCCCAATTCCACGCACCTCACTTATCAGCCTCTCGTTGTAGAACTGTTCGCCGTGCACCGGCCACGTTATCATCGGAACGCCAGCGCCGACGGCCTCCACCGTTGAGTTCCACCCACAATGCGTCAGAAACCCACCCACGGCAGGGTGGCCCAATATCAGAACCTGCGGGGCCCAACCTCTTATGATCATCCCCTTCTTCCCATTCCTTTCCTCAAAACCCATCGGCAGCCACTTCTTTTTCTCTTCCGCTTCCTCATCCTCCTTCCCCTTCTTCTCAGGAACCACCCACATGAACTCACAACCTGATGCTTCCACCGCACATGCAAGCTCGTACAGCTGGTTGTCCGGGAAATGGCAAAGGCTCCCAAAGCATATGTAGAGCACCGAGTTTTCACGCTTTGAGTCAAGCCAGCTCACGCATTCATGCACGCTCACCACGCTCTTCTGTCCCCTCTCTGCTTTCTGTGCCGCTGTTCGGTGAAGAAGAGAGGCAGGGCCAAGATGCCAAGCCTTGTGTCCGGTGGTTTTCTCATAGTGTTTGATGTACTCTTCTCCGTCGAGCTCCGCAAAGTTGTTGACGATAAGCCCATGGCTTCTGACCTCTACCTCCAGCATGGATTCCAGGAACCCCTTCAGGTGCGTTGGTGGTGCTGCTTTCATGGTGACACGGTGAGGAAGACCCTCGATGACAAAGGGAGCGGAAGCATCATCGAGAGGAGGGGGTGCACCTTGAGGGACTCAATGGCGCAGATGGCGAAGAGGCAGAAGCCGTTGAAGGCCAACCTAGGGATTCGAAGCTCGTTGGCCAAGTCTTCCACCCACGGGAAAAGAAAGTCAGCGACGATGCAGTCGGGTGGGTGCTGCTCCACGAAGTGTTTGATGGGCTCGTGGAGCAGCATGGTGGCCTCATACACCTTGCTGAGGTTGGCGAGGTCGGAGACGGCGGAGAGGCTCTCGACGCCGTCGGGGAGGCCCACTTCCTGGGAAGGAAACTGGACGGCGTGGATGTGGAAGTTTGGGTGGCGGGGGATTGAGTTGCGTATGATTTGGGCGTTGGAAGGGGTGGTGATGATGGTCACGTGATGGCCACGTGAAGAGAAGAGTCTGGCTATGTCGCAGTGAGGGATCATGTGTCCAGCTGCGAGGTATGGGATGAAGTAGATTTTGAGTGGCTGGTGTTCATGATGATCAACATGAGGATTAGGTGGGGCTTCCATTTCGGTGTCGCTGGCAGAGACTGCAAGACTTGTATTTTGCCTTAATTTGCTTTCCTTTTCAATTTTCAGCTCCGGTCTTTATAGTTCATTCTCCAAGCAAAGTTAATAGGCAAAATGACATTTTTTTTGCGACTGGAATCTTCCCTATTGTTGGATATTTAGAAGGAAAAAAAAAGTTACAAAGGGGTTACTGATCCTATACAGAATAAAATTTTCATTTTATTGTCAATTTGTTAAATGAGTTGTTACCGACTAACGGAAAAAAAAAAGAGTTTTGTTTCCCTTTATTTAATATTTATTACGTGAACGGAAAAGGAAACATAAAATAAGTGAAAAGATATAACTCATTTTCATATTAGAATAATGTTATTTTCATATTATTTTATTTCTATTGCTTTTTAAAGAAAAGAAAAGCCAAGTCCTAGGCAATCTACAGACAGTCACAGTAGTGCCAGCAAAATCAGAACAAAACAAAGAGAACAGGATAAGTTTGAATGTTGTGTTCAACGACCCAAACAATGACAAAGTTGGATAAGAAAAAACCAAAGAGCAGCAAGTTTTTCAATTGGCCAGTGCCACAGTCACAGTCGTGCCAGCAAAATCAGAACAAAACAAAGAGAACAGAAAAAGTTTGAATGTTGTGTTCAACGACCCAAACAATGACAAAGTTGGATAAGAAAAAACCAAAGAGCAAGTTTTTCAATTGGCCAGTGCCATGTGCTACGAGGCTTATTCTATTTGGTATCGAAGAACTATTGATACTAGCAAAATAAGGCCGGCATTATCAAGGCCTTATTGTTAAAAAATTTATAATTGAAAAGATTTAATAAATGAGGATCATAGACAAGAAAGAGATTTAATATTGCTGTCGACTAGTTCAGCCTAAATGAGACTAACTGAAGTATAACAAAATCTAAATACTATATAGCAGCTTAAGTAAAAATAAAATGCCGCCATTTGTTATCATTTTCTGCCTGAATTAGATAATTATTTTGAAATTTTACACGTTCATCTTTTTCATAAGATTTAAAAATAGAAAATGTATGGGACTGTTTGAAAAGTATTTTATAGAATAATTTTCAGATTTTAAAAACAAAAAACAAAAAAACTTGTTTAGTTGGTCATTCTTTTCAGATTGATTTTAAAAACTAAAAAAAAGATATTTGTGTTTTATAAGTAACAATTACAAAACAACTAAAAGATATTTTTAGAATTCTATTCTTTAAAACAAGAAAAAAATACAATAATACAATTATAATTAGTTGATTTTATTAATTACTATTCAAAATAATTTTTTAAATATTATTTTCAAAATAATTTTCAAAAATATAAAAATAAAAATAATTCCAAACCCCTGTGATTCGCCAATTGGCGTCCAAGAAGCATGCCGCTAAGCGCTAAGCATATCTCCCTTCCCGCTTCTGCTGCCGTTGTGGTCGGTGGAATATGGAGAGTGTAACGCTGGAGGAATGCAATTAAGGGGAAAATATCTCAACTATGACAACTTGAGGCTTCTCAGAATTATATGTATACTACAAGATTCAAACGTTAGAAATAAGAAGAACCAATAGCTAACGCCTAAGGGAAAGTTGTACTGGATTTCAGCTGAGATCATTATTGCCTTTTCATCGAGATTCACACCTGCAGTGGAATTAGAATTAGAACTAGAACTAGAACTACGGACCAACGGAGCATGGAAGAGGTAGGGTATTTGCAGAAATGGCAGGGGAAGAGGGAGCAAAGAAATGATAATTGTATTATATGAAGTGTAGAATATCGTATACTTACACATTATTCATTATTGAATGAGGAGTCTACTGAATGGTATTCTTCAATGATAGATGGGTTGGATCGACATTATGTCACATCTATGAATACAACTATCACTACTTAAGGACAGTATTCCAGAGATAGAATAAGCCCATCCACCATGATATGCATGCGTCCACACAATTGGTGCTTTGTGCTTGGGCTCACGACTCAGTACATTAAGGATGTGTAAAATAATATATAAATTTTTGTGGATGAAGCTAATCCATGAATTTTTTTTTTTTATATCCCCCCTCCCCCGGTAGAAGAACCACGTACCAAAGAAAATGTAGAAAGTATAGAAGAGAGAATATTTGAGAACTGAATGATATATTGTATTCATATAGTGATTGAAGTGTTACAATGAAAATTATCAGACTTGATCTAGAGAGACCTTATAGGGTATTAATTGGTTAAAATAGTGGGTCTAGTTAACTGTTAACTAACCATAATTAAATCAATTTATAAAAAATTTGTTTAGTGAAATATATAACATATATTATCCTTTACATATATTATAACAAAAATGAAGCATGGCATAGTGGAAAGGGAGCGCTCCTCAGCCCTTGCTAGCACAGGTTTGAACCCTGCACAAAGGAGTTTGAATAAAAAATTCCTTCATCCTTGGTGGTCAAAGTTGGTGGTGCTTGGTCAAAGACAGTCCCTTCATACTTGGCGGTCAAAGCTCACGGTGCTTGGTCAAAGGCGGTGGCTCTCGATTTCATCCGAGTTTGACTATGGTTAACTATGGTTACAGTGGCATGCTGACAGAGCCTAGGTCAGACTGGTAAGGTTAGCGTTAGCGGTCGAGAGCCGCGCTGAATACAAATTTCAATTCTGCAAACGAATACTCGGTGTGTTAACATAAAAGCCGAAAAACCTCTTGCTTTATTAGATTTGCTGTTCTTAAGAGTAAAAAATTGCTTTCTTTTATGTTCCTGATTCCTGAAGTTAAAATGATGTCTAAGGATTATAAATGCTCGTAGAGTCAAAAATTGCTTTCTTTATGTTCCTGATTCCTGAAGTTAAAATGATGTCTAGGGATTATAAATAGTTTTACTTGCTTCACACACACACACAACTAATTCTATTTTAACACTTATATAGGTGTTTGGATGGAAACACTCATATGGATTACATATAAATGTGAGAGGAATAATAAAAAAATAAATAAAAAAAAGTGATGAAACTCATATATTTTTTGAGTAGGCTATTTAAGTATTTGAGAAAGTGAGTGTTGAAATAAATAATAATAGAATAATATTATTTGTCCTGAGGTTATGAACACCATATCAATTCATCTCTAAACTATTAGATTATATATAGTTCAATATGGATTAAGTCTACAAAAACTCATTTGTTTTTTTTCGTGTAGCAACTATCTTCTAGAAATATACTCTACGCATAGAATTTTACAAATTTCAAACAAGTAATAATGCACATACTGATATCCTTTTGGTGCTAATTTTCAAATTTTGCTCGAGAGCATGTTCTTCTCATGGACAGTTTCAGGCTCTTGCCGATGTTTCAGTTGTTTCTGAAATCTGGATCTCATGAAAGCACGTTGTGCCAAACCATTTGCACCTTTCCTAACTGGTATATAAATTTGGCTTCTATTTCCATTGCAAAATCAGTCTTTGGAACGGTATATCAAAAAGGCTTCCAAAATGTCCCAATCAAATGTTGCAGCGTTAATTTTAATTCGCAATTTCAATAAATTTACGTGTTAAATTAATACAAATTTATAAAAATTACAAAAGTGTGAACTGTGGAGTATAGATCAGACTAGTAAAAGTATAACAGGCAATTTTGTTGTTCCAATCTACAAATTAAAGTCATTAGAAGCGGCGAGAATTCAGCTTAGTGGGAACTTGCAAGTTATTCCAAGATACTTTTCCCGCAAGCAAGCAATTGAAATATGCTTTGCTACTCAAATCCCGTTCCATGTGAGACAGTAAATATTGAAAGGAACTTGACTGTGGCTTGAATTGTTATCCAACAGTAGTGCTTGATGAAAGTGGATTATAATTTATAGTGTAGTGCCATAACATTTCCTGCATGGATTCTAGCTGAATGCTCAAGAGAACCGTGATTCCATTCTATTAACTGTCTACTGATTTCAATTTATTTTCGCTGTGGTAGTTAAGTCAAACCTTTATTTGTTAGCACGCCTCCAATTTGCAAGCATGAAGGGGACGACAATCTATGAAATCCACTTCTTTAATTACTACAGTTCCATGGTACAAGGAGGAAGCTTCGCTAGAGTGAGCCACCTTTCGTTTGGACACAATTTATGGTGCATCACATTATTAATTAATCTAGCGGTTTGCAGTCTCTCAGTCGTTTAAGTTCATCTATTAGAGCCGTCAAATTTTTATAGGATGACCCACCTTCTTGAACGGCAGCTCTAGCCTTCTTCCCAAGCTCTTGAGCTCGCCATCGGATTTCCTGAGCTTCATCACCACCGTCCATCAACCTCCTCAAAGCCTTCTCTATGCGATCTCTTCCCACCAGCTTTGCTCTCTCCCCAAACCCCATACTGCTCCACTCTTCCGCACCCACCTCCACCCAATCCCACGCACCTCGCTTATCAGCTTCTCGTTGTAGAACTGTTCGCCGTGCACTGGCCACGTTATCATCGGAACCCCAGCGCTGACGGCCTCCACTGTGGAGTTCCACCCGCAATGCGTCAGAAACGCACCCACTGCAGGGTGGCCCAGTATCAGAACCTGCGGGGCCCACCCTCTTATGATCATCCCCTTCTCCCTGTTCCTTTCCTCAAAACCCTTCGGCAGCCACTTCTGTTTCTCTTTCTCGTCCTCATTCTCCTTCCCCTCTTCTCAGGAACCACCCACATGAACTCAAAACCCGAAGCTTCCACCGCACAAGCTATCTCGTACAGCTGGTTATCCGGGAAATGGCATAGGCTCCCAAAGCATATGTAGAGCACCGAGTTTTCACGCTTTGAGTCGAGCCAGCTCACGCACTCATGCACGCTCACCACGCTCTTCTGTCCCCTCTCTGATTTCTCTTCATCGGTTCTGCGAAGAAGAGATGCAGGGCCAAGATGCCAAGCCTTGTGCCCGGTGGTTTTCTCGTAGTGTTGGATGTACTCTTCTCCGTCGAGCTCCGCGAAGTTGTTGACGATGACCCCGTGGCTCCTGAGCTCTACCTCCAGCATCGATTCCAGGAATTCCTTCAAGTGCGTTGGCGGTGGTGTGTTCACGGCGACATGGTGAGGGAGATCACGGATGAGAAAAGGAGGGGAAGCATCGAGAGGATGGGGTTCGCCTTGAAGGATTCGAAGGCGCAGACGGCGAAGAGGCAGAAGCCGTTGAAGGCCAACCATGGGATGCGAAGCTTGCTGGCCAAGTCTTCCACCCACGGGAACAAGAAGTCAGCGACGATGCAATCGGGTGGGTGCTGCTCCACGAAGTGCTCGATGGGTGCGCGGAGCATGGTGGTGCCGTGGTAGACCTTGCGGAAGTTGTCGTCGTTGGAGACGGCGGAGACGCTCTCGATGCCGTCGGGGAGGCCCACTTCTTGGCAGGGGAACTGGACGGTGTGGACGGCGAAGTTTGGGTGGTGGGGAACGGAGTTGTGGATGATTCGGGCGTTGGTGGGGGTGGTGATGATGGTCACGTGATGGCCACCTGAGGCGAAGAGTCTGGCTATGTCGCAGTGAGGGATCATGTGGCCCGCTGCTAGGTAAGGGATGAAGTAGATTTTGAGTGGGTGCTGTTCCATTCCGGTTGCAGATACTGCAAGACTTGCCCGGTTTGGCTTTCCCTATAACTCAGTTACTTCTCACATATTAATGGTTAAAACTTCAATAATATGTTTCAACCTTACTTTTTAATCCAATTTTTCAAACACCTAAATATTTTTTATTCACAAAATAATATGAGTTCTCTTACTTTTTCTTCTAATTTATTTTTCTCTATCTCTTCTCACACCATATAAAACCCATATAATTATCTACATTAATATAAATGTCAAAATAGAATTATTCAATCCATTAAATGACATTTTTGTTGCCATTTGAACTTAGAAGCTTCTATTTTCCTTTTTCTCTAATTTCATAAATATAATTTACCAAAGAAATTACTTTTTTTTCTCTTCAATTTAGTTGTCTATTTGTTAAGATGTGTTTTCAAGATTTTATGTGAGTAGAAAAGGAAACATACTAAATTATTATAAGGTATAAAATATTTTTAATAAGTTAGTTTTTTAATAGGATGAGTAGATAATTATTTCTAAAAAGTATGACTTACCAATATATAAAGGATTAATTGTGTCGAAATGATTATCTAGTCAACTTAATATATGAAAATTATATTGAGGGTATATTTGGTTAGAGAGTAAAAATGAGGGTAAATTTTAATGAATAAACTTCATATGTAATTTTACACATAAAACCCATCCATAAAAATTTACCTCCTATTTTTACCTTCTAATCAAACATACTCTATATAAGAATTTTTTGTCTTCTATATATGCAAATAATATATACTAGACTAAAATTTCAAGTTAGTCCCTCATGTTTATAGTCAGAGGATAAATTAGTCCTTTAGATTTAAAAAATCTCATATTAGTCCCTCAAATTTTAGAAAAGGGATAAATTAGTACCTCCTAAAATTATCGTTTGCATGTCCTATTAACTTACTTATATGTCCTATTAATTTGTTTATATATGATGTTAACTTTTATGTGAATACAACTTGCCTCCATCCTACTAAACGATTTGGTTAGATATTTTTCTTCTTCTGCTTTATCACCATAACTTTCTACTAGAATAAAGATTTTGACTTTACGTTGCCATTTGTTCTGTGCAAAATAGAGGAATGAGGCAATTTAAAATTCAATTGAAAATTAAGATAATGTAAGTTGACAGAATTACATGAACATTTATGCTAAGTCAGACAACAATTTGACGGAAGAGTAATTTGTCCCTTTATAAAATTTGATGGACTAATATAGGATTTTCTTAAATTGAAACTAATTTGTCATTATAAACCTAAAAGACTAATTTGGGGTTATAGTCTATATATTAATTATATATTAAAATTGTATGTTAACATAATTTTACATATATGAAACACTTTATAAAGTGTAAACTCAACTTTTTTCTAATATATTAACATGACATGTGAAACAGAAATTTGTCAGGTCTTTTAAACAAAAATCCAAAAATTTGCATATTTCATAATTTAAATGAATTTCCTTTATAGTCTTTTCATCTATTTATTTTAAACCAAAAAAACATATAATTATTGTTCAACCCATTAGGTTTACCGCCCATTTTCCCAGGCCACAATTTGTTGATTCAAAATTAAAAAAAAAGAAGAAGAGAAGTTGAAATGATGTTGATTTTGGTACTCTATCACCAATTTCAATTATGCTTCATAAATAAATAAAAAGGGACGCCGATCTTATTCTTTGTAAGTCAGTTGTTAACAAAATATTAATAACAAAAAAAACAAAAAAAGAGGACAAAAGATTTCACGGGTTCGTTCCATGCCAAAACCAGATAAACCAGTAAAATGGTGATGATGTAATCAGGACACCATGATGAAGCTCATCCCCGCTCCTTCGCAGAGGATGAATCTCCTTTCGGTGATCAGCTGGAAGCGGAGCATTCCAGACAAAGTGGATCCCGGCAGTTCACCTGCAAAGGGGGAGGTTCAATGATCTTAGTAAAAAACGGCTATAAAAATACATCATCAACCAGGAAAAAGGGGATGAAAAATTTTTTTGACATCGATACATCAAATCAGCTAGCATTAAAAAACCGTAACATCCATAATACAATCATGGTAGGCAAAAAAAGAAGAAGAAAGAAACAAGGTAAACAACGGGCGAGTGACAAGTATATCATCGTAATACAAAATTTAATAAAAAAGAGAAAAGGAAGAGGCCGCGGTTCCTCCCTCCACCAGCGGCCTCACATCATCATCCTCACAAGCTCATTCTCTTCCTCATATCATCATCATCATCACCAGAGGCATCCTCCTCTTCGCCACCACAGGCGGCCAAGGCAACACCCCTAGCCTCCCTCGCGGCTTCACATTTTTCCTCGAACTGGAACTAGCCATGGTCGCGCGGGTACTCCCCATGGTAGATGGCCTTTACCGCATGCATCATCTCGGCCATTCTCACCGATAAAGGGCGGATCAAGCCTCTTCTCCTCATCCTGAGCCTCCTCAACCCTCGACGCCATACTTGCCCTTCATTGAGTCTGTGGCGAGACTCCTCTTCCTGGCGAGAGTCGTCGACCTCGGCAGAGACGCTCCCTCCATGGCGATCAACTCTGGAAGTCGGGCGCGCTTCCCCCGGTCTCCGATGAGCCGCGCCAAGATTCGCCGCGGGGCGGGCCAACTCCTCCACTTCCACCGCGGCATGGATCTCTCCCTCTTCCCCTTTTGCGCCCGGCTAACTCGCCCCTTGGTCCCGCTTCCATTTGGCGCGAACCATCGCCGCCCTCGCAGAAGATCGCGGACCCGGCCACTCGGCTGCCCAGCACTCTCGCGACACTCATGCTGGCGATCTCAGCTCTCAGCGAAGGGAACGCACGCGCCGCGATCCGCGCTAGCACCACCATAGTGGTGGTTTCATCTGCCGTGCGTCGCTCGCAAACCAACGCCCGCCTGGTCGTGATGGAGGAGTCGAACGCGCCAAGCTCGGCCTCTGCGTTTTCCTCCCTCGGCGCGATCGCGCGCGCTGGCCGCCCACGGCGGAGCGCTGCCTCTTCCTCATGCTCGCGGCAGCGCCACCTCACGTTCCTTCTCTTTCGTTTTCACTATTTTCTCTCTCTATCTCCTGTACTCACTCTTTCTCTCATCCTCTCTTTGTAAATATGTGCAAGTGTGTTCATAAAAAAAAAAAACACAAAGAAATGTACGTGTGTGGGTTGGTGAGAGAGAGAGTGATGTTTGTGAGTAGTAGGTGTGCGTGTGTGTGAGCGTGTGAGTGAGTGCGTGTGTCATTTGAAAAGTGGGGTAGAGTTAAGATAGGGGATTAGTTTAAATAAAATTGGTTTAAGTTAGAATTAAGTTTGGTAAAATTGAATTAGCAAATTAGGGGGTTTGAAAAATAAAGGGTGTTAGTTTTACTTTATTTCTAAGTTATTGTTATTTATTGGAATAAGTTTTTTTTTTTTTGCATTATTTGTTTAGTTTGAGTTTGAGTTCGTTTTAGTTTTAACTTTGGGTTCATTTATTTGAGTTTAATTTGGGTCTAAAATAAAAATAAAAATAAAAAAT